>RSEF01000001.1:90132771-90237939 GCA_003993805.1 Himantopus leucocephalus
AATATTTTCACAAATTCAGACACTAGAGTCTTCTAAAAGTTCAATCTTCCCAAGTATTAGGAGACAAATTAGTCCTGTGTCACTCAAACCAGGACAAATCTGTAAACATTAAACAAAGAAAAGGAAAGTTTCCTTTCTTTTAGTTTTTGCCTCTAGACACAGTGATTACTGTTAGGAAATTATGTTTACATTGTCCCAAGCCAGAGTCATGATAACTATAATCATCATTAGAAGTCAATGTTTAAATGCATAAAAGAGCACATAAATATGTTCTTTTACACACAAAATCCTAACTTGAAAAAAACAAGATAATCAACAAATCATCAAATTCATCAGTCAGCTGGACTCTTACCCCCTATATTAACGTGGCTTTTAATTGTTCTATTCCTTAACAACATATGTAGAGTACATGTAGAGTACGCCCACCTTGGGGTATATTCTTGCAATATATTCTGTTTGGTCTATATAACTTTGTTTGTACTTACGCCACCATATCATTCAGGCTCATGCATATTCTATTGCTCTAGCAAGTCAAAAGAATTTTCCTTCACAAAATATGATCAATAGATGACGTCAAAAAATGTTAATAGCCTAATATCATCTCTGTTACAGTGAATAAGCATGTCAGAACTTTCATTACCTTGTTGCCTGAGTAGCCAGAAAAATACACATTTTGTATGTCGTTGGAATTTCACACCATCCCATCCTAGTCTAATAATAATTGTCAATGTTTTCAAGCTGAATAAAACTTATTGCAGCCCTCCAAACTCTATTTTTCCATTTTTATATAGCTACATTTTTCTATATAAAATTTTCCCATTTATATATATTTTTTTCCATTTTCATATAATAGCAACAGAAAATTAAAGCTTATGTCATCTTCAGCAGCTAGAAACAGCTTTTTACATTCTCACAGAATGATTTCCTTTTTAGCATATCTAAGAGTTCTCAAATAATTATATGGAAAAGAGAATGGGGTAAAGAACTAAAGGATTAAGAGAGAGATAAGCAATCCACTTGATAAAATTAATCTTAAAGGTATTTCCCTAGATGCTGGTTGCTGAAGCCAGTAGCTAAAATATTTAACAATTAGCTCAGTGCTGCCATAGAAGTTGGTGCGATTAATGAGTAAAAAACCTCATTAGGAATAGATTTTTGTTAAAAACTCAAATGTTATGCTTTTGTCTGTATAGTAGGATAAGATATGCTATCATACATAGTATTGAACCAACTAGTAATTTATCACAGAAGATAATGTTGTTTGTTGGATTAATCTTACTCAAGGCAGCGGAACTGGAATTCTAGCAAGAGTTTATAAGGGATGAACGACAATAAATACCTGGAAAATAGAGGCATCATACAAATTGTAGACTGCCATTTACTGTACCACACTTAAGCAAGCTTCAGTAATATTCGCCAAGGTAGTATTCTATTTTGCGCTACAGCTGCTGGAAAAATTTTGCCAAAGGTGTTGGCTTTGTGGGGCTTTTGTAAACAAAACCTTCTGATCTGAAATTATACAGAAACAAGACTTCTTACAGTCAGCCATTTTTTGTTGTCTTTTTGGGGGGAGAAAAACAGAAGAGAATTCCAACAAACTGAAAACACCTGATCTTACATATTAGAACAAAACGTTTCAGTTTTAATTTGAACTTTTTTTAATAGTTTTATTTTTGTTTACGTTAAATTTAGAGTAAATATTTTTAATGAATAGCAATCTTTCTAAAAATCTTCTTTCACAGCAAATCTTTAAATACCAAGGTTGTAATGGTTCTTTTTGTCATTTTTACCTTGCAAGGCTCCCGTAAAGTTTCTTACCATTTTCCACCCACGACCAGTTGTGTCTAAGGCAGCTACAATTAATTTGAAATATTTCACAGAGGGCAGCGAATCTCCTCCAGTTTATCCAGTACATCTCTCTGACAATATTTCTCGTTTTCACTGTTGTTGAATATTAATTTCTATTTTTCTCCCTCAATATTCTTCCTATTGGCTTCTAAAAGAATGGTGTTATACAGGATTTAACTAAAAGCATACAAACAGAGAGGAACCTCAGTTGAAAGAGGTCCATCACTGAATAATAAAGTCCCACAATTAAAGCATTAAAAGCCTGAGAAATCTTAACGTGGGTATGGATTTCAATCTATTCCAGCATACTGATATATAAATAAATAAAAAGAGGTCTGAGTTAAAATACAGAAGAGTGTCAAAATAAAAATAACCAAAGTTATGTCCATTAATATTAGAATGCAGAAACATTGGTTTCCTATGGATTTAAATGTAACAGTACAATGACTTTTTATCACTCGAGAGGTGTAAACTAGACCCAAGATTTTCTTGTGGTGATGTAGCTTGTGCATGTTCTCTCCTTTGTGTTGCTTCTGGTAGGTGAAACCTTCATTTGAGTCACATCTCTACCTGTTCTCTACCTGACTGTCTGTTTTCACAAAACTTGAAGTCTCTTAACTGTAAGACATCTGTTCCTCTAGGTTAGATCTGCTGCAGGATCAATGGACACTGAGGAGCAAAAGCACGTACAGCCTGACTTTGTGAACTCTCTCTCCCTCAGAGACAAAATTGCATGGGCTGACTGAAGAATGGTTTTTCTTCTGCATCTATATTTATATTTTAAATAAACAATCATTTTATTTCTTTCAAAATAATTTGTGTTTTCCCAAAGAAGAAAAAAAACCAACCTGTGAGGAATGGGTACCATTCTCCGCATTCACGTGCACACATACAGATTTTTATGAAACTTTTCACTGGTTTTTTTTTTTGAAGGCAGGGAAGGAAGGTCAGTGTTTCAATCTGGGAGCAGGTGTACTCATTTGTGATGGGCTGTCTGAAATCAGCACCCTCAAAACAAAGGCACATGCTAACTAATGCCTACTACAGCATGAAGTAGGCAGGCTGCATAGGCATCAGTCAGCCCCATTGCTGGGATGACACAACACAAGCGAAAGTCCGTATCAAGAAAGTTCTTTCCACGGTATCTTTTTCCTCCCCATGCTTGGCATCCAGGGAACATGTTCTACTTGTCTGAAAGTGATCTGTAGCACTTTCTTGGTAACTTGGCTCTGTTCTATGCCAGAGCACACTCCCCTGTGAGACCAGCAGAGCAATCCCACGGCCAGAGCAGACCATGACCTGCCTACAGCATTAAATAATTGCTGTCCATTAGGCAAGTGGTACCAGCAGCAACAAGCCCAGGTGTACCTAGACTCTCAGAATAAACAGTTATCACACAATCAAGGGTCAGCATCAGTTAAAGAGGCTTCTACTAACAGATTCTGACTTTTCTATGGCAACCCTTTTGTATTTCTGCTTTCAGTGCCATCTTGCCTTATTTGTTTCTGTGCTTAGTGAAGTCTCATAACCCAAGACTGTAACCAGATAGGACCATTCCCCATAATTGATGGCACCCACTGCTGTTTCAGTTAAGAGATGGTTTGTCGCAGACTCTTGTCTGTCAGCTAAGATCCCTCCCCCTTCCATTGTCTCCAGTTTTGCTCATTCCTTCAGTAAGACTTACTGAAAAGCTACAGATCATCCTCTCCTGACACACTCACCTTAAGCAGCAGCACAGTTAACAACATACACTCTTAAATATTGATGTTTCTTAGTGAAACATGCAACACTCATCTTCACAGTATCATAGCAGGGTCTGTACAAATGCAATCTGCCATATTTGCACCAGCAAGATATTGTGAAAGATTCTTCCCTTACAGTGCAAAACATGCTTATGTTTCTGATATGTTTAAAACTCTGGAGAATTTGATGTGTTCCTTGAAATACTGCTCATTATAGTGTCATGCTTTGGGAAACACCCCATCTGTGGAAGCTTCAAGCAGTCAGACACTTTTACAGTTTCTATATAGGAAGGAAGCAGAACAACAATATGAAAAAGAAAATTTTTATTCCCATTTGTTCATCTTGTTTCAAAGAGAAATATGGAAGGATTTCTCTATGAAGGACCAATAGAGAATAGAAGGTGGATGTTGGTTTGTATCCTGTATCATAGAATCATAGAATGGTTTAGGTTGGAAGGGACCTTGAAGATCATCTACTTCCACCCCCCCTGCCATAGGCAGGATCACCTCCCACTAGAGAGTTGCTCAGAAGACTATCAACTACCCTGGCTGGAGTATTAAGTACAGTGATGGAACTGTAGGACATTATCCCCTGAGGCCTGGATGGCAGGATGCTGAGGACAATGGAAGGCAAAGGCAAACCATGAATGTGGACTGGCTTCTTTTCCTTCATGACATACATGTGTTGCTGGGTAGCCAAAGAAGCCGCTTCAAACCGATGCTTCACCCCTGCGCAATACCTTCTCTCTTTAAGAAATGTTAAGCTTGACTCCTTTCTGTTGACCTTACACACCCTTTTGATAATGTACTGAGCTCTTGGAACTTGCAGATGAATTGGAAAAAAGCATGACAGTCACACTTCAGCATCTCAGTATTACGGAGCTGGGATAATAAAGGGGAAGCCTTCAAGGCTGCGAGGTGTAAAACACAGCAAACTAAGCAGTTACTTCTCTTCAAGTCCATCATAATAGATCAAAGCATCCAACTTTCAGAATAATTACAATTCAGCATCTTCCCGATCACCAGGTGGGAAGGAAGAAACTATTGCTGTTCAGTTAACTGCCAGTTCCCTTGGATCTTTGCAGTCCTTCACCAAAGCAAATAAAATTCATATTGATTAACTTCACAATCCCATTGCAATACACTTTGATGATGATAGTTTGAGTTTGTCACAGCAGGGCTGGGCCAAGCCGCTCTTCCCTCAGCAAGTCTGCCAATTTGCAGTCTCTGAATCATGGCTGCTAATTGTATCACTTATCCAAAAATGCTGCGCTGATTTTTTATGTGGATGGATCTCGATTCCAAGCAAATAGCTTGATTTGGTGACTCATTTTCTGTAGATAATCATGTATTTTCATGTTTGTCACACAATCACCAGCTTCCTTACTGCACGTGAACATAAACTTACTTGAATTCCAAGCATCAGGGAACTGCCAAATTACAAAACTAATAGTTTGCCTTTTCTCCAACATTACCAGACAAATAATGGCAATGAACACTCGTATTGCTTTTTTTTCCTTAAACTTCTACCTGTAGCTGCCCACATGAGGTAAATGAACTAAGGCAACTCTTGTTTCCTTGTCCTAGAAAGCCCTGCCTTCTTTTGCACTCCCTTCATAGGCTTTAAAGACCATCCAATAAGCAGCAGTGAAAATCATTTTAGCATTTTAGTAACTGGTACTTTCATTCCAAAACATACTATTGTTTTAGAACTATGTTAAATTAAGGCTATTACATATTTGGCTACACACACAAGCAGTACCCATCGCACACACAGTGCAGATTTAAGGTACATAATGAAGATATTTTGAAGTGAGGTATACTGTAGAATAGCAAGTAACAGCATATTTGCCCACATGAAGTAGGAGACAGTTCATCCCTTGAGTGCAGAGATGTAAGCTGTCTCAGTGTAGTGCAAGGTCTCGCAACCAGGCAGCTACCCCAGAACTCATATACTGAAATTTCCTATCTTTGCAAATCCCGAAGCAGTAAGTGTGTGTGCCATCATCATCTTGTTCTAGGGGCTTTTTCCTTGGAAACCCAAAGGCATACTTTTAATTGGGGAGTGTTAACCACAGACACTTAACAAACAGTGATTACTTGAGTTTTAATCAGTTCTGCAGGTTCTTCTAAAAGGAACTCACATGTTCAGGAAGCAAATCAACCCTCATAATGCTTTTCTAAGTTATAACCAGAAGAATTTTTTTCCCTTCTAAATAGCAACAAGCCCTGGCACAGTGTGACATAGGTAACAAACTGTGACTCTAATTAAGTGTGTAATTATACAGCAGATTGCAGCACAGTATGCTATTACTTAAATCAACTGACTTGCATGCCAGAAGCATGGCAGTCCGAGAAACATGGCATTCGGTGCAGACTGAGCTGAACACATTAGGGACCATTTACAGTGGGTGTGAAGAACGAGCCAGCCTCATTTCATCCACGCTAATGGCATCTGCACGCATCCAACAATAAAAGACAGCAGACATACAGAAATTCAAAGTCTAAAGGAGACTTAGAAGCAAACTTGGACAACCCTGTGGCGTGACAGCTATCACACAGCGTTTCCTTGCATCATAGGTTTGTACATATTTTTCTCAGTCTTTTTTTGGATGTGGCTGTCAGTGTAGAGCTCTAATGCTACATCTCTTTCCCTTGAAATACGGTGAATTGACAATATGTTTTGAAAGTTTTCTGTGTAAGACAAGTATTTGCCTTTTATCAAACTCCTCTTCCCAAAAAAGTAGTAGTCTGGGGATGTGTGCCATCACACCAGGCAGTTCCTAGATTTGAATGCTGACACTTGAGTAAATCACATTTACAGTAAGAATTTCTGTTAAATAATCCACACAAAACTGACCTACATTTGCAAATCTCCTGTGAACCACTGTAGCAGAAATACACATGGCAGTAAAAGCAAACAGCTATCATGATACTGAATTCAGAACTCTGTGCGTCCACCCCAGTAGGGCTCAAGTAAGCGTGGTTTTGCTTCAAAGCTGCTGCCATTATCATTGTTGATTTGGACGCTTAGCAATAGATGGCACATTTCTGGGGAATTTTGCAGGCAAACACACACACTGTAAGGTACCATTTTGCTTTGTCTGGGAGGGGAAGTTGGAAGGACTGGGGACTGCAAGTAAATTGACACTGAACAGATGGAAAAATATGCCCTGAAGTAATAGCGAGTCTCCCAAAAATCAGCAAAAGCAGCCTGAAAACTAATCTGTGATTACAAACATGACTATGATAATGACCATATCTCAGTAGACAGAATTTACCAAAGTTGGGGAAGCATAAAACAATTGCTGAAATCACATTTGCTCCAGGGAGTTGAGCGGAATACTGAAGTGTCATTAGTGCACGGTTTAAGCACGAAGCTTTATGCAAATACCCAGTGCCGTACTTTCCAGGCAGGAGGAACAGGATATGTCCCTGATCTACCCTTTGTGATTGATGGACCCTCTATCTCACTGGCAGTCTTCAGGCTTGCATGATTTACTGAGGGTTTTTGGGTTGTTGACTCTGAGCCGCTCTACCGTTTGGTCCTCTCACTGACAGCAATTAATTGTCAAACTGGTGGATGTCCTCACCTCACCTGGATCTCTCAGCAGAAGGTAAAAAGGCTCTCAGTCTGCTGAAAATGTCAAAAAAACATGCATTCATAGGTTATGTAGCAAAAAAAAACCCATGAAAAATACATTGTGCTGGAAGATGTGTGCAGGAAAACAGGCATATAGAACCTTAATTAGGGTGAATAAAGCCCAGGAATATCAAATCAAACCAGATAACAAAGTGAGCTACTTTTGTTTTGTGTGGGAATGGAAAAATTGTGCTGTGACAAGGACGGGCATCGTGGCAAACAGGTGAAACCAGCAGCAAATCATCTAACTTTCTGAAAATTATAACTTTTCTGCCTAACTTTTCTGCACCTAATAATCTACTCTTGTTTTTGACATAAGACAGATAAAATTTAAATAATAATTTAGTTAAAGGTTGCCCACTGATCCTTATTGATTGCTCTCAATGCAAGCAGAGCTCTGTATCCCACTGATAACACATACACTTAATGCTTCAAAAGGGCTAATTTCACAAAGAGGTGGGAAAATGAGGAGGTAAATTTAGATGGGGAAAGTCAAGCAAAAAAATAGGAATGAAAATGGTGGGGGTTATTATTATCTTATTATTGATTATGACAGTTCCACCACACGTGGTTTGGTCAGAACTAAACAAATCCCCCAGTGACAGATTAAATGATTCTGTCTGTTCCTGATTTAGTTTCCACTTAAAGAGATTGACAATTAATAGTTCTTTAAATAGTTCCTGTCTCCAGACTGGCTCTTCTCCCCATTCCACCAGACACTGAAGAAAAAATCCTTTTTTTTCTCTTCTAATTCTTCCTCCCAAGGTGGATTCCTGTTGCACACACAGTAAAGCCAAACTTGCTTGGGGACAAAACCAAGGAGGAAAGCTTTACTGTTCTGCAGTGGCCAGTAGGGCCTACCTGCACAGTAGTATGCTCCTTGGTCATCTTGTTTATATTTGCTCTGAATTAAGCTGTCCCATTCCTTTGCACAGGTACACCTATTAAAAACTTCTGCCTATTATCTTATTATTTATTACCTGTTTTCAGCACATGGCACTGCAGTACTCTTGTGTCATTTTGGAGGAACGGAGGTGATTTTCTGCATTTCTGAAACTTCAGCTAAAGACTGGTTTTCAGATTCCACTCTTTATGCTGTGCCACAGTCATAACTGCCTTCTTGTAATACACCATGTCAGTAGATCCCTACCTCTACTGCAGTCTTGCTGAGGAATCATGAATCAGTTGCTTCATCATGCAATGAGTTTCCAAGTTCAAAAGTATCACTAGCAAGAGCATTATATTACTACTGTAGCACCAAAAACATTAAGTTGCTGTTTATGTCTCATCAAGCATCACCAGAAAGCACAAGTCTGAAAATTGAGTTCTTCTCTTATGGTTACTATCTTTCCTCATTACAAAATTAGTCAAAAAGGAACATTTGTGGAGAGGATTCAGGAAATTAAAACAACCCATACTTCAGATAAATCTAAGTATGTGAAGCATTTTGTTGCAGTGTTGACTCCAGTGTGTCACCAGAGGCTATACATTAAGAACCCAAAAATCTAGACTTTCTGGAATATTTTTAGGTTTTCCCAAACTCTAAGTTCAAAACAAAATTGTCCAAATGTCCACTAGATTTTTATTCTATTGAAGTGGCATATTAAGATGGAGAAATGATTACGTGAACTCTTTTTATTCATCATCACCAGTAGGCCAGATTATCGTTTCAGTTGTACTGGCAAAATTCCCACTGTCTTCACCATGCTTGCCAAAATACTAATCCTTTAACTCTGGTGAGACACATTGTTGAAGACGGTGAAAACCACCAGGGCACACATTCCTCTTTCTTTGGTGTTTTTGGCTTTGACCCAGGACATGGGAATAAAAGTCAATTTTAGCAGTATGAATTCAATCTGGGGCAAATGTGGCGTTTTTAGGAAGCAGTTTTCAGAACAGAAAAATACAGACCCTAAGGACCAAAGACTGTCCTACAAGAAAAACTTGTCCAATTCCAACCCTGAAGATCAGGGCCAGATTGTTCACATCAAGTTTACAGAGAAATTTGAAAGGAAAAAACAAATCATATTGGATTTTATTCAAACCAACATTCAAACAAACACTGAACGCACTTTCCATTCAGATGAAATGCTTGGCACCCTTTTGATAATAAAATTACTTCAGGCTAAGACTACGGTTTCAATGATGTTATTTTACAGGAGTTCCCTTTAACAAATAAGCATAGGTCCTAGGAGTGGTTACTCAAAGAAGTAGGACAGCCAGTTCCACCTAACAGTATTTCTAGAATAATTCATATCGTGTCTACCTGGATAGTTGCCTCCCAGTAGCAACTCATGCCATATTTTACTCAGTTTCTTCAACAGACACATGCTATTGCATTGGCCTTGCATTAGTTTGTGGAAACCACTGACTTGAATACCCCTGTTTCCAAGGGGACTTTATGCATGCTCTCACCCGGCCAGCACAAACCAGCTTCACATAGGTAAACATAAAACAGCTTTAATGTGGCACACTGCTGAATCTAATAAACTTCACTAAGAAACTGAACTATGTCTAGGCAATTTATAGGGACAAATGAACAAGAACGTATTTTATTACACCTATTAGCATGAGCACATCTTGACAAGAAGTTATACATTATTTATATGGTACAAGGCAAGAAAAATGGTCAAATTCAGCCTGTGGTAAACTCTGTGTACAAAAGGAAGTCAGACCCACTTTCATTTCTTCTGAATTTTTATATCTAACCAAAATGACAAAGTTAGAAAGCTAGAGACCTTACACTGGTGTTTCATTAATGAGCAGAGATAGGCGCTTCCAAAGGACAACATAAGGAACTCAGGTGGGTTGAAACACTTTTAGACATAACTACTTCTCCCCAGTGATAATAAAAGAGAGCAAAGACAATCCGTCTCCTAACTGAAGGAACTCAGGTCGGTTTATGCCCCAAGAACGTGAGGAGATGGACCTGCACCTTTGTGTGAGTAGCTCATAGCTCCTGCAATAAGTACTACTACATTGTAAAATCCCATGTAAACAAACTCTTGAAATCATTGCTTTCAGTGCTGCGTTATGTACATAGTAATTCTCAAGAAAAAATGTCCTCTAGCCAATCCTTTGAGTGCTGTGTCTTCTGTTACAGGTCTTTTGTCTTTCCCAGTCCTTCACTGTGTGTTGGATATTCCACTTTTGTCCTGTGCAGGTCAGCGTTACAAGTCTGTATGGAACTGTCTGCTGTGATTTCAAGGCATCTTTTAGTGCTCCTGTTGATTATGGCTGATCCCTACAAAAGGAAAGGAAATAGAGAAGCTGAGGGCTTATAAATTTAGTGCTGTCAGGAAGCAATACTCTTGGCCTCTACAAATGAGAAACACCAGTAGGTCACAGACCTGAAAGAAAAATGTTGCATTTTCCTCAGGCTAGTGACACGTGACAGCTTATGGAAATCTCCAAGGTATATTAAAATATATTTAGAGGTTTATTTTGTGTTTTATGTTTGTGTTTGTGTCTGTCTGTTGGAGTTGGGGTAGAGGGGAAGTGGTGTTTGGTTTTTGGGGGTGTTTGGGTTTTTTTTTACAGTTCAAAAAATCATTTCAGTAAATTTTAATACTGCACCCTGTTTTGAAAAAAGAGAGCTAATAACAGGTGAGAGAACATCCACCTCATCTCTAAGTCAATGTTTCAGTACCAACTATTGTGAATGAAGTGGGGTGTGATTAAGTCAACTCATCACGCTGGCAGTGAGGATTTTCATAAGAGATTGGGCTCCAGAACAAAGAGGATCTTAACCATCTCCTTCAGGCAGCCAGTTGTTTCGCCGATTATGCTTGATGCACACGGGGAACCGAAGGTTTAATTTTAAGGTGGGTCTAAAACTCCCGGAAACATACCCGCAACTTTTTCTAATTTTTGTGGTTACTGACCAGACTAAAGATAAAGGAAAGCCCATGTTAGTGGAAGTTCTGCAGACCGTGTAGGTCTATACTATTTGGTGCACATCACTGAAACCTTTGTCTTTCACCAGTTCAACTCCTCTGTTCTCTACTGCTGTCTCCCAAGATTTGTCTCCTGATTACTTTTTCACTGAGAGAAAGATACAGTAAGCAAGTCTATACATTACATGTAAAATTAATTAATTATTAATTACATAAAGCTAATAAGGTTTGAACTGCCTGAGAGGGGAGGAGCTGCATGGCTTCCTTTGCTACCTCTAACTCCATCATTATTGCTGCTGCCTGCTTATCCTGCTCCAGCAGCCTGGCAGTGTCTGTCTTAGACTATCTGACTAAGCTAGTATTATCACATTCTGTATTCAGAGGCACTGAATACAGAATATGAAAGTATCACTTGGGATCTTACGCATGCCAGTATCAGCTGGCATAAATCCTGCACAAATGGAGACAAGTGAACATGGTGTGAAGGCTCTAATCGCCAGCTGTAACCTGAGCTCTGAAAGGATGAACCCAGCTTGATCTCCAACAAGGATTTCCATGCTCAGGTGCTGGTACAGAAGACGATACCAGAGAGTGAGCAGGGTGAGGCATCACCCTTCTTCTTCCCTAAGACCAAAAAAGTCCCATGAAGAGGCTGGGAAGGCAGATGGTGGACAGTGGAGAGAGTTCACAATGTGTAGTCAGACCATCAAAAGCAACAGAGGCACATGGGCTTGCATGTTCCCTGCCTGTTACCTGAACTGTGATAACTGAGCAAGTGAGTGTTTTTAAACAGCCCAGCTAAAAATTAAAGACTTAAACCACTAAGCAAAAGGCTTAAAGCAGCTCATTCCACCAAGACTGACAGACAGTTGGACAAATTAAGTGGCTATGGTTCAGATAACAAGTAAGAACTGGTTAAAATCTGGTATCTCTGTCAGCTTCAGTTGTGTGACCATCCCCCTGTTTTTAACATCACACACCTCTGAAGACTCCATCAGCTTCACCGTAACTCTTGCAGTGGCACCTGCAAGTCTTGAAATTGAGGCAACGTTATTCAGAAGCAAACTGCTTTGCAAGGAAAGCATCTAAGGATTCATTATAACGGGAAAGCTTATTGAAATGTGGGGATACGGAAATCCATGTACCTGCTTAAAATCCCAGTGCAAGTTCAGGCCTTTATTCACAGCTGTGTCACATTGCTGTAAAACTGGCAGGTCCACATTCCCAGGGTCTGTTTAGCATCTATGAACTGTATTCTGTTGGGCACGTAAACCTTTTATATACATTTCTCCAATGCTGTGATAAAAGATGTGCTGAAATGGAAGGTGACACCACGGTCAGTGAATTAAGATACCAGGGAAATCTCATCAGCAGATGACAGCAGACAGTTCCAAAACTGATATTGAGAGGTATCAACTGTACAGCACCAGTATTCACTGTTCTCTCAGCAATTAAACCAGGATGAATTTGACCCTATACAACATCTTTCTGCTTTCCAATGAAAAAAAGCAAGATGTTTACAATTGAATGGTAACCCTTAGATTCCCTCCTACTGAGAGGACAGGCAGTGAGGTGTGAGGAAGAGCTCCACTTCTCTCCCATTCATCCCACTGATCTTCTGTTAATCAAGAAGATCAATCAGTATCAACACGAGGTCTCAAAATTTTTGGGCATGGCTAAACCAAAAGCCTTAGTTTAATGCACTTAGGTCTCCACGGGAACCTGCTCTACTGCCAGCTGCATTGGGGAACAGAATTTAACAAAATAAAGGTTAATATTCCCCTTTAGGTAGCACAGAGGTAGTAGTTTTGAAGTGCCTGTTTCATGGCCCTGTGGAGGCTTGGAAGGAACAGTTAGCAACAGCTCATATATAAAGATCTGATCAGTTGCCTGCATTACCTGTGGTGAATATGCATGACAAGGATACATAATTGGTGTGTTTCCAGGGACAGGGCCATGATCAATACAGAGGTCTTCTTTCAATGTGTTTTTCATCTGCAAAATAAAACAGGAAATTTACTGTGAGGAATAACAATCCTGTTTTCAACTCCTCACCCCTGATTTTAGAAAATGCCCTGAGAGCAAGGCTAGTTTATTCAGAGCTCTGCATCAAATCCTGAAGTGGAAGATACAATATGGGTTTAGAAAAGAAATCTCAGGTTACCTTTGTAGAAATTATTCATGACAGCAAAAATCAGAGGCAAATCTAAGGTCCTTCAAAGACTTGTTGACATCATGCCATGTAGCACCATGTCAGAAGTTACCACGCAGCTCCAAACAGGTGAGTACCACTGCCCAGCTCCAGCAAGGTATGCAGGCTTGGCTCTAGAAAATGCCTACCTGTATTAAGAAGCCACTGCAGCCCTGATGATTAGTTCTCACTTTTGCAAACAGTGGCCTGACTTCCAATGTATTACCCGCTACCTTGATTCATGTCTGCATGCTTTCCAAATTATGCTGCAGAAAAAAATCCATATATTCCATCGAAAAATTCAGGCCCTTAAGTTAAAACCATGTTCAGAAGTACTGAAGTTAATCAAAAGGAGAAAAAAAAAGTATCTGTAATTTAAAGGACTTAGACTAAAGGAAAGTTCTTAATTTCCTTGTATTACTATTTTTCAACCTTCCAAGGATGCTATAAGACTTTCCTCTCTTTCTTCCAGGAAAACCAAAGCAGACCTTTGGGCTGCAGAGAGGAAATCTTACTTAATAAAAGGCATTTGGTATGTGATGAAGAGTAATTGAATTCTCTATTTAAAGGTCCATTTTCATTATTTAAAAGATATCCAGGGAGACCCAGATCACCAGAGGCATGCTCTTCCATGCGAAATTATGAATATTCTAGGTAAAATATTCCCTACTTTCCCTAAAAAATTTAAAATGCATGTTAAACAATTTCATTATATATTCTTTAAGCTAGGCATCAGCTCCTGGTCTGAGCTTAAGAGGAACAGGTCTATGATTATGGCTCTTGGATGCCATCCATATCAAAAATTATTAACATATCAATATTAATTTATTTTTTTTTCACAGTGACTCTTATAACCACACTATGCCTCTTTCTGTGTGACCGCGTGCTCTTATTTGAGCACTTTTAGACTTTTGTTTCCGATTTGAAACACAGATAAACACTGCCACCTCAATTGGAAGATTCCATTCAAAGTAGACTGTGTACTTGTAGTCATCCATCCACACTTCAGCTACCTGCAAGGCATTGCATTTCACCACAATGCTCAAGTCCGGCAAGAAAGGCCTGTGAGCTCTTTCAAAATGAGCTATTCTTGAATGGGGCAACAGTTCTCCTTTACCTCCACACTGCCCGGCCTAGGTCAAGAAAAGCGAATTTGAGGTAAACTTGCCCATTTATTCAAACTCTTTGCACTTACTGTTTAAGTGCTCCCATTTCTGCTTCCCCCACTCCTTCACCAAATGAACTGGCATGCCCTCAACAGTAAAACCTGTGTTTCCTGGCTTGAGTGAATCGAAAGACTTTTTCTATACCTTTCATTTCTATTGTGCGTAGCCCTATCACAGGTCCAGGAGAGGTGAGTAAAGGCATATTCTTTCTTCTTTTTCTTTGCCATTACCAACACTACTCACCAGTTTCCTGTGACAAGGCACTCAGATAAATTGGGACAGATGCACTAAGGCAAACGGGTACATACCTCCACCTGACCTCTCTAGGAGCTAGACTGCTAAATACTGTGGTGGTTATGGGCCTGAATTCTTCAGAAGTGACATTGCCTGGGACATGCCAAGAGTAAAACTGGTCCTGCAAAATCTTACACGCTAGGGAGAATGCAAGAGAAAGAAAAAATCCAGTGGATTCCTGAAAAATATCTACATGGAATTCGAAGAGATACCTCCGCAGGACACAGCCTGTACTTCAAAAGTACTGAAAGTCCAGAACAAACACACCCAACTCAACTGCACACGAACCAGTGTAAGTGTGGAAACTCTTCAAGAGGCCAGCAGCTATGATGAACTGAACTTAAGCTGGGAAGTCCACATGGCACTGCACAATGCAGATTTATTACACTAGTTTAGGGATAACCCCACAATGCTCCAATGTGTTCTAGAAACTTCCTTCACATCTTCACATTAAATTTTCCAGGGCTGGCAGCTGGCTAAATTAAAATATAAGAGGCTGCTTGCTTGCTAACCAAGCATATCTAACACAAGAATCTCTCAGGATGTAAGTAAACAGAGACCTTTAATACTATTTTTACAGTCCATTTTCAGAGCATTTTTGTGTTTTAACTGAACTGATTCTCCATTGTTTTCACCTCCAGCATTTATGTGAATGACTACAGAGTAGACATACATTGCCTCCACTGATAATGATGCAGGGCAATAGAGAATAAAGTGTAAATGTACTTTCAAGCAACAGAACTGAAATATTAATTCACAACGTGCCTCACATGATGTGAGGTAATGACATGTGACATTTCAGTCTCAGATAGAATATGAAGGATGAGGTTTTGGCCATGTCCACCATGAGTAATGGAGAAATGTGTCAACATCTCTAATATAGCTTCAACCCAAGTTAGTACGTCCACATGACTCAGTGGGGTGCCTCACACATTTTTGTTTAATGTAGCATTTAGCATGTTTGGAAGACTGTTGCTCTATTTCCTCTTGATCACCTCTTCTACAAATCACAAAACCTTGTTTAGGCCTACCTCTTCTATAGTGTCATTACTGTAGGCTATAGTGTCTATAGTATTGCAGGAACTCTATTCGTTCTGTTTCCTTTCCTTCAGATTCTTCAATTGCTCCACATCTTCCCTGATGTATGGTCCCAGAACTCAAAACACAACTCCAGAAGAGAACTTAGCAGTAGAAGAGAAGGATCAGTACCATCATTTCCCATCCAGCCGCATATCCATGTTGACTCATACAAAGTCTGTTACTCCCAGCTCTTTTCTAGCTGTGTGTTCACCAGCTGGCATTTCTGTAGCTGTTTATTCCTCATGTTTCTCCTAATTACTGCTGATTTTCTTCTTTGCACAAAGCATGCTACCCTGTTAGAGAAAAAAAATTAGACTTGATTTGTTCAGACATCTTTTATGTGCTCACTAATAGATACCAGAACAAAAAAAGAAAAAGGTGCAAGAACATGAGAAAATGCCCATACTGGACCAACAGTCCATCTAGCCTAGTATTCTGTACTTCACAGTGACTGCAAACTTATTCCTGGGGAAGATTAAGAACAAGACAAGTACATACATTACCTCTCACAGTCCCCAATTATTTTCAGGTCAGGGGACTTTCTGCATATTCTTGTGATTCAGTTTTACTTACTAACTCTGAGTAGGTTTCCCTTCCATAACCATCCAGTCTCCCCACAAATGACAGCAAGTTTTTAAGACCCACAATACCTTTTGGAAGGAGCTTTGCTCCTGCTCTGCTGGTCTGGTCTGCTACTGGAAAAATGAAGTAATTCCTCCTCATGTTCATTTTGAACCTGGTTACTGACTTCTTTCAAAGCTCCCTAGTTTTCATTTTTACAGCAAAAGAGAATAATCAAACATTTTTTTCTTAGACATTTAAGTCTTGCTAGCAGGTTTAGAATTCTCACGTCCTACCATCCTTTCTCTTTATAGAGATAAGCTAAATGTTCATTTTTTTTTCTTCTCAGGTCTTCTAGTATATCTCCAGCTGCCATTACTTTTCAAAAAATGCTCATCAGTAGAATTTTTAGTGCTGTTCCATGATAGCTAAAGACAGTCCAGATAAAGCTATTCTGGAAAAAGAAAAAAAAAAGCCCTCCATTCTTGATTTGAAGACACCCAAAGTTGAAGAACATATTACTTTCTTGGGCAGACAGACCTCTTTCTGTTTTTAGGTTTGGTTGTTTGTTTTTTTTCCAAAAACATAAATTCATTTGACTTGATCTTATCTTATTCTTCTGCTGAGCCAAGAGAAATACACCTTAAATTTCTGAGAATCGCATCTTGCAAGATTCAGTATTTCTTCACTGAACTAGCTTTTTGTGTCAGGAGTCAAAATCCTTAAGAAGTGTCAACAAAAGCCTGTTGATGAGCCTTAGACACTACTGGAAATCGATTGCATCCCTTTGGTACCCAAAATAAAATAGAACTGTTCTGAAATATTAACCCATGCTTTAGATAATAACCAGCGGCTTGAGTGCTTTCAAAAAATCACATTAATTTCCACTGTATTTCAGAAAAAGAGGAAAGAATAGGCTTACCCTTAGACCAAGTTCCACATTTGTTCCTCCATATATGTGCATTCCACTGTCCAGTACACCAGTCTCATCCAGAAATCTCCTGTCTGCAGCAAGAATCCCCATTATAGACGGGCTCCTGGAGAACAAAACAAGTAAAATTAGGGAGAAGCAACAATGATTAAAATAAAGTCAAGTCAATTAGCCATCAATTACATCTTGAATTTCCAGAAGGATTCCAGTTGTATCCAAGAGAGAGTAACAGATTTAGTTCAGAACAACATGTGGATCACCATTAAAGAATCCAGAAGACAGCAAATAAACTTGATCAATGGTCTAAAAAGCCTGATCTAGTATTTTTTAAACAATTCAACCTATTTTGAGAGGACATGTAACAATTTTCACATATTTAAAACAAGAAGTAATAAATCAGATTAAACTGCAGCAAGGAAGAATTAGGTTGGTCATTACGAAATTTTACCTAATATTAAGGAAACATAAACACTAAAGCCCATTACCAAGGGGTGTGTGCGGAATCACTGTCAATTGAGGTTTTGAAAGAGAGATGAGATGATTGTCTGGCAAGACCAATTCCACTGTAGATTAATCCATCCTAGAGGTAGGGGAAAAGCAACTTAAAGGGGATTTGGTGCTCTTTTGATACCCCCATTCTCTATGACCAAACCTGCTTCTATTTTCTCTGGTCTAAAAATTGTGGACAACCCCCCATGAAACATTCTTTAACCTACATTTGGCTTGCTTTCATTCCATTCTCCTGCCTAAACCATTAATGCTCACCATATAATGTTTTTAATGCATACAGGTACCAATTTCACTGATAGTTCTTTATCTAGGTATCTGTGCAGCCTTATCTCCAATGCTTGGCTACCAAGTGTAGTAGTATACAATTGAAGAAACCTGCCATCTCATCTGACACAGTACATTATTTTCAAATGTTTTCATGGTGTCTTTCCTCCTCAGGGTCTACACAGTAAATTTTGAAGTCTTTTATATAAATAAGTATGGTGGGTTAACCTTAGCTGGCTGCCACCAGGTGCGCACAAAGCTGCTTTTTTATCCCCCCTTCTCAGGAAGACAGGGTGTCATGGTTTAACCTCAGCTATCAGCTAGGACCACGCAACCAGCCACGCAGTTCTCCCCCTTCCCCCTGAGAAGGGTAGGGAGAAGAGGGAGAAAAGGAGAGGAAAGGAAAAAAAACTTGTGGGTTGAGATAAAGACAGTTTAATAGAACAATATCAGAAAAGGAGAATAGCAATAATAATAATGACACAAATCACTCTCACAGCCTGATAAATTGTTGAATTCGCACTGTCTCAAGCAATGATTGTGAATTCCCACCCCCTGGCCAGCCCCCATTTACTTACCAAGCATGACATCTATGGTACAGAATATTCCATTGGACATTCCATTATTCTGTCTGTGCTCTTTCTCAGCTTCTACAGGAAGCTGAGAAGAGTCCTTGAATACTATAAATATCACCTAGCAACAATTAAAACAATATGCATTATTGACATTCCTTTCATACCAAATCTGAAACATAGCAGCCACTAGAAAGAAAATGAACTCTATCCCAGATGAAGCCAGGACAATAGTAAGATCAAAAAGGTCATAAAAGCTCCTCATTCACCAGTTCATTCACAGGACCTCTTAGCATTGTTTTGGAAGTTAACTCAAACTCTTGCTCCACCCGAATGGACATGTTTTTCTAGCAGCTACAAAGCACTAGAAAAATGAGAAATCAAACACATCCCATCAGGCAAGGAAAAAAAAAAAAAGAACCCTTATGATCAGGGGCATGACTGTTTCTTACAGATGGTTTTACAATCTCAGCTCAATTTTAAGAGCTACAGTGCACCCACTGCTTCCCATAGGAGTATTTTCCACAACCCAAGACTCTTCAAGGAGTTATTTCGGATAGCTGCAGAGATAGTTTTCTAAGCATACTCTTACTTTGGTACTTTACCTGATGAGCCAGTGATGATAGTCTCCCACTTCAATTTTTAACCTTTTCAAATACTTGCAGAGAATCATCCTGTTCCTTATTAGCTGCCCTTTTTCAGGCTACTAAGGTGTATCTTTTTTCTCATGTACTCAATTTACTTCTTAATTTTGAGCCATCTACTCTGTGTGCACTCAAAAGGCCACCAACATTCATTTAACACAATAGTGGCATAAATTAGCAAGATTCCTGCCTTCCCTTGATCACTTACCATTTGAATTGTAATCATCTACCAGGATGATTTCTTTCGATAAATGAGAAGTTGTTCCGTTAATTATACTAGTAATTGCATATAAGATGATTCATAAATATAAGTACAACACTGACTGTTGGAAGGTCTTTCAGATATGTTTTCATTTTACAGCTGTAATGGAAGAAGAACAACTTTATTACAGTTTCTAAAGAAAGTCAGAAAGCAAGGTATCTGCAAGAAGGCAGAATTGGGACATTGGGCTTAAAACCTATAGTGAAAAATCAGCACAAGAGTGGAAAAAACAGAATTCTCAAATCCAAGTTTCATTATTCGTTTGAGTTGTGTTATGTATGTACATAAACCATTGGGGAAAGTTAAAATTTCTGTTAAGACAAAAAGAACAATTACTGCTTCTCAATCCAAAATGCTTGAAAAATATTGAAAGTAAAGAATCAGTTAACTCAGCCAGATAACCCTTTTGTATGTGGAATGAAGAAGAACAAGGTAGATCTACCTATACTTATAAACTGACACGGGAGAAAGATTCCCTTGGACGAGGGATCTCTTTAGGAAATTCTTGAAAGAGCTTCAAAAATCCTTACAGAGTAAACCAGGCCTTGTAGAATTCCATGCTACCCCAGAATAAATTGTTTCCAGTACCGAAACAAACTTGTTTTGTGCTATTTGAACACCTCTGGACTTCCTGCTTACTGTCAAAAGATTTTTAATTTTTTTTTTTTAAGTATACATTTGGGATAATTGTCAGGTCTGCTAATTAACATCCCAGCCACCAGGCAGATGGTGAGGACTGGGTGGTCTTCATAGTGCTAAGCACTAACTCCCTCTAGAGTAGACAAGAGAGCATAGTTGGATTCTCAGACTAATCATTCCCTCCTCTTAGAAACACGCTCAGGAAAGCAATGCTGAGACTGCATGAGTTGTGTGGCTACATAATGCAGCTCTTGGAGCCACGCTTATGTTCCAGGTAGACCTCTACAGTGGCCATTGTGCACAAATGGAATGCATTTTTGTTGGAATTTCTCCATTAGCTTTATTCTCCATTAGGGCAGGAACCTGGATGAATAATATCTGCAGAAGGCAGTCTCTGCAAATACGTCTTTATGATGTATTTGTATTTCTTTATGATCTAAGCAGAAGAGCTCCAGGAACCACATCCATTCTTTGGGACCATGCAGGCTAATCACGCACTTCCTCCAGCCACCTGCAGCAGCTGCTCCATATAGCTCTCCAAAACAATCCCCCAGCAGAGTGGGGATTGTTCAGCTCAGGGCTGCCTCAGGAGGGTCTGTGGCTGGCCCACCACTGCATGAGGCCTGTCTCTCTCGACTTCTCCTCTGCAATGCTTCCCCCCCACTACTCATATAAATCCACACCCTGCGCCTGAGCACCCCGAGACATGTTGCACAGAAAGCCTCCCAAAACTCACTCTGGAAGCTACAACACAGCCTTCATGCTACTTCAGACGCGATGAACTTCTCAGTTCACAGAGACACGCAAACTGTTATTTTTGTGCCAGAGTTAAGGCTTGATCCAAGACCCAGAGGACACCCACAGTCAAGGGCAACATATGATGGAACCAGCTCCATCCGGGCAGTACGATGAGGCCCAGCTGCATAAGCTGCTCTTTACATCATCCAGAGGGCTGCCATTAAGACAGCTCCCCTTTTCCCAAGTGTGACATTGTTAATTCACACACAGTTTGCAATCCACTCCGCACCCCACATCCTTTTCTGAAACACTCCATCAGATTTAGTACAAGCAACCATAGGTACAAAGGTGTAGGCTTGCAGTATATCTACGTCATTCTTCCATGTTTACACCAGTTAATCCCTGTGAAGGTTACTATTATCTTTTGCAAAAAATTGTTTATCTTATGATACTACACAGAAAAAAATGTGCCTGCTTTTTTAACAGATACTTGTTCCTAATGAGGTTTTTGATAGCTCCCATAGTACCACTGGTCTGCTTCAAAAATATTACCTATTGGCTTACAGGAACCAACTAATCCCTGGAAAAATCCCTTAAGCTTCATCTTCTGAAATGGAGTGCTTACCTAGATCTTAATTCTTTAGATGTTTACTATATTTTCCATGTAATTAATCCTCATACTTTTTGATAACTTGAGAAAATAAGGTTATAAGGAAATTCACAAGGTCACCAGTCTGTTATGGCTATGCCTACAATACTAAAGACGAGAGCGCCAGGGATTCAGCTCAAGCGCTGAATCTTCCCTCACCCTCCATGGGACCCACTGGCCAATAATTAGTTTCAGCCACCTCTCCTGTTGGATTCCTAATCATCTTTCAATAAGCAGTATAAGTATTCCCCACATACGGTCTGCAACATAGCTAAGAAAAACAAGCATTTTTTAAAAAAGGGCAGAATTTTACAATGTAAGTGTTTATTTCTTCATTGATTATATTTTAGGGGCTTTCGGGGTGGGGGGGTGGGGAGTTAAAAAACACTACTTTGGATATCTCAGCATATAAGATGCTCACATAGGACAATGTAAGAGACGAGAAAGCATGCTTCAGATGTCCTGCCCTTGGGGCTTAAATAGAATGTAAACAGACCAGAAGGTCTCATATCTTCTGAATATTATGGTTAGTTTTTCCCCTTGTTACTGACAGTTAGAAGTCCTATATTATTTATAAGGTTAACATTATATTCTTTTTCCTAAGTGTCTTCTCTACACTGTGACTTCGTTTCGCAGTCTTTCGAGGACTATGAGTCTAAGCAAGATTTGGCAGAAAATGGTGGGAAAAAAACCCTAAACAAACACAGCACAAATTGAGGTCTGTTGGTAGATTATTTTAACTTAGTCCAAAGCAACATGGATCCATTTACCTTTAATTTCATGTCTCTTTGTGAATGTAGAGAGGGCTTACACTGTACCTGGGGAGATCTGGTGACTCTGACAGGTCAGTCTAGAGGTAGATGATCACTGAAATAAACATTATACCCATAACTTATGAACAGATTCTATGCAACAGTTTGCTCCTCTTCCCTTAAATCTTCATCCCAGCGTTTGAACAAAACTGAGTCTGGATACAGCAAATGGTGTACAATCTTCTTTTCTTCCTTTGCATTATCACCTTTGTGTACTTCAGTCTTGGAACTGTCTTGCAGCTTCAGATCATGTTCTATTTGTTTTCTGTTTTCACAGAATGTTTCCACTGATTTTGCTGATTGAAAATAAAAGAGGATTGATTATAACAGCAATTGAGAACACTCTCCATTATCATAACTGAGCCAAATAATGTGGTAGGTCAAGAGATCTGTAAGTTACAACTAAAATGATATTTACATGAGAGTAGCATCAGATCCTCCCTCCTGTACGAGAGCATTTTTAAAGATCACATTTCACAATATCCTGCAAGAAATTCTGCTTTCAATTACACAAGCACAGAGCAAGGGACCCTGCCATCTGCTTTAATAATTCCTACTGGAATCTTTTGACTTCTACTTATAAAGATTTGAACAGGGTGAACCTTAATCTCTCAAGGTTTTGTTAGGTTTGCAATATTGTGCCATAAAGAAAAGGCACAGATAGCCTGCGCGGGGTTGCTTAGGACATACTGTTCTTGAAGGTAAATATAATAAATGAGCCCTTTGCAGCACCTTTTGAAAAGTTTATTGTCAGTTTTGACTCCTGCTCTATCAGAAAGCTTTGAATAGGGTGAATCCTAATCTCTCAAGGTCTTGTTAAGTTTACAATATTGGACTGTGCCATATAAAAAAGACACAGAAAACCTGTGTAAGTTAAAGCTTTCTGCTATTAAATTAGCATATTGGTAAATGAGGGGAGAGAAGTGGATGTTGTTTAAACTCAAGTAAGACTTCTGAACCTGTCTCTCATGCACAAGCTGCGGAAGTATGCACTAGATAAGTGGATAGCAAGGGGGATGGAAGTGCCAGGATCAGTGGCACAAAGTCCAGATGGAGGCCAGGCACTAGTGGTATACCCCAGGGGTCAACACTGGTTCCAAAACTGTTTTAATATGGTCATTAGTGACCTTGAAAATGGGTCAGAGTGCACCTTCATCAAGTCTGTGTACGATGCCAAACTGTGAGGAGTGGCTGATACACCAGAGAGTCCTGCTGCCATTCAGTGGGACCTGAAGAGGCTGGAGAAATAGGCCAACAGGAACCTCATGGACTTCAACATAAGCAGGTGCAAAGTCCTGCACCTGTGGAGGAACAACCCCATGGACCAGCACCAGCTGAAAAGCAGCTTTGCAGAAAAGGACCTGAGGGTCCTGGGTGGACACCAAGTTGAACACGAGCCAACAGCGCGCCCACGTGGCAAGGAAGGCCAACGGTACCCTGGGCTACATTTGGAAGCGCATTGCCAGCAGGTCGTGGCAGGTGATCCTTCCTCTCACTACCGGTAAGGCCACATCTGGAGTACTTTGTCCAGTCCTGGCCTCCTCAGTACAAGACAGACATGGACATACTGGAGTAAATCCTACATAGAGCCACCAAGATGATTATGAGATTGGAGCATCTGTTACACAAGGAGAGGCTGAGAGAGCCTGAGAAGGCTTGGGGGTGGGGGGCAGACTTATTGATGCATACGTATATCTTACAACAGGGCCTAACAAAGACAGAGCAAGAGTCTTCTCCTAGTGTACAGTGAAAGGACAAGAGGCAGTGGGCATAAACTGAAATACAGGGAATTCCATTTAAACATATGATTTTAATTTTTTTTTAAATTTTATTTTTTAACTGCTGGAGTGATGGAAAGCTGGAACAGGTAAACCGGATAGGTTGTTAAGCCTCCATCCTTGGAGATATTCAGACTCCAACTGGACAATGTCCTGGGCAACCTGCTCCAGCTGATGATGCTTTGAGAAGGGGAATTAGAATAGACCATCTCCAGAGGTGTCTTTCAACCTCAACTATTACGTGACTCCATGACTAAGCGCTGAAGTGAAGACTTCAGCTTTCTTTCAAATGGCTCTAAAATAACTGACAAAAACTATGCCCAACTATTGACATCCATAAGAATAGGTGTCAGTGAAGACGCTGTCAGCAATAACAGTGACATTATGGGATAGGGGATATTAAACATGATTAAGCTGTACAGGGAAAATTCCTTATCAAGTTCAAGGGCACCCCAAGTGGCATTTCAAACAGCTAGTTTCAGAGTTGGATGATCAAGACATTCTAAGTTTCTTCTTCTGTTCTACCTACCACACATATAGCTCTAATGTGAGAAGATGCGGACAACATGACTGTCAAAGCAATGCCAACCAGCAGGGTTCTGACTGCTTTAGCCCTCCTACCACTGCCATGAGGTGATGAGATTTAAATGACATGAAAGTGGGAAATCAAGGGGTCCAAAGGAAATAAAGAGGTGGATTCTTCAGCCCTTATTCAGATAGCTCTATTGTGTCCACTTCCAAAAGTCCAACCCACAACAGATACCTGAAAACAAGATCAAAATTCACACACCCTGCTGTGAGAGAGAAAAGGCCCTTTCTAAATTAATATTGCTCATACACAAGCACTTCTGCTGGGATGCTCTTAGCCTTTCACTGTCATGGAATGAGAGAGAAACAGCCCTGCCAGCAGGTTTCAGCCAATGCTTCTTGGGCACACAGTCCAACTGAGCAGGTGATGCAGAGTTCATCAATGCCTTTTCCCCACAACAACTCTATTGTGTCTGTGCTCAAGGTACATGAAGGAAAAAGATGAGTGAGTCACAGTTCCCCTTGTTGCTCACCCACACAGCAGAGACAGAGGCTAAGGAAATGGGGCATTTACAGTTTCTCTCAAAAATAGCTTTTTATGGCAAATAAAATAATGACAATAATAATAGCTACCTGAGATTAGTATGTTGGTACAATCACCTTAAGATTGCTTAACATTTCTAAAAAAATTCAGGGTCAGGAGCTGTCTAATATGAAAAAAAAAACCCAACAACAAACAAACGAAAACCAAAAAACCACACCCACATTATGACTGTGAAAGACCTTGTGTGTAAGTAGAGAACCTATCAAATCTTTTTCAAGATTGCAAGAAAAAGAAAAAAGATCAAAAGTGTCTAGGGGAACCCAAACAAACATTATCACTGCTATCTACTATTCTATCCTTCAGGAAATACAGCTACCTAATCCTCAAAAAGTTAACCCCTGTAGTAAAATGCCATGCTGCTTATGAATATTCCAGTCCAAATGCTCCACTCTCTGAAGGATGTTATTATCTTGATTCAGAAATCGAGGATTAATTTCCAAGGAATCAAGTCTTCCTTTTCTTTGATCTTGCAGTAAGTGCACCAGATAACACAAAAAACCTGCATTCATGATTAATAGTGCAACTTTACGTGGGCTCTTCCAGGGTGCCATTGTGAGCTTAAAGAAACTCAAGTGTTCTGCTGCTGGTTGGAGTTTGTCAGTGGTTCTGGATCTGCACTGGGTCTTCTTTCCAAATGCACTGTTTCAAATTGCCTCTACTTGACTGAGAGTTATGACTGCTCAGATGGAAGTAATTAACAGAGTCTAATGAGAACTGATGGTGATAATGTACAGCTTACAGGTGTTTTCACTTGCATGCTTATATGTACCTGTACAAGTTATCAATGTCAGAGGAATCATGCAGCTCTCACTGGCTTGTGTAGTGAGTCATGTGAACTGAGTGAGCACCTGGGGTGATGCTGTAGGAAGCACAGGGCTGTTGGGTAGATGTCAGAAAGTCTACTCGTGCAACAAAGCACACATACACACAAAAATAGCTGGAATAAACTGCAAGCCAGTTCTATGTTTCCTGGTCATCAGCAGCTGGGGAATTGTGAATCTAAACAAACAAAAATGTGAAAATTAATTAAAATGGATTTTCCTTTGGTTTTTGAGCTGGCTGGAAGCAACTATGACTGGCATAGGGCACTTCACAGCCCCCTCCCACACAGGCCGTTCCTGCAGCTCACCACTACCAAAACCTTGCCAGTTATGCCCTAGAATACATATGTGAATTAGAAGCAGCGCTCACAACAATAACTATCATGTGGAGCTTGCCTTTCCATAAAAGTACCAAGCTTCTTCATGCTTCCCAGCATTGCTGTCCCAGTGTGGGTCATCTGCTGGCCACAGTCCCTCAGGGCTGTCCCAGCCCCAGTGTGTGTCCCCCATGGGCCACAGTCCCTTCAGAAGTGTCTCCTTCAAAAAGCGCATCTGCAGCCCCCTCAGCAGTCCCAGACACTCTGGGTGTCTCCTGCCTCAAGGGCTGATGTTCTTCCTTATGTATATTAGTTCATGGCCTCTTCCACCACAGGGCAGCCCTCCAGCCCCTGCTACAGAAACCTTAATGGTTATGCCAGGTACATACTGCTGTAAACATTACTTCCAATTCACATCACTATTGTCACTAGTGTATAATTCTTTTTTTTTTTTTACTCCCCTCTGAAAAAACATCAAGATTTAGCCTGATTCATGTGAAAACTGAAGAACCAAACTACTGAGAAACAAATCAGTCATGTATGCCAAGATCTACTATGGTAAATGCTGATGCAAAAGAAAAAGGATGGGGCAGGAGGGATAAAAAAAAAAAAACCACCACAAAACCAAAACAGACTGAGATCCTTCCTCAAGCAGTAAGGGGCAGGCTAGATGGATCTATGGATCTGCTTGATATTCACTTGCATTTCTTTGTCCTCCCAGGTCTTCCCAAGACCTCGGTATTGCAAATGCTCCTAGGCAGTGTGACTATTCATCCGGCAAGTCCATCTGCGCAGAATCACGGAGAGGTTGAGGTTGGAAGGGACTTCTGGAGGTCATTTTGTCCAACCTCACTGCTCAAGCAGGGCCACCTAGAGCTGGTTGCCCAGGACTATGTCCAGATAGCATCCTCTCCATCTTGAATATCTGCAAGGATGGAGACCCCACAACCTCTCCAGGCAACTTGGGCCAGTGAACAGTCACCCACACAGTAAGTGTTTCCTGAAGTTCAGATGTTGTCCCTTACCCTCCACAGAAGAAACTGAGTGCTGCGCTAGCCTTCCATTACAAGGAAGGACAGTGCGTTGGAACGGGAGTAGAAAGAGATGGTCCACGCCCAAGATTTTGTTAACCTCCCTATTTTGTATCCTGAGCTGCATAAAAAGCCCTATTGTATAGAGAACCTCATGGTACACTGGGCTGCATAAAAAGTGTGGCCAGCAAGTTGACGGAGGTGACTCTTCCCCTCTACTCTGCTCTTGTGAGACCCCACCTGGAGTACTGCATCCAGCTCTGGAGCTCCCAACATCAGAAGGACATGGGCCTGTTGGATCGAGTCCAGAGGAGGGCCACGAAGATGATCAGAGAGCTGGAGCACCTCTCCGATGAAGACGGCTGAGAAACTTGGGGTTGTTCAGCCTGAAGAAGAGAAGGCTCCAGGGAGACCTTATTGCAGCATTTCAGTACCTGAAGGGGGCTTATAAGAAAGATGGAGAAAGACTTTTTGCCAGGGCCTGTAGTGACAGGACAAGGGGCAACAGTTTTTAACTGAAAGAGGGTAGGTTTAGATCAGACATAAGGGAAAAAAAAAGTTACTTTTAGGATGGTGAGACATGGGAAGAGCTTGCCCAGAGAAGTTGTGGATACCCCATCACTGGAGGTGTTCAAGGTCAGGTTGGACAGGGATTTGTGCAACCTGATCTAGTGAACAATGTCCCTACTCATGGCAGGGGGGTTCAACTAGGTGACCTTCAAAGGTCCCTTCCAACCCAAACCATTCTGTATTTCTCATGGGGGTTTTTTTCCCTCTATGTAGAGGAAAAAGTAGTGGCATAAGATGAACAGAGTACAAAAACAGCCATGATAAACCTTGTCCCAAAAAATCTCATGCCTAATTTTCTAACTGTTCTGCAGAAGCCATTATTTTGTCTCCTTCCTTTTTCCTTGTAAGTCATACTTTCTTGTACTACACCAGGAAAGCTGAAGTATTAAAAAACTCCTATCATATATACATACCTACACTCAAAACATAAAACTTTGAAGGAACGTATTTAATGCCTTTTAAATCAGTTTTATCAGCCCAGAGGATAAGTGTTGGCCGATAAAGTTATAGAAGAGGTGGAGAACCTAGAAAAACATTTGCTAAGCAGTAGCTCTGACTGCTGGCCAATTTAATTCTAATCAAGACTGTTGCAATACAGAGGGTAAACCAATGCACACGTGTTGCTATACATGTTTCTCGGGATGGATGCTCTATGCCCTTCTCCAAATCAGAATCCCAACAACAAAATTCCTGGGATCTGGATGAGATTCCTTAGTGACAATGAGAAAGGAAATTTCCATTTTCTATTTTTTACCCCCTCCCCCCAAAAAAACAACCCCAAACCCCCCCCAATCAAACAAGCTTTGCCATTAACATTAAACCACTCTCAAAATCTTGGAAGCAGATGAGCTGTGATTTATTGTTGCTGATTTATACACAAGCCAAAATAGAAATATGTGTCAAAACAGGCCTAAGAAAGCATGAAGTAAAGCAAAAGCAGAGATTCACAGGAATCCAGAACTGGCTTCATTCAGAATTGTCTCAAAAAAAGTCTCATTTGTTCATTACAAAAATTTTGAAGCTCTCACCTTTGTAAACTTTTTCAAGAAAGAATGGTGTTTAGGGTGAGTCTCAGGCTATAATTAGTCATTAAAAGGATAGAAAGAAGCCATAGCAGCACACTGTCACTCTATTCCCAACCCTGCCACCAGACTTCCTTTGCCATTTCATGTGTCCTTCACCTTCTGCCTCTACACCTCAAAGAGGCTGCAGTAACACCATCATGAATTACTCATGAGTTCTTACAACACTTTGAATTCCTTTAAATATAGCAGTCCTCTGATCTCCTCATTTCATATAATGCGTATCCATGCATATCACTTAGGGCAGGGGGAAAGGAAGAAGAGAAAACAGCAGGGAGAGAGAGGTAACTGCAGAATAATTACTGCTCGTGTGATAACGTTCTTCTCACTTGTTAACCATCTGCCCTCTAAGCAACTGAAGAAAGTTTTAAGGCTTTCCAAATAAGTCAAGAAAGAAAAAATAAGGTAATAATAAAACAGCAGACAGACAGGAAGGCTTAATTCCATGCATGTCACCTGTTCCAACCTGGAGCGATACACTATGAACAGCGTAATTTAAAAGTTATCATATTTTCAGCATCAATATGCGCATAATCAGCAGTAAACCCAAACCAGAGTCCTAACTGCTTAGAATATATACAGTCTTTGAAGAAAGTTAAGGTCCAAATCTTTCTCTCCACCCTTAAATGCAGATACTAGTCTCACCCACACAAGCTGTTCCTAAAATGCAAGTATTCTCCAGTCCTACTTGCATGGGGATCTCAAAAAGCAAAGTGGGTTCTTTTCTGCTTTTGCTATCTCCTTCCTCCGTACCAACCGCCTTTCATACTGAAAAATTACACTAGCAGTTACCTTCCCAATAAAGGATAACGGCTATCAATATTTCCTCCATTAACTCAAAATACAGAGATGCTTTAATTTATATGAATAAAACCATTACCATCAGAACAATCCCTCACAATATTGTCCTAATCCTTACAATTTCTCTTTGCATCAGCCAAGATATACTGGTGTGCCAAGGCAGCACACGAATCAAGTTAACGCCAATGAGCAGAAGTGTCACTTTTTCCTTTCAGGCTAGCTGAATGCCAAAAGTGAGAAGTGATGTTTTAGTGACACTTATGCACTGTTTCCTTTTTTCTTCTCAGTCCAAGGGAAATGCAAATACTTTCCATTAGACTGTCCAAGGTTGGGTGGGGCATGTATACATACCTATGTACATGCACACACACAGATATATACGCATACATACATATTTGTAACATGACTGCCAGTATGATTACCTTCACCAACTCTTCAGCCCTTATTGGTCTTTAACCCCGTCTCTTAAGTGCACACACACATACTCACACAGCCATGCAAATAATTCAAAATAAACAGATTCTGCCAAGGATCTACTTTCTCACAAGACCCTCTAGAGCAGGCTGAAGGCAAGCTATAGGTTAGATTATTACACCATGTGCTAGGAAAGGACCAAAGCAAGGTTCCCTTTCAGCCCGAGATGGTAATAGTGCCACGTATTATTATGACACTATATCTAAATTTGTCGATGCACAGTTTTGGGCCCGAGCTGAAAACCCTTCTCTGGACAGCCTTCTGGCTGCGTGCAGGCAAGGAACAGAGATGAGCAATGGCAAAGCCTGAGCAAGAGACAGGCTGCAAAAAGTGCAGGCACCCAGCACGTTTAAAGACCATTGCCACTTTCTGCTCTACCAGTGACCTCTTGCGGGGAGGGTGGAAAACAACAGCCCCCTCTTTCCCTCTCCATACCGGTTTGAGCGACACCCCTCACAAAGGCGTTACACACAAGCCTCGAGTCCATGCTTTCAAAGGATCTTCAGTACTTTGCAAATTGCTGAAAAATTATTGCAAGCTGAGAAACTAGGGACAGGATAAGTAGGAAGACCCTCTCACTGACAAATGAGTAGGGATAAAAAACACAGATGAAACTGAATTTTAGTCATTTTGTATTCTGGAATGTATTACAAATTAAGTGACTTTTTTTTTTTTTTTTTGTTAACACTGAAGACCCCTACAGAAATCGGTTGTAAGGATAAATAATGAGAAATCACACCATAATTTCTACAAGGTAGGAAGCAGAAGTGCTATGTAAGGCAAAGTATAATGGAAAATGAAACTTTCAGCAGCAGCTCAGCACTAATGTGATGCTCCATTTCACCAGTATTCCCATCTGATGTGGAGCATGCTGCTTAAAGCAAACTTTTCATGGATATTCGCCACCTGCATGTTCTCCATCTAATGGCTGTCTGAATTAAGATCCTGTAGGAGTGGTCTGTGGTGGAACTGAAGCTGTGCTTTGAACAGANGAAAAAAAAAAAAAAAAAAAAAAAAAGACTGCATTATGGTAAGCATTCTCGGCATCAGCACCAGCCCACAGCATTAGCTTTTACAGTTTTTTCTGGCTCAGTTTGCCATCTTAAAAAGGAAACTGCCTGTTATCCATGCAGGACTATCATGACAATTGCACATCTCTGTACTCCATGTGGCACTTGCAAAACAGTTCAGGAATACTACCGTTTTCACAGGAGGATGTGAATAAAATGCAATAAATTAAAATTAGGGCCACACATATTAAATGAACGCTAACAAGGCTACTTATTTACAGTTAGGTTCTTATGGAAAAAAGCTTGCAGTCAGGAAAATAATAAAACTTAAGGATCAAATTATTAACAATCTGCACTTCACTTCCAGTTTGTCCTAGCTTTTGAATTGTCGAATCAGCAGATCTATTTTAAAACAACTGAACTTATATTATCAAAAGAAAAATAAACAATCCATGAGACCCAAATTGAACACATAATACACGGGATCAAAAAATTCTTATTATCAGAAGAGCCTAACTCTTCCCAACAGAGTAAACATAGCAGCATAGGTTTTATATGGAAGACCAAAATGTGGAAGCTGTTGAAATTAAAGAAACACTTTGCCCAGGAGTTTCACAGTAGTTTGGTAACAACAGAGAAATAGTGAGATTCTGATATTTGTCTCCAGCAATCAGTGTGACTTAATCAAGAGACTTCTGTGCTTTCCCTAACATCGACCTTTTTGTTCTTTTCAGTCTGTCTGTTCTCTTTGCTACTCTCCTTTTTCACCACCTATTCTCCCCCAGTCTCCACTTCAGATTTTCCCTCCACCATTAGACTTCCACCTTTGATACCCATTTGTCCAATTTGTCCCAGTTCCTTCCCTCCAATTTCACATCCAACCAAGGCAAGCAGTAGGAAACTTAGAGGTGAAAACACAGAATGTTGTGTCGCTCATTTTATCCCCTCTCAGCCTCAGTTTAAAACCAGTTTCCTCACCAATCTCAACTCATCCTAGTTAATGTGATTTGGCCTACTCCCAGAACTAGCTGCTCACTCATTGATTCAAGAAATGTCTTCTTTCAAATCTTGAAGCCATCAGAGCACTGCACTGCATATAGAAGATCTAGATTTCTACTCAGTCCTGTGCACGGACTTACCCAGCTCTAAGCTGCACCCAAGCTGCCAAATTTAACCAAAAGCCTCCAGCAGCTCTTTCAATACAGAAACAGAAAACACAGGTTTTGATCAAATTCAGGCAGGGATCTTTCTTTGATCGTAAAACAACTGAAAATATTTAATCCTGAAGCAAAGCTTACCCCTCTTACCAAAAGAAAGATGATGTTCCAGAACATAAAAGCTTTGAGCATCTAAAAATAATGAGACTTTATCATTTAAAAATGGAAGAAATGACACATTTTCTCATGTCTATGAGCCACAGCACACAAAATTATCACAAGAGATCAGATGACGTAGTAACTTCTTTACAGGTCTGACTGATGCTCCTTAACCTTAGAAACAGCTTATGTCATTTTGGTTGGCATTTTCTGTAACAGTTATGCTCAGGGCAGAAAACAAAGCTCAGAAAAGTCAAGAACTTAAAAACAGGGTTTTATCTGAGATCTCATGACCTGAATACGTGGCAGTACCAGCTCTCCCTGGTAAGGGATATGTTAGGAAAGGATATGTTCTAGGCCACATAGTCCTGAACTGCAATGTTCTTCAAATCACTTGAGCACTTACTAAAGCTCAGTGATATGCTTGCTTTGAGAGTTGAGGGAGAAACTGACTAGTGTTAAGACACCTTCAAAATATTTTAATGCTTACGAGCTAAGCAACAATAAGTAAATTTGTTTTCATGGCCTTCTAAAGAGGAAAAATTGCATTTCAATAAGAGTCTTCCATAATTAAAGAGACAACACTGGTGAAATATAGTTTACATGATTAATCTATTTTATTCAGTATGTACACAGTTCTCCAAACAAATTGGGTCATACAAAGGCAGTTTAAGAAGCGTTAAGTAACCACCTTATCAACTGTTACATGGGATATGTCTTGGCTGGTTTTGCTTCCTCCAGCTCAGCATCCAACCAGCGGTATCTGCGGTGACGGCGCAGAACTTCAATTGCTTTTTGTTCTAGTGATGTTGGTTGAATACCCAGGTCTTCCAAACCAGGAAGATTAGGAAACTTCATGTCTGTTGTGTGAAACTTTAAAAAGAAGAAAAAAAAAAAAAAAGAAAAAGAAAAGAGGGAATTCACTTGATAGAATGGACAGCATTACACCCAATACAATTATTCATGTACTAAAAAAATTATTGGGTACTTATACCTGAGGTCACCTTTTTTCTTTTACAGAAACAAACTAGCATAAATCCCTAGTACTAGAAACATTTTAATAAGTCTCAAAACAATTTTCTACAAATGGCAGCTCTTTGGAAATTCTACTGCAATTTCAAGGCTGCTGATGTAAGAATGCTTCCCCCAAGAAAGAACCCTGCAATACAATGCACTGCTGCATCTTGTACTAGATGTGAAGAACTATTCAAACACAAATGTGGACTCAGCCAGCTACATGTCAGTCCCAGTTCCTTGATCATAATTTTGGCTCAGTGTTTGTATTTGGGAGGAGGAAAAGATTCAATATGGCCTACAGAACTATGGCATAATTATACATGGTATTGAGTAACCAGTGTACTTCAACAATTTTGACATTAATACTTGCTAAATCACTACTTTTTCCTCACATGCAGTCAGTTTTTTGCAAGTTATTTCTCCACCTCCATTTAAACGCTCTGAGAAGTTACAAATAAACATGAAGTTGCAACATGTTCACAAGAAATGCATCCTAACGTTAAGGGAGAATTTGGGCTGTATCCAGCACTGTCACTTCAACTTGAGTTGTTAAAAATGCCATTATCTGGATGGTACAAGTGATTTTAATGCATCTAGAGGTACATAAACTCACCAGTTACCTAAAAGTGGGGAGCACTCCGCTGCACTAGTTAGCTGCACGTTTTACATCCAATTTTGGCTCTGCTATTTTCAATAGCATATGTTTTGGGGGAAAGGGTTGGAGGCACAGCCAAGCATGCAGCCTTGACCACTTTTAACACTTAAGAAGGTTGGGCCCCTTCCACGCCCCCTCATGTTATTTCTTGCTATATAACTGTCTCACCAATTGTTTCAATCACTTTCTTAAATATATTTAGAGAAATATGTTAACTCTTCTTCCTCCACCAATGCTAGCAGCAAGACTACATCATAACGACGCCTTTTAAAAATAATATTCTTAGTCCTTCTCTCTTACTACATCTTTGTAAGACTACACCAGAGGAATCTCCAGTCTCCTTTGACAGTGTATCCCCTTGACACTGTAACAGGTCTGGACAAATAAGTTAATAGCGAGACTGCAGAACAGTAGCTGCAGCAATTGTATGGCAGGAACCACAACCATTTTTGAGGAAGGTTATATATAGACACCTTTAAAGAATTAAATTTTTGTAGTATCCAAACAGTCTGAAAGCAATTCTTTATAATCAAATTCTAGCCGTTGAACTGACTGAAATACTACACTACATGATGTACACATATTTCAGCACTCCTTGAATGTAAAACTACAAGTGCAAGTTACAAATACACAATGAAACATTTCCCAAGAAGAATTTGGATTGTCTTACACTTACCCGGTCCACTTTGTCTCGTGTTAACCATGGTTCAAATGGATTAATCTCAAAGAATCTTGCAACTAAACTGTAATCAGAAAGCGTATTGCAAAACTACAGTCATTATCCAGATGCACAGAAAAAAACAAGAACTGGTAAAAATATTTCATACAATAGACAGCAAGAGCTTGTTCTGCAGCTGTTCTTGCAAGCATGCATTCATTAAAGCAGTGAACGTGCCAGCCAGCAAGTTCTTAGTTGTGTTTCTGGTAACTTTAACTGCCTGCTACCGAACTAATCCATCTCCTATTCTTTTACTTTGGAAGGGAATGGAGGAGCAGATATCTAGAAGTAAAAATGAGCATTAGTGTGTGAGAAAATAAACCTCTGCATCCAATTCCCCCACACACCAGAGGGTTCAGTCTTGCCCCTGCCTTTCCTCCAAACTCTGTTCCCTAGTAGTGTAGGCAGTAATCCAATTAGTCATGAAGTTTGATTCAATGCCTTCATGAGAAAACATGCTTGCTGACAACTAAATGAGTTAGCAGCCGTACAAACAAGATGATGGAATCTGGAGCAATCTGCATCTATAAAAAGGCTGAGGATTAGTATATTTGCAGCTTCCAGAAATTAAGTTTCCCTTGAAAGAAAGAAAATCTGGCAGAGAAAAAGAAAATAACACTACAGTTTTTGCTCAGTGTCTCGGGGCCAGCAGAATCTCTTACTGAAGTACTCACCTGGTAGACTAGGGTGTTACTAAGTTACTGCACATGAACAGAACTAGGCTTACCTGCCTTTTACATGCACTCTTTTCTCAAAAATATGAAATACCACTTAGTTTAGCCCAGAAAGAAAAAAGCATAACATGGACTGCAGTAAATGTAAATAAAACTAATAAGCACCCACATAGTTACATTTTAACAAGCTGCTCTGTGTCAGATGAGCCGTATTAACCTGATGCCTCTACAGGCAATTCAGAACCAGCCACAACAGTTTAAGATGTTCTTCTAGCGTTATTAATCATCAGTTATATGAATCCAATGCCGACTCCTATTACCAGATTGGTAGGAGGGTTCTAACACTGGTGACTTTTTTTAGCTTATTAGTTTGCACTGCACTAAAATTGAGGACCAGCACCCCAAACACTAACACATCTCAACCATGCTGAGGGCAGCTTCTGAAACAGCATTTGCTGTTGGAGGTAGCTCTTCAAAAGGGTGTGATGATGCCTTAAGGACCAGGCCCAGGCTCAGATTTATACCGCACTTTTTCATGCACTGTTACTCAGTTGCTGCAATTCAGCAAATCAGCTTCTATCCTCAGCGCCCCCTGTGGCCAAAACATACAGCTGCAGAAGTAGTTCAGTGCAGGCAAACAGAGCCTTTGCAGTCCATCCACTGTCGTCAACTGAAGTGATGCTACACCTTTCTCTTACTACTTCCCTATTTATTACTATCTTCTAAAAGATGTTACTGCCCTCATATCACAGACAAAGAAATGCATGCTCACAACTGCACCGCTCAAACTCCCAGGCCAACATCTCAATACAGACTTATCTCCAATGCTGGCTCAAATCAATACAAAGGACTGAACTAGAAAGTCAATCAATACCCATATCCACCCTTATCCCAACTCTGCTTCCAAGGTGGCAGTGCTCACCAGACTGGAAGGACAGCTGACAGTAGCAGTACCTTAGGCTGCTGCAGAAAAATCTGCCAGGGCCTACGGTCAGCAATAGACACACATTTTCCTGTGGTACTATTAAAAGTTTATTTAGTTTGCTACTGATTGTCTCTGAGGACCTTTTACTACTTCCTGACTCCATCCAATGACTCTGGAATAAATAGCTATGTTAAGTTTATTATAAGTACACCTTTCATGCACTGGCTTATCAAATGCAAGGCTGTGCCCAAGCAGAAGGCTCAAGGTAGCTAATGAATACCTAGGGAAAGCCACTTTCTACAATCCTACTGCATTAAACAACAATTGACAATATTAAATGACCAATGCAGCAGTTATTTATGCTTCTGTGCTGCCTGGTGGATCCCAAGTTCTTCCCAAAGGAAGAGTCCCACTTACTGGTAGAGAGGACGAGGAAGCGGATAGGGAAGAAAGGTTCTAAAGCAAACCGCGTAGACGTATTCTACCATGTCGTAAAGGAGGTATCGGTTAGGTCTGAAAGAAAAAGCAACAAACGTTATAGGTAAGTTAGGTATACTTAAATATTTGCAGCAAGAGACAAAAATTTTAAACCTCTCCACCCTCCAAGCCTACCAAGGACCTGTTTTCTTTAATCTAAATGATTTGCCAAATTTGTCATTTTTCTCACAAGAGGGGAACAAATTTTGGTTCTACAGATTCTGTACTGTTTGAAATAGAGAGGGATTAAATTAGAAAAACATATGACACCAGGTGATGGTTAACAGCGTTAACCATTTGTTTGGTTAACAAATTGCAAAATTGTTTCATCACCGCGTTGGGTGCAGGTGCCCAGGTGCTGGCAGGGAGTGCTGCAGGGGTGGCCTCTGTGGAGAGGTCTGGGCTGCCCCATGTTTGGCACAGCCAGCTCCAACAGACACACCACAGGGCACAGCCGAGCCCTCAGACAAGATGGTGGCACCTCTGGGAAAACATATTTAAGGAAGAGCAAAAATGCCACACAGGCAGAGAGGAGTGAGGAAAAAAAGTGCGAGAAAAAGCCCTGCAGACACCAAGGTGAGAGGAGGAGGAGGGGGAACAGGTGCTCCAGGTTCCAGAGTAGAGGTTCCACTGCAGCCCCTGGAGAGCCCATGCTGGAGCAGGTTTATCCTGAAGGACTGCAGCCCATGGAAGGGCCCACATTGGAGCAGGGGAACAGTGTAAAGAGGAAGGAGAGGCAGAGAGGAGCTGTTACACACCGACCCCATAACCTGCCATTCCCCATTCCTCTGCACTGCTCAGGCAGAGGGGGTAGAGGAGTTGGCAATGAAGGACTGAAGTTGAGCCTGGGAAAAGGGTGGAGGAGAAAAGCTGTTGTTTTATTATTTTTGTCTTTATTTCACACTATTCAAATCCATTTTAATTGACAATAAATTAAATTAATTTTTCTCAAGTCGAGTCTGTTTGGCCCATGACAGTAACTGGTAAGCAATCCTTCTGTCTTTATCTCAACCCATAAGCTTCTCATACTATTTTCTCCTGCAGTCCTGTTGAGGAGGGGGAGTGAGCAGCTGGGTGGGCATCTGGCTGCTGGCCAAGGCTAACCCACCACAATCATACTGAATAAAGTGTATTCTATGTACTTTTAAAGCACATCTTTAATGTGCTTCCTCCATACGATAACTGACTCAAATTCTGAATACAAGATTTTCAGCGCTGGGACAGGACTGAATTTGTACAAGCCCACTTGGTAGTCTGTAATAGAAGGAAGCCAGAAGACAAGCAGTAAAATTAAGAAAGGTTTGTTAACAAGACATCCCATCTCTGGTAGCAAATGGCTGCAAGGAAATGGATTCACTTGCCTTTGCTCAACTAAGAACATACTATTCTCTTCAAAAGCAAGAGGAAGAAACTAAGATAAATTCTCCCAAAACAATGCATTCCCCCTTTCAACAGGGGGGAGAAGAAGCAGTCTTCTGCACACCTGCAATAGTTTAAGAGAAACATATACCATTGAGACTTCCCATTCCTTTCTTGTTCAGTCTTTGCCTTAGCATTTTAATACTCTACCTTTATAAACAGCTCAGACTGAAAGAGGTATCTCCCTTGGCTTTTAAGACAACTCACTGGTATTCCAAAACATTCTGAAAATCTTCATGACAACACACAAGAACACACTGCTGAGCACTGGTGTGTCACTTGGTGTTTCAACCTTCAAAATTACATCCCGCTGATCATGATCAAAGCAGCAAGGAACACACCAAAAGTGTGTCTCCCAATGATTTGCTATACTTTTCAGCTAAGGCAAAGACCTCATTGACATGACAATGATCTTGAGACTGATTACTTCCCAGGTTGGGGCCCCCTAAAAATAAGACTGTAGGGTTTTTTTTCACCTTCAGTCTCCCTTTTGTTTTTTAAATAGGAGATATTGAATTACTGTTGGAATCTAAACCCCCACAAAAATGAAACCATGCTAGTAAGACTGTGTATGATATAAAGAACACGAATTTCAGTTTGATAAATGCAAGATCTCAAAGATATCAAGGTCTGAGGTTGCATGCACGAAAACTGAGGCTTCAACTGATGTGTTTTTCAGAAAGAACAGCAATGTTAATAACCACAAATAAAATTTATTGATAGATGCTGGAAAAAAGACAGAACCCACTTCAGTTTGTAGAAGCAAATTACAGCAAAACATTCTAATGGATATACTTAAAGGTAGGTCAGCGTATTTGGGAGAATTCAAAAGAATTCAACACTCGAAACTCCTTATCAACTTCATCCAGGTGGCTGGATTATAGAACCTGAGAGAGATCTGCATTTATGAAGTTACACTAAAGTATCTTGTTTTTGATGGTAGTCCTAAGTTTTCTTCTGTTAATAGAACTTACAAAAGAAACACAGCAAAAACTGGTAACGTCAAATTTGCTTACTCAGCTGAGAAAAAACCCACAAACTTCAGTTTCATTAGTTATTAGTGGTTTTTTTTACCAAATTTTTGCCATTCACTTTAACATCCTCATGCCTACCCAAAGGTAGTACAAGCCAACTTTTATCCTGATATGTAATAACATTTAAGTATAGCCAAACTTAAAAATGTGAAAATAAGATAAATACTGTTTGTTCCTTTACAAATTACCAAATATTAAAAATACAACTTCACCAAGAATAGAATCACATTGAAGTATCATTACATTAACCACAATACTAGCAGACAACAAGCTCTAGAGAGCATCAGCATTCAAGACAGAAGATTTAACAAGTGGATGAAGCAAAACCAATGGCACTGGGGTAAGAGGGGAACAGGTAAAAAGACATACCAAATCTTCAGTCATTCAGAAACAGCAATGACACCATTAGCTGTCACAGTTAAAATTCTATTCCGCCATATATTCCTTCCGTAGGAAGGAACGGAAAAAAAAAAACACCAACCAAAACCAGAAATAGAATGCTCGTTTACAAAATTAGTATTTTAAACTCAAACTGGTAACTGTTTAAAAAAATTAAAAAGCATCTCATACAGCTTTAGTCAAGGGTTATGCTGCAGAGTTCCTTTGGTTTTCCAACACTGATTTGGATCTTCAGCTTAGACCATCCTTTATTCAAAGTCCTTTCAGTCACTGTAAGGTGCCTGAAACTGTATTCCTTGCAGTGAGAGCCTGGCATCCTTGCTTGAATTCCTACCTCTGAAACCTGGGCACTGAACTCCTGCCCTTCTGTAAATTGCCAAAAAAAAAAAGAGACTTTGAAACTGTAAGAATACATACAAATTTTAGCCAATTGCCCTTCCATTTGGCTGCAAATAGTGTTCTCTTTAGTGTGCAAATCTCAATTTCTCCTGCAGTTGGAGCAGTTGCTTCTGCTCAGACAGTGTGAACCTAAAAACAGGCACTTCTTCCTTTTGTGGCAGGCAGCTTTGGATACATATTGACCCATCTTCAAGTTTGCCCCCAAGAGATAAAATAGTCACTCAAAGCATTAATTTTGTCACATTTTGTGTTTTTGCATTAGTTGTGTCCATCTGACATCTACATATCTATTCTCTTTGATTAAAAAAGTTGGTTTGAATAGCTGTCTAGCATTTGTTTCCACTTGTTCTTTAGTGTGACACTTCACATCATCACAGTGATCTGAAAGCAACTTCAATTTGCTTATTGTAACCGTACTGTTGCCTTAGTAGTCCTTTCACACCATTGTTAGCTTCTTTCTCTTATTTTGCTAGTTTTTGAGCAGAAGTTCCTCAGCATGATCCAAAAAGAAGTCGAAGACCTGCTTGCTGCCTTTTCCAGACCACCAGCATACAGCACACCTAGCCCAGCTACCAGGATAACATCTTCTTCAACACCTCAGTTACAGTACTGAAGAAACTGACATCACACAAGTAAAAGATGAACCAGCAACAATCTCTGCACTACCAGAATAAAGAGCTGTCACTGCAATGGCATCACAAAATGAACATGGAAAAAACAGGATAAACCTTTTGCGAAATCCTGATCCTATGCACATTTTTCAATGTATAATGGGGGAAGACAGAGATATGCATGCAACAGAAAAAAAGAGAGCTGTTCAGCATCATTTGTATCTTTGTATCTTGACTAATTAGCACCTGTTTTCTTTATCAGTGAATCTAATGTTCCTTTTACCACATACACTGGATGAAGACCAGTTCTAGTGCTGTTACAGCATCAAAACATGGACCTTGGCATTTGCCACGTTTTTTATTCTTAATGCTAATGACCTATTCTGACTTGGAGCTTTTGTATACAAAATATTTCAAGAGATCCACTGTCTCTATCCATTCTAATTCCAGGTGGTTTCCACACAGCTTTAGCAGAATTTTCTCCAAATCTATGTTGTCTAGCATGTTTCCCAAGAGTGCCTGTTCCTTTGTGTGCACATACATAACATTAAATGCAATGGGGCCCAAACTAGGATTTTCAGAGTACTCACAATAACAGCTTGAGTCATTTTTCCTCCCAAAAAGGAGGTGGAATTTATTGCAGCTCAAACTGTGTGCATGGATGAAGAAATTAAATGTACTGTGCAGCATGCCAAAAAATGACACCAAAAAGAAGTACTTCAGTTAATTAGAATCAGAAAAGTAACCTACCCAGCCAAGGCGTATGTTTTTCCTTTAGCATCAGGATCCTTAATTGCATTAATAATTGCCTTTGCTACATCAACCACCTGTGAGAAATAAATTCAGACAATTACCAACAGAAAACAGGAATGCATGCGCACACTCCTCTTTCAGAAGTGATTTACAGAGGGGAAAGGAAAAAAAAAAAACAATGCACACACACAGAGGATGTGGGATTGTCTTGTTTCATTGAAAACTTACATATACTGGTTGCTTCACTGTTTTTTTGCCCAGAGAAATAAGAGGCACACCACCAAACCAGCGCATGTCTGATAGAAAGACACATACAACACTAGAGAATAAAATCTGTGAATCCGTTCAGTAAACACGTAACCAATACATTCGGCACTATGCTGAGTGTGGATCTCTTCTGAAAACTGACTTAACTTTAAAAAACACCAAACACACAACAGAATTGGGAAGAATTACCACCCAATTTCAGTAGCGCTGTTTTCAATGCACATTTAGCTTTCTTATTAACAATCATGGGAAGACTGTATTTTCTACTGTTTACCTATAGTGGTTCAGAGGTATCTCACCTTTGCAAAACAGAAACAGACTCAACTCTACTCTGTCCAGCAATTTTGTTGGTGACGTTATCAGTCATTGTTTCTGAGCCCAGAACAACTCAGGTCAATTTTTACATTCCAGCATTACCAACTTGAAAAAATATTTTTAGGGTTAAGATGACCAGACCTTAGCTCAGAACAATCTAAATAAAAACAAAACAGTAGTACACCACTCCCCTGGGGGGTGGGGGAATCAAACAGCAAAGTATAACCAGATTCAGAAAGAGTTCAGTCACGAGATGAAAATTTATTGTTTCCATTACACACCTTCAGCTAAGAAAATACAGCGCATTTCTGATAAAAACATACCCCTCTGCTTTTCAAGATCAAGTCACATTTTCCCTCTGTTCTCTATAGACAGGTATAGAAATCATACATGGTTTTATTATTTCAAGAGTACATACTTGCATAATGATTGAGAAATCGGTCCTCTCTCCCAAACATCTCAGAGGGCTTCAAAATTATAGCATCTGGAAATTCTTCCCTCACTGCTTTCTCTCCAACAGCCTATCATTCAATTAAAACAAACACACCCATTAGATCCACTCTGAACAGACCAGAAGAGAATGCCTTTTCAGAACTTAACTTATCCTGACTACAGCAGTTAAAGAAATGACACCATCAGTAGCACAAAAATTACTTCTATCTGAGCCATTTGATCATTGACATGCTATGCTAAGATAAAGGTCTCACAGAACATCCCAAAAGCCCCATAAACATGTAGATGATTTCTTCTACTTCAGGTACAATACAGTCTCACTAGTGAAGTGACATAAAATTTAAAGTGATGAAGTTCAAAAAGGAAGAAGCCTAACCTAGGTACTTCTCTTGCTTATGTCAGAACAGAGCTTGGAAGAAAACAGAAGGTTTACATAACTCCTACTACACTATCAGAATACTACAAGAACTGCTGAAGTACAGCTAGAAATTTCAGTGACAGCTATTTACTTTCCACATGGGACTGGCCAATACAGTAAGGCCTAACTATCCTATAGAGTTGTTACACATTGAGAGCTACCAATTTTTAACCCTGGTTTTAAAAAATTTTATACTAAAAGACAAGGCAGAGTACAGTGAGGTCAAACAAAACAAAAACAGCTGAAACTGGGACAACAGCTACATTAAAAAGAGAAAATCAGTAACAGAAAATTATATCTCTTAATGTGGAAAAAAATAATAGGATACCAAAACCAGATATTTGGGTTTGTACAAGAGCAAGTAACAACCCCACTCCAAGGGCCTGTAACCATGATACTCATCTGACTTTGCAGCATTCATTTTAGCATCAACTACTTAGTTCGCTAGGTCATTCCAGCCTTAGATGTTAGGCCTGATATTGGATCCCAAACCATCAAACTAGTTCATCTTCCTTAATGACAGTAATTTTAGATGCAAAGATATTCAAGGACAGAAGAAAGAAAGAGTTTTGAGGCATACGAGATCTATTTCCCTTCAAAGCACATGAAGTACTAAGGAGGATTTCTAGCTCTAGTAAGCACAGTAACTCAAAAATTCCTCAGCTGCAGAAAACATTCCATAGTAAATTCATACACTGATTTCCTTCAAACAGACCCATTTGGGGAAAAAAACCCAAACAACAAAACAACAAAAAAGTAGGCTCTCAGAAAATATATTCAAAAGGATTCCGGACTTACTTTAGTCCTGAGGTATTTGGAAGGGCTCTTCATGCTAGCATTCAGGTGAGAGATGTGAATGAGTGTTTCCACACCAGCTTCCCTAGCTATCTGCGCAATGCTTTTAGGAATATTTACAAATTCATCTTCAAATTTGAAGTTTCTACAACAATGCAAAGAACAAATTTTAATTTAATAGCAATCAGCAGTGGTTGCCTACCAACCAATAGCAATCATTACATATTACTTGAATATATTTCAAAAACCTATCTTGATGCTTTGTTAGAAGGTTTTCCTTCATGAGGGACTCTTCATACAATAAAAACATGAGCCAAGTGAAATGCAACAGTAAGCTTCAATTACAGCAACAGTACTGCTGCTTTTTCACCTGTTAAGATTAAATCAGTATGAAAAATCCTCTTTCCCCCTTGTCTATGACAAACAGAAAACTCTTCCCAAGTGAAAACAGATTATCTTTTTTAAGAGAAGTGCTGCATCCTGAAATCTGAGCAAAGCTGTCTTTTTACAACACCTGTTCAAAATCTGACTCAATTGCACTCAATTACACTACAAAGGAGCTCAAAAATTCTGAGCAGCATAAGTTACAGCAGATGCTAGGCATTGGGAAAGTGGACAAAAACAGACTAAAGAACTCACAGGTGCTTATGCAAATGGAACACTGACAGAACAGTTAGAACCATTTCATAGCAGCTGTAAGGGAATTCAAGGAGACACATGCAGAAGGAACACCTCACTTTATGGCATTCAAGGGGCCTAAATTAGGGGGGTTCAACTGTAATCTAGTTTGGCATCTGATCAGGAATAATACAGAAGCTCTGTCTCCAAGCAGACCTGACACTATAGGCTGGCAACAATCCTAAAATTCTTTCAAAATATCGCAAGACTGCAAGAAAGAGAACTGGCTTCTCATCTCTTTATACTGTACTTGCAAGCACTCTGCTCCATCTTTTTTGTTTGCTTTGGGTAACAAACATCTTGTCCAAGTGCCTCTCTCTCTGTCCTTATCTACTCCCACAGCTCTTCAGATCCCACTGAAGTCTAAAGAAAGCCTTAAAAATAAGAAGTTATTTTTGACCCTTCAATAACTAATCTGATCCTGGGAACCATCACTCCTGTTCTACGCACAAAAATAGATTTTAGAAACACACAAGAACGAACAACATCCCGCCTGTAACTATGGAGTTTTCAAACAACATAGTATACACAGATGAGACTGCACACTAATACTAGGCAAAGAGGAAAGTATTTAATGGCAGGCTTTACTTTCTTTTTTTTAACTGATGTCTACTTCTAATCTTACTCTTTTTTTTTTTTCCTGCTTAAGTTTTTCATAGACTTTGGGATGATTACAATGGTTAGCCTGACCTCATGTTTAACAGACCATAGAATTTTATCTCAGGGATCCAGCACCACCACTGATATCAACATGGTAGATAAAATAAATCAGAACATTTGTGAAATACAGTGGTAAGTTTTAGAACATCCGAAAGTCCTTAACATGTACCAAGACTCCTCTGCTTTTGAATCTGTTGAAACTGACCAGAGTGCCAAGGTTTGGGTTTTTTTAACTGGAAGGAAACTTTTTGTTGTTGTTGTCGCACTTCATTTCAATAACAAAAAAGCCCTCCCTTATATAAATCATATTTTTTACATAAGTCCAGACATTTTCAAGGGGGAAGTACATGTAAAATACCTATCTGAAACATAAAAATAGATTATATTGGCCTTGGTCCAACTGTACAGACTTTTTCTTCCCTCACTCCCACATTATGAAGAAATTTCTTCTGTTCTAACAGCAATAAGCGTTTGAACTCTTAACTTCATCATTTAGTAGCAGCGCAAACCTATCCTGAGAGGTTGATTTGTACTTTTTAACCTATATCCCAAAGTCTGATGAAACATAAAAAGAATCAAAAACCTTATCAGATGCACAAGACCAAAGTTAATTTAGGTTGGGTGGGCTCTTCCCCAGCTAAACTATGTTATAGACTCCAACAGTGGGACAAGGAGCTAAGTGACTATCAGAAAAAGAAAGTACCTCTACAAATTTGAATGTGGAATCAAAGTGTCTTCCAGAAGTTATGTATGATATTTGACTAGACAAGAAACAGCTGAAATAGGTGCTTGCCAACAGACATACTGTTTTAGGAAAAATAATTGTACAATTTGAGAATAGAACACCAAATGACTGCTCACAAAAAAAGAGCAACACAGGCATTAGGCTTGTCAATGCAGATGAAACTGATATCTACATTTGTTTCTTTCTACTACGATAGCAAAATTACGTACCGTATAAAGGCAAATCACACAACTAATGCGGTTTTGTCTGGCAGTTCTGCACAAGGCTTTAAATAAAGTGGACAGAATTGTATCCATACACACACAAAAAAATACGAGGCTATTACAGGTATTTTTTAACCTAAAATAAATATGGGATTTTTTTAATGGATTTAAAAAAAGGGACTATTTTTAAAAATTATTACAAAAAAAATGCTTATGTAGCTGTTAGTGTCTGTGCCAAAATTCTATCAAGGAATGGTGTTATTAACCATAATCTTAAGGATTCTCCATTAGCTATTTCTGTTTATTAACATTTACCAGAGAATAGGAAAAGCTCGATCATAGCTTATTCTAGTAGGCTACAATTCATCACTACATCAAAGTGACAGGATAAAAGTCCACTTCTCTAACAACGTAAATATGAGCTCACAGAGACTTGTGAGCCTCTATCAGCTACAGGAAGGCACTCACCAAACATCTGTAAGGTGTATGAAAGCAATACACTGAACTCTCTGACAGAAAAAAAGCTGTACGCTAGAAAATTACAGACAGAATGCACTTTTCAAGAGCAGATCATAACCAGGATTCTAGGTAACCATTTAAAGAAACTGAAGTGCATTTATATGCAAAATTTCAGTTTCGCTTTTTTGTAGAAGCCAAGAATAATGTCAGTGTAACTACATACTGTACGCATGCTGTAAAACGTGGATACAATGTCCAATACCTGGTACAAATCTATCTATATAGGGGGGGAAAAAAAAAAAAAGAGGAAAAATTACTTTGTTTCCCATTCCTTTCCAACAAGATTAATGACCACATTGCTGTGTTCCACGGCTCTTCGGATAGAGTCTTTGTCCTTACAGTCCCACTCCTGTAACCAGAGCATCAAATGGGAAAAAGATGAGATAATGTGTAAATACGCATAATCAAAGAAAGATCTTTCACACCATTTCCATTTAGAGGCTAAACAATAGCTGGAGTTCTGACTTTGAGAATGATTAACAGACTTCCTTGTAAAGCAATGGTATTGTATTTGATCTAAAGCCAAAGCAAAAGACTTACTAAGAAGAGAAGTTGCCCCAGGTCACCCATCGGTCGCAGATACATGAGGTCATACTGATCACAGCGATAGGGTATGATTACTTGAGATCCAATGCGACCTAAGCGTTCAAAAAAAAGCTTTATTTATCTCAAGCTACTACCTAACTTTAAGTAGATGAACTTCTGAATATACAAAACTTCTTTTTTTTCCCTGGTGGTAGAGCACAACAAATACACATAGATATCTTGAATAGTTATCTGCAAAGCTAAAAGTACCATAGAAGTAAGTTTTTGAACCTACATCACTGGAATTCTTAAGCAGGGACATACTTGGATATTTGACCTTGTAAGACAAAATACAGAAGTTTGTAAGACAAACAATATAAGCTTGTTAACAAACAACAACAACAACAAAAAAAAACAGTGTGTGTGCTATAAAATAGTATAATACCTAAAAATGTGTCATATCTAAGGATATTTGCATTTTTTAAGGTGCATGGAGAGGAGAAGGAAAAAAAACAACCAAGAGTTATTTTCTAAAACTCAAATTCAAAAGGGCAATTCTAAAGAATTCCAACCAAATTCCTGCAAACATTTTAATAAAATGTCCTAATACAGCCAAAACCAGAAGAATCAAATATGTGCTGTACCTCTCCTCAGATCTACATTTTACAAACTGGAAAAACAATACTTGAAGAAGAATGACTTATTTTAATTACTTTAACCATGTTCTAAAGCTTCTAAATTTCCTAGATTAAAATAGTTTTTACTAATTGTCACATCTTGGCACTTTAGCAGACCAAACACTATGAAAGTATCACACAAAACACTTTTTCACTTTTAATATGCAAAATGCCAGAGATTTCTAGATTATCCTGCAACCCGAAGAAAAACTACCATTTTGTTAAACACCTAATTTTTTTAATTAGTACTCCTGGGGAACATTACCTAAACGGTTGACAACATATCGTCCCAGGAAACCTGTAGCCCCAAAGACCGTGGCCACGATGCCACTAACAGAGGATCGTCCACTTCTTCCATGAGGGATCACTGCATGATGAACTTGGCGGTGCTGATGCAACACAGATGGTGCTGTAGCTAACACAGAAATGCCAGGGCCTACAACACAAAACAGGAGATAGCATGTGATATAAGATAAAATTTATCAGCGTCAAACCATAGTTGATGTTATTTTTCTCATTACAGATCCATTTTCTCTTATCTCCCTCAGCAAAATTGCCCATGTCAAGACTCCTGCCAGGCTATTTGAGAGACATCCGTACAGGTCAGAGGACAGTAGGCTTGAGGGAGCTGTTGATAAAAGCCAAAGACCAAACTAAGACATGAAAGGAGTAGACTAAGGTTATCAGTTCCTAAACAGCAAGTAAAGCTTAATTGGCTAGCATTAGCACTTGATGTATAAAGGTGAAGCACAGAGGTTACACAAATAAAGAATACTTGCTACAGGCAGGTCCCACCCGAGTACATCCACATCCTGCTCCCAGATCTGGGAACTGCAGGACAAAGATCTCAGAATCACTCTAAGTGCAGATAACCAAACTTTTTACCTCAGTCTAAATATAGCAGACCCAAATGTTGGAGGAGGCAGCAATGCTCCTATATCATAGCTCTGGAATGAAGGGAAATGAAGAGATGCAAAGAGCCAGATCCATGACGCACAGAATATTGCTGTTCCTTTTTGAAGGGAGCTATGAAAGCCACGCAAACAGGACATTAGTAAGGTATTGACATAAATTGGCAAGGTAGCTCCAATAGGGAGTTTGAAGAGAAGAAACATGTCCTCTCCAGCAAAGTTGGCCAAAGGCAAGAAATAAAGTGCTTGTAAGAGATTTTTAAAATTAGAAGTGTTTAATGTTACTACGTGTCCATGCTCATAAAAAGAAAGGAACAGAGCGCATTAACACACTACAGACATCTGGTTGTTGACAAGAGCAGACTTTAAGAGCTGTCATTGGAAAACTAGCTTGAGGATGCAACAGAAATCTAGTAACTGACCTTCCAACTTTTAGTAAGTCATGGTCATAAGCATTTTCTGGAAAAGAATATGCAAGTTTCATCTTCCCCGTATAAAATTAAGTAGCAAGAATCATAATGATAACAAGACTAGTAATTTGATATCAGAATGATGGATGCATTGGGAAACAACAAAAAAATACCACTTGTACACTGAAGGAGTACGTTTTATCCCAATATGGTTAGGTATTACCAGCTACACAGTGGCACTGGTGTCCTAGCCATGATGTTAAGGAGATAAAAAGGACAGGGTATGTTTAGACATAAATTCTATTTTGTTAGATCAGCTGATAGAATTCAAACCAGAAAATCCAGCAAGATTTCAGTGCCTGCAGGAGGTGTTTCTCTACCAAATGCTTGTCTATCCCTTCTCTCTCCATACGCCACAAACTGCAATAATAAAAGATACCACATCTCCAATTTTGTCCTGAAAGGTAGTTTGACACCCACTTAATTAAATAAAGCAATCACACATATATACTTGTATGCATCAAACTAATACACTATGCCTAGAAACTATACTCCAATTGACTGATAGAAACAGGACAAAATAAGATATTACCTACGCAAACTTCAAGTAGGTATATGGCTTCCTAAAAAGCAACTCTCCTACAAAATAGGTCCAAACTCAGGAACTGGGCATGAACTGGTCCAAGCTCAGAAACTGGGCATGGTATCTGACTTAAAGTGGCAGATATGCAGGGCCTCTTCATTACTGAAGCAGAGACCTTGGAACTAACTATGAGAAAGAAGGAAAATACACCCTATGATAAGCACCCATTAAAAACCAACCAACCAAACAAAACACCAAAACCAAAAAAAAAAACCCAAACCCCACACCATTTGTCAAAGATCTGCTGGAATTTAATAGAAGTACACACTCCTATGGCACCCAATTAATGTCTAAACACCTGACATGCAGTTTTAAAAGTGATGCAATATGTTCATATTAAACCTTGTAATACCTCAAACTGAAATTCTAAATAACATGCCAACTCATCTTTGCCATATTTATCACCTATCTTTACTCTCTGCTTTTTCTATCATCCAGTTAATTTAACATTGCCCTCTAAAATCTTTGTGTATACTTCTGCAGAATTACAGTAAAGGTGAAGACAGTCATTTCAATCTTAAAACACATTGTCATGCTATCCTTACAATGTTATCTGACACAGGCTACACAAACATACAGCCTATACCCTACGTTTTTACGTGTACAACTCTTGGAGAGGGAGGTTGGTTTTTTTTTCTTTAGTCTTTTAAATGACAACAACAGAACAAACTTGCAAATTAAAACAGCAGTGTATACTGAATACTCTATACAGAATAAAGCCTGTAGCTATGTAATGGGTACCTGGAGAGTGGAGATTAACCAAGCTCAGTATAAGTGCAAGTGTAAAGGATAACGCTGAGGGAGGCAGTTGGATAAACTTGTTACCTTAATTAGCATTCTAATAAATAGAGATTTGTTATTTAATTTATTTTTTAGGAAAAGCAGACTCACAGAAAAAATGGCTGGGTTTTTATAACCAGCAGGATTCCTTCAAGTATGCAAAAAAGCTACATAGTGTGCTGAGATGGTGAAAGAGAAAGCTCATACTCCTCAGTACTTTGTTTACGTACATGCCTCTTTCTAAAGGTTTGTAAAAAAAAATATGTACGTAATATCCGTATTTACAAAATTAACACTATTTCTGTTACTTTTAGGTAGGAACATTTCAGTCCTCACAATATAAAACCTAAAAGCAACGAGATTTTAGTCCACTGTGAGCACCTGTTGAAAAAAGTATTATTAAACAGATTAACCCATGTAAGGACAAGAATGTTAATCTGAAAAAAATCTACACACGTCTTTCAACTGCTTTATGGCTTTTTTGCTGTTGATTCTGCAAAAAATTGTTGCTGACACACTCTTCAGGATGCTATCACTGTCACTCTAACAAGTAACATCTAATTATTGTCTTATATTCTCCCACCTCTGTGTATACACCTGTTGTTGCTTGCCTTATGCTGCAAGGTCTTTACTGGTGTACATCTTTTCTTGTTCCATAACTGTACAAGATCTGTCACAATATATCACCATCTATGGCTAGATGCCAAATACCTCCTGTATTACAAAAAACCCTTGAGCTTTAAGGATAACCACGAGACTCAAAGTAAGCAGGCTAGAGAGATCCTCACACTGATTCACAAACAGTAAAGGACCCTCCATACGGTGTGGAACTCTGTCATAATGCAACACTTAATAACTCCAGACTACATAATTTAGTAGAGCTATACAGCTTTCAAAACCCATGTTAATATCTCCAGACTGAGTGGTACTGCTTAAAGCTCTGTGCTTCTGTGTAACACAGACTTGCTCAGAGATTCTTTCCCCAGGACAGTAGGATTTCATCTTCTTCACTAACCAGAATCTATTTGTCATTGGAAATTTAATTTACAACCCATATCTGAAGCAATTTATGAACACTGATTTGAACTAAACCTCATATATCCACAGTAAACCAGAACCATCTTCTTCTTGAAAAGACACACTGCTCCCATTAAAAGTATGTTAAATTCCTTCCTCGCCTTTAGCAATCAACAAATCCTGTTTGGCATCTCTGACTTTACTCAACAGAGGAGCATGTGTGGCACCCATTTAACTAAAAATTGGTTCTGTTTTGGCAACAAAGGCTCAAATACAACTTTTAAATATAATTTTGGTACTTGAGCATGCTTACAGACCCTGGCCAAAATGTCAACGTCGCCTAAAAAACCGTAAAAGGAATCCAAACTTTTAGCCTGCAGAACGGCACTTCCCTTACTGAGATTTTGACAGTCCCGGTGCGACAACCTCCTGTGCAGCTGTGCCTCAAGCCCGAGCCGATCCCATCCAGCCCTTTGGGCTACAAACCCCAGTTCCCGACAGTGAAGGCAGGCAGAAAGCCCACCATTTCTGCCGCGAACAGCTATTTTAACCAGCTGCTTTCCAGACGCTGCCCTGCCAGCTCCCTCACCCAGCTCTACTCCGAGGACGCCGCGGTGAGACAAGGGAGGCCCGCGGGCAGCTGGCTGCCATAGCACCGTACAGCCTCGGGCAGAAAGCGCGACGGCAGCCTCGCTCCCCTCGGGGAGGAGCGGCGCCCCGGCCCCGGCCCCTCGCCGGCGGTGACACTCACCTGCCCTTGGCAGCAAGAGGCCGCAGGGAGCCCGAGAGCAGCGAGCCACAGCCGCCATGTTGGTTTACCCGCCAACCCTCGCGCCGGACGGTACGCGGACAGGGTCAAACCTCACCACCACTGCCTGCTCAGAGCAACACAGCGGGCGCGGGGGGTAAAGTGCGCCTGCGCAGGCCCGTCTGCACATGCGTGTAGAAGGAGGGGACGCTGCGTTGCGTCTTCCCCGCGGGGCGGGGGGGAACAGCGGCACGTGCGGCCCCCGCGCGTGGGGCGGGGCCCCGTGCGACCTCCCGCTGAGCGGAGGTCGCGCGGGGCTGGGGCTCCCCTCAGGCGGCGGCGGCGGCGGCGGCGGCGGCCCACGGTCCTGCCGGGGCTCCTGCCGGCCTCGCCAAGCTCCCCCGCGCCTCCCGCCGGCCCCTGAGCAGAGCCGCCCGCGGCCGTAGCCCTTCGCAGCGCAGCGGCTCCCGAGCTGGTGGGTTGGAGCCCAGCCGGCCCGTTGGGGGCCGGGAGGTGGGGGGGAGCGCCGTGGGAGGCTGTGGTGCGCAGTCGGGGCCCGACTGGGGAAGGACTCTTGAGGTCGTAGACTCACAGCTCTGGAGCCGGAATTTTAGAAGCACCCAAGAGAGGAGTTTCAGAGGGAGGGTGGCCCCCTAACTCGTGCAGGTGCATTTGGAAATCCCAAGCTTAAATATTTACTAATCTCTCTAGGGAAACAGCTGTTTCGCAGGTCTTTGTGCCTGCTTCTGAGTGCCTGTCTAGTGGGAAACAAGCCAAGTCCAACAATTAAATGACAGTAACTTTGGCCACTACTGAGCTGGTCTGATTGAAAACATTTTCAGTAACTCATTACTTACGTGTTGAATTACCTGGTCTCATTAAATTAGCCTTAAATGGGAATTAAACAATTCTACGATTACAGACATGCAGCCACTCTAAAATTCCTAACTGCCTGTGTCATCCTTGGTCTTCAATGTTTCACTGAGGCTTTCTCCCCTAAGCAAGTGGTGCTGTGGATGTTGTGTCACAGTCACACACAGGGCACTCTAAATCTGCCACTCGCACTATTATAGCCCCGTTTTTCCCATGGGTTCCCATTGCTTTTTAGTCTGCATTGAATACAAATGGCCGTTCTTTTACACCACTGCAGCCAGTGCTCGTGTTCACCAAAAAGCTTTTAAAACATCAGCACAGTAAAAGGCAGAACAGTCAGGGAATATTTCTGGCAATTTGGTACAGATTCCAAAATACTCGATTTTAACTTCTGTTCTGACGCAAATCCAAATGGCAGTTCTGCCAGAGCTGTGGCATAGGTGATTTGGGGTTTGGGGCAAAAATTTGGATGATCTGTGAACTCTGGCCATCTCCAGTTCTCAGCCACAACACACTTCTTTTCTTTGACGTGTAAGCCAGGTACACACTGAACTAAACATGCTCATCTCTTTTTGCTGGTAGCCGGGAACCACAGCAGCAGGCCCCCTCCACCTCCCACCCCCTGTACCCACCACTACTGTCTCCAGCTTCATCATGCCTGGCAGTCTCACCACAGCTTTTCTGAGTGGCCCAGCCTGCCTCACCACCTTTGGGAAATCCAGCTTGTACAGTTGTGCTTAGACATAGTAGAAAAAAGCCGAGGGTCACGATCTGTATTTGTATGTAATGGGTGCTCATGGAAAGTGGTGGGAATTTATCAAGAACTGGGTACCTAGCCTCATTTCAGAACCAGCACGCAGCTACGTGAAAGTGACTGTCCAGTTCTGGCATCTCACATGGATGTCTTGTTCTTGATCCAAGTCAGAACCTCTTGCTGTGGAGACTTGACCCTTACTTGTTTTGTATGGTGACATAAATGTCCACGGAAAGTGATTTTATAACAAATTCTATACAATTATATACCAAAAAGCTTGGACTAGAAAGAGAAGGATGAACTAAGGCTAAGGCAATGGATTACAAATTAGGAGATGTGTCTTCTGCTCCAGGCTTGCCACTCCATGATTTTAGGAGAGACGAACCAGAGCTCTGTGATTTCCACTCTCTATTTTTAAAAGATATTTTGCTATTTCAGCGGTGCTGTTGTAGGGTTAAGATGTGCTAGTTGGCCAGAGGTGCTTATGTCTTAGGGTGATGTAATCATAAAAAAACCCAGTAAGATAATGGACACATCCAACTTGTTACAGCTCCAATTACAAGTTAACTAGGTTAAATGTGCAATTTACAGGGAGCTGAATTTGATTTTAAAAACAATTTGGAACATCATATTGCTGATTAAGGACTATCTTACTGTATCTGAATCACAGGGAAGTTTGAGCCAAATATCTAAAAGCAGCCTCGGGGCTACTGATCACCTAAAATGTGTGAGGATTTATTAGGAGTCCCACGCTGAGTGTTTCTGGCATCTCTCAGCTCTCCCACATTGAGGAAAGACAGGCTAGTTGCAAACGCTGATGTTAAGGGCTGACAGGTGTAAATGACATGCCTCAGTTTCCACACACCCCTGCATTCTTGGTCTCCATATGGCCTTACTATTGTTACAGAAATACTGATGTCACTCTGCTTTCTGGCTGGAGCAAGGTGAGCAGGAGACCAAAGAGCCTGTCTGGTGAGAACGACGCAAAAGCTTAGTTATAAAACTATCCATTGAAAGCTCCCTGGGCCCAACAAACGCATCAGTCCTCTGGGGTAGGAATGTCCCATCTATTCTTCAGATTGTTCAGTGCATGTAAGGGATAAATAAGAAGATAATTCCTGGAGACCACATTTGTTTTCTGGTTTCACTATCCTTTGAATTCCTCTGGATGTTTCAGCAGCCTAAGAAACCTCTTTGAAATAGTTCTAGACTATTCGCTTCTGAGACTTCCCTGGCCATCGTCTCCCTTGTCCCTAATCTGTCTTTTTTTGAGAGGTGTGTGAAGAACAGCCGACATATTCTCCTCCTTCTGAAAACTCCTCCTTCCTTTTCTACTGGGTTTCTCTGCCGAGGTGTTTGGGTGGCTTAGGCCAGCAGTCAGGAGGGGTGCAGGGTGGAAGGCAGGAAATATCTCTGCTCTGTACATGCTATGTTGCATCTACTTCATGCTGTCTTGCATCGGATTCATTTGTTAACTCCATGGGCAGTGTTTGATTTGTAAGATGTTATGTAATTTCCCCAAGGTGTTAACTTCTCATGCTGCAATTAAAGCACCCCATGAATCAGAATGAAAGCCATTTCTGAGTGCAAGAAAACAGACATATGCTGCAGAGATCTTTGCATGATAGGTTGTTTCCTGTGATGCTACTTATGAATTTGACTTAGATGAAGCTAGACTATATACTGTAGATGGCAGAAGGGGATCACAGCATTGCCAGTGGATCAAGCACAGGGTTAGCACTCCGGGGACCAAGGGTACGTTATGTTGCCAGTTTTGCTGCTGGTCTGCTCCATCACATATAGAAGCCATGTCACATTGTCACATCTCAGCTTCCCCATCCATAAAGAGGAATAAGGATGCCTACTTTGTGAAACATTTAGAAATATACTAATATACTAATGAAAAGCACTATGTTAGAATAAAGTATTGATAATGTTAGTGGTTAACTTTATTTCCTATAGGTAGCATATTTTTAGGGTAATTTCCCAATCCTACCGCTTCCTCTGTTCATACAGAATTAAAACTTATGATACCTGTTTTGCTTTTTTTCTAAATTTTTTCTTAGTAGTGGGTTACTTTTACTGTTTTCTTTATCCTTGTAAGAGTGGTACCCTAAGTTATCCCAGCTTCCCGACAAGTTGTCTTTCTCATAGTATACAACAATAAATAACTTTGAGGAAAACAGATGTGACCATCTCACATTAAGACTTACATAAACAAAATATTTTAATGCTGACAATAAAAGCTTGTTCCTAGATAAACTAAAAGCTACAGCTTTTTTAATGCTCAGCCTCAGCTGAAATTGATGTTAGACCAACACATGGGGCCACTGGGACAGAAGGTGTCATAGGAAGAGGAAGGTGAGGGCACACAGCAGCTACATCTCCTGGAACTCACAGAAAAGTGCAGAGGGAACAGGGGGCAGCCACAGCATTGTTATGCCACCAGTGTGAATTTGTGGCTACTTTGGTCCAGTGGTAATCCCAGGGAAAGCAGCAAGCACCTACATCCATTGTCCTTCCAGCAGATCTTGGATGTAAGCTAAGAGGTAGTTGATACTTGCGCTGTCCTGGATCCCACTCGGCACATCTGACCCAGTGTCAGAGTCCCATACTCTAATGCGGTGCTTTTAGATATTCCACACTTGGGGGAGTGGGGGACTGTTAATATTTAATATGAGGTTTACTTGCCTGAAATTATTTGATGTTGCATGGGTTTTTGATTTAGCAGAATGATACAGCAATGTATATAAATTACAATACAAATACAAATTACACTTAGCGGACTATAGCAATTGCAGTAGACAGATGAATCACAATACAAACATGTTTCTCTCATCATGGATCTCTATAACGCGCTCACCATTATGATGGTGGGTGTCCTCAGCTGCTGGGAAGTAATATGTGGTTGAAAGGCAGCTCAAACCCAGGACGAGGGAGACTATGGTAAGAAGTCGTCTCAGAAGTCTAGAACTATTTCAAAGTGGTATGTCATGTATACACTCCTCATCCTGGTCTGGCTAATGCAGGAAGACGTTTGCACTCTTGATTAAGTCAGGGATGAGCAGTTCTACAGCTGGCTGATTCACGCAGCTGATGTAGCCATTTATCTAGAACAAAGGCCACCCTCCGGTCCCCTTTGTGTCAAGGGAAGTTCAGCTTTCTGTGCAACAGCTGTGGTCAGTCACTCCATGCATTCTTCCTTGAGCTTCATGAGCACGCTGCCCTTGCCTATCTCTTCAGAGGCTTTTTCCATTGTTGGGGTTCAGTGATGGGTCACACCCAGGATCTGAGTAAAATATTGCTTCAAACAGTTATCAGAATGCCTCTATTTATGCTGTCTGTAATCCATAAATCTTAATTTCCAGCAACTCTTCCTCAGCAGCACTAATTGCCTTATCTGGTAAGAGAGTCGCTTTCTGGGTAGGTTGGGGTGAATTAATCTTCCTTTACAGTTAGGTTCAATGACAGCAAGACATCCCTGAGGCTTCCCATCCCTATTTATCCTCTTGCTGAATTGCACTGACAGAACTGTTTTTCTTGGTTCCGTTTGTTCTCCAGCAAGGTAGGCTTCATGGCATCATAAATGGGTGGAATGAATTAAGCAGCGGGTTTTTTTCTGATTTAAAGGGACACAAGCAACTTGAAAATTAGTAATTTCCAAAGTAAAATGAATAAAAAGAATTATGGGTACTGTATCTGTTCTTGAGATTTCCTTATCAGGATTTTGTAATCAAAGTTGTAAGCATGTTGTCCAACCTCTAGCAATATGGAAAACTCAAATAAAGTAGGAAATTGGATGAGAAGATGATATGATTGAAAAAGCAATCAAAATGTATGTCAAATGAACAAAATACTTAATAGAGAATTTAAATTCCCCTCATGACTACTGTTAGTAATATTAGGTGGTTTTTGTAACATTAAATAAATGAAAAGCATCCATGGAAAAGAGAACTATGCAGTTGGGAATCTTCCTCTTTCTATATTGATAATCAAGCTGTTGCAGCAAAATTAATCCAAATTCTGCAGCAGTATTACTGCAGGTTAGAGTTTCTGTGGCATTTTGTGATACTTTTTAAAAATGAGATTTCGTAAGTGCAGTAGGATAAGACAGCACGCATTATGTGAATGTGGTAGCATTCTCTTTCAAACATGAACATTTGCCAAGTGCCCTTCATGGACAGGCTCACTGAAATCAACAGAAAATCTTCAAAATTGGAAAATTAACCATCTGCATAAGACTTTGAAGGATATTGAACATTTAAAACTTTGGAGCCCTACTCTTTCTCAACACTGCTGAATAGCACTAGTGATATAATATCTGCTCAGTTAATTATATTTTGGTTTATACTTTGCCATAACTGCAGTTGTTACAGGGTAGTTTATATAGAAAATGGAAAAAACACCCCCAGAAAATTCCTTTGGAGAAAGATGGACATACGATATTGGGGCAAAAGTATTTTGTATAGCATGAGAGGCAGTTGGCATTTGAATTATGTATGCTACAAAAAGAAGAGACTATCATAATATTTAACAAAGTGGGTGCTCTCTCTGCAAAAATTGATTTTCAAACCACACGTATCAGAGCTACTGCTTATGCACCTGGGAAGACAGATAGTGCACAAGGCTAGTCTTCTGGAGTATGTTGCTTCAGCAAATGCATGGCCATGGACTAAATGAGAGCCCAATTAAAGACAGCAGATTATCTACATCTAAGATGTCACTTTTTACCAAATGAGAACAAGAGAGAATTTGATAGGTTCTTGTTTTGCTGCCTTTCTCTTTTTTACACTCCTCAGTTACTATTTCAGCATCTAACGAGATTTTCCAAATACAAATAATATTGCTGCATTTGATTTATGTTGTTTTCAAATGCATTGTGACACACCTAGTAAAGATAAAAATTAGCAGAAGTAGAGTGCTGGTGTTGCCATTCACAAAGATATCTTAAAACTAATTTTTGTTCTTTTTAGACTCTAATTATATATGGCTGGCTACAGGAGTTTTCCTTGGAAATGCTGAGGAAAATCACAGTCGTTCAGCCTGTTGCCAGAACAAAAAGATAAGTTATTTCAAAAACTCAATTTAAATACAGCTCATCTCCAGAAGAGGCAAGAGGCATTTTCTAGAGCTAAGGCATTAAGTTACAACTTTCTACTCCTTTAGAAATCTGTGTGTAATATACTCGCTTGCATGAATTAAAAAAATTGCAAGCTCAGCCTACAAAAGCTTCTTTTATTTTTGATACTTGTATTTTCATTCAGACAGAGATTTTTGGAAGACCTTAATTTTCTCTGAAGAATCACAGTTTCAATGTGTGAGTCTGTCCATAAATGCAAATAAAATATAAAGCTAACAAATTAAATTCTGACTTTTCTCTGGTGAAAAATTGAAAAGTTCATATTTCTGTAATTCACTATATACTGCAAACACTTCTTTTCTTTTCATATCCATGCCTTTCTTGGATTTGTATGGGTTTTGCTCATTGATGTCTGATCATATTGACTGGCTGCAGAGCCAGAGAGCTCTGTAAAGTGGATCCTTATATTCTTGGAGGTAAGACAGAACAGAATTGGACAGTAAGAAATGTGTTTCTTTTAATTATTTTCTATATGCATCTGCATATAGAAAAAGCACCCAAGAAGGCAACAAAGAGGATGGTATCTGGTTAAATATTTTTAAGAAAGTTACATGTTTTCCTTGTTAAATTTGCTAATAAAATGAACACACTGTGCTACCAAATGCCAAATGTTTGTATGTGTGCAACACAACTTGGGGTTTTTCTCACTGCTTAATTCTAGGACTGCAATACCTTGAATGTAGGAATGTCACTGTTGCTTACATACAGTAGTTACTGCTGCTTTGCAGTAAGGATCTGTTGTCTAAATAAGAGAAAGCTAAATTCTTCAGGTTTTTATAGTGTAAATTGTGTAGTACATGCAGAGAACTGAGACTTAGAATTCCTCATCTGATATACACATGTTTTCTTATCAGCCAAAGTAAACCATTGCATACTTTTTCAGACCATGTTCCTCAGTGCTTAATGTTGTTATCCTTGGCGCAAGCCAGGAGTATTTAAATTAAGATTTAGTGTGTAAATCCAAACCAAGTAATTTTGAGTTGAATCTAGACCTGGGTAAGTCTAGCCTAGCTCTTTCAGACCGCTCAGCAAAGGTGCTCTGGTTTCTTAGAGAAACTATAAAGGTTCACTTCCTGTATATGAGGACTTGGATGTCAACAGAGAGTATTTCTAGAAGCATGTACAGTTCCATCTGCCTTCTCTGTGTAGTCATCACATATTCAAAATTTTGGCTTGACATTCTTTGATACAGTACTAATTTTCTATCTCTTCAAATTCATGCAGCCGCATACCCTAACAGAATGTTTAGGGGTTTTTTAACTTCCAAATACTGATACAAAGAATGATAGGAAAAAAATGGCAGGACTCTGTGTTGTGGATTGTTTGCAATGGCTTTAGAGAGAAACTAGATAAAGGATAACTAGTAAATCCCATTTCTAAGTGGAAATCAAAGAAGAAAGAACAAGTGAGAGGAAAAAAGAGGTAGAAAGAAGAAGCAGCAGCCATGGACAAATAACATTTTTTCCACTGAACCCTTATGATAATCTCTGCTATTTCAGCTTGCAGTATATATGTACACCTTTCACACACAACAGAAAAGGTGGTGGAGTTTGAAAGGAGCTAGTCTGAGGAAGGCAGGAGAAAGGAGATCACTCTCTTCAAAGGAGTCACTAAAAGAGGAGAGATTAGAAAACAAAATGGAACATAGCGAAGGATTGCAATTCCTTATCCTATATCCACTGGTGCATGCCAGGGTAAATAAAAAATATACAACGTTCAAACAGCCAGGTGGGCATATAAATCCATACTCTATGACAGAAACATAAGGAGGAAGGTAATCGTTTGTGGCACAGCCACAACATGGAAGGTATCTAGCTGAAAAGATGTAGCCAGCCACTGAAATGGATGCCAAACGTACCAACTATTCCAGCTAGCGGAAATAGGCCTTTAAGTACAATCAGAGGGACCCAACTACTGTTTAATGCCAGTCTGAAAAAAGCTTTCAGACAACAAGGAGTAAGCTGCCTCATACTTCTGCTGTGGAAATACTGTGTGGATGAGAGTGCCACTGGTAAAATGGCTTATCCTGAGTTCTAGCAGGCTAAAACAAGTACCTGCCATTCTGTTGTTACCTAACTAACTGAGCTACAAATACATAAATAAGCTCATGTCTATCTTGATCAGCATACCTGTAGCTATGCCTACAATTTTGAAGTCTACCACAAACTTATGCTTGCGTCAGTACTAAGTGAAAAAGATAGTCTCCAGTTGCAAACCCTTCTTATGCCAAAGCCATTTTTATGCATTCAGAGGGGATGAGCCCAGGAAATTCTGCCACTAGAATTAATGCTGTCTGCTGAAATGGAAGGAGGAGCGGACATAAGACCTATCCACATGCTGTGTCCGCACATTTTTCCCAGTACTCACTGCGCTGTTTATACTGACATGTACACAATTTTTCATACAGTCTTGCTGCAGATGAGCAATGCTAGGAAAAAGGACTAGTTGTTCCAAGTCCCCAGGCAGGTTCAGAAAATGCAAAATATTCTGAGATACCTGTCCATAAATTGCCTCACTGTTCTGGGCTTCTCCTGTCACTTTTTCAGTGCATGTCTCCTTCATTCTGTGGAAAGATATACAGTTGGAGTAGCTGGCTGACTGCACAATGATTGTAAGTAACAAAACCACAGAGGACTAGTGATTTAGAGTCTATGGGTTTAATCTAACCTGAAATTAGAAGTGTCCTCAGTAATGAGGCCGCAATAGAGCCTACCAGATAGCAGTAACCATCACTTATGGAGAGCAACAGTAGCCCTCAACAGAAAGAAATAAGACAAGTTTTAGCAGCATGATGGCAAAACCACCTAACCTTTATTCATATTCACATAGTTTATGCCACTGTTGGAGCTAGTTGCTACCATTGACAGCATACCACTAAGATCAATATACATACTGATTCTTCTGTAGTCACCAAGACCAATCAGAATTTCGCCTGGTACTCACACACAACTTCTTGACATGAAAGGAGCCTTTGTGCCAAGGGACAAAGATGTGGATAATGAATCAATATGCATTTCCATTTTGAGTTATTCCTAAGACTGATTCAGGAATCTGATCCTCTCAGGGTCTTGAGCTGGTTTCAAAAACACCCTGAAAAATGTGCATTCAGCATTGAGGATGTGCTGAAAAGCATAAGAGTGATGGAAATTCAAGACAACCATCTGCTGAGGGGCAGAGCTTCCAACAGTGCAGTATATCACCAGGAGGAATCAGTGTCTATGTTGAACATATTAGTGTGGATGCCACCAGGTTTTCACTTGAAGATGAAAACCACTCCAAATCCAAAGGACCCAAAGGGCACAGAGAAGGAGGACACTACTTGAGAGCAAGTGAGAGTTAGAAGAAGTTTCCTTTTTTGCTGACAAACTCTCTAACCTTGTCATTGCAATGGCACATGGAAAGATTAATGAAAAGTCAGATGGCCCTGACCCATGTTTTGCTGTTCTTGGAAAGCCTAGTCATAAATCTGTTTGACTGGGTACAAATAAAGATAAAAATAATCCATCAGCAAATGTTACTCATGTCAATATGAAAGAAACTAAATATGAAGAGCATCCACCTTCCAAGATGGCATTTTTAATAAATAAATAAACCTGTCTTCCAATAGAAATGAGCTTTTCCATAAGAGAAGGGTAGGATGACAGGAGAAGGAAAAATGCTATCACAAAAACATTTTGGCCAACATGAATTTGCAAATGATCTAAACAAAGAGATACTAATTATGTAAATAATGTGGTTTCAGTATGGTGATCTCAGTTATGAAGACCATGGAAGGTCAGGCAAATGATTCAAATATAGCTTGTAGCGTGCTGAAAACTTGTTACAGAAGCGCTCTAAGACCATGGTTTCAGACTTAATAGACTCCTGTATGAAAAACTTACGTGACATAGCAAGCAAGCTCTTGACTAATTCAGATTTTTCTTCTGCAGTGAAGCCGACTCTGTTCACCCTAGGCAGTCATAAGGCTGCAGAAATTGTACAATCAATGTTGAATCATTTTCATTCTACCTAATAGTGCAAACACCTGGAGGAGATAATGTCTAGGATATGCCTCTGTGAAGACAGGTTCAAGAACAGATGCAAAGACTTAGAACTGAGGTCTGCAACAACAAGGACTGAAACATTGCCAACAGAAAAAGAAACCTGTGCAGATGCAGTGGGTAACCACATTATTAAGCAAGGGTTTACCCTCTGTCATGAAAATCAAAATCAATGCATCCAATGCTCAACTTCACAACCAAGAAGGGAGCTGAAACAAGATCAGCAAAGAACATGCCCTGGAGTTCAGAAATTTGAGGTCTAGCCAAAATGTTACCAGATTCATAGCCTTGATTGGGATTCCGTTATTGCTCATAGCTTGTCCTCTAATCTAGCAGAAGAATGCCAAGAAGAAAGCAACAGAAAGTGGCAATGCTAGCAAAGCAGGTCCCACTGCTTTTGGGTTGTTATTACAGGGGTCCCATGATCCCACCTTCCAGACATTTTCAGAAAGATGTCAGTATCCATCAAAAGAAGCTGAAGAACCAGATTCACAGAAGTCAGATATGGAAAGCCCAAAAATGACATGTCCAGTGCTACTTTAATGCTAATCCAGAAGTTAATAAACAAAAATAGGAGAAGTTTTTTGTTTGCAAAGTGGAAGGTCAGCCTGGAAAGCCAATTGTCGATGAAATAAACCAAAATACTGGCAAAACCACTAAGGGACATGTTGGCCTTTCAGACACTGAGCAATCCTGTGAAGACGCCGTATCTGGACTGACTAAAATGCTTACTGATCATCTTAATCTGAGCAGAGAAGACAGCAGCAGCTCACAATTTATTCGCAGTCTGGTGGATACAGTGCTAAAGCTATGTCTTATGATAGTTAAATACAGCAACCCTGAGTCACTTCTGGCAGAGTCCAAGAGCAGGGAGGATCGGTAGGCTCTAAAGGCATGGGAGCTGCTGACTCCATGGCTGGATTCAGTAAAGGTACTGTAGCAGGACACAGGATGGTAGTGGTGAATCAGAATCCTTCTAAAAATTCGTGTAACAACTCTGAGCCTTCTTGCAGTGGATGATTGCCTCTCAGGCAGACGTGCCTGCACTCCACTTCTCAGATGGCAATGAGTTCCTGAATAAGCAGGGCAGAAATCAGACTGCAATTGGACTTCGTTTTTTGGTTGGTTCCCTCAATCTTGCTGCCTTATGGGAACAAAAATCTTTTTCTCAAGAAAATCTTTTCTAGGCATTTCTTTTTTTAAGCTAGTGCCCTGAGTAGCAATCTACTGTCGTGTTACAAAATAATAACCTAACAGGAAATAAATACATACAGAAAAATATGTACCTTTTGCTCAGCACAAAGGTGGTGCAAAATTATCTTAAATGCTTTATTTCCCACAAATTCAGTCAGTCTAATTTTAAAGGTAAAAAATAGCTTTGCTTTCAACATGTATTACATAAATTAAGAAGTTTACATTGAGAAATGTTCTAATGGCAATGCCATTTAATAAAGTAATATTTACATTATACATATTATGAGTTGTTCACATTTTTACCCATGTCACTGAATTGCCATGGATTCTGAGTATCAGAATAATTCAGAATCCCAAATTACTTTTCACTATGTATTATATTTCTCTCAACTTGGACAATGAAGAGCAGTCTGAGTTGTGTTTGGAGTCTTCTCCCCTTTACTAATGACTTAGCAGACAGCAGCTTTTCACCTCTTGTAATTATTGTGTTTGGTAGCCTCTTACAGAATCCATCCATGGAGAACGTAAGACTCCAACAGGAGGATGGAAGTAGACGACTGAGATGCATCTGCTACATCATGCTCACTCACACAAACATGCACGTGCACAGTGCCTTCATTTCCCCTTTAAAATAACTGACCTTATCAGTACATCTGTTATATCACACCTGTATATTGCTTCTGGTGTATAACACACTTCTGTTGTGTTTCTGGTTTTCCACAGTTTCAGAAACTGTCATCAGTAGCAGTGGAGAAGGGATACGAAGTAGGACAAACTTTACAAGCAATGCTGAAATACAAGAAGGAAAGGCAGTCTGGTGAGGCTGTAGGCAATTGTTCAGTTGCCAGTCTTGAACTGGCTGCTTAGTAACTTGTGGGCAAGGCCATTGCCTGTCATGTCCTCACCGGTAGCATGATCCTGGGCCAACAAAGCACAGCATGCTGATGTCAGCTATGCACTTTGAAGAACTCTATCACCTCAGACTCATTCATACACCAGTGATTTGTAGGAGCTAATATTAGTTGTACTACTCCTTCTTGGCAAACGTGTGAATTAAAAAAGCATACGAAATAGCTGGGGAAATCTGACTGAAAAATGTTGGTCACAAAACCTACTGTTTACCTACCTCCTTGAAGAAAATTTTGTGTGCTCTTCTTGGCTGCCTCCACCAGAGTCCCTGTCCTTCCTGAGTATCTTCAGGCAGAGTTTGGTCCACTGCAGAGGTATCTAAGCCCTTTACCTCGAGTTTTCACTGTGTTTGGAGTCAAGCCCAGGAGACACTGAGTCATTACCAGATTGGTTTCTCCTCTGTACTCAGTGAATGCAATACAGCTTGATTCTCCCTCCCTTTGTTAGATAACTGCCCATGAATGGAAAGAGAAAGTGGGAACATCCAAGGAAAAGCAAACTCCTTGCTCTCTGGAGGGATTGGGGGTTGCAGGAAACCAGCCTGTCGCTCATACTCTCCAGCCAGTCCTTGTTCCCCAGGAAGCACTATTGTTTTAGCATTCCTCAAACTTAGCTCTTTATCCACTTGAAAGCATTTACAAGTTTGAGACTGGTATCTAAACAACCAATTTTTTTGTTCTATAATGCATAAGCTGTTCTTTAGAAATCTGCATAGTGAAATGAGAAGAATCACAGGGATCCAGGCAGAGCATGTTGTGACACAAATTTAGGGACTGGAGGTTAAGAGTGATTTTATATAATGTGAAAAATAAAGAAAATAGTATATTATTGAAATTTTTAGATAATGCAAAAAAAATAGACAAAAATTGCCACTGAGGGCATAGGATATGACCCAGAAAAAAATTAAATTTATAACAAAAGGAGAGGTTGCATACAGTATCAGGAGAGAAAGAATAATATTTATAATATAATTTATAATATCAGGAAAGACAGAATTTAGAAAAATGCAAGGCAGCTGTAAAATAAACTGAAACACAAATACACAGTGGAAAGCAGAAGCCAGGTAAACAGCACCAAGAGAGACCAAGGAGAGACAGGGAAGATCAAGTGAGATGTGTTTTCAATACACGATTATACAGAGGAAGAGAGACTATAGGGAAATACGTTAAGACCTGACTTAACAAAGTAGAAGGGTACCATAGTTGTCAGTTGTTCAAGATTGGTCCTTGAACAGTAAATCTAATCCAAGAAACTACTTTAACAGAAAAATACTGAAATAATGGAGAAAATTTAGAAGACGGAAATTTGAAAATGGGGTACAAGATGTGATTTTTTGAATAATTAAATATATCTATGTGGGTTGCAAGATTTCATGTGAATGGACATGTGATGTCTGCTTGTGCAAGAGATCTTTAAATATTAAAGCAAGAAGGGAATTTGCTTAGAAAAGTACTGGAAAGCATAACTAAAATTACAGAGGTAAAATAAATACCAGTAAGTAATCGCTACCCTTCATCAGAATTTATAACTGTGTACTTCATAGCTGATCCTGGCCAGTCGTTTGTGTTACTTTATGAACTCTTACATAGCCAGTAGATATACATCAAGGTTACAGAGAAGGTCAGAGAGCTGAGAACTCACGTTTCTGTTCCTTGCAGTCTATGGGATGCATTTTTGCCCAAGTTTGATCGTGTTTGCACTAGTGTTAAATCTGGAATGGCTCTGTTGAGTTCAGTAAACAAACTGACCCTCTGCACCCTAAAGGGCTCCTGCAACAGAACTAGGATTGTAGTGGGGAGACAGCATGAGTCTTGGGTGACCTGGGCTGTATCTTCCCAGATGGCTCAGCTCCCTGCATGGGCAGATTTTTCAATACAGTATTTCACAGTAGAAAACTGGAATGGCTTGTGCCAGTAGTCATGCTGTATTTTCCTCCACTGAAGGCCCTCAGAGAGGATCCTGCACAATGAACTCAGTAACTGATTTTGTCCAACACAGCTTCTCTGTGCTTAATCTGGTGAAGCCCAACATCAGACCCTTTCCATGTGTTCATAAGATACAGTGATAGAAAGAAAAAATATCAGATAACAGAATTCCTTTCACAGTGAACAGGAAAAGTTTCATGGAGAAAAGCAGTCTGCACAGCTGGAGGACCACACAGATCAACCTTATTTGCCAGAGTGTAGCAATGATCTCATTTCCGTGCATGATGTAGTTAAAACAGGGAGGTCTAATTAAAGCTTGCTTTGGATGGAGAAATAGTATCAAGAGGAGGGAGAAGTTTAAGGATTGGTTTGCTCTGTGGCTATCATCTTAACAGAGCTAGAAGACAGACTTCTCAGGTTGTAGAGATATTCCTTCGGAAACATTACCTTCTGTTTCTTTCCAAGTAAGAGCTGTCCAGAGCCCGTGGGAACATCCAATTAGAGTAGTTAGAAAAGGACACAACAATCACAAAGTGTGTATTGGAGGCAAAGGGAACCAAGCTAATTTTTATACCTGGTAATGGGACATCTAACTCCTGCATGTAAGTACAAATAGGTACTATGAGAGTTCATAGATCTCACACAGAGCAAACACAGACTTTCCCACTGCTGCCATCAGCTGATGTAAGGTCTTTCATGAAGTAGTGCTGTGCTTGGACTTGTGCTTATGGCAGGTGCTGCTGAGTGTGCCACTGACAGAATGGAAAACTTTGTGTTAAAGAAAACATCTAAAACAAAATTATTGCTCCTGGACTCTGAGGAAATAAAAGTCTGAAATTAGTATGTTGTTTTTCTCTGTAACTAGGTAAAAAGGTGCTGCTACAGTATACCAGGTGGGGTGTGGTATTTCTGTCATCTCTGTCTAGCCACATTTTAAAGTTCCTTGCATAAGCAAGGGTCTCGAGTTTGAATTGATTGCTCTTATCAGGTGGAGAAGGAATTTTCCTCAATGGCTTTAAGATCTGCTTGTGAACAGACAGATAGGGAGCATAGCGGGTAGCCAAGGCAGGTAAAAGAGACTACATCTAATAGTTTGCAAGAATTGAAAAACAAAAAGATTGTCAGTATCTCTGTTCATGGGATTTTTACCAGTTCTATATGCTGCTTTCTACAATTTATCTCATCACCTGAATTCTTCCCCACCTACTTGCCTAGTTTTTTCTTCCAGCTAATGTCGGAAATTTTTAATATCCAATATTAGTACAATTCTGTGTCTATAGAAGCCATCAAGAGGAATTGTAATGTTTCCTAATATCAGTGAATCAAGACCTTGCTGAGACTGCCTTACTACACATAAACTGGGGAGAGGTGGAAGGATACCTGTTACCTTAGTCACTCTGTTGGAAAACCGTGTTCAGCCAGACCGTCATCAGGCCATATCTCTAGAGCTGACTGTTGGTCTCCACGTGAAGCTTCGGGGACGCAACACCAAAGCTATTTCCCAAGGCAGGTGATCAGTTTAATTTTGCATTGTAAAATAGCATGAATTTCTAAACACTTCCAGCCAAATTTTCAATGGAGGTATAAATCAGCTGGTAGACTGTTACCGTGAGTGCTGGGGGATTTATTTGTGTGCCTCAGTTGCAGCAGCAGCAAACCTGAATTTGAAAGTCCCAGCTGAGCTCCATCCATTACAGTGGTGCTTTAAACACATCAATCTAATTTGCTGTCCTCAATCATCCAGAAGACTCCTTTGTAACATAAATGATTTCCAGGTTTTGCTTTCCCACTGAGGATACTATATCAGATTATATTTCCCCAAGTATGTTAGCATGCATTTTCCAAGCTGAATCCTGTTTTATTTTTGGCCCACATTTCAAATGCCTGTGTGTTATTTCTCTGTCATCTTTCATTTGCAGTTCTTCATCTCATATGTATATTTTCTTAAACTTTAGTTTGTATATACATGGATTTAAAACATAACTGCACACCTTCCCAAGTTTAGCATGTTCTTGGCTAACACTCCTTTCTGTTTGTAGGCACAGAATCAAAGAAGATAAATTTACAGGAGACCCGAAGAGGTCTCCTGGTCTATTCCCCTGCTGCACCATAGCATCAGCACTACCTAAATTGTTCCTAGCAAACATTTGCCTGGTTTCTGCTTAAAAGTCTCCAAAATTAAAAATTCCATGATTTCTCTAGGTGATGTATTTTGTCCTACTCTATTAATCAGCCTTACCAGTAGAAAAAGTGTCACAGTGTTTAGTTGAACTTTCTCCTGAAAGTCTTGCAATGGCTGAATGATCACCACTTTGTCCCTTTGTCTTAACCAGTTTTCATTCAAGTGTCTCCTTTGAGGATGACCTGAAATCTGTGCCCCCTTAAAGATATGCTTCTGGGTAATTTTCAGTGAGGGTGAAAGAAAGGAATATTACCCATTCCTTCACAGTCTCATTATTACTTTTTTGTTTTGTTTTGTTTTCCAGGTTTAGCTTGAGAGTGATCTATAACAAAAGAGGATTTGAGAAGAGATCTCAAGGAAATGCTTTGACTTACCATTTTAAAAAGTTCAACAGCACAGCAACTACAGTAGCTAATAGCCACACAAAGACATCTTAGGAAACATTTTACACAAAAAAAACCACAGTGAGAGCAGATTCTAATAAATCTTAGTTGTATTTGGCACTGTAGTGGTTGTAGGTCAGTTCTTGGATTATTATTTTAAAGCAGCAGTTCACTGCTGGTAAAGGGAGTCAGCCTAACAGTTACAGTGACTTCAGCCTGCAGCCCTCTGGACCAAATACCTTTCAGAAAACAGAGTGGGGTTTACATTCATCTGACTGTTCCTCCAGACCCCTCGGTGAGGGGCACACATAGACTGATAAATTCATTATTATTGCCTTCATGCCCTTGCCTTCCTGGTCTTCTGACCCCAGACCACTATGAAGAATGAAAAATATTTTGTGTCTGCAGCCATTGGTCACTAAGCACGTTACTGCAACTATCTTTTCACTTAACGTGATTCACTGAATAGCCATTGGTTGGTAGCAACTTCTGGTAACTATGGGCCTCAATTGGATCTCATCCAGTCTCTTGCAGACCAACACTCAGAGAGACAGAGAAATCTTTCCATCAACTTTAAAAAGCATTAGCTTGGACTGTCTCCATAGACTTCACCTTCTGTCACAGTATTCTGAGCCACTTTAGCTGTTACTTGTAACCTTTTAGAGTCTATCTATCACTTAGCCACAAGTAAAGCTGAAGACTTCCTCTAAAAATGCCTGAAAATTGTATTTTTAATTTTGTCTTATTCCATAAACACTTCAGACCATTGTGTTGCTGAGGACAGTCAGGCCCAAGACATGTCAGAAAGTTTTAGCAGGATTACATTAGCACAGGTCAAAGATGACCCCTGGAGGACTAATCAATGCTGGCATAATGGTGTGCTGGGGATATAGTTGTGCTAGGTCTTTAAAGAGAGATTCAACTGCCTTTAACCACATGCATTACAGGTTCAGATTACTAAATGCTTTTTAGGAGTTAACAACCAGGGAACCAGGGCTGGCAGAGAGCCGGTAAAGGGCAGGATGGTATTAGCACTAGTTCTCTTACTGGGGTCAAGGGAAAGCTTTGCTTAACCTGTTCACCCCTTTCTCTGAGTCACTTCCAAATCTCTTTGGACAGTGGGAAACTGCATGCATCAGCTGATCTCAGAATGACGAGTGTCTATCTGTATTCAGTTTCTCTTCTACCATTTGTTTACTCCCTTTTCTCACTTTCTTCCTTTCAGGCCATTCTTTCTCCTTATCTTTTCTGCTCCTTCACATTCTTTCACCCGTATCTCTTTTCACTCCCATCTGCGCTCTTCCACCAATTGATTTGGTTCTTTGTTATAATCTAATTATTTACATGTTATTATTTCAGTTGTGCCAATGGGCCTGAACTAAGACTGAGTTCGCATTGTACAGTTTAAATGTATAGCAAGAGACAGTCCCCACCCTGAAGAGCTTATACTATAAGCGGGCAAGAAAGGAGAAACAAAATGAGTTTCCTGAGGTCCTACAGCAGGTCAGCAGCAGAGCAGAAATTAGTGCTGAGATCTCTCAGCTTGGTCTCCTGAGTCTCACCCTACTCCCTGTCTATTATATCTGTTACTTTTCTTCCTCTTTTTGTATGTGAAAGTACATTTTTTGTTGCTGGCAGTCTTGATCATCTGTCCATGCAAGGCCAACCTGGGGCAGAGTTTTTTGCATTATTACTGTATGGTGGTGTCTTCCCACACCTTTTCCCAGAACTTTGTACCCAGAGTTGAGGCATGTCCTGGAATTTGCATATAAAAATGCTATGCTGTGTCTGCTTTTGATCCAAAGCCCTGATACACTGGTGCACTGTATGAGCAAGGCTAAGCCTGTTCTCAAAGCCAAGCTTGTCCACTGCTTTTCAAGCCTGTTTATAAGGTTGTAGCACTCGCTGGAGGAGGAGAGTCTGAATGCTTTCTGCTCCTTAAGGTGTGTCATAGTTCCTTTAGGTAAGGCATATGACACAGGGATAGGAAGAAACAACACAGTGTATGCTATTTACCTACCTCGGGTTCAGCTTGCAGACACTCTGAGCCCTTGTTACTTTTGGATAGAAAGTCACTGAGCCTGGCCTGCTTAACCATGCTTCTCACCTCAGAATACAGCTATAACACCAGCCATTCCTCCACTTACTACAGCAACTGGGAAAACTTGGGAATTAACACATTTCTCGAATAAATTGCTTCAAAGCTGTGTTTCCCTTTTAGGGATAAGGGATGAAATTATCTCGTTAACCTCTTTCACCTTGCCTTTGCCACCTTTGCCACCTCAGCTTTTGGTGGAAACGCTGCAGGCGTACTTCCAAGAGCTCGTATGTGAAATAACCGGGGAGGTCCATGCAAAAAAGCACCTTTACAAGACTAATCCTAAGAGATTTTCCCCTCTCCCTCCTCCTTCTTCCTAAATATTCTCCTCACTGGATCTAAACATAGGGTATTATCACCTCAACAGTGATAATAGGTAAACCAGGTAAAAAAAAGCCTGTATTTTCAGTCACTTGAACAAGTGCTTGTTTAAGTGGTCCTTTTCCAGCCCTGTGGAAAGAACGCTGAATTTATAATCAGTAACTTTGTCAGTCTGGGCCGTATTAGCATCTGAGAAAGCAAAACAAAGAAAAACCTCAAACCCAGAACACAATCTTATTTGAGTGGCAAACAGAAGGCATAAAATTAAGAAAGAATCTCTGTGGATGGTTTCCTCTCCACAGAAAATCCTGAGCTTGGAGACATTTTGACAAGCCAAATGCTGGGGTTGTATGATTATAGGTGCTGCTGTCAGTAGATTTATTTTGTGGGTCTCTTCAGAGATTATCTCCAGTTCTGTGGTTTTGTATTCTGATGCAGGGCGCGTTTTGTATTTCGATTGCGTATGTGTTGGAGATATTCATTAGGCTTTCAGAAGGATATTCCATAGCTGTAAGCCTTTTAAATCACATACAATGTGTTTCTTATTTCCCTATGGCATTCTCCTTGCATCTGCTTGGTATGTGGAACGTCCAGGCCAACCGCATTTCAGTGGACCGTTTGTCTCCCAGTGATGGAGCACGTGGCTGATAATACAGGGACATGTAAGCATTCATGGTGCTTTTCTTTTGAAAGCACGTGCCTAGTGTTTAACACAGTCAATACTTTTAGGGACAAAAACAAGACAGAATTGTCCTCTGTACCCAAGAAGAAGGGGAAATATTGGAGCATTTGTGCTTGCGGAAACTTCGCATTTAAGGTTCATAGAAAATAGACTTGAAATTCCTCCTCCTAAGGCAACAACGAGGATTCACAAAGAATGTTGATTATGTTTGCTAGTTTATTTGCTAGCAAAAACCCTGGATCTGTCTCAGTGGCTACAGAGTCAGTGCATTCCTGCTTCACAATGAAATAGTTTACTGAGGGCTGCAGTAGGCAAGCAGGGCGAAGCCTGAGAAGAGAAATGCTGCAAGAATATCTGAGAGAGAAATCCTCCTGTTCTTCCTTTTTTTTTTCTTTTCTGCACTCATCGCAAAGGAGCAAGGAGAAAAGCCTAAGACATGGGCTGAGATTCCTTAAATTCCTCAAACACCATGCAGCTGCCTAAATGCCCTTGCCTCTACCAAGTGTTTTCCTACAGGTCACTAAGCATCTGAACATCTGCTGCTGGATAGATGTACTTCACTCCTTTCCCTGACCAGGGTGAGTTCATTGAACCCTACTTAAGCTCTATTAGTCTCCACAGGAGCTCTCCATGTAGTTCAGCTGCAGAGTTAAGTCTAGTCAATGTTTTCAGAACACACTTCCTAGGTGAGGCTCCACACACAAAAGGAGGTTTTTTCCTTGCCTTGTGCTGGACACTTGGATGAAATAGTTAACATCCAGGGTCAGATCTCTCTTCATTCCAAGCACGTGTGTATTCATATCTCCAAAGCAGATGGTGAATACTCAGGGCAACAATTTCAGATGAATAGACTAAGGCAGTCTCCATTCCATGGATAGCTCTGTGGTTGGATGTTCAACTCAATGGCAGTAATCATAGCACACAGAGCAGGGACTGAATCTGAACCTGGCATAGGCTGTTCCTCTTGTAGAAGGCTGTACCTTGCAAGCAGGAGCTTTCTTGGCTCAAACACAAAGCTCCAGAAGAGAGCTTATTGGTGGGAAGCCCAAATAGGGATGGATGCTCTCCTATAGAAGGCTAACTTTGTGCCATCTCCCATTTATTGGTGACTACATAGGTTTCTCCCCTAGTTTTTTGGGATGCCATGTTTTGGTATGCCTGACTCCCCACATGTGTTATTTTCTGGGTGCCTTGCTCAATCAAGGACTCTGAATTTGATCAAACACTTTGAGTGCCTAAAAGCTATGAATCCTTTCATGTATCTCGCACTGAAATCTTCCTCATGGGACTGGGTAGACCTGCTAGAAGAATTTCACAGAGTTATCGGGACAGCTGTTCTCCCTGCTTTCCCTTTTCAACAGTTTCCAGTTTTATATGAAAGGTATGTTGGGTGTATATTCTGCTGTTTCCAAAATGAAGACATTTAGTGAGACAGAGATTCAGCTGCATTAGGCCATAATGCTTCATAAAAATTCTGAATGTCAGTTCATATTCACCAAGGAACTGCCATGGATTTAGTCTTTTTACTGCTTATTATTATCCGAAGATTAAAATATTCCAATATCCTGCTTTTTAATGGGGAAAACTGCAGTGTTTTATTAACTCAGAATCCTAACAAGGCATAACTGTACCCATTTTGTTTCCCCACTTAAAATTTTGCACGGCATGACGGAGCAGGAGGTGCCATCAAATGGGCTCAGTATCCCCTTTCACAAATAAAGCGTGTACAAAGTGTGTCAGCATTTCAACTGGGGCCCTTCTCCTGAAGGCCGTTAATTAGTGCAGAACGCAGACTTCAGTTCTTTTGCCAGGGTAGATGAAAATGATTTTGGAAGACAGCCCAGACAGAGGAATTTGTCATAGGTTAGAACTGTTCCAACTCTAAGAACCAAGTGTACAGCTTATGCAAATCACTTTGCTAAACACAGATTCTGTGTTAATTTTTTTAAGGCTTTTTCTTTGACTAGCAACAAGAGCTCACTTGCCAGATCTTGTCTGAAATCAAAAAGAAGTGATTCCTTCTCTGCGCTCAAAAAAAGAAAAATGTTTCTAGTCTAAAACATGTCAAGAAAGAGCTGAGATGTAAGAATAAGGCAAATGTTCATAGGAAGTAGAGATGGAAAAGCCCGATGACATCACCGCTCCATCTGCCCAGGGCCGTCAGATTCCTCAATACAATGTGCTCCACAGTACATTGAAGATGAGGCTGGAAGAAGCACTGAGCAATGTCTCAGACTGCACTGAAGAAATGGCTCTACAGATTGAATGTCAGACCATTTTCCTGATAACTGGCAGGTGCCATCACCGTTTCCTGCAATAGACCTTTTAATAGTGCATAAATCTGAATGCAGGTAGGTCTGGCATCTGTTTCAAATCTTTAACGCTGAATTTTGTCAACTGTTATCAAGTTTTTTGGTGCTTTAAAATTTGCGAAAGTGACATTTGAAATATTGACAAGATCAGCAAGAAGATGAAGCTTGAATGTGGATTGCCCAGTTTCACATTTTAAGTTTTCCAAATGTGAGTACATATTTAGATCAGAGATGAAATTCAGCTCCAAAAGCAAGACCTCATATACGTTGTTCAAGTACACAACCATTATGCCTCCTTTTAGAAGTTCCTGAAAATGCCTCAAAACAACAATACTCTGCAGGGATTTATATTTAGGGTTTAATGTATGAACGACCTATCATAAGGATTTAAGTATCTCTTAATTTATTACAAGCCATAAAATACAGAGTAAATATATATAAAAGTAAAACACTTTCAAATTATTAAAATATCTATATCTTTGGGAGTCAAGGCTGTGACAATTTCATATGAATTGTACAAACTCTTGTATGCATTCTTTTTGAATAAATATTTATTTTCCTAAAAATATGAGGGATATGACACAAACATAGATAGTACTTAACACATTCTTCTACTTTTACATTCCCTACAAGCTTGTGAATCTAATTTCTATGGTAATTTCCAGATCTAATTACTACCATAATTTCTAGTTACAAGGTTATATTTTAGATCAAAAATGTTAAAAGAAGAAGACCTTTCTTTGCCACTGTGACTCCCTGTTTCCACAGTTCTTTACTTATTAAAATCTTCCTCTGAGGTCTACAGGAAAAGAGTTTGGTTATACTGTCACAGACTGATACCTATTTCCTGCTACGAATCTTAAACAAGTTTAAGGAAATACTTCCATCTTTCATTGCTGCTATTTCTCATCCCAGTCTTTTTCTGTCTTCTCCATTTGAACTCAGTGGCCTCCTGAGCAGGTAAAATCTGTTTATACAGGACCTGGACAATAGGACTCAAGTCATATTGGCTCCTTGTGTGGCTACTGTAAAGCTAATTAATAGAATCACAGAATCATAGAATAGTTTGGGTTGGAAGGGACCTTTAAAGGTCATCTAGTCCAACCCCCCTGCAATATGCAGGGACATCTTCAAATAGATCAGGTTGCTCAGAGCCCTGTCCAACCTGGCCTTGAATGTTTCTGGGGATGGGGCATCTACTGGCTCTCTGGGCAACCTGTTCCAGTGTTTCACCACCCTCATTGTAAAAAATTTCTTTCTGTATGTAGCCTGAATCTACCTTCTTTTAGTTTAAAACCATTACCCCTTGTTCTATTGCAAAATACCTTTATTAATCTTTTTAATCTCAGCACCAAACTGTACAGAAGGGTTTTTTTTTAATTGCCTGGAATTTCATCTTCATCTCAGTAATGCTCAAGAAACAGTTCCCTGTCTTTAAACACTAGGGGCTCGTTAAGCAACAGTAGCTGGCTGCATGTGATGCCCCTGCACTGCAGGTGCTGGGGTGTTGCATAGAAGTCAGAGAACCTACCCGCATCCTGAAAGGCAGCCATGTGCCTGCCTTGCCTTGTGTGCCAGGCTCACCAAAGCCTGTTAGGTGAGGAAAGAAGTGAAAAAAACGTGGGAGTGTTTTTGAGCCCTCCCGCCCGGAGCAGGAGTGAGGCGGAGCGGCGGCCGGAGGGCAGCAGAGAGCCGGGGTGGCGCACGGAGCCGCTGCCCGGGCATCCCATCCCTGGTACGGGAGCCTGCTTACACACGGACAGGGCCCAGAACCGCAGGGAGTTGCTGAGGCCTGGGGAATTCAAATCTAAACCCAACCGAGGTATATCTGGGAGGGAAAAAAAACCCAACCAACCAAACAAACAAAAAAACCCAAAAAAACCCCCAAAAACGAGTAGCCATACATGTCAAACTGGGAATATTTATAGGTGCAGGGACCAAAATCCAAACGTTACTGGTCACAGTGACAAAAATCCCAGTAGATGGTGCCAGTGCTTCCCTCAATGAAAGAAATTAAACAAAATTCCCAAAACAGGCACTGAGTGTTCATCGAAGAGAAACTGGATAAAGGTTTTCGGCTTCACAGCCTGTCTGGTTCAGTAGAGACCATGAAGTGATGACACTGGTCTGTATAATGCCAGGATAAATATAAAAAAAATATATTCTCCTTTTTAAAAATTTAAATAATTTCAAAAATATATTTGTTTCTTGGCTGTTTTTAAAACAACTTTTTTTCTTGATTTTCTTTTTTTTTTTTTTAGTCCACAGAATTTTTTTAGGAGAGTGCTGAGTTCAGTGAAAGGCGAAGACAGACCTGGCTGTGAAGCAGAGATACTGATGTTGAAAGTAGGATTGTCACCACAAGCAGTATGCTATAAAAACATCAAGGCTTAAGCAAAAAATCACTGGTTGAGGTTAAACCTTAGACTTAACCATGGTCAGAAAATATGTTTTTAAAGTTGATGATACCTTTGCACTAGATGCTGATTAGCATTTTAAGCTCTATTAAGTGACAGTACTTAACTGTTGCAGGGGTTTTGTTCATTTGGTTGGTTGGTTGGTTTTTCTCAAGCCCAACACCAGCAAAATTTCAGAAATGCTATTTTTATACTCTTGTGGGAGGAGATAGAACTTTATTCAGATTTAGCCACAACTCTGTGATGGGGCTTTAGAGGAGTGTTTAGTTTCTCTGCTTCCCATGGTGTTTTCTACCAGAAGGGTTAAGTATTTCTTTCTTTCCTGCTTCATTGTTCACAGATCAGCAGAGAACTGAAGCAAAACCTCCAGTTCCACCAGTGAGGCCACGTTTTGTCTGAAGGTCCTATCAGAGCAACACATGAACTTGCCCCATCCCTTACTGCATTTAAGCCATTTCAGCTGATTGAACTTACAGGCATTTCAGATGAAGAAAACATAGGTACTGACTGCTGCTGGAGGCTTAAAAAAAATACGTTAGTTGCTGCCTTTTGCAGAGGAAACATGTTGGTCAGAGAATAAGCTGCATTCCCAGTAGGATCTCTGAAATTGACACAAAGCATTTCTAGGAGTTATGCATGTTTCTTTTGATGGCAATTCCATGTGTTTCTCTCCCTTTCCCCCACCTGCCCAGTTATTGCTGTTCTTGCTGTTTTGTCCTGCGGCGGTGCCCCCCGGATCGCCTGCATGGAGCGCGGAGAGGCAGGGACCAAAACCTAGCCCAGGCCATGAAATGCTCGCAGATTGGTTGAACAGATAAACAAGAGGGGAATGATATTTGCTATTTCTATTTTGCAGTCAGAGAAGCAAGACCCAGGGGCAGTGGCACCGAAGGCACCCAGAAAGCCTCTGGCAGAGCCAGGAGCTGAGCCCAGAGCTTATAGGTCCCGGCCGGCTCTGTTGGCCAAAGGAGTCATCGGTCTCTTCTGGAACAGCTCCTACCTCTCCAGTGTACAGCTGCTACACCCTGTTAGCACTTCCTGGGGCGCCAGCCTGGCAGATGAACAAGTCTGCGGGAGGCCAGCTGCTGCACGAGGTTCTTCACAGCGGCTGCCAGCCACCTCTGGCAGCTCCCTGAAATTCCCTCAGCCCAGGCCAAGGCAAGCGAGGACAGGTATCTGCCCGAGGGCTGCAGCAGGGTTAGTCCTCTGGACGAGCAGCTTCTGCGTGTCAAGAGCAGCCGCCAGGTCACCCACATCCTCAAGAAGAGCATGGGTATGCCTTCAGTTCCTAGCCAGGTCAAGTCAGCTGCCATTTGCCACCAGTTTTCAGTCTGATCAGAGTTACCAACTCAACCTGGGCAGGTGGCTCAGCAGAGCTCCCTGCAAGATGTTGTTTACAGTGAGCACTCCTCCTTTCCCCATTCCCAACTCTTGCACCTTCCCTGGTGTTATCTCACCTTTCTACATCACCAGTCCTCCTTTTCATTTGCTCTGGAACCCCTTTGTGTAGCACGCACTGGCATTGTGGGCACCATGGTGGCTACTTTGCGCATACGCTGATGTGACTGTGGAGAGAGTGCAGACTCCCTGCCTTGTGCTCCTTGCCTTGTCCCTGACTGCAAGCTCTCCATTGCTGGGGTAAGAGTGTTTCCCCCTGCACCATGGCAACTCACTTACATCTGTGCCTCCATGTCTACTCTGGTAGAGTACAACATATAAACTATAACTTCCCCCTTTATTTCATTTTCTTTTCTGCTGTTCTTCAACTTTCTGCCTTGTGCATATCTGATACTTGTATTAGTCCCTTGTATTTTCTATTTATGATCTATGTACAGTTTAATTCCTATTATGTCTATTTGGTTCCTATATAAAGCGAAGTTTATTGTTGGGGCGGATCCAAAACTGGAAAGAAAATGTCATCGCTTTTTTTTCTACCCATCAAAATTTGAGGTTTCACATTCAGCTCTCTGAGTGGGTGAGAGTTTTGCTATTTTCAGAAACATTTTAGTCAAAACCTCCAACTCTGTTGTCCAACAAAATCTGAAATCGTGCTGAAAGTTTTCACTGAAGCTTGAGTTCCAGCCAGCTCCGTTCTACTGCTGCGGTTCTAAAATAATGTCACTTTGTGGCCATTTCCTAATAAATAGCTGCCAGTTCGGGGGCAAAACAGTTCATTCTTTTTAAAAGGATTGCCTGGCCTGCAGAGTCCGTCTCACACAATAACAATAAGATGCCTAAAAGAAACCAGAAAGATGCCCCAGGTTCAACAGACCCAAATTTTGAAGGAAATATCAAGATTGGTGAACTCTGTCAAGAGGCAGAGCAAGACTCTTTGCAAGCAGTGTGCATTCTGTTTCCTGTGTTAGCTATGCACATTTAGCACAGGAAAAACACTTTGAAATGTCATCATTAACAGTACTCAAAAGATGAAGCAGAACTTCTCAGGAGGTAACAACAGCAAAAGCAGCACAAGTTCAGAGAGGTTTTACAGATTATATCATGGGTAAAACCTGCTTTTCTGCTGTGTTCATAGCCTTGCTTCATTACCGGGTGGCTGAGGTACCCAGAAAATGGGCTGGGAAAACATTGCCCAGCACATGGCAGGATCACTTGGGGGTATACCACAATGGGCTTAGGAGGTTGTTGTTACCTCTGGCTTTGAACTTCATCCCTGCACCTCCCTGGCCTGTGTTGCAGCTCTCACTTCCATGGTTCAGAGCCGGACGTCCCAGGTGGCGGGCATACAAAATTAGATTACTGGTAAATACAAACACACAGGCATTGCACAGTGGATCATTTTAAGAAGTGTGTGTTGCTACACACCCTGTTTTCAAGAGGGCCAGAAGAATCAGACCTTAAATCAGATCATTAACAGTTCCAGGTATTAAGGCAATGAGCAGCAAGCACATAAGATATGATGTCTTCAGTGTTTTTCCTGGTTGGGGAAAAAAATGTGTGTGATACTGCTCACATGCATGATGCTGAGATCTGACCACAACAGCAATGAAAGACCCGACTTAGCACTTAAGCACACACCGAATTTCATGAAGGTGCTTAATTGCCATTGTTTTCTCTGGGCTGGATTATTTTTTTAAACCTTTGAAGTGCTCTGCCAAACTGAGGGACTCAAATCACACCACTGAGGTTTCCAAAAGATAGACAGTATCTTAGCCTAGAGTCCTACTGAACTCACTATTCCTACCTGTAGAAGAAATGAGTGGAAGAGACCCGAACCCGATCACGGTCTTTGTCACACGACGTTCTTGCCGGGCACAGCAACGTCCCAGCTCTGCATTCTGCTCGCGGCTCTCGTGGCAGCTGCTTACAACAAGGGGGGCTCTGTTCCTTCTCGCCCAGGCAGGAAAACAGAAGCATGGTGAAAACATAAGCTACTCAGACAAGATTAAATGCAAGCCATGTAATGATGCACACCACAAGAAGTATTTAGGTTTCCATTCGCGGGTCTGTGCCCTACTGCCTTGAGTAGATGCCACTCTAGGACTACTGAGCTCACCTCTACCTGTATGCCTGCTTCTGTGTTCCTCATCCCCGCTATAAATATGGAAATATGCTGGAGTCCTATGTAAATTCAACTAGCAGAGATTTTGCAGGAAATCTGTGAACACATTTGCAGCTGAATGCAAGGAAAGCAGAATTTCCACCACTACTACTGTAAAAGAAGTCACTAGAACAGACCCCAGGGCTCTGCCAATTCATACCAACCCTTGATCTGTGCTTTCCTCTAAATCAGAAAACAAAGTCATTTTCACAAATCAGCAGCAGGGCCAGGAGGAAAAATTTCTCTTAAGGTAGAAATTTTCAGGCTATTTCAGATTCCAGTTTTTATGTAGAAGCAATTAATAAGCGAATATGTGTTATATGTCTGATCTTGGCAAATTCTGTCCCAAATCAGCACAGCGCTGTGATTAACTGGATGGGTTGCACTGCATAGTCTGTCTTGTAACAGTTGGAAGAACAGTCTTTTCCCCTGATGACGCCTGAGTGTCAGGTTCAGGGAGCCCGTGCAGATTTGGTGGCCTTGCCTTCTCCCCTGACTGAGATTAGCTACCATCTGGTAATGCTTCAGAGAAGAACCTTTCCCCATTGTCACTTCCTTTGTCTGATGGTCTGTAACATCTGACCTCTGCTTCACAGGTCGTGGCCTTCACCTCCTTTCTTTCCAATAGGAATAACGACAGCAGGGTTAAGTTTATATGATACCTCTGGTAAGTGCTACTTGTGAGCACTGGGCTCTCTCAGTGCTCCTCCTTTCTTTGATGCTAAAGTTTCTGTTTTGACCTCCTTGCAACATTAAATCAGTCTGTCCTATCTGCCACCAATCTGGCCCCCTGGTTTGCAGGGGTCTGTACTTCTATTTCTCTCTTCTGCCTCATAATCTATGAAAACCCCGAGCTGAAGGTGAGTCCCAGTTGTCTTTGCAAGGGTAATTTTTTTTTTCTTTTCCCTTAATCACAGACTTAAATTCTCTCTCTCATTCAATTATATAGCTCTTATTCCTTGTTCCGTGTGTAACTGATGGACTAAAGGGCCACTAACCATCACAGAAAGAGACAGTCTCAGCCCCAAAGCACTTCCTCTCTGATGTCAAACAGAGGACATTTTTCATTTTTGTTTATTAAAGGACTGAATTCCATGGCAGGACTCCCATCAGCTACTGTGAGAACAAGATTTCACATTAAGTGACTTCCATAAATTCATGGCAGAATGTTCTGGCCAGACAATTATGGAGCCCTAAATTCCTGAGTATCTGTCCTGTCCCTAACAGCACAAGTGCATCCTTCCTTATATGGACCCTGCACCAGTGTCACTGACAAGAAGAGCATTTCTACTTGCCAGCTTCAGTAATAGCAGGGCTCTCCATGGTCTTCCAGTGTCACTTCCTACCACTGTGCAGTGTCTTCCCATTCTCATTACATACTCTAAGAAGCTCAAGCTGACAAAGAAGTCTTCTGCAGAGAATTCAGGGTCCACATAAACGATAAGCTTGACAGCCTTGGAAGAAAACGTGTAGCCACATACAAGAGGTATAGACATGGGAACAGAAATACAAATGCTCCTTGCATGAACCTACCAGTTCCTGGGGTGGAAGCTTGTGCTGTACAATGATAGCATTTTACTTTCTGTGGCCATTCAGGCATGCGTTTCCGAATAATTCAGACAGATGCTGGTGCTCTGCTCCCCTGGAAATCAGTTTAGGTCAGACAACTAGTCGCTCCTAGGTCCCTTAACTGCCATGAGAGTAGCAAGAAGAGATGCTGAATGCATTGGCATTTCATGGATATACTTCTAGTATACTGGGAACCAGACTGTGCAAGTCCCACAGCCATCTCTTGCCAGTCACTGACACTGCCTGGGATCACAGAGGGTAAGCAACGTTTGGCTCACAACCTCTGCCTTCACCGCGTGGCCAGCAGCAAGGCTGTGATTACGCAGGGATGGCTGAGCAACATGAATCCCTAGCTGTGGGAGAAAGCAAGGCAGGAGAGGTGAAAGCAACCATCCCTAGGTCACCTTGGGAGGGAGCCGCAGGCCCAGGCCTGCCTCAGCCTGTGGTAGAGTGGGGACCCTCAGGCATCTATCACCTACCTCCCTCTGATTTCATCCCAGGGCACCTCTTCCCTGGTTCTCCAAGGTGTGGTTAGCTGTCATGCTGCTTTCAGTCATGAAATTTGGTATGGTTTTGGTATGCAGTTCCTGGCTGGGGAAGGCTGGAAACTCCTGAGGTACAATTCACCACAAAGATGCCTTTAAGAAGTACGGCCAGATAGCGCGCCATCACTGCCATCAGGGGCTGCATCAGGTGCAATTTCCTTTCCAGGCACTTTTCAGCCTTGTTTCTCTGACACAGCTATGTAAGCGCCTCACAGTCGGTTGAAAAAAGGTGTTCTTACCACTGTTACTGTCACTGGGTGGGCATTTTGCGTTTCGTTCTCTGCTCTCTCACTGGGTAGGAGCTGGGCTGGAATGCTGCTGTTGCCCCTGTGGCTGGTGGGCAGAAATCTCTTCCAGGCATCCTTTCTTATTTCTGAAAATATTTTCCAAACTATCACTGTAGAGGCTTTAAAAATTTTAAAAGTTTCAAAATGAAATTTTTTCCAGTCATTTCAACAGAAATGAAAATAGCTCGAATTAAATTGGGGGGGGGGGCGGGAAGCAAAAAGAAAAAGACAAAATACGATTCTGTTTTTGACGTTTTGAAACGACACCGTTATTTTTTCAAACTCGACCAACAGTATCCACCTCTCTGCAGCAGGTTCCCTGAGAGCTCCGGCTCTCGGGGGACCGCGGCAGCGGGCGCTGGCGGTGCCGGTGCCGGCAGAGGGCGGGCGCGCCTCGTCGCCGCCGCCGCCGCAGCGAGACGGAGCTGCCGCCGCCGCCGCCGCGGGATGGAGCAGCCGTCGCCCGGTCCCGCCGCCCTGGGCGCTTAGTCCCCGCTGGGGGGAGGGTGCCGGGAGGCGGCACCCCTACTCCCCGTTCTGCCTGCCGAAACCGCAGGGCTACATATAAGTTGTATATCTGACGGCCGCCAGCCGGGGATGGGCGCTCACCGTTGGCATTGCGTCTAGGGATCTGGGGTGTGAGCTACCTGGTCAGCCTGAACTTTGTCCCTGGCCGTGTTTGGGGACTTCTCAGCTAAGACAATCAAGTTGTCTCGGCTGAATCTCATTCTCAGCACAGCAGAGCACTGGCCTCGGCAGGGGCCTCTGGCTACTACTGTAGTACCAAAATGTAACAAGAGCAGCCTACGGCTGAGACTTTTTAGAGAGACACGTTTTCTATATTGTCTTTTCCATCTGCTTTTGCTCCTTCTCTGCTTTCACTTACCTGCTGAAACATGAGCTGCTGAGACAGATTCTGTTCTGCAAGCAGCCTCCCTTCAGCAGAAGACCGCAGCATAAAATGGCTTACCTTTCCTGAAGGGTTCTGTTTTTCAGTGAGGGCAACTGGGGGAACTTTAACAGAGAATGAAGCCCACTGATTTATAACTGCTTTTGTCTGGTGTCTCAGAGTGTTGGCTGGCATTACGTACAGGCCAACCCAGACATGCAAAGCTGCTAGAATTGCGTATAGGTAACGCAAGGCACGCAAAGATTTACTTGTCATCTTAGCTGGGGAATGCCCACTTAAGGATATTTATATATATTATACGTGAGATCTCTTTTTGCCAGAATGGATAATGAGACGTTTTTTCTGCCTGTCCAAGAACCTAAAAAACCTAGGGGGAAATATTCCAGGGCATCTTTCTTTGGATTTGGCATTTGCTGTAGCATTCAGAAGTTAACCACACAGCTAATAAAAGAATGTGCAGTAATTCATTTTTAATGATAATTTCCTGGGTGTGGTAAGTGGTTTTGTCGCTTTAAATTCTTATGCAAATAAAATCAAGCTAATTGTCTTAAATAGGTAGCTGTAGCTGTGTCAGCCTATTCTGAGCTAGCAGGAGAGCTGCATAATACTTGGAATTCTCTAAATTGTTCATGTCAGTGGGATATCAACAATCGGCACAATAATAATGATAATAGGCATGTGTTTGCTTGCAAAGAAATTATTGCATAACTAAGGGCCTCATTAAGTGTTTTCAGTACCTCAAAAGAATGCCCCTAACTTTCTGATTGTTTTCATCCTATTAATACCAACATCACACAAGCCACTCCCCAAGAGACTTCTAACAAGCATGTTGTTTTAATCACTGGTTAGTTAGGAAATTCAGATGCAGCAACATATTTGAAATAATTAACAGTGCAGTTATGCCTGGAGTGCTTTGATTAACAGAGAAGAGTGCCTGCTATGAGACTGCCATCTCTCCAAAGTAATGGTCTCTCATTCCGGCTTTCTTGGGTCATGCAGCGATGCTCTTTATGTGATTCCAGTCATCGTGCAGAAGGGGTAGAGGAACAGTCATTGTTAAATGTAACCTTTCGAGTAATTTCTATAAGATCCTGCTAAAAAAGTGAACAGTACCAACTCAGCCCCACCCATCAACACAGGAAACCAAATGACAGCCCTGTGGCACTCAGGCAAGATCACCCACATCAACAAGTCCAGGGTATTGCAGTCACAAGCATCCTGCAGTCTTGAGAAGTTCCAGGGAGCATCCATGCCCTGTCCTTCCACAGCATATGTCACAAAATGCTCCATCACCCAAAACAATCTGAAAGCCTTTGTCACCAAACCTGCTGTGCCACAGGGAAAGAACCAGAGAGATAAAGAGCATGGCCAGATTTCCAAATTATACAGTTACATGGATTTTATTAGATGGAGATGTATAGGTGACTGGGCAATCTGAAGGATGCTGACAGCCCTGAGGACGCCTTGTACAGTTCTGAGACTGGAGTATCTGCACACAGTCACAAAGTGTCTGTGTGATTGTAGGAGGTAGGCCTGAGACCTGCAGGGTTGGATCTGCTTTTCCATTTGTGGGCTCAAAGCCTGGGTCTTTAGTATTTCTTAAGATGGCAGTAGATAGTCTAGGAAGCCAACCACAACCCACACAGCAAAGCAAGGAAAACAAAAACAGCACAATAATCCCTGCCAATGTGACCTAGGGCAAAATTCCTTCCTGACCCTAGATCTGGCGATTTGTTTAACCCAAGTATGTGAGCCACACCTGCCCACAGGTACTTGAGAAATTTTCCAATACCACTACAAGCATAAGCATGCTTGTCCAGCCTCCTTTCTTCTAGCCAGGGCAACGCTGGTGCTTCAAAAGTGAAATTAAACTCTACAGTGCAGGTGATAAATCATAGCAATTGTGGAGATGGTTTCTTCCTAGTCCTCAGGCAGCCAGCACAAGCATGAAGCACGTGACTGACACAGGATAAATACAGTACAGAAAATGGCAATCGAGTCACCTTTGAACTCCTTTTTCCCCCTTCCCCCTCACAACCTTGAGAATAACAACAAATAAACCCCCACGTACCCTAGCCATGTCCTGATGTGCTTCCTGCTTGCACATACAAAGCAAATGGATGAAACAAAACTACCTGACAGGGAAAGTAATACAGCAACCTGGAAAGAGTTGAATGAGCCAGGGCTATGCTAGCTAACTGTCAGCCCTAATCCTGTACCACCAGCACAACTTGTTTTAGCATCTTGTACCAGCCCTCCTGTTGCAGCTATCAGTGGTCATGGATACAGCTGCCCAGCATCTTCTCTGCCTTTCTACACTCCACAAGTCTGCTGATGGAACTGGTTGCTGCCCCGCTCCCCTGGTTTGCTCTGCTGAGGCATCCAGCCAGTGCTCTCCAAGTTATTCCCCAAGAAGTCTTCATCCAGGCTTTGTAGAGTCCAGCTGTTAGGTCTATTTTTACCTCCAGAGAGGCACAGTTTACACCAGGGCTGTGCTACACAGCCAATATAGACACCACAGCCCCCACGCTATAGGGAAAGCCTAGGCAGGGCCCTCTGCCTGCACTGTTGCTTTCAGCCAAAGACCTCATGCTTCTCCTCAGTACCTCAGTGCACCCTGTGCACTACAACTTTGTAGGCAAAAGCAACTCCAATGGCACAGAAGGCCTCAAAAGAGTCTTTAGCATATTCCCAGATAAAACTTCTATCGTCCTTTCTAAGGTTGCTGCCCTCAGGACTTCTTAACTGGGAGTTAGTTATAGGCTGGGGTGAGCTTTACTGGCAGACACATTAGACACAATTTTTCTGTCCATTCATATGCAGCGTGAATAACAGCATTGTGTTCACTCCAACTTCACATCCTCAAACAAGTGTGTGAAAAAGTAGCATAACCACGTGCAGCTAAAGTTTGGCCTGTCCAGTCAGTTCCTCACTCATGCCAACAGGAGCCAACAAACAGTTCCCACCACAGAGGGCGCAGGGCTGGGGTTTCTTTACTTTTGAGTCCTTCTCAGCCTCTGCTTCACCATCATCTTTGAAATGATTGCAGATAGGGAAGACAAGTCAAGAGCAAAACCACTTTTGTCTTTGTGTCTGAACAGGCTCAGTCCCCATGACATCTGTGGGATGAAGGCTCCTAAAAGCCCAAGTCACATGTGAAATTGGTACTTCAGCTCCAAGGTAAGCTGTCTGCTTTTCAAAGTTTCTGTCTTCTGTCCCTCAGTTAAGGCTCTCTGGCTGTTGCCAGCTCATGGGACAGACAATGTGTAGGTCATTTACACCTTTGTTCCTTGTCCTTCTCTTCACCCTGAACTTGCCAAGGACTCGTGTAACACCTAGCACAACTATAACTGTGTAGTAATTACTACAGGCATTGTACCACCAGCCATGAACTTGCAATACACCCATTACAATAAAGGATAACAATAAGAAGCATGTCAATGTTTTAGCATTCTCTCAACTTTGGTCACCCTATGTCTGAAGGCTATGTATAAATATCAGCCTACCTGTGCTTTTACCATGTTTGTTCTGTAAATGGAAGATATTCTGCTCTTTTCTCTTAAATTAAAATGGGTGTACAGATGTCAAAAACACACAAAGCAGATAGGCAATCACAGCAGTTTGTGATAATTGGAAGATCTGTGTGCCGCATTTTAAGACTATCAAGCTGTATAAAAAAAATAAAAGGAAACTGGCTGAATATTTGTTTTTAAACTTTTATTCTGACAACCTAGGATGAGGTCAGGGCTGGAGGCAGGAGCAAGGCTGGAGAAAGAATTATGGTTAAGGATAAACACATCCGGGACTTCAGAAGTGAGGCAAAATGAGCATGTGTAGTTCTTGTTAGGTTATCAGGGATCTCTTCTGGTAATCCTGAATGGTCAAAAGAGACCAGATGGCTGGCAAATAGAAACTGGATCATATTATTAATGAAGCTGTAATTTTCATATATCTTACAAACCAGGCTCTGTGTTATAGCAACAGGCAGGAAAACCATAACCTCCTGATCAGTGCAAGGAGATTTGGGAAGTGGCCCCACACTGATCATTACAAGCAGGGTACAAGGTGTTTGGACTCAATTCCACCTTGGCCATGGACTTTCTGTGGAAACTCTATCAAGTCCCTCACCCAGGGTTCTCCCCACCTTTGGTCTGGTTTTATTTAGACCAAAAGCCTCAGAACAGGCACTGTCTCTTAACGTGTCTTCTTCAGCACCTGGCACGACAGAGTCTGATTTCTCAAGGAGACTCTACATTCTACAGAAAGCACAGACGAAAGCTGTACTGAAAGAACATTGTTTACACTGTGATTATCTGTAACACTGTGGTCCAGCAGTAAATAAAAAGTGGGCATCTGCCAGGCAGGAATGGGGATAGGTTCTGCCTCATCTAGAAACAGATGAGCTCCCCTGCCCTCCCTTTACATCCATTTCCACTGCTTGGACAATCAGGATCCGTCACTTCCTCACTTTCAGACTTGTGGCTCTGCCAGTTCAGTAACACCGGTTTTGTACCTAGTTGCCATGGATTTATTTAGAGGTAAAACCCTACAAATTCTGCTATGTCAGAATCCTGCTTGTGAGTCTTACCAGGAAAGAGATTTACACCCAGAATACCTAGGACTGCAGTATCTATCCCTAGGGCATTGTCTTCAGGACCACCTATGTTCAGTATCGGCAGAAATACACTTCAGTCCCAGAAGCTCAGGAATGGTATCTGCATGCTGTGTCAGTAGGCCTAGGGTGGCAAACCAAGGCCAGCTGCCTCTGTAAGAAGCTACCACCAGATATTCCCAAAGGAACACCGCTCTGAAGTGAAGTTTCATATGGCTCTGTGGGAGCACAAGCATCCATGTTCAGTAGTGTCATGGGAGATTCTGGGATTTTCCTAACAATCACGGGGAAAGAACAAAAGGATTTTTAAAGCCGTTTCTATACCAGCTATATCTATGTGGGACTCCATAGGATACAACAGGGTTTCCCATGTCAAAACTTTCCTCAGGCAGATTTTGAAGATCCACCATAACCAAGGAAAACACAAATACAGGTCATCATTCCTCCATCCTGTAATGTCAGCAACAATTGCTCTGAAGACATACTCAGCAAGGTCAACAGACCCGATTTGGAGCTGACAGTGTTACTCCATTGAAGCCCATGGAGTTGTTTCTGTGTAAATGAGAGGAGAAACCAGCCAGTATTTTGTCCTGTGGAGCTGAGGCACCACTGAGAACACTGCTATCTCCTGCTTTCTCTGCAGGACCACAGGTAACTTTGCAGTGGCAACAGCAGCCACGCTGAAACTAAACCCAAATACTTAGATTTGGCAACAGAGAAAATAGCATGTCTCAAAGATGGTGTCTGTGATGAAGTCTTCAGCAACTCAGTCTTTCAGGCACTGCATGAGTAGCAAGCTATCAACTTAGTGCCTTATGCACTGAGATGTTTCAAAGATAGTGTGTTCTTAGAAAGAGATCAAATGCAGACCTGTTTTGCACGGCTGTGTTTTGCACCGGCAAATTCTGCAGCTCTTTCTTCTTTGTTTTGCTCCAGATTGTACAAATGAGGGTCTCACATTAGGTACTCCTTAGTGGCCCTTTTAATAGGAACAAGGTATTTGAGGCATCAAATTGTATCCCACGGGAGTTGCAGGATTAGGCCATACAGCAGTTTATGTTGTATGTCCTAAGGGACCAATAGCATTTTATGTTTTGTCTGTTCACTGAGTTATGAAATGGTGCCCCACTCCACCAAATTTTGGCAATCATTTGCCTTATCTTGTTTTCCTGGACTGTCACACCCCATGTGGTTTATGCTAGGATGGTAACAAGCATGGGAGCAAGAACAACATGGCATGAGAGACTAAACATCAAGGATTCAGTATCTGGTCTTTTCAAACATTAGGTCTGAATAATCAGTTGGTTGACTCTGAACTTCCCTCTGCATTGCACACAATTCAAAGCAGGAAAACCACGATCCCTCTGGATCACTAAAGGACTGCCCTGGAGAATTTCTCTTTTCCCCTTATGCAGCATGTTAAGCTTCTGGCTTTTGCCCTGCCAGACCAGAGGCTGGTGAATAGTTATGGTAATTTTTGTGGCTGATGAATTATTCTGTGGAAGAATTCTTGTACTGTTACAATTTATTATTTGCTGAGTGCTGGCAACATGCTTCCAACCTGAAAGACAGACTTTACATGGGGAAACTTCTTTATCTGCATATGCACATGAATACATACATGAATATGCCCTCACTTCTACCTCAGATTCCAGTGAGTCATCTTTTCTCTGTGTTCCTGCATGAAATGCCCTTACAGGAGTGATGCCTGGGTGGAGAGACAGCCTAAGATGGTACGTATGGACTTGATCAAGAACATTAGTGTCTATCTTCTGGAATGAGTGCTCTCATGTGGGAGAAACTCATCAGACCCGCCTCCTCCAGCTGTGCAGAGCAGCCCCAAACAGGAGCCACATTTTGTGCAGTCATGGCTGACTGCACGCCAGATGTAGCCACTCTGCCCATCTCCAGGCCCACACCAAGAACAATGGCAATCCCATTGTGTGCGTCTCTTGGAGGGGATGCAATGGTCCCAGGGCACTTGGAGACTAACATGAGGAACGGTGGGAAGTGGAACAGCTCTTACCAGCACAGGCTTCAGATTATGCCTGCTGTAATTTTAGAGTACTGTGCTCAAAACCATGTGTGCCCCATGGACAAGACCAGACGTTACTCACGACATAGGTCCCTTGATCCTTCTGGACTTGGGAGCAACAGCCTAAAAGGTCTGGGGCAGCTCTCTTTAAACCCAAACTGGAATCCAGTATGAACATGAATAATAGAAGCTGCACATTAGCCTCTATTATTTATTTTGATATTGAAGTACATTTATCTTAGCCTTTCCCTAAACATCCTCAGCAGTCTTCCACTGAAGTGGGAAGAGCAGCACAAGGAATACCGCAAATACCAAGGTAATGTTATCTGTTTTTTCTAAAGCAAACTTGGCAGATTTTGAAAGGACACCCACTGTGGCAAATTCCAGGCTTCAGTAAAACCTTTTGATAATGAAAATATGAAATCTCAGATATTGATAATGGAGGCCAGATTCTGCGTTTTGTTGTGGCCTTTTCAGACTGGGGCAGAAAAGGAACCACGCAGCTTTGCAGCAATGGAGCAGTGGGAGAGAAGCTCAGGGACATGCCCTCCCCTACAGCTTCTGAAACAAGGGGCACACCCAGGGAGGTATGGCGATGTGATGGGAACGCAACTTCAGCTGCTGAAACAGCTCATGAAGGACTGGTACAAATTGGCTGGGGAGGCATCAATAATATTTTCTCTTTGCACCACCACCCCACCCAAGCCACTGGGCAATATATGGACATTAGGCTGGATGGAGAATCTGGCCACTGAACTGCTAATTAAATATTTCAGAAAACTTTCAGCTTTGTTAATTCTACCACTTACTCTCAGGGTACGGATACTTGCGAATACTTGCTCCCTCCTTTTCAGGCAAACAGATGCAAATGTAGCACTGTTTTGATAAACAGAGAAAATTTAGGCAGAAGAGGCAGAAGACTAGGGAAAACCTAATGAATGATGAGACATAGTCACTTCCTGAGTAGCATCAGTGTAGAAAGAAGATGCTGCATGTGAGTAACCAGGGACTTCAGTATGTAAAACCCTAGAGCCCGTGCTGGGACAAAACAGTCCTGCCTTGACTGGAAGTGGACGGTCGCACCATGTGCCCTGGAGAATTTTTCTCTCCCAGAATGCGCCATGTAGACAGCTCGGAGGAAGAAACCTCTGTCTCTGTTCCCTTTTGTGCATGTGGGCTATTGTACGCATGCTGAAAGTAGGCTGTGTTTGAGTTGGCCAGAGGTAAACCAGTCCCTTTGCATCCATCAGTGTGTTTGTTTTCACCTCTACCTAGCCACGGGTACCATAGCAAATGTTTCTAAACAGCAGATTATCAGAAAGCACGAGGTGAGGTTGCAGCCAGACTGTGGTTTCTTCTCTCTCTCTTTGAGGCAGAGAGCATTTGTAACCACTTTCCTGTCTTCACAGAGCTGCTGATGACTGCATCTTCTTGGAATTTGCTTGCTCGTGCTGGCGCTCAGCGGCAGGCAGAACCACCGCAGCCGCCGGGGGCTCGCAGATTGTCTCTCTTCTCCCGCGGCTAGCCAGGGTCACTCTGGTTTCTGCTTCCAAGGAAGGGGATTCCAGTGGTGTGTGTGTGATCTAGCTCCAGCTAAACTCACGGCGGATAGCGGAGCCCGAGGGGGGTGGGAGGAAGTGGGAGTGAAGAGGAGATTAACTCTGCTTGAAGCCCGGCGAGGCGCTGAACCACGCTGCAGCAGCTGACGGGCGGCGGGGTGGGTGTGGGAAGTTTGGCCCTTACCTCTCCACATCAAAGCTCTTGAGAAAAAAACAGCATCCCGAGAATAAGGGAGGGTAATTCAACAGTGTCACAGTGCCTCTTCTACAGAGAGCGAACACCTCTAACAAAAGGCAGCTGACCAGGGCAGGGGCAACTGAATGCAGTTTAGGGAAGATGTCTTGGGGGGTGAACTTCCTATGAAATCATTGTGTAGCCTCAAAGGTGTGTGGTTCCTCAACCTCTACCCCCGCAGGAGGTGGTCACGGGCTCAGACAGAAGCAGCAGTGCGCAGAAGGCGTGTGGAAAGGCTGGCTGTTGCCATCAGCACGCGGGGTGAGGCCTCAGCTGGGATGAGTCCTTAGGCCCATGGGCAGGAGGGCTTTCCCATTTCACTCCAGGTGAGGATTTGGCTCACCTCCTGCGGCATCCATTCAGTAAACCTGCATAACCTCTATTTGGAAAAGCATGTCCTGAGGAGTTCCCCCTTTTTGGATGAAATCTGTCTCGCCTCTAATCTGTCTATCTGTCTCGCTAATCTTGCCTCCCAGGATATAGATCTCTCTATCACTGCTTCCATCTAAAGCTGGTTTAACCATAGTCCGTCCTTTTCTTTTTTTTTTCCTTTTCCTTTTTTTTTTTTGTCCAATTTAATTATATCCAGTAAAGAAACACATGTCCTTGCGCTGGTGCTGCTCCCTGGTGGTGCTCCCCTGCTAGGGGGTGCAGGAGGAGGCTGGGCTCTGCGGGACACCTTTTGCAGCTCCTTCTGCTGGGGCTGTCGGTGTGGGCTCCTCACAGGCTCTGTAATGACTGGTGCAGCCCACAGCCTCTGAAGAGCAGCCGCTTGTGGTAGTTAAATGACTGCTTGGTTTTGCCCAGGCCTGCTCGGACTTTAAAGTGTTTTTTGCTTCTTCACAGTCTCTTTAAGCACAAGCACCAGGGAGGGCGCCAGCCTCCTCTCAGTAATCCATTAGCTGGTTTAGCTTGATGCTTTCAGGGAGGGAGTGTGTGAAATGTGGGTGTCCCTGTCTCTCTGACTGATGGCAGCTCCTCCCCTGTGCCAGCATCTTTGCTCAAAGAGTTGTGTGGAAGTCAGATCTAGGACCTGATCCATTGACAGATAAACTTGGGGTGGTAAATGATTTTTATTCAGCCAGGTTAGTTTCCCCATTCAGCTGACCCTGTCGCAGCTTGAGATCTTGCAGAGCTACAACACGAGGAGTGGGAACAAGCAAACAGCACCAGGGGAAATGAGAGGACCACCACTTTTAATGGCTTCCTAGCCAAAAGCTGTTCTACCTCAGCTGTAAACACCACGTCCTTGCTATCGCCTTCATTCTGAATACCCTGAGTCCTGAATCCTGCTTCCACTCTCCACACAGTCCGTCTGTCCTCTTCTACCCAGCCGCTCTATACGGCTTTACTTCCCTCTGTGTTTGGATCTTCTGCCTCCTCACCTTAGACCTTGACTTCTGATGTGCACTTTTCATTTTTTTCCCAGTGAATTACTCCCTGACGTTGAATAGCACCACAGCTGACACAATTAATTGAAGATGCACTGGCCAAATTTTCTTCTGTTGTCTACCAAAAACAAGCCCAGTCTTTTAGGACAAGAGAATACTTGGTCCTACTGTACCAAGGTAGAGGACAGTATGAGCAATTAATGCCAAGAAATTAAACAGGAGGATAAGATTAAAAAAAAACCAACCCAGACCCCAGGATATTGGGCTAAGTACAGGTCTACTGCAAAAAGATAGTGTCTTTGTCTCCATCAATAGGTACTGATGACATATGTCGCTGATAAGCGCAATGGATAAACCAAGATGTAGCCCTAAAGAGCACGTGGGAACTTTCAGCTTTCTCATTCTCCAAGCAGTTTTACAAGTTTGCCGTCTTTGAACACTCAGGCCTGATCCAAAGCCCCGCAAAGTCAACAGGAGGAATGCCAATGATTTCAGAGCCTCTTGTATCTTGCTTGCCTACCCTGGCCCCTGAAGGACAAGAGGAAGCAGAGTTGTTAGGGGAAAAATGATTCTCATGCTTCAAGAATTTTTTCTGGATTCCCTGGGGCGTGTCAGGCTCACAGCATGCCAGCAGCTGGAAAGTGCACACTCTGTGAGTGCTCTCCTTTGCTATAACCTCCCATTGCTAATCGGATGAATAAAGGACCTTTGCTTCATCTGACTTACTCTGTAATGCTATTGGTGCAAGCCTTGAATACGCCTCTTGAATTGTAAAGTCACTGCGTGGTTTTTGCCCAAAGTGCTCTCAGCCTGGGAAAAAATGGTGTTGTCCACTAGATCAAAACACTGTGATCTCTTTAGAGAAGTACCTTTAGGTCTTGAGAATTGGAGTGAGGAAAAGAGGCATCCACTGCAAATCCTCTTTTTACTCCATTTCAGCCTTAAGTCTCAGTTTAGAGTGATGGAAATCTCTCTGCCTGTTGTAGGGGCAGACCCCAATTTTAGATCAGCAGAGGCAATCCCCAAGTTTGCAGCCTGCTTGCACTGGAAACCTCCTGGGATTTTTTGTTGGCATACATGATCTCCACTAGCACAAGNAAAAAAAAAAAAAAAAAAGCATTTCCAGGAGTCAGAGAATAAGAAAGAAAAGAAGAAATTAAATACAAAAAATGTACCAGGTCAAAATGCCAGACAGATATATGCCCTTTGCACATCAAAGATGCAATACCCTGGAAGGCAACAGCCACCCAAATTCTATTTAACCTCCAGTGGGTAAGCAGAAGAATTCAGGTGTGACTCATGCAGGTGAGTTTAACCACAAGCCAAGGTCTGTTCCACACTTGGAGTAAACCGATCAGTAAAGGCACAAGTGCTGGAGGAGGGGCACACAAAAACTCCCCGCAGCCTCCACTGGGTTTTCATAGGTGGATGCTGGTTCTTTCTGAAGTCCAGGCTTATTTGGAGCACTGGCAAGAAGTTGGGAGCACTTGACAGCTTCCTGATTGTCCTCTTGAATCCTTTTAAAAGGAATTCCCTGCCCAGGACTGCTCTAATCTAAAGCCAGAGCACAGGAGGTATAGCTAAGAGATGCTAAAGGATGTCCAAGACAGATAAACTAAAGAAAGGGAGGAATTTCAGTTCAGGAATTTGTAAACAGCTGAGAACAGAGTTAAGTGTAAAGCCTCCTTGGGTCAGATTGAACACCCCTGCAATGGCATGTGTCTGCACCTGAGCAGGAAGTACACGTGGTCAGCACTCTCTTTACGGGGGTTTGGCACCCTCTGTGGTTGTTCTTGCTTCAGTCCTTCTACACACACCTTCCAGTTTAAGCAAGAGAAGGGAATGGGCATGTGTGAGACCGTAAGCCCATGTTAACACAGGCAGGGGCTAAATCCCACCTGACCACATATACCAATGCCACTCATACCAATACCAGCAACAACAGAGCCAAGCAGGATCAGACAGCACTGGCCCCACCATGTGTGGGCATGCTGGTGGGCCTACATAAAGCAAGGGTAAGACTGCGTCAAAACCTGAGTCTACAGCTGGAGAGAAATGGACGTTGTTTAAATGCTTATTGCCAAATCCTGATCAAAACTCTCCTACAAAAATAAAGATTTTATTTATTGGACAGAAAGACCCCCGTCTCCTCTAAATGTCATATAACCCCCTCAAGCTACTAACAGTCTCTAAAGTGATATGAAGGATATTACTTAGGGTTTCTATAAGGGGAGGAGAAAAAAGGGGGGAAAAATCCCAAACAAAAACACCTGACAACTCTGTCTCCTTCTAGAATACCTTCTCATCTGAGATCCGAAGTCTGTCTTGAACACTGAATGTTCTTAACTTAAGACTAGCTGAAGCAGTTGGCAGGCACATGAGAGTAGCTACAGTGTCATCCACATCTAACTACATATTTAATTTGGTAAATACATAAGTTGTGAAAACATCCAAATATTGATTACAGTCTGTGGGAACTGGCTCTTTTCTTTAGATGGAATGAGATCCTATGATATGCAGCTCTATCAAACATTGGAGAGTGTTAGGCTTCTATAGCTGAGCTTCATACACAGCTTAGTGACATGTTTCCCTCCAGAAAAATTCTTTTATACATTAATTTAAGTATCCAAATGCAGAATTTGGAATTAATGAAAACCAACCTCCACATTTCAAAAATTTAAGAGTTTTAATTTGAAATTACTTAATTATGGTATATAAAATATGCAAAAATCCCCAGGCGAAACCGGGACTGTGGGGGTGCAAAAGTGACACTCTGATAGTGTGTGCACGTGTGTGTAATGAGTTGCACATGTGTAGTCTGCTTTGTGTATGTGTGTGTGAGTGTGCGTGAGATATGCCCGAGCCTTCAGCATTTTGAATGACTTTTTTCTGCTTTTGCCATCATGGGAAGGCTGCCTCCCACTGCTCACCACACTGCTCTCCCCCTGTCTTGCTGGCCCAGCCATGCTGCTAATGTTTCAGCTGCATCCATCTAACCGATGCGAATATTTAAAGCTGTTAAATTGATGGGTTGAGTAAATAGGATTAGCTCCGTGTGCCCAAAGGGGGAGCGCCACTGCTTGCCCAGACTGATAGGAAGAAAAGGGGGAAGGCTGACGAGGAGAAGATTGCTTTCAAGCCGACAAGAATATGCTATATGGGAGGTACACAGATAGCTTCCAATCTGCTGGTGATTGGATTAGACATGCTCTTAAATGTGAAGTGCCTATACAAGTCTGAGGCTTAGCTGGTGCCGGTCTGCTGAGAACCTGCCGAGGTGCTCCCCAAGGATTGCTGCCACCCCAGCAGGCTCTGGAGACGTCAGACTGTCAGGGGGCAGAAAGCCCCCGCTGCTGGGCCCTGTCTAGCCCACCATCCCAGGCATCAGATCTTTAACCCGCTCCCAGTGAAAGCTGAGATCCTTTGCCTCCATCTGTTCACATGAGATGGCTTTACAATTGCCCCTATAACCTACCAAAGGAAAGCGTGAAGTGATCTCTCACTGTCTGGTGGAAGGAAATCTCTCCCTCCCTCCATCTCCCCCCCTCTTTTTTTTCCTTCCAGATGAAGAATTTGAACGTCTTTCATGGTCTGTTTAAAAAATAAAGTGGGTTCTTGACACATTTTTTTGAAGCCATGTTTGTCTGGGCGTTGATGATTGTCACTAACAGTGAAGTGAGCCAAATGCTTTCCTTTTTCCCCAAGCTTTAATAATATCTCCAAGAACTTTGGCTGCTTTTTTATGAAGTCAGTTTCAGAACGAAAACACTAATAAAAAGGTTACACATGGCCTGTTATGTAGGATAGCAGTGAACAACATTGGGAGAGACCTTTCTTAGGTTTATAGAAAAATAGCGCCAAATACTTTTAATTGGAGCAGAAAGAAATTTGAGCAAAAATATTTTGGTTGCTGAATGAAGAAAAAATGAAATTAATTTTCCAGCTGCAAAATTTTGCACAGTGTGCAATAGTGATAACTGGGGTTTATTACATGGATATTATCCTTTAGTTATTTTCTAGTCAGAGGGAAAATATTGGTGAGGAAAACCTTTGTTTGACACCTATTTTGACAGTGACTAGGCAAGCACTCTGATGTCCGTGTGCTCACTCTTAATTAAACACTTTCCTTGTTTTTGAAACAAATGCTTGCCCTGATATTCTATAAAAGTAAGAGTTATACATCTTTATTTTCTTTTTTCCTTATTTTTGTTTATTCTGGCTGGAATAACAGTATCTTGCCTGTGAGGTCTAAGCTGCAACAATAATTTGGATGAATAGAAATAGCTGAGAAAAATACAGGAAGGACCATGACCTCTGTAGCCCATTGCAAAAATTACTCCTGTTTTATCCGGGGGGAAAAAGGAGAAAAGAAGTGATTTCACCTCAAGAAGTGAGTTATGGAGCTCAAAGCCAAGTACAGGTGTCAGCACTGACTCCTAACCTGCTGCTGTAGTTACTTATCCTGGGTTATGGGCACGTAAAAGCGCGAGGCAGGAGTAGAAAAATACCTTATGGGCAAAACAAAAATTGAAGTGCAGCATTTCTCTTTGCAGGAAAGGGCTGGGCTTCCTTATCATCACCCAAAAGCTGACTGAGAAATACACCTAGATTTTATGGAGACATTCATGTCAGAATAACATTTAGCTGTGTATACAGCTGTGATATATAACATACATGCTACCAGTAAATAAAATAATAAAGAGAATGCGAGAACTTTCAAACATGATGAAGTTTCTTCATCACATCATGGTGAATCCCATGAAATAAGGTACACAGGAGGGGAAGAAGCTCACCAGGGTGCCCATTGGCCCCATGACAGCTGGGGAGGAGACACCAGAACCTCTCAGCTGCAGAGACCAAGTTTGATTTTGCTGCCCTAAGGATGGAGGGCTTGGACTGGCCCACAGCCAGGCTACTTCTGACAGTGGAAAGAGAGGAGGAGAGGGAAGGCAGAGAGGAAAACATGAGCTACTGAAGCCCAACCTCCTACCCCAGCAGCAGCTGCTACCTTGTCCTTTCCCTCAGTAACAGCAGCAGCAGAGACCACCCTGGCTTTTTCATATCACCAGAGCAGGCAGCAAGGTTACAGCTATTTTACACACACACCTTGCACATCCCAGCTTGCAGCCCTGTGTAACCACCTGCTTTGCCTGTGCCTGGGAGTGTGTCATGGGGTACCCGTGTTTGAAGGTCTGCATATTAATGTGGTGGGAAAAAAAGTCCCGAGGCAAGACAGTGTCTCATTTTGGTGACACGAGGGAAACCTCATCTCGCTCTTTGTCTCCACGTCTAATGAAGTCTGCCCTAGAAATGGCTCTGCACTGAGTGAGAAGTGCACCTTTTTAAATGGGTCAGTGATACACAAAAAGGAATGGGGAACAATGTTCTTCTGAGCCCTGATCCTGTACCCCATGTGCAGATCCTTCTGTTGGCATCCATCAGTATTATATGCCTTGTTTCCCCCCAGCCCAGCCCACAAAAACACCTGGACCTCCCTGGATTCCTGCACTGGAGCAGAAGGGTGGGGAGCACCAATGCATGAATCAACCCATTGAGGACTTGATTCTCATCACAGACCAGCTTCAGAGCAGCAGAACTGGGCTCAGCTCATCACTTGCTCCTGCTTCATGTTTGTACAGCTAAAAGCTGAATCTGACCTACCATTTTTTTAATTTCCCAGATGTTTGCATCTGCTGATATGGTACTTGAGGCCCATTGCTCATCATAACAGCAGGTCGAAGCCAGAGTCCCCACGGTGACTGGTGGACTGATGGTATCATTGTTGGGATGAGTGGGTCCCAAGCAGTTTCTCCACTGATCAGGTCTCTGCTTCTGAGATCATGAATTATCTCCCCATTAATTTAGGAGCTATGGTGACGACGTGTTTGGTCGCCTTGTTTTTCCGTTAGGCATGGGGGTATCTCAAGTGGGCCTGATTGTATTATCTTGTGCTGGAAACTGAATGCAGCCATCTGAGCGTTCTTCCTCCTGTCCTGGGGGCTTGTGTATATCTGATACCTACTGCCATTTCTCTTTATTTTCTTCCTTTGTCTTCTGCTCAGGTAATTTCTCAGTCGCCACCTTCATTCCATTTCTCTGTCCGTCTCCACCATTTAGACACATCAGCTGCATTGACTCCCTTCTCAATTCAGCACTTCTATAGCCATACAATTGTGGCCAATTCCCAAACTGCTCACATTATGTTGTCCCTTCAAGTACATTTCGGCATCAAAGGAGGCCCCTAGTCAGAAGCTGATCACTGGGAGAAGCTTTAGACTGTCTGCCCTCCAGGGAGGAGGCAGACTAGAGCAGCACCCCAGGTCACTCAGCTGAGGATCAGCTCTCACCCTCAGGCCCAACAGCTGTGTTCAGTGCCCTTGAACCACTATGTGCATCAGGCTTTTTCAAAACTTCTGTCTAGCAGGCAATTACATCCTTCACCACCTTCTTCTGAAGAATAACTGGATATCAACATCCACTTTTTACATGAGATGAAATTCCCCTCCTTTCTCACCTTTCTACCAAGTTCAGTTTTAATTGATATGCTAATAGAATTGAATGCAGAAAAATTATAATTTCTGTACAAACTTCTAATCACTCCCTGGTCGTCATCAGTCTAAGCCAGACCTGTGTGTGGATGCCTGTACCCGGCCATTCCTATGTGGCCATCCATCCCTCCTTCTGATCTGTCTCACTCCACTCAGTCCAACCCCTCTGCACTGATACATCAGTCTACAGTAGGCAGAGGTGCATCTCTGCACAACAGGACCGCTTCCCTGAATGACTGCAGTCTTAATTCCTGTTTGTGCTTCCTGACACCATCTAAGCTAAAGACTACCTGCTTCTTTCTGGATACTGAAACTACTGCATGCTCTACTGGTTCAAAAGCTTCTGACTCCAATCTCCTCCTCTCCCTCCTTGCAGCCTCCAGCTTCTTCTGTCTTAGCAGTGTTTCCGTTTCTTTGCCTGAATAGTACAAAAAGGACCTCAGAGGTCCCCTGATCAGACTCCATTTCTCTTCCTTTTCTGACCTCATTAAAGCTGTTCTTGATTTTATCACTTCTTCCTGCACTTGTGCACTTCAGTGTTGCATAATTAGATCAGATAACCTATTCAAACAAAGTAAGAGGAAATTAGAGATGGAAGGGCTTCTTTAGATTGATGAGACAAGCTCCACTCCCTTGGGAAGAGGGCAGGAAAGGAACATGCGCTCCTAACTCACCCAAGTGGTGTGGTGTTCATTTCTCTCTTGAGAACAAGCTCCAGTCTAGCAGACTGGAAGCATTCCCTGATACTTCACCTAACACTTCCACTGCTTAATTTGTTGGACCACACCTAGTTTTTCTCTTCACCCAAAATAGTTTCTAAAGGGTCATTTGCCCTCTAAAAATACTTGTTCACATCTACCCCCATCGTTATCCATCTGAGCTTTACATTCCCTAAAGTCAACAATTAAATCCTCCCACTGGATTCAGTGGCCTTTTTGTTGGTTTCTTATCCTTTCCTCCCAAATAAAGGGCTATTATCACATCTTTCTAATGCGCCTCTCTCCCTCTCGCAAAAGTACCTATGCAATTTGGTCCAAGGAGAATCAGATTCCTGAATCCACTGCAATGATTTGTCTCTATCACTACAAGACCCTCCATGAAAAGAAACGTCTTTGGTTCCTCCCATGGAAAGCTTTGCTGCCATGGGGGAACACTTGGGAGATCCCAGGAATTCACCTCGGTGCTCCACAACTTACATCATCATGAATGCCTGTGAAACTACCTGCTTCAATTGCAAATTATATTTTTGGAAAGGAATCCAAGACTGGGGGAATAGGGGGGCAGTCAATGGAATTGTTTCCGTAATTTTCCCTCTGGCCATGGCAGCCCAGGGATTGGCTCGTGTACGCCGGGCAACAGCCATGTGGGTTCGCAGAATTCCCTCTGTATTTCTGCTTGCTGTTCAAACACCCTTGAGAGCACACCACTGTGGGTCTCCTTGGCTCTTTGAGACTATTTAGAGTGATAAGGATAAATCTACACAGAAACAAGACTGCATTCAACCACGTGGCAATCAGCAGCAAAACTACTCTGTTTTTGGAAATTAAGGTAGTTCACAAGTCTACTGAAGTTTAGCGCTGCTGAGCAGAGACAGGACACATCCAGGATGGACGTGAATTCGTGGATATTAGGCTGGCTGCTCTGGTAAGAAGCCATCCTGGCCATTGGCCTCAGAGAACAGCAGTTCATTAGCATGATATGAAGCTAACGTGACAGAGAGTTTAGAACAAAGGATTTTTAGATTAATATAAACTCATACATTGACTCCTGTCGTCTTGCCCCTCGTTACATTTTTGCCTACATTTACTTATCTGTGTGATAAGCATAATATTTATGTACCTTATCCCATCACTGTGATACTTCATTGGATAGTGTCTGCACAATGTTATCCAGCTGCTAAGTATTGTACAATGGAGGCGGGAAATGGTAAAATGCCATTGAGGTCAAAGAGAAGAACAAGCGACCGGAAACAGTGGAAGTAAACTGGCATAAGGTAACTGCTGATTCATGGCTGTTGAAAATCTGACTTCAATGAAGCAAAGATGAAGAGTAGCAGAGGAGGAATAAGGGAAAGGAGGATTCCTTCAAGCAGAAGAGATGGCCACATTCAGGTGGATTGAATGTGAAAGAACGAGAATAAACAGGTTGTTAATTTAGGGTTGTTTACAGGTTGTTTAATTTAAGAAATGAGGAAAATAAATAAATAAATGGAGAGGAAGAAGAAAAACCTCAAGCTTCAGAAAACTATCAGGAGATGGCATAGATATCTTAGAAAGAGAAGACTAAAGAGGAATGAGGAAATAATGGAAGCACTAAGCTACGAAAGACAGTTCAGATTGCTGGTCCTTCAGAGCAGGAATCATAGAATCATTTAGGTTAGAAAAGACCCTTAAGATCATCAAGTCCAAATCTGGAATTATTTTGTATTGTCTTTGGACGTGCCTTATACAGCTGACTTATGTTCTGAGATGGCTCTCCAATACTACCACAATGCAAATGAAATAATAATCTGCTACAAATATTCAGTAGCTGTGTCACCTTATTATAATCACTGTCAGAATAATACTTAAGGTAATTTATCTTATTTATACATGTTATTTTTGGCCCTTAACAGCTGATCAGTAGTCATCGATGCTGAAAAAGGTCTTGAATGACTGTTTCAATCTCTGTTAAATATTTATCACATAGACTCACCAAATTAGAGGAAAAGAGCTGAAATGTCTTCAGAATGTGCATACAACCTTCTAGTTAACAGAAACCGAATTGACTCCTAGATTCAAACATATTGGGTGCAATTTACTCTTTCAACTTCTGGATTTCTTGCAATGATAGTGGTAACACTACATAAATACTGAAGTAAGTTTTTACAGTATTTTGTGGGAAAAAGAAGTAAGATGTTTTGAAGAGCTGTATCACTCTGGAAGTGTTTGCTTTCAATGAGCATTCCAGAGACCATATTTTACTTTCTCCAGTGTGAAGCAATTTCAAAGACACTTAGATAAAACTCTGGAGTTATGGAAGGATGCACAGTAAGAATTCATGAGTTTTTGCCCAATTTTAAAAAGTCACTTAAGAGTCTAAATTCAGCTGACATCACAGCACAATTTTAATGCAGCTCCCACTGGGCTAGTATTAACACTGGCAGAAAAAAGAGCAGAGTTAAGACAATATTAAGCATTTTTCAAGATCCCATTCTACAGGATTCAGAAGAATGTGACTTACTGAGACACCTACACCTATCTGCCCACAGATATTCCAGGTATTAAGAAAAGCTGTGGGGACAAATTTGCAAATGTACTTAATCGTATCAGTTTCAGTAGGAGTCAAGCATCACTGCTGCTAAAAATCCTTTATTCAAACTTTGCACACTTTATTCAGGCACTTGTTCTTTTAACAGTAATTAAGATATAGTGGCAGAACAAGTTGGTTTCTCTTTTTCTTAGTCTTTGTCCCACCACCATTAAGAAGGAATATATACCTATTACTTACAATACTAATGGTCACAGAACATGTTTTTGTGGCATCTTCCATTCAAAGAGCTGTTTCATTATCCAGCGCCAGCACCTGGAGAATGAACATTTTTCACATTTTGTAGCTAAGAAAACTGACACCTAGGAGGATTAAAGGACTGCTGTAGGATCCACAGAGTACTTAAGACAGGCAACGATCTCTTGGATAATAAGTTTGCTCACTGCAATCCCAGGCAAACATCCTAAAAGTCCTTCCCTGAAAGTCATCAAGTACCATCTTAATTAAACATCTTACTTAGACTTTTCTCATGCCTCCAGTGCAGCTGAGCCCAAAACTGTATTTCATATGTATTTATATGGGCCTTGGCTTAAGCACAAAATTAAATGGTTTGCTGAGCTGGGTTTCAGGTTTCCTGCCACGTATTTGGGGAGGTTTAACATTCAAGCAAGAGTGCGTCCGCTTTGCTCAGAAATGCAGCTTCCCGGAGATGACCTTGGGAGGTGGCATTGCTCTCCACTGGCCAGACCAGCCAGATGAAAGGCAGGAGGCACAGCAGAGCTTTGCTGAGTGTCCCCCCCGCCCCCCGTCCCCCTCCTAC
>RSEF01000001.1:90238039-90269514 GCA_003993805.1 Himantopus leucocephalus
TGTTGAGTCACCCTTGGCTTGCTCTGTGGATCCCTGCCAGCTGGCCACCTGAACTGCTCGGGTGCTCTCCTAGCCAGGCACTGCTGCCTCCTGCATCTCAGCCTTTGCATTCCGCACTGCTTGCAAACACGTGAATAATGCATGGCATTCCTCTGGTTATTCCTCCCTGGCCTCCCCGCTTTACTGGAACTGAAAGACTTTCCCGTAAGAGGAAATCCTTGGAGATCCTAGTAGAGGTTCCCTTGGTGGGGTGCTGTTAAGAATAAAGAGGCTGAGTGGTATTTCCATTCCTGGCAGGGCCCCAGACTTGCACAACGTAAAGCAAGTCACTTAACCTTTCCATACCTTATTTTCCCTTTGGGTGAACGGAGAGACACTGTATCTTATATTAGTATTGGGAATGCTGTGGTGTAATATGGCAGAACTTCAAACTCCTCTGAAGGCTGCCACTGGTACGCAAGCTGCCTCCCACACCATGGGCTAAGAAACATCCACATTTCTCGTGAGTAGAGCACCACCTTCCCAGGATTTCTAGGAAATCATTCTGGGGCAAAAACTGAGATCAGAACTTGGCCCAATGTGTTTCCTCTTCCTTGTCCTGTGTTGATGTTAAATAGCAGACCTCCAGATTGTTCTGTCTTCTTGTCACTGCTGGAGTCTTGATGGTATTTATCTTAGAGAATAGATATATACCCATTCCCCATCAGCAATGCAACTCCTAGGTACCTTTTAAAGATATTTCAGTTCCCTACGCGTGCCTAAATCTCTTCAAAATCCTGTGCTTTTTATATGCACCCCAAGTCCTCTGAAGTTGTAAGTGATTGAGTTTATGATATATTTGAGTGTCTGGCTAAATAAAGAACCCATGGCTGCTCACAAGCCCTACTACAATGCAGTACTATGGTGCTTTTCACAGATCTGCCCATCTCTTCCTCCTCACCTCCTCTCTTGCCTCTTCATGTAAAGCCCCACATTGCATTTATTCCGTTCTACCATATCACAGTGGAAGCTTATGTCTGTTTTGCCCTTATCACCCTGGAGTTCCTCAGCATTGATTGCTTTCCAAATTCCACTCTCCTGCTGAGTAGTTAGATTTCTGAATATTTTCTCCGAGACGTGTGAGAAGCTTCTTTTCGACTAACCAGATTTCCAGTTCCCACTGTACTGTCCGTCCATCCCCACTACTGTGCAGTTGTATAATCTGCCAAAATTTTGATCTTATTACTCATATCAGCTAGCAATTACTTGCAGAAGTTTCAGTAGCTCAAGCTGTCCTTGCGTATCCATTCTGCACTGTAAGAGGCATCAACATAGCCTGATACATGTAGTACTGCTTATCCCCACACGCACCTCTTTAAAGATACAGATGCAACCAATTTTAACAGCAGTCTATCTCTGGTCCCAGTGCGCTCTAAGTACTACCCCTTGTGCAACAATTTTCTGTTCCCTGTATGCATCTGACTACCCAGCTAGGCTGAATTTAGTTTTCATGTTGTTTATGATACAAACTTCATTTCAAGGCTCTGCCTCTCCTGCATCTTTGTTCATTAATTAGGTGGACAGGCTTGGGCAGGTTTATCTAAAAGGCTGAGGATTTTAAAATTGTACTTTGATTATGAGAGATTTGTGTGCTTTTAAAGCTCTCAGTTGGGTGAGAATTTCTTTGGAATTTGTCAAAGGAGAAATAAGCCCATATACAGTTTTCTATAGCTAGCCAAAATGCACAGAGGCTGGTTTTATGGGTATATGTTCTCAATGGAAGAGGCAGAGAAGGCGTCTGTCTTGACAGAGAGGGTGTGCTAGAGCTCTGTAACATCCTGGCCTTTTTATAATGGAAGGTCAAAACTCGAGGAGTCCTCAGAAAAGAGCACCCTGCACCATTTCCTACAGGCAACACTCAGAGGTCAGCTCTCCCTTTCCATATGGGAACACACGTCAGGCACCGTGACTCATTTTATGGCCTGCAAAGGGATTGCATGCCTGAGTACTGGAGGGCAGGGGGTCAAGCCCTTAGCCCAGTGCTGGCCAGCTGGCAGCCCTCGTGCTTCAGGTAGCCTGTGGGAAAGTTTGGACAGCCCACAGGCACCAGGTCTCTGACCCCTTTTCCTTTCCCTACTTTTCCTGGAGCAGAGTGTCTCCCATCTCCCCACAGGTCTCTGGCATGCCCCAGGTAGGTCCTTATACAGTTTGCATGCTCCAATCCCAGCACGGTCAGTGACTAACACAGAGCATCTTCCATTTGACTGCAGAAGGGAGCCAACAACAATTGGCACAGAAATTGCACCTGGCCACAGGAGACTGAATAAGCCTGCTCACAGACAGCAGGACTACCAGGAATGAACTTCTGCATGCCAAGCACTCTTGACACCTGTCCTCATCCCCTCCACTGTCACAGCCACTCTACAGGCACCAAGGCAAAGCCACTTGCAGTCTTGCCTTTATAAAGCCTGCTATTTAATAAGAGCATCCCATGGTCAGCTTACCCTTAACAGGCTCTTCATCAGCTTCCCAAATGTAGCTGCTGGCGCTTGGTCTCTCTGCCTAAAGGTCTGGTGATTTCATACGGGGGTCTACAGAGGCCTTATTACTAACTTACATGAAATTGAAGTTAGGGCCTTGGGCTGTGACAGAGCCAAACTGGTTACTGGTGTCCCACCATTTATATGACTACTTCTCCTTTCTTCATCAGGCTGCTCTATACCTCTCTGGGTACAGGTGAAATTCCTTCTTTTTTAAAGACCATACAATTTGCACTGCTATCAAGTGTGGCTGGATCTCTCAAAGATACCTAATATTCTCCACGGGGAGATTTCTACCATAAATACAAAGAACTTTCACCCCAACACAACTGCCCTTCTCCAGGGTAAAGAGGATTCCCTTCACTCTCCCTGTGCAGTTCCTAACTACAGCATTTTTCTTTTGGAGGCAACATCCTGGTGATACAGGGATTTACACACATTTTCTGTTTCAAACGACATGAAAGATGGCTGTACGGAAACTTGTCTTCAGGTGTCTCTCAAGGTGTTTGCCACATCATTTGCTTTCTCTTCTTACTTCACTATTCCCCCTGCATGATCAGTCCTGTCAGATGAGATTTTGTAGGACATGGTTCCAGCCTGCATGTCTCTCAAATGCAGGATGCAGCAGCTCTTATCAAGCACATATTCCAACTTCTGCAGAAGCATCAGTAGGAATTTTGGGCTTAAGGTGTTTATCAACAAACAAATGAAAGTGTTCGGAGGAATGAAATCAGAGTTCATCTGAGACAGACTTCTAAGATACGAGTACAGGAACAAGCTACGATGGGATGGATAAAGTTGCAGTGCAACTGTTCCTCCACAGCAAATAGACTTGTGCATGCTTTCTTTACTTAAGGAGGAAGCAGCGAAGCTGCATGGCTACCCCAGAGGGTGCGCTGGGCTGACAGCCAGGACACAGGAGGTTACAGCTGGTGCAATGGTAAGTACTTGGTAAGTGCTTCCATCCCTGCAGCAGCTGTGCTGCCCCTGCTCCACCCCTGGACTAGGGACACACGAAGGTAATGCCCGGCTTGCCAGGCCCCTTCTAGATCTCATCAAGCCATGGAGGTGCTGGGTCCGGACTCGCTGATAGCCAGGGCGGGTGCCCAGGCAGGCGGCAGCACCTGGTGACACCCCCTACCTGCTCCGGCCACCACACTTTGCCCCCCACAACCCCCCCCAAAACCCACCCTGTACTGCCTCCAGGCTGGCAAGCAACCTGGTCTCCTTCCCTTGGTGGGTGTAAGGGTGGCAGGGTGAGCACCTAGGCGTCCGCATCTGCCGGTGCTCGCTGAGTGCCAGCGGGTGTCACGGCCCGCAGGTCCTCCTGCCGCTTGGACAGCCGAGAGCCTCAGAAAGGGCTGGGATGGAGAAAAATATGGTGGGAGTACTTCTAAATGCCATTCCCGTTCTGGGAAAGTTGGTTTTCTCAGGGAAAAAAATAAAACCGTGACCTAGTAGTTAATGTACACGCAGAGGAGTCACAAGTCAATTTTTATGTGGTTTGAACTGGTTCATTCATATCTAATTAAAACAGAAAGGGCAGGGCAGCTCATTTTATGCTCAGTTAATCAAGAGACTGCAGAAGCTACTTCTTTTCCTCTGGGGATATTGATAACTGCTGGATTCAGCCCTATCGAACTAGATTGGTTAAACTGTTCCTTTCCATTTAAAGTAATATTAAGAGACCCTTAGAGAAAAAGGCCAAAGCAAGCAGTACAAAATCCCTGAAGCTTAAGTCCATTTGAAACCTGATTCCAACCCTGAACCACATCTGATTCCAGCCCTCAAGCCCATCTCTGTTTTGTTCCATTGGTCCTGCACCTACTGGTATATTATATATGAATATTGGGATATTCAGAATTTGGCTGGAGAAGACCCTGAAAAACCTTTTCTAGAACTGAAATTAGCCCTGCTCTGAGTGGGATATCGCATTTCAGAGGTGTCTGTCGACCTAAATTATTCTGTGGCTTTCTGACTGTATGGCCACATCCTGCCATATGTATATATGCTAGATATAATATGCAGGAAGGAGCTAGTGAGAAGGAGCTTCAGCACTTCCAACCCTTTCTGCCCATCCTCACAGAGCAGCCAAGGAACCATTGAAGACCACTTCTAGACCTGCCTAACAACTCTGCTAATACAATGTTTGAGTTCCTTTGGTGATAAGGCTGGAGCAAAAGGGAAGAGCTGGGCAGTGGATCCTCTTGACACTTTCAGGGGATCTGCAATAGAGGAAGAGGGTGCACAACCAGACCACAGTGCCTTAGAGCATGCAAGCATGCTCATCATCTCAGTGAGATTATTCTTGATGCTTAAAGCTAAGCACAGGCTTACGCATTTAGTTGGATGAGAACCATATGTCACATTGTAAGTGAGGACCTTAGGGTGTTTCTAAAAACCTTCAAGGATGAGTTGTCATGCCAGCCAGGTAAGCACTAGTTTCCTTTTGACAAACGCAGAAGTAATCAAGATCTGGCTTATGGTCATAACTACAACCCACCTTTTCTTAGAAACTACAATATAGAACAATAAATGTTTATTTGCAGGTAAAACTTATTCTTTAAAAAAAAAAGAAAAACTTTATAGGTGACCAACTTGCTGGTTTTCTTCTAACGATACCAGCTAGTTTTATAGAGGATATTTTCTTTCCCTATAAAGCTGACCTCACTTATAAGGACAATCACATGCAAAGCAGCAGAAGCGATCAGTAGACCAGAGTAAACTGATTAACAGAACTGATGAAAAATGGGCTCTAAATTCCACTATATTTTCTTAAAAGCTGCTCTTCTCGGAGGCATAGGCGAACAGCTTAGTATAAATAGTTATAGAATCACAGGACCTTGTTCTGCTTTCACATCAGAGTAATTCTGAAGTAATTCCATTAAAGTGAGCAGAGTTACACTGATGTGAGATCACAATCAGTTAGAAATGGAAAATTCCTAATAGCTTATCCAGTTCATAACCCTAGGGCTAGCGTACAGTTATTCCTTGCACTAAAACTGCATTTAATTCTTTAAAATATGAATAGTGGAAAATGGTGCTTGGGAGGTGTTTTGTGGGGTTTCTTTAATTCCTCATCCAATTTCTCCTCTTGGGAAAATCCGTATTTTTGACTGAAAGCCAAAACCTCAGCTACACTGCCGAATAAATGAAATATGGAATGAGGCAGATATGCCACGTTATGACAGTGTACTTCTGGGTGCCTCATGTGCCCATTCTCTCTTACTGGCTGTGGATTACAATTAGACTAGTGATACAAGGAGGTTTTAGAAAAGTTATTGTAAAGGCAAAGCAACATGGCAATGCCAGACAGCTTGGAGTATCACCTCCACAGCTCTATGGCAGAGCTTATCATGTGTTGCGCTAGAACAACACATTGCACAGCATGTATCATTTGGTCAGAGACATTTCTGTTCTCCAGTGAAATGTCTAAATATTCTGTAGTATGAAGGCATTTCTCACTGAAGCAACTTTTCTGTTAGATCTGCTATGTCTGAAACTCTTCTTCCTGCTGAAGAACAATTTCGACAGAAATATTTTAACCAGACCTCATGGTAAAGAGGGATCAAACAGAAGAGGAACTCTCTCTCTTTTATCTTAGGAATACCTAAAAATAGCTATTTGATTGTTTTCATGCACAAGGTTTTTGCTGATGTATTTGACATGGGAGCGTTGCAGGAGGAGAGGGGTGCTTGCTCCCTCCCTGCTTGCTTAGCACTGGAGATGTTTGCTAAGAACCATTGCTGCGGATGGTCCTGGAGCATCCCATGCTTGGTGCATACTGCTTCCTGCATTTGATGGGGTCTGTACCAGCTGTTGCAGAAGTTGCCAATCCCAGGCCCTGACAATGGCACTCCAACTGCAGAAATTATTTCCTAACTGCACAGGAGTAGAGTCACTGGCTTTGACTTCCAGAAATGCTGATTACCTCTGGCTCTAAGTTTGCCATTTCCCAGCATTTTGTTGCGAGTCTCATGGTGCTTGTGGTCCAAGGGAAGGATCTGGAGTGAAGAAGGGAATTTCTGGCCACTGCAGGGAGCTAGAACTACTCTCAGAATATAAACACAAGAGTCTCCATACAGTTAGTGTTTCTGTACATGACGAGGCTCTACATCCATGATAGCGAGCGTTTCTTGATGCTGTCAGAAAAATACTTTACCTGAACATCTGATCCTTCCTGTTACAGTAGTGAGCTTCTAGTCCTTTGGTGCATGGAGAACCCACCCACCCACCCACACTGATTAAAGCATATTAAAAGATATGCAGTCAACAAAACCATGAGCTTCTGGCAGGGACTTCTGAACAGAGGTGCAAGGATGAAAACTCTACCTACGTTTAAGAGAAGCTTGATGCCATTATAAAGAGTTATATTGTTATATAGAGCTTGTTATTGTTATAAATGATGCAATTGCCTGAGACACAAGGGGACTGAAAACATTTACCCATTCATCTCTTATCCTGATGCCCACGAACTCCAAAATTATGAAGTTGTGTGATTTCTAAGTAAAAATCTCCTAATTGGAGAGACTGAGCTGGATTGAACAATAAAAATGTTCCCACAGAGCAAACTGCTTAGTAGTTTTTACAAATCAGGACACCTGCTTAGATGCTAAACAAGGTTTCACAAATAATTTTTTTATGAATGCATCATTTGTCTTACACCTTCAAAAGCTGGGCTCTAAAATCAATCTGCTTGTGAAAGTCCTTGCTAAAGCGTGTGAGATAAAGGCGACAGTAAATCACACAAGCCACTAAGCAGAGTCTGATACCATTTCCTTGTGAACAAAAAGCAGTAAGAGATCTCACAGCTGCTGTTCCTGCCCTTCAGCAACTTTTAATTTTTATTGATTGACACAACACCTACGCACCACATCATCCACAAGAGGCATCAGGTCTGTTTCAGGAAAAGGAAATTATTTGGTATTGTCAACAGCTGGCAGAGGCCACCAGGAACTGCTTCTTCATTCATTTGTTTTTCTCAGACACCTATAAAGAGCTGTCATCACATACCAAACAAAGCAAGCATCGGGCAGCATGTGTGTTTCAATGCTGGCATAGAAGGTCTCTTCCTCCATCACTGGGAGGCATGTAGGGAGGCATGTCAGCCATGACAAGGAGCAAAGCAGGTACAAAGTGGGCTCAAGCATAAATGTTTCAGAGTTGGTCGCCTTTGAAGATCACTTTTGCAGTGGATGCTAATGGCAACAGGACATGGAGGAGAATCTGGACCAGGCACGCTGCCTCATGAGAAGCTGTATGTGATGAAGGCCATTGCCTCTGTAACACTAAGTAATACTTGCACTTCACTGTGAACCAATGGGGGCAAAAGGACTTTGCATCATGAAGTCAAGAGCTACCCCCCTGGCATTATTTGCCCTGAGATAAACTGGGCTTTTAGGAGTGTGATGTTCTTTTTACCTATGCAGATGTCTGATTAACATTTGTGGTAGTATTGTGCACGTACGGGCAGGACACCCAGGATATCCCTTGATATATATGAAAAATGGCATATGAAAAAGAGGTTTTTTTATGTGTGTGCAAGCCATTTTGGCCAGTATTAAAGCCAAAAGGCAACAGGAAATACAGTGTATCCTTACTAAAGCATTGTGCTGCAGAAGTGAAGGATAAAGTGTTTCACTGAAGTAACAGAGGGAGCTGTAGGTGAGTGAAATACATTTTCCGTGCTGGAATGTGATCAAGACACTGGGTAAATGCTACTGCTGCTGAGAAAGGACCACAGACATTTCAAAAGCCGTAAGTGGTTAGGAGCTTGGTTTCTTAGTCGTGTCCAAAACTCAGCAGCTTTAGTAGAACAGCCTCCCTTAGCACCGTGTGCGGGTACTTGGTTCGATACTGACTCAGAGGGAAGAATGCTACCCACTGAGTCACCAGCCCCCCTTCCTCCAGCACTGCCTTCTCTCTGCTGGTTACCCACTCAAGCCCAAACATGCTGAGCGAACAAGAGCTAGCAGGACTGCAGCCCTGAGAAGGACGGGTGGCACAGAATGAAAGCCTTGTGAGTGCCAGCATGTCAAGGTAACTCACATGTGAGTCGCTGTTTCTGAGGTCTGCTGTGTGATTTGTGGGATGAACACTGTGCTCACCTCAAGGAGACACAGCACACTGTAGATGTTCACCTCTGCTCTCCAGCACCTCTCCAAACATGGCCTGCATGGTAGTTGCATTGAACAGATTGCTGAGCAGCCCAGGCTCGTACCATGCAAGGGGAGGATTCAATTGCTTGAGGAATGCAGCTGTCTCCCACCCCTCTACTCTGGAAATATCTAAGCCTCCCAGAAAGGATGAGGAAAAGCATAAACCCCATGCTACAATTAATCTGGACTGTGTTTAACCTACCTCTTTTCCTTGAAACTAAATGAACTCATTTGGGGTGGTGAGAAGAGAGCTTGTGCTAGAAATAGAAGATCTATATTTAACACATGGCCCTAGCATAAAATAGAATCACTGTGGCCCCTCAAAATTAGGAAGTTTTGCTTGGAAATGCATTCCAAGGTTTATCAGATTTCTCTCATCTGCAGCATCCAAGAGAAAATACTTCCTAGATATGGTGTACTTGCATGCCCAACAGACTGGACCCAGATACATGCTTTGGTTTTAAGATTAAAAAAAACCTCCACTCACACACATCATGCACATGTAAGTAATTTGCAGTCTTCAAGTACTAACCCTTCACAGCCTGAAGAAGGGGCAAGTTCCTTCTCTATTCTCACAGGACCTGTTATCGTTATGCAAGCTTTCATTCTGAAACTCAAACTTATGTGAAAAATACCCAGGTTAGTGAATCTGAAACTCAGCCTGAGCAACCCAAATGAAAATGCTGTGTGTCTGTTAACCTATCCTTGTTTCTCCTCTTAGGGGCAGACTGCTTATTTTCCCAGCAGCCCAGCTCATCCTGCCATATATGAAGTTTGCTGCAGGTATGGTGCTTTGGCTTCAGCTCCTCAGACTCTATTCACATGTCTCTGCCCTGCACGCTCAAACCTGTATCCTTCCATGTCTCCAAGGAGAGATGGTGGAAAGAAGATTCCTGGATCTTCACAACTATTTTTTCTGTACTTCTTATTGTATGGCCACAACTAGCTACCTCAGATGCTGAAGGCATCTTTCTTACCCATCAGTCCTCAGGCAAGCTGCTTCTGCTGCTGCCTGGTGATCTAGACATGAGGAAGAGTTTCTGGGGTGAGTTCCAAGTGGCGGAAGATTAAGATTAAAGCAGGGTTGAAGCTTGCAGAACTGCAGTGTCAAAGTGTTTCTGGAAAGTTATAAAATAGAGTGTCACAGCAGTAGAAAGAGCAACAGTCTAATAGACTGACCATGAGATGGGCTGAAGGAGACATCAGCTCTAACGATGAATTGCTTTCATGGCTTTGGTCAAACTAGTCAATATTTCTGCATCTATTTTTTTTCCCACACATAAAATGGATATAATAATATTTACTTTTTGAGCTCTTGTAGTATTGTGATGAAAAATTGGTTCTCCTTTTTAAAGCCCTACAGAATATGTGCTATTCAAAGACACAGATGGGAAAGATTGCCAACAGACGGTAATATCTAAGGAGAAGACAAGGAAATGAAAGCACAGGTATTAAAGGTGCCAGAAAGAATAAAAGATGGAACCAGGAAGGAACAAAGATTATTAAAGATATCTCAGTCCTGGACAAAAAAGGGAGGGGAGGAATATGATAGGGAAAAGATAAAGGGAAGATAATTTTTCCTAAAGAGAAATTAAAAGAGCAGTAATAAATATGAACAAAGAGAAAAACAATGGGGGAAGAACTGAGTTAACAAGGAAGATGGAAGTGCTAGTTTACCTAAGTAGGACTCGTTACCATGTAAGTACCAGCAAATGAGTTGCACAAGAGAAGGAGAGGACAGAAAATAGAAAAATGAAAGAAGGAGGAAAGCAGATAAGCAGGAGGTAAGTACAGGTTGAGCCTAATATTTAAATTATTTCATCAGTATCTGTGGTTTTCTTTGAGAAACCAATATTTTTTTATTAAAAATAGTTTTCAACAAAAATCTTCAGTGATGGTCAGAAAGAAGAATGTAAAACCTAAGGTTGGTAATTCAAAACCTTTCTGCATTGTACTTAAAGCTTCCGTGTTTTCAGGTTTTTTTATGAAAACCTGATGTTTCTGTGGTAAAATCATCACTTCCCAGACACCTCTATTTTTAGGCCTGTGTTCTCAATTAGCCTGGTACTCATTTGCTGCAGGGCTTTTTGCAGCACCGCAGCAATATAATATACCAAAGGGTTACAAAGGAGCCTGCCTGGTATTAAAAGTCCACACTGGTGACTTTATGGTAGCTGCCAGCTAGCCTTCCTTTTCATCTCTGCATCTGGGAAGAAAGGCATGGGATGTCAAATTTTCCAGTGAGAACTTCCCATGGCACAAAAACATGATAGGAAAGAAAGTAAGCAATAGAAGCACAATGCGCAAGAGTAACCTTAGCCAGGCTGAACTCTGAATTACGCCTTGGATATGTGATTGATCCCTGCATCATCCACAAGTAATCCTTTTGCTTTTGCTGGTACATGTCTGAAACATCAGCTAAACTAACTGCACTCTGGGAGAGATTCTGTAATGACTCTGAACAATCACAGTGGTAAAAGTGAATAAGTCACTTGAGCGTATCTCTTGCTTTCTGCCCAGAGAAATTTGTCTTAGTGGCACCATTCCCATTTACAAGCTTTGTGCTTGAGGGGATGAGAAAAGCTGCCCAGATGATCATGGGAAAGTTTATACATACGGCGACTCAGCTAGGAAAGTGCTTGATGTAACACGCTGTGAGTGTGGTAGCTGCCCATGGACGGGGCTCTGATGGCGTTCAGCCTCCGAGCAGGCTGGCCTGCTGGGGCCATGGATCTGCTCCAGCACCCACCCCATGGTGCTGACCAGAGCAAAGCAGCCAACTGAGGGACAGCAGGGTACCGTGCAACAAGTTAGCTGCCCAAGGACTCTTAAATGCTTCAGTGGACACATGTATTTCCCTCCGCTGTGCAGCTGAATATCAAGAGTCCCAGTGGGTCTAACATCACCGTTACCTCACTGACTGCACAGCCCCCTCTTCACTGGGCAACCCCCAAGCTGAAGCCCCTGAATGGCCCCAGCAGAAAGATCAAAAACTGGCATCAGCAGTTCCTTGCTGTGATGGAAACCTAGAGATCTGCTCCTCTGGGTTTCACCTACCTGGCACAAGCAAGTTCTTGTATTTGTCATCGTTGGTGTTGCTATGGCCACTTCATGCAGGTATAAACCTTGCCCAGGGGACGTTGTTACAGGAGAGTAGGGTGCAGCCCAGGAACGGGTACTGCTTTACTGGCATGATTTATTTTCATGACCCATTTGGGTCTCTGGAGTTTATCCATTCAGTTGCTTTTGCAGGAAATCTCCTCATGACAGAACACTAGTGCATTTAGCAATAATGTTTTACATCTATACTGGGCTCTGTGCATTCCAAGTGCTATACAAACACAAACTCATTCATCTTATCTTTTTATCTTATGACAGTTGCCTGCAGCGCTGAGTTGGTTTGATCCCAGCCTCACAGACCTTTCAACAGTGGAATTGTTACCTGACTAATTATCCGTCTAAATCACCACGAAGGACTGGTAGCTGGGCTCCACTCTCAGTTTTAACCAGCAGCTCCCATCACTTCAGTGAGAAGCCTCTGGGTTTTTCTGCTGCTGAAAGACAGGAAACAAAATCTTGGAGGAAATATTAATTTAGCTTTTTTTCACTGTGAAGGTGTTCACTAGGGGCAAAACTGTTTTCAGAATTACAGATAAACTTGCTGTTGTTTTATGGGAGATGCAGTCAAATATCTCTGTATTAATTTTACCCACAGGCAATAGGGAGGTGAGGCTACATAGGTCCAACTTGTATTGCTCTCACCCTTTATCCATTTGCTGTCTCCAAATTCTTTCATACCTCTCTGAATGAATAATAGATTCAGAGTAAGTTACTAGGATTGTGAAAATAGACTAATCAGCAGAGACAGCTACGTTGTGGAGTCCAAAACATTTAGAGATTAAATTTTTTTCTGCAAGCTGAGCTGACTTAGAGCATGAAAGGAAATTGAAACAAGTAGCAGATGTTGTTATAGAAAGAGGGAGAACATGAGGCAGAGATTAGGCACCTCCTAGACGTGTACTTTCTTTGCGGCTCTCTGCAGCCTGGATAAGGCCAAACATGGCAGTGAAAAGACACTATGGCAAATGGGAGGGATTCCATAGGTATGAAAATGGTTTTATCCCCAGCAACAGAAAACTTGATGAAGTTCAGTGCACTGAAATTTGCAGGAAAAGTTAAGCTCTACCCCAAAATGCTGAAAAAAGTAGCATGTACTAATTCAGTGAAAAGTCTAAGGCCATGTATTTAGAGAATTTTTATCCTAAACTGGTAGGTCATTGGTGCCAAATAAGTAATAACAGTTTCCGTAGCAGGCATTGTTAAGAGGTCCTCCTGCATGCTGCATGCAGCTCTGGTCACTGAAGTCCAGTGCTGATGAACTCAGACTGGAAGGGCTGCACAAAATGACTTCAGTGAAGGTGTACATGGAGTGTCTGCAAAGGATGGGAAAAAATGAGTAATTAGCAAAAAGAAGTAGGTCCTAAAATTTGGAAACACTGTAAGAGTGATAATTTCCAAAAGCTGAACTCAGTTAGCTCTATCAAAGGAAATAAAGACAAATGGAACAAATGATGTCACACAAAAAAGCCAACAAAAAGTGGCTTATTTAGCTTTTTTAGGCTAGGAAAAAAAAGAAATTGCAGCAAGTATATGTCTTTCCTTTCTGAAAATACAGGAAAGAGAAGAGCTATTTAACCTAAAGACAACATTTTCACAGAGTAATCCATATAAGCTACCTTTAGAGAAATGTATGCAGGAAATCAGAAGAATGTTTCAAAACATCAGAGGAAGGAAGTTTTGCAGGAGCTTTCAAGAGCAGCAGCAGGAGAAAACTTTCTACCCTGTTTAAAAAAAAAAAAAATTGATCATTGTATGAAAGGAATTACACTATGTGGTTTCCCATGGCGTCAGGAAACAGGACTCAGCTGCTTCAGATATTCTTTCCAGACCCATTTCCCATGTTCCTCCTGTTTCCCTGCCACCCCAGACATTTTCATGTTAAATATCTGATTTAAAACCTTGTCATGTTGACCACTAGCATGATACATACAAGTAGGAAAAAGTTCTCCAAGCTTAAGTCTTCAAAAACTTTCTTCATTTTCCCTTTTAGGAATGAGAAAACACATAGGAAGGATCTCTCACTAGCCATCATCTCTCCCATCACGTTGGCTGTCTTCAGGACCTTGCTTCACCGCAGCAAAATGAAACAAATCAGCACCATAGATGTTGGTTTTTAAGTGACTTCCAAGAATTTTCTTATCAGGATTGAAATGAAACCACTTTATATAATGCTGTGTAGCCTGGGTCCAGCAACTCTTCAGGTTACCAGAGACATCAGCTGTGTAATAGAGGTGGGCTTCTAAGCAGGGCTGATGCATGCTTTTAGAAAATGCATTTGGAGATTTTTTTTCTGACATCTTTTGCAACCTACTACCCCCAGTCTTTGCTACCTGAAGCATCACTCAGGGACATGGAAAATTATTCACCAAGAATTTCATATTCAACTAATTTATTAGAAGCTCCTTAAAACTTACCAAGACACTAATACCAAATCTTTGTACATTCACCCAGCACCTCACCATTATTTTGCAGTGTAAAAGTATGTTTACCACAGAACTTGGTTGCCTTGTGACCCAAGGCAAACATATTTTTATGCTATGTCAGTTCAATGTCTTCTGTTGTGTATGTTGTGACTTTAACAGCTTCTCTGTGGATCTTTTCTGCTTCCTTTCTCTATCTGAAAAACTGATCTGTACAGAGGAATGGGAATAAGAAACATTTGAACTCCAGCACTAACACTGCACTCCCAACCCCAAAGATTTGATTGGCTTACCTACCAAAAAAATTGGCTTTCTGACTTTCACTTAGTAATTTTGTGATAGAGAGCAAGAACTGAAGCATGACCTTATGCTCCAAAAAGAGCCCTTCATCAGCACCATGCATTGCAACATTTGGACCCAGGTTACCCAGTGCTTTTGAAGGAAAGGCTTCAGTTTGCCTTCTACCACACCCACTTTCTAGATCACATCCTGTTAATGCTCATCTCTGACCTTTACTGTCAAAATCCAGCTGCTGAGTCTCAGTCCCACGGGCCCAGGCCCCTCAGCTAGTCTTCACTGGTCAGGACATTCTTGGGTGACTCTCCTGGTGTTATAAGTGATACATGGAGCACTTTTTTCTACCATTTCTGCCATGTTTGCTGGTTGTATTGTGTAAGCCAGGTACATCTAGCCCTAGTGCATTACATAAATGAATGGAAAAATTTAACTAGCTGTAAAAAAATTATTTTATGAGGCAAACAAAAGCTGTAGTGAGTGATTCAGTACCTCAATCTATTTCTTCTTGAGAGAGGACCCGTCTTTTTGTTTGGGTCATTGCTTCAAGTCAACGTTCAGTGCAAGAGTTCTCCACCAGGATCAGCTAGACTCCTCATGGCTTCAACATGGTGCTTGCAGAAGCTTGAAGTTTGAAAGTCTACTGATCGTTTCTGAAATGATGATGCACTGCCCCTAAAACACAAGTGCAACAGTTCCCATGTCCCACCCTCCTGCCAGTATTTGAGATTGCAGTTTTGACATCCATAAAGAAGGCTGTCCTCACTGCCTTTTGCTTTCAGCCTGAGAGGGGGTTGATCTATGGGACTCTCAGTTGAGAAAGCCTGTGCAAAATGACTCTCCCGGTTTGACAGGCCCAGGTAGGTGAGAGCTGAGCTTCCACTGATAGCCTGGGGCACAAGCTCTTCCTAAGAGCCTTGAACTTCGCAAACTGGCTACTGGAAAGGCTCCCCCACCTGGGGAGTTGCTGTCCTGCCCAACCTTACCTCCGTCCCCAGTCCTGGAGAAGGAGGCTGGTACCACAGTTAGGCACCATCTGCTGCAGCCTACCTTCAGCTGCCAAATGTGTTTCAGTGCCTGCTGGGATGTGAAACTGCTGTTTGCGCACAAGGCGTAACTGTTTGACAGCCTAGCCTACTATGTCCTTGTTGCTCCATCTAGTGCTGTTATTGCTGTCCCAGCCTTTGATAAGGTGAGGGCTTGAGATAGCTACTGTACTTTCAAGTCTGCCTCCAAATAAGCGGCTACCTTTCATCTTTGTTTTATTGCCAAGGACAGAGACAGACAGGCCAGACCACTGGCTGGCTAATAAGTAATAGGGAACTTTGCCGAGTCCCAGAGTCCTCCTCATCAAATGATATGTTTTTTATACATATAGATTAATACAAATGTATTTTTATATCTATAGCTTCCATAGGGTGAGGAGCAGGCAAGGGCCAGCACATGGTGCGTGCGTATGCCAGTGGAAATGCATGTCTGCAAAGAGAGTCAGCTGTAACTGAGTAACTTGACAGGTAGAACAAACTCTTTCAGCCCTTTGCTCTTTCCAGTCCCCAAATATGACAGCTTAATGATTTTCTAGATGCAAAATGTCACCGAGATAAAGCAAAGTTTATAAAGGAGGACTGGTCACATCACAGAAAAATCTGGTAATGTATCAAAGCAAAGAAACTCAAAGTTCAGGAAACATTTGTTTTCCTCAGCGCTTCCCCCTTTCCTCTCTCTCAGCACTCACAAAGCTGGAAATTCAGCCTGAAGGTTCCTTAAACAAATACAGCTCTGTCCTTTACATCACCATACGGCTCACCATCAATGCCACATTTGGTAAACTGTGAAAGTCGAAACCCAGTTGCTCTGTTCCAGCTCTTCAAACGTACATAGGCATTGAAATTTTGTTGAAATAACTGAAATGGGAGTTTCCTGTGATAGCTAGCTTAGAGTTTTATATGGCTTACAGTATCATAATATGCATTCAAATTTAGACATGATTTTCTCACCACCAAAGTAAGAACATCTTAACGCTTTCAAAGCCACATTTCAGCTGACAGGAGAAGCACTGCCTCACCACATAGGATGGGATTGTTGCATTTCAACTCCCTTCCAGGGACATCACTTAGAATTCTGTGGAGGCTCGTCAGCCTCTCTGCTTGGATTCTCACTGATCTGGGTTGCATGGCTAAATTTCAGCAAAGAAGCCAGGGTCGTCTTTTGCCCTCATGCACATAACATGGTTGAAGTTACTGACGTGAATTGCCACCACACTAAAATCAGCATGGGCAGGAGGTAATTCTGGCCTTCCACATTTCCGTTTGTGCTGTTTGCTTTTTTTGCTGCCTGTCCAGCTATTGTGCTAGGTGCTGTGCAAAGAATAAATGACTAGGAGAAAGAGCCCAAGAGGAGAAGTTTGTTCTTCTAAGCAATTCATACCCTTCTTTCAATAACAGCACAGTATTTATTATCTATCTTGAGAGGACAAGGGTTGGTTTTTGTAAAGTATATAATTACATGTGTAGACTGTATAGAACTGCCCCTGACCTCTAGCATAATTAGTCATGTGGTTTCTTGTAAGTGCTTCTTGGGTGCTTGGATGAATCACCAAATTTTGAGGTTTGTCATCGGTAATTTTTGGTAACACATCATAGCCAGCAGCATGATTATCCATATTTGTTTGCTTTTTATTTTACATTCCTTTCCCAGAAGACCTTTGGGGGGTGGTAGCTTTCTACAGCTGACACTCTGAATGGTAAGACTAGGCTTACTAGCTGTGTTTATTTGTAACATCTTAGTGTCCGTAAAAAGACCTGAGGCCTGTACAAACCTGCTAGAGGATGCAGTCCCAGCCCTGGGGAACTTTCTTTCTCCATCAAGAGCTACGTGGTGCGGAAAAGCACACACGCCAAGCTGTAAGAACAAGGACAAAGTTAACCACATCAGCCATGGCTTTCCAGAAGCATGCAGATGCTCAAAGATACATCAGGTACCAATACAAACCCACAATAAAAATGCACAATATGATGCATTAATTGGGTTGGGTATTTAACTTCCCTGGAGGTTTAGCAGAATTTAAGTGCCTTCTTTCCTCTGTTTTGTATGCCACCACAGTGCCTGGGGACATAGTTAGATAGCTGATGGCTTTTATAAACCTGGACCGATTTTTTTAATTAATTTTTTTAACTTGAGATTTCATAGATTTATGCTAGAAAAATAATCACTGATGGAGGCATTATTAGAGACGGAGAGAGGATAAGAAATGGATGTAGAAGTGGTGCATAAAAGAAAATAAAAGTAGAGAGAGGAGAAGGTAAAAAGAGCAAGCAGCGAGGGGTTAGGGTGGGGTTTGCAGTGAGAACAGGCCTGAGCAGCTGAGCGTTTTCAGCAGCTGGCTCTCTGCAGCCCTGGCTTTCTCAGGAACAGCCGTGAGTTTTACAGTGATAGCAGTAACTCCCTCTCTGCAATAAAAGCAAAAGCAGCAGGTTGCACAGTAGAGATAAATGCACTTTCTTGCACCTCCAACCCTGAACCTACCTGCCGTGACTCCTTTCATTTCTTTTCTCCAAGGACTGTAACTTTTCACACTGTGGCAGACTGATATGGATCGTATTTGCTGTATAAACATCGGTGGTTGTGGGCACGGAGCTCAGAAACAGAGAATCTCCTTGGATTCAAATACCGCAGATCTGTTCCCCAGAGCTGCACCGTTACCTCAAAGACATGAATGACACCATGTTTCCCAAGCAGAAGCCTTGAGTTTGCTGTCTTGGAGAAAATATTTGGGATGGGGCGAGGGGGAAGGGAAGGAGAAGATAAAGGAAGGAAAAGCCAAGCTATTGCAAGCAGGCACTCATGAAAGTCCCCGCCCATAACAAGGCTTTTACACCATGCCGTTTAAAGGGTGTAACTCCACAAGTGGCTGGTTCACCCCCCGGCAGGCTCAGGCAAGGTGTTGGGGCTGGGGCTGACAGATGGGAAAAGGCAGAGGGGAACCATCAGCTCTGTGTGAGAGGATCTTAGGCATGCATGCCTGAGGTATGGAAATACTTTGCTAGGCATGTGTTCATGCCGGAAAACGCGTTACAGTATGTCTTCAGCCTCAGTGCTCATGAAAGAGGGATGGATGCCACCACCTCGTGCATAAACCAGACACCTCATTTGCAAAGCAGATGCAAGTGCCCATGGACTTACACTCTGTTCCCTCTGCAAGGGCTTGCCAGGCAGTGGAGCACAACCATGCTGGTTTTGGCTGAAGTCCAAGTGCCACTTGAAGGTTTTCATCCAGGTGACTTTTTGTGTAGCCAAGCTTTATAGGGTTTTGGTTGTTTTTTTTTTTTAATCTCTAACATTCTGGTTTAGATCAGACTGACCTCAGTATCAGCCTAACAGAGCAGACCACTTGGTAACACAGAGAAATGAAAACTTTCTCCTTGGGAAAGGAGAATAAAATTTCATCTGCAGAGCCAAATTGTAAAATGCTATGCTTCTCCTCCAAACCTGTGCCTAGATTGGGTGGTCAGGAGCATCCAGGACACCAGGAATATTAAGCATAGCGGGAGACAAATCCAAGTGTAGACTGGAAAGTAAATCTCCTCATATCCAGCAGTGGAAGGCAAATAAAGTGCAGACAATGCTTAAAAACTCCTGCACTGTTCTTTCTGGTGCTTTAACAGCAGAAACTGAGAAGCTAGACAGCTACAATAATTCCTCCTGCTGTGGTCATTTCCCTCATTTAAAATTGACCAAGTCAGGACAAGTAGCAAGATGTCACTGGAGATTAAAACGCTGTGCTTTTGGTTTTGAAATTTCTGTGAAAAGTAAATACGCTTGATTTGGAGAAGTCCTGATCACAAAGTATGTATTAAAGTTACAGAGGCAGTCTCCTCCTTTGAAATCCTAGTTTGAGGCTATCAAACTGGCTCTCCATTCAGTTTATTCTGAACAGATCCTTAACCACACACAGGACTTGGCCAGCCAGCCACCAACTTTCACCTCTTGATGCTTTTGTGATCTCCTATAACTCACTGCTGACCATATTGTTTTGTTTTTTTCCTTTTTTTTTTTTAAGTATGTGTGGGTGCATATTAGCTGTTAAAAAGCAATTTACATACCTTAGCTGCACTCAGCCAAGAAGCAGCCGCAGAACCCAACCCAATAAATCACAACAAGGGGAAAACAAAGAGAAGGCAATGGGGACATGTGGAGCCAGGGCAGTAGGGCGCTCACGCTGCCTTTGGGTCATCGGGGGCTGCTGCAAGAGCCACCCTTGCCTAGCCTGGGCACCAGGGTGATAGGTCCTCCAGCAAGTGCAGCTGCCAGAGCCCTGGTTGATCATGACAAACACTTTCAGCCAAAAGGAGATTTTCCAGCAGTTTCCCAAAAAATGGTATTCTGTTATTCAAGCACTGCCCCAATTCTGCTCCAGTGTGCTTTCTGATATCTGGCCAGCTCTCATCAGAAGTTTCTTCTGGACCCATAAAAAACGGGTACATAGAAAGAAAATACTCTCCTGACAGAGGGACCAGGCTCTTTTCAGAAAAAAAGGCAAGAGGAAGAAAGAAACTGCTTTTTTGGAGCATGTTTGCCTCCAACTCCCTCTTCTGCATCACTTCCTAGGAGACCACACCTGGTTTCAGAGAAGGCAAGTTGTTTCAAGGTCTCCTTTATCACAGCTCCACTAATGAAAGCACCATTGAAAAAAAAGTGTACCAAAGGTTAGAGAATAACTGGGATGAGCATGACCACAAGCTCACAGATTTGCCACCATATGGGGAAATATGGCTTTCCATAGAAAAAGCCATGGAAAAGTTTTTATCCACTGTCTACCCTAGGATATAGGAAAGGTCTTGGGTGATTTGAAAGCTCTTCTGTTTTCCCAGTGGTATCAGGAGGTGTAGCAAAAAAGACTGTCATCTTAAAAGATGCTTCACTTGTCATCCTAGATGGTCGTAACTGTACCTCTGCTAGCTTAGAAATACCAACAGACTTTTCCTCTTCCAGCACACCAGGGCAGTGGTCTCAGTGAGGTCTCCCAGGTGCCACTCACCAGTCATGCTTCCCAAACAGTGTCAGAGTGCTTCACCCTGTTAGTTAGTGCCAGTCTGCCTGCCAGAAAGCAAAGTGCGAGCCAGCCAACAGGGCAAAATGCAACATGATCTGCTTTAGTGTAAAAAAAAAAAAGGCCCCAAAATTGGGCTCATGCCTTAAAGTAGATAAATCTTTAAGATAAATGGAGATCTGAAAAACGTGTTTATAGTGGTCTTAATGTAGATTTTGCCTGTGAGGTTTGATGGTGACCAAAGCCTTGAACTTTGGCTTTGGTTTTAAAAACATTATAGTGCTTGGGCTGATTTTCAGTGATGCAACAAGTCCAGCTCTGCGGCTCCTGGCATGGGATCAAAAACTCCAAAAGAAATGAGACACGAAGCTGCAATCCTATACAAAATTCACCCTGCCAATTCAATTTGGCCAATAAAACCTGATAGTTAGCATTTCAGGGACAGGCTTTGTGCAGGACCAGGGCAGGCCTGGGTGATGGCTGGCATAACAGCACTGACATCTGCATATCACATACTCTGTCTCCTTTGGTCAAAAAGGCACTGGACATCCCTGGCTAATTTGGATCTTGCAAGGACAGTTAGTGAGCAGGGGTGCACACATCCAATATGAATGATGGTGGAAAGGTGGTCTCATTGTGACAATGACAATAGACAAGTAAGTAGAGGCAGACATGGTTCCTGTGGCCTGCTCTTGAATGGATGTTTTCCCCATTAGCAAAAACAGCATGAGGCAGTTTCCCTGCCTGACCCAATCAGCCCTTCCCTGCCTGCTCTGCAGGTTGTCACACTAATTCTGCCAGTACAAGCATTCACTACACAACAAGATACATGGAGAAAAGCACCTCTAACAGAAGTGGTCATCTATTCATGTATTCATATCTAACTAAACCCGCTTAATTTAAAAATACATATTAAAGCATTTAATTTTAATTAAAAAAGCTCAGACCTACAGCACCTCGAGCCACTATATAGGGGAGAGTAGTTGCTGTCGTGTCTTGCTGCTCCTCCTCTCCCCACATTGCCCAGCCACGTGCTCTCCCAGCCTCATGCTCCAGCACTTACCACTTTCCCTTCTGTGAGCTGCTGTGAACTAACTCAACAAAAGCTATCAAACTGGGCTAGCTTTCTACTATCCTAGCACATCACAGCAGCTCAGACAACTAGACAGATGAGCAGTCCCTCCCCAGTATCTTGGGGAGCTGTGCCTTTAGTGCGCAGGCTCCTCTTTCAGCCAAGTCAGACTGAGAGTGGGCTGTTTCCCATTCCCTCAGCATTCCCATTCCCATTCCTCCCACTCGTGTTCAATGTAGCCATCAAACCCCCATACAACAAGTCATTTTGGTTCCCTAGTGTGAAGGAACTCTATTCTTTGCTGTTGCCAAATGAGGTTTTGGTCAGATAAGCCACTGGAAGTGACTCATACAGTGGCCACGCGACAGCTACTTTCAAGGCAAGGGGACCAGAGGCAGCACGTACCTGAAGAAGTGCAAGTCTCCTTAAAAGGCACAGCTCCCACCCAGCCCACTCAACCTAATTTTAGAGCTGCTGTGGTCCCTGGCTCATTTCTGCCCATAGCTATGCATTTTTGTCTTTTTGTTTGTGCCAGTACTGATGCTCATCCCACCCAGAACCATTCCAGCCTGCTAAGCTGGAAGTAAACTATTCACTTACTTTTTTGAATGGCTTTGCTGCAGGTTTAGCAGGCTGGACTAGCTTACCTTGCAGATTACAGATGGGGAGTGAGGAGGGGCAGAGCAGCCCTGGTTCAGACCAGCTGCAGTCACTGTGGAAGCTCAACTAGAACCTGAGCCTGCAGCGAGTTCGAAACGAACGATGACGCTCAGGATTTACCCGCTTCGTGTCGAGGGGGATGTTAGCTCTGAAATGGCATGGTGGTAATACAGATAAGCTCTCTGGCTGCTGGTAGTTTTATTAGAAACATCCATCTAATAGCATAATCCCTAACTCAAACAGCTCTCCCCAGGGTCAGAAGCCACAACTATGCTCAGCCCATACAGAAAAACCTCAGGTTTTCTCCACAACAGCTTCCTGTAAATGTCACACGTTTGTCAATACAAAAATCTGCTGGATATTGAAAACAGAGAATGTGGAGACAGTATGAAATTGAATCTAATTTAAAACAAATAACACAGGGACTACCACCAAGTGTACTATTGACTTTCATACACAACCAAGTGAAACCCACTGGACTTTTCCTGTTTAAATGAATCTGCCCCATAATTTTGAGTCTGCTGCCCCCAATGCCGCACATTTTAGGAAAGTGGGAAGAGACTTGGACTCCATCTTGGCACAGATCGCGTGTGATCTTATTAAAACCCCAAATTTAAGAACAGANAAACCCCAAATTTAAGAACAGAACCATAGAATCATAGAACGGTTTAGGTTGGAAGGGACCTTAAAGATCATCTAGTTCCAACCCCCCTGCCATGGGCAAGGACACCTCCCACTAGACCAGGTTGCTCAAAGTCTCATTCAACCTGGCCTTGAACACCTCCAGGGATGGGGCCAATTAAATACAAACAGGAAAAAAAATTAATTAAAAAAAAAAGACAACAAATAAATTAGGCCCAAATATTCTTTAAGAGCAACCAGAAATGAGACAATGGAAAGTGAGGGCAGATAACCCACGAATAAAACGTCTTCCTGAAATGCTGGGAGTTTTAAACCAAGACTGTTTTGCAGGAGTGTTAGAAACAAAGCAGAAGCAAGCTGGAAACAGCAAGTGACAATGTCCTGCCTGTTTTATTTTCACTGAACGAAAGTGCAGAGAGTAAACAAAAAGTGCACAGAGAAAATGTAAAGATTAGTTCAAAATGCTTTTAGCTTTAAATTATCAGCAGCACATTGTCCAGAAGCTTATTTTAATTCTTTTTTTTTTTCCGAGTGGTCCAGAATTTTTTCTGTCTCTATTTGCATCATTTCTTTGTGGGTTATTCTGATGCTTTGCTCAGCTTGCCTTTCTAACGCGGCAGGGCAGCCAGAGCAATGCACAACTTAGTAGCATTAAAAGAGAAGAAAAACCACTCCAGAAATACACGGCAGGGATGAGTAAGCGAGCTTTCCTGGTTGTTGATCTGTGATATACTCAGCAATTCCAGCAGAGGAAATATTTATCTTAGGAGGGTGCATAGCTTCCGCTGGGTTTTCACTCCAGCACTAAAACCTGGTGCTGAAAGCTTTAATGATCAGATGGTTTTCTTTCCCCTTTGAGTCACAGCAGTGACTTTTGCTGTGTGCTTTACCTGCTTAAGCAAACAGTGCGTGCTATTTGGTGTATTTCAGGGGCCGAGCAGGAAATTTCTTGCAACGTGCAGTGACAGCGCAAAACGTCCATCTCCCTCGCAAGTTAGCAACATGGATAAATAGCAGAGCAGATTGGCTGGGTCACAGGTAGGCGACCTCCCCTCCTCCAATAAAATCTGCCTTCCTAGGCTGGGTCGCTGGAATCCTAACACTGCTGTTAGGCCAAGAGCAGAGATCCTCATGCCTGTGGTATTTGCTCAGAGGGCATGACCACTTTGGGCAAGTCTTTCATGTGAGTCAGCTTTAGCTGATCCATGGGAAAATTCCTTTGTGTTGTCAGGCAGGGTTTGCTCACAGTTTCAAAGGATAATCCGACTGAAAGGAAAATGCATCTAAATTTTAGCATATTTTGGTCAGCTCTTCAATTAAACCTGGTGCAAAGCAAAGGATGCTCAGTTTTCTTTGCAGGTCCATTTTAATAAGGAGAGCCTTCAATAAGGAACCTGGGCTTTCTGAAATTCCTTTTGCTGGATTCTGCGTCATCTCTGACTACATCAAACATCATGTGTGCAAATACCATCGAAATAGATTCAGAAGAAAAGTATAAGTTCTGATTATGACGCCTGGAGAAAGTAAATTAAAAAGCTAATCCTGCAAACATTTATTCATTTGGCTACCCTGTGTGTCCTGTCCAGTTCTTTAGTCACCAGAGAAGAGGCAGCAGAGTCAGGGCAAAACCAAGGCAGCATACCTTCCACTCCCCTTCCATTTGCCTGCATGAGGAGCATCCAGAAGCCTTCACTTCCCCAGCTCTGTGGAAGAGCTGTTCATTCAGGACTGGCCAAGGGCACTGGAAATCCTTGTGTCATTTTATTGCCCAGGCGATGACTGTGACAGTCAGGTCACCATCAGTTGAATTCATTGCTGATGTATGTGAAGCCAACGACGATGTGCAGCATGAGTAAGAACGGTGGAATACAGGCTTATCTTCTTCTTACAGACCCTGCAGTAATACTTGCCTTGTCCATCCTTGGGTCCTAGGCACTGCCACCATGTAAACAAATTATGGTTCTTTCACTGGGTGTTCGGAGCCATTCTGCACTGTATCTGCAGCTTTGTTGAATTCTATTCTAGTGCAGTTATTGTTTCCCTAAAAAAACCCCATTCATTTTCCATGATGCCTCACCCATATACAAGGTCAGGGACTAGAAAGGATTCGTACATGGGTCGGCAGAGAAATTCTGTTCTTCTGACATAAAGGAGTTGAGGATATCTGCAGGGAATGAAGAGCTTGCAAACTGGGTGCATGGGCACAGTAGCTTAGTCCCAGACCCTTGGCTGGTATAAATTGCTGTAGCCTATTGACTTCAGTGGACAAAGCTGTGCTGTTCTACGCCAGCTGAGAAGGGCAATATAATGTGTTATAATCACTCAACCATCAGTCATGTCAAGAAATAATTTGCTAATCACACTTTTTTTTTTCCAGTGTAAGTTGCCAGTGCTTTTTTTATGAAGATAACCTTCAAAATGCCTTCAAACTCACTACCACTGAAAGTCTGTCAAGGTGAGATTTCTTACAGAAATCAGATTAGTCACAACTTCTTGTACCCCTTCTCACAGCAGACTTTGAATCTTCAGAAGGTGAAAAGCACAAGATCCACAGCCTGAATCACAGTCAAGCCCCCACATCCTCACGAAGCAAAGGTGGTTCAGGGATCTGGGTGCTGATCTGAAGACACATTGCTCTGTTACCAGACCTCAACCACAGCATTGGACAAGTTACTTCAGGCTGACATGTGGAAGAAGTTAGCACAGCTCAACAGGTTACTGAACATCCACTGAGCTCTAAGGAAAAGCATGATTTTTAAAACCTCCTCCACTGGAACTTCAACATTTCACCTCATGCTTGCAGGGACCTCTTCCTGATGTGGTAAGTCACATGTAAGGTGAAGCCTGTGGGAAGATTTCTGATGGCCTGCAAACGCAGAGAGAGTGGAAATCCCACTAGATGTCCCTCTGCCCCTTCACGCACTTGCCTAGCCTTAACATTATGAACTGTCGCAGCTGTATTCAGGTGCTGGACCTGTAAAATGGGATCAGTAGACACTTCCCTGTTACACGGAGCTTAAGGAAGGAGCAATATATAAACAGCTAGGAGATGCTTGAATACTGCAGCTCCTGTGTGTGCCTGATGTCTGGTGGCTACCCTTGCAAATAACTACAAATTACTAAATTCTGCCATGCTTGTTTCTCAGAAGAGTCTCCCTGCAGTTTCTCTTGCCTTATACCAACGGTACTATTTGCAAAGAAGGAGGAAAAGCCTCTGGTCCTCTGGTGCCATAAAGGATGTCCTGATGGGTGCTGGAACCCTTCATATGACCAAATGCAATATTTGATATCCAGCCCTTCTGGGGATATATGCTGAGTATAAAGACTTCAGTGTCTGCTAACATCTTCAGTTTAACAAAGTTTTTATGAAAATCCATTTCAACTTCTAGGCTGTTTATGAAGAATTTCTTGTGGCTACTATTTGCATACTTGTTGTTCCCACAGATGTTTGCTAAGACTTTTTTTGTGTGTGTGTGTCTGGTACTTGCTACAGTGTGAAGAACATGAAAAGTAAATACAGGGAGAAATTCAGGGCATAATGTTCTTCAACACAAGGCACTGGAAAATCATTTGGAGTTAGCGTGTCATATGTACAGAGGTTTCCAGAGGTGGTCTCTATAAACTGGTGAAAGTCCTTGTCTTACAGAGGCTCCTATACAACCACCCTAAAGTCCCATATGCTCAGACCCTTCTAATTGCATAAGGCTCCACTGAGGTCAGCTGGGCTATCATTTCTGTACCATGGCCCATCCCCTCAGATTTCAGAAGATGACTGAGTCAGTCCCAAAGTAGATAGGCATCTAAAACTCATTGAAATGGCTGACAATTAGACACTTAGCCACTCTAAAGGACCAGGGGTTTGGATAGTGTATCAGGTGGAAGAGGGCACAACATGCACATTCACAGACACAAACAGTAAATGATAATATGGCAGCTGACTTTGGGATTAACCCAAAGAATCAGGATCAAAGTCATATAAGCTACAGTTGCACAACAAATGAATTTGCAAAGCAGCAGGGGCAAACCCCTTCAACAAATCAATGTTTGCTGAACCAGATACAGCTGTAGAACCAGCATTAGATTCTTGTGTGAGAATCAGATTCAAGTTTCTTTTTCATAGCATTTTTCTAAGGTGCTGTTAGAGTAGGCGGGGTCTCTGGAAGCTATCATAAAGTCCTACCACTGTTCATCAAAAAATGGAAACTGCTAAGATAGACGACATTTGCCTTCTATCTCAGAAACTAATCTCAGCTCTTCTGAGATAGTGTCCCCGACAAGAACCATCTCTGCAGGGATCACCATGCACTTCAAGACCATGCATTCTGGGCTCTAATGTTGATCTATACAGATCTGAACATTTGGTCTTCCATTGCTTATGTCCCCCTTTGGCATTCATCCTTGGCCATCTTATATGGCCAGCTCTCTGATTTCATCCAGCAGTCCCCCAAGCCCTGTTCTGTAGCTTAAGGGAGCAGCCCACATCAGACTTTCCTCCTTCCACCACTGGAGTCCAGCACCCAAATATTTGGCATCTCTGGCTCCTTTGGAAGTGAACGTAGGCTTCCTCTAAAGACAGAGGAATTAGAGGATTAGAGGACAGATGATTAAATACCTAATCATCTAACTGTCTTGCGTTCTGAATAAGTCGATTGTTTGACAGAAAGATAACATGTGGTCATACAGCTATAAGCTGTATCGTAATGCATATTCATAAGGATGGGGTGAGAAAGGAGCAGAATTAGGCTGGTGTCTGTAGTCTTGACTCTAACTTTTCCCATCTTTTGAATTCAGGCACTCTTTAGACAAGATGTTTTCTGTGTTAACTATTATTTGCTTAATTCCTTATTGAAGGGACCTGTCTTTTTTGATGATTTTACATCACCTATTGCACTTCTGATGACTGTTGAAAATTATTTGGAAGTGACCTTAGTGTAATTATGAAAACACAATAGCTTGCCTACTAGTACTGCAAACAAGGCCATATTAAATGTACTGTTCATCTGTTTCATCTTTGATACATATAATAATTTCTATGTGATTTTTTCAGGTTTACGAACTATTAGTAGCACACTTTCACCAGTCAATAAGTCAGGTAACCCAACCCACCCTCACAAGCATACTAAATGTAATTAAAGCTAAAGGGTGTTTACAGATATGTGCTTACTAGTATTTCTGATACCAGGGATAAGAATAATTTGCATATGAGATAGAATCCAGTGCTCAAGTTCAGGCCTGTAGAGCACATGACTTTTGCCTTTAGTTTTGAAAGCAGGGATTGCATTCTGGGGTACTGGGATTACTTGGGATCCTGGACCCATTAGTGAAAATGAGACCTGGGAGGCAGAGCAGGTAGCCGGCAGGGCAGAGAGGGAAAAAGGAACCATCCCAGCACTTCTGAGGGACACAAAGGGGAACGAACTAATGTGATTGAGAGTCTCCACTGAAGGGCTGTAGCCAGAGTCCTGAGCTTGCCACTCAGTTTTTGGCATAGCCTTCTCTTCCTCAAAAATTCTGCAGAACAGCTGTATCAAGTCATCGAAGTACCTGCTTACAGATCACTGTGCCTCTGCAAGCTACCTGACCTTGCAAAGGCATGTCTGAAACAGCTGAAAACAGTGGCCAAATCAGCTGAGTAGAAGGATATAGAGCAGAAGACTCTACCCCAGCAAGCTTCTGGCACTAATAAAGAGCTTTCTGAAAGTCTGGACCATTTTTCTTTCCCCCTTGCTTTTCTCTTAGATTACAGCTTGGGCTTTTCTAGCAATGGCTGGGAGCCAAATTCCCTAAAACTGCTAGAAAGGCAGTTCTCATACTATTTACAGCATAACCGGAAGCCAGAATTAGTAGATATCTCATGAGTAAGCTCATTCTCATGGGATTGCTGGTCCAACTTTGCACACTGGAGGAGATAGAAGTGTTATGGCAGGACCATGTTAAGCTCCATACAAATATTACATGCCTGGACCAGTGTATTGCTTTAAACCGAAATATTTTAATAAAAGGTGTGCCAGCATCCAAGAAATAGAAGTGAGGGAGTTCCCTAACAACTAGGTTATCTCATGTTCTGGCAGAGAGAGCCATTCAAAGACACTTGGCTATGTACTACACACAGATGGGGCCAGAAAACCAAGATGTTTACTGACTGCTTTTGGTGAGGCTGTCCTTTTCCAGGAGATGGGAGATATGGTTTTGATTTCTCACATTTTTTCCTAAACAGACCTCTTCCTTTCTCTAGATGAGTATTTAATTATTGGGCTATAAGGAACAAAGAAGACACATCCCAGAAAGTTCACGCCATTGGGCTTCTACTGCGTGCCAGCCTTTCTGAGGATCCCTCTGGTTTGGACCCAGAGGTGAGACAGTTTAGGGTGAGAAGCCCAACCCAGGAAGGAGAACAGGCTTGCTGACAGCTTCAGTATGTGGGGGTTTGCTGCATGCCCACCACTACAAATATTTCAGTGCCAAGGGGACTTCAACCAAGAAATGCACCTGGAGAGCTAAGGTGCACTCAGAATGAGTATTTCAGAGTCTCAGGGTGCCCAGTGTTGGACTTGAGGACAAATAAACACATTTTATGGTTTTGGACCAATGTGTGCTTCCCTTTCCAGTTTCTGGATTTGCAGATTGGTATCTTCATTTTGCCCCAATTTATTTTCAGGTAGCAAAAGTGAATACCATACAATTACTCTAGGTGAACTCCCAATCTAAATTATTACTTTCTTTAATCTGAAAACACAAGATAAACCTAAATTCATAAGAGCTGCTTCTTGCTAAATAGATACTTATTTGATGATTCACCAACACTTAAGGTTCTCATGTCAAACTTTAAAGCAATTTGAAATGATGAGTTATGAACTAAAATGGTATGGAAAAGTCAAAAGACACAGAGAACTTCATGGGCCTCCCTCAACAGCAGCACTTCTATTTCAGTGTGTTTAGACTTAACTTTTAAATTGTGTCCAATGAAGAGGGCTTTTTTATTACTGTTTTTGTTCAAAAGAAAGATCTGTTCCTATGCCTACTAGAGGCAAGGGAAAAATTCTTCTTTTCTTCTTTTTTTTATTTTTTAAATATACGTTTAAGAGCAGGATCAAACCTCTATTTATTTATACACCAATTTAAAAGTTCCATCCTTCCAGCTGGGAAAATGCTGTCAGACCAAATTTGTTACGTACTGTACATTTTATTTTTGGAGCAGGGAGCTAACAGTAAGTTGAGAGATTTTTTTTCCCAGCAGAAAAGATATAGTGAATGTTTTGAGACATTCCTGGAATTAGATCAAGTTTTGAACTGGAAGCAAAATAAAATGGCTCACATCATGAAAAAAAAAAAAAAAAAAAAGAAAAGAGAAAAGAAGAAAAGAAGGAAAAAAAAAGAAAAGCAAAACCTGTGCAACGATGTTAGGTACACTAGTAGTAACAGCAATTATTGTCACTGTTATTTATTGACTGATACCTATCTCAATTGGCATTCATGAGGTAAGACTCATTTACATCTACCTGAGAGACAGATCTCTGTGTTTTCAGGAAAAATGTGGCAATTTTTCAGCACATTCTCACTTGATGTTTCCAGCACATCAGTTTGAATTCTGCATTTCCCTCATGCTTGGTCTTCATAGTAATCAATACAGAGAACTTTTTATGCTAAAGCTTTTCTGTTGCAGGGTGAATTCTAAGCAAATGCTGCAGAATGGTTCTGTGAACTGGCCGGAATGCACATTTGTGATTTGCTTTAGAAACCTAACTGCAGAATTTACATTCCTTAGGGAACGGGAACATTAGCTCTGATGACATTTTTCCAGTAAAACAGCTTGAAGTTCAAATATTTGCAGCAAAATATTTCTGTTGACCATTGCGATATGTGAATGGATCACAACACTGATGCAAATAAGTCAATGAGATAATTTCTAGAGCTAGTCAGGAAACAAAAATTCCATTCCACACCTAAGACAAAATTGACACCATTGAGAAAAACGCTTTACACACGAGTGAAGCTACATTTCCCAAGAGAAGCTGAAATTCAGCAAAAATAGATGATCACTATTCGCAAGTCAAAGTTATATAGGTTCATCAATTAAGTTATTTATTTTACCTTAGTTAGTCATATGTTACTGGACATAAGACTCAAATCATGTTTTTTGAATCATTCTTGAAGGAGTTTTCTCAATCTGAAATAGCTGTCTGACAGGTTTCTTTTGAGCTCAGGATGTGAATGGAAATGAGGTAGCTAAAGAAAGTATTTTTACAGTATGTCCCTTTAAAAAAAACAAACAGTTATTTAATTTTCTAGTTTGTGCTTATAAAAAGAAAAAAGGAAATGGCAAAAGCAGCTTGATCTGGAAACTCCACAAACATTTTGTACCCTGGGGTCAACGCAGCATCAAAAGGGATATGGCAGCAAGGGCATCACATGGTGTGGTACAACCTGATGCATAAGCAAGTGTTCAGAGGGTGGGGTACCCAAAGCTTTTTGTAACACCTACAGTAAACCCATGTAAATCACAGAATCATGGAATCACAGAATTTTCAGAGTTGGAAGGGA
>RSEF01000001.1:90269614-90350552 GCA_003993805.1 Himantopus leucocephalus
GGATTTAGTTCCCACAGCTAATGCACCTAATAATGAGACTGGGCAAGCGAATGCCAGTGTAATGATATGGAGCTTGTTTGGCCCTGACAAAGAACACAGAGAGCGGCTGGATGGCCTAAACGACAGGCCAAGGGCTTTATTCATCCCAAATGATCTCTTGCCTTGCATACCACCGAATCCCACAGAAGGAAGGCTGCACAGCCGGGCTGAACCTCAGGATAGGAGAGGTGTCCAGCAGGGACTCAGCTGTGCCCCACAATGCCCCCTGAGCCCCTGTCATGGGGCTTTTCACTAAACGGGGGTCGCAACAGAGAAACAATCAAGGGTTAAGCCCTTGACTGAATATTTTAATCACTGTTTCCTAACACACATACACAGCAACCAGTTACAGAGAGGGAAAACATCCTTTAAAACTTACCAGACAGGTTACAAGGACCTTGCTCAGCCCCAGCTCCCCCAGCTTCGGTGGAAAGCGGGGGGTGCTATTCTGTCCTTTTAACTAGCATTTTCCCTTCAGTGTTTTTTCTCTCCCCTTCCCCTCCTTTTTCAGGCTGAGTTAATAAACACCTAGCAACTTACTCCATGGCGTCTGTGTGCAAACAGCTCCCACTGAGCCAGTGAAAACTACTCCTACAAGAATTCGATTAGAGCCTTTTCCACCTCGGCCTCCCAGAGCACTCCACAAAGGAAGGTAATATTTCGGTGTACGGTCCGTTTCACGGATCAGGCCACCCCAAATCCCAGTTCAGTCACTGACAGGACATGAACCAAGCCTCCTAACTCCCAGCTGTCCTCTATTTCTATGGCACAGCTTCAGTTTTGCATTCATCGCAGCCCACCAAATCCTCCTCAACTCAAGGAGCTCTACAGGTGCAAGAAGAGCAGGTTAAAATCACTGTGGGCACAAATGACATTGGGGTGGGGTAGGGCTGGTAACCGACAAAAGCTTAGTTCTGTCCTAGAAGACCCCGTTAGGACTCCTGTTCTTTAACTGGGACCAAAACAGAGGAAATTATTATGGGTTAAGTCTTGAGGTGATAATCAGAAATATTCTGTAGTACATAAAGTATTTTCTAAATGGTTCATTTTCTGATAGATAACATTTTTTTCTGAAAAAAAAATCCAGAAAAATTGACTGCTATTTTAAGAAAAAAGAAGGAAAAAAACAAAATTTGTTTCATCATCTGTAGATCTTCTTGCAAGAGGGAGAATTAACAGGAAAAAAACAATCTAATACTCTCATTTTTGTTCTATCAATGTTTTTTGTAGGAGCAAACAACATCTTTTTTAAGTAGCTCTATGGATAAGCAATTTGAGAGAAACTATTTACTTTTATGTATTTTTCTGCTTTCAAAATATCTGCCAGCAAATGGTCATATTCTCCATACTGTACAAAAATATTCAGCACTTAGGAGGTTTTTGAATAATTTACATACTATTGCATTACTTTAAACAGATTTCTCTCTTTGCTAGAAGAAATAAGTTGCTTTCGTGTAATTGGTCATCTGAGTCTATGGCATGTGTTTCTTGTCCCCAGCTGTATGACCGTGTTTCCCCTATGAACAGAAACGTTCATATGTGGAAATATTGACCTATCCAAGGTTGAAATCTGTATCGACTGGTTGTTTGTGATAAATAAACTTAACTGTGTGAATGCTCACAGAAAGCTGAAATGAGTGGAATATTAGTACAGCTGAAGCAAATTAATGTATAGATTTTAATGAATGTTCATGGAGAAATGTTTGCAGAACCAGTTTGATCTGAAAGTATCTGGTGAGATGCTTCTATGTACAATCAGCGCTTGACAGATTGATAGGACCTCTGTAAAACTGCCTTGCACACTAATTATGATTTTGTTATTAGGCACAGGACAAATGCCATTACACAGACATATTAGGTTCTTTGCTTCTCTGTGAAGAAAAGTACTAATTCAAGTATTGCCTGTGGTTATGACAGGCAGGTAGTCTGTACATGAGGTTATGGATTCTGCTTTGCTACTACATGCTTTAGACGGAAGCTCTCAAGAAACAATAGTCTGGGTTAGAGGTAGTATTTGAGGTGTAGCATTATTATTTTTTTAATCAGAGTCTTTTACTGTACACTATAAAAACCCCTATTAGCATTTTCTTTTCAGATGCTTTTCTGCACCACAGCTGCTATGACTCTGCAGTCAGGAAAGCAGAACTGGTGTGACTGCAATTCAGGAAAGAAGTTGAAAAGAGAGAAGAAAAAAAATAAGGTTTTCTAAGACAGCTAGAAGAAAGCATGCCAATTAAATTTTTAAAGACAGACAGAGGGTGGGAAGAAAAAAAGAGCTAAAAAGCTGGAGGAACCTGGGGAAGTTGGGGAGGGGAGAGGGGAAGGAGTACAAGAGAACCATAGAAAAGAGAAACGGGATGAAGGATGAAGTGAGGAAAGTAAGGCACTGTACAGCAGCAGCACACACATTGAATCCAAGAACTGAGGGCAAAGACGGAAAGGAGGGCCAGAAGAAGACATATGATGAAACAAGAAAGGAAAGGTCTATGCAAGGGAAAAAGGGAGAAGACAGAATGCAGAGAGGAGTGTGACCAGGATAGGAATCCTTTTTTAGAGCGGTGCTGTCTTACTGAGCAGGTAGGCAGGGAGCATATGAGAATTGATATGCAATATGCGTTAATAATGCAGTGGGTTCCACACCTGTGCTCAGCCTATGTACTTCGTTGCAAACTTAAGTGATCAGAAGTGGTTTAAGATGCATTTCTTGGATTTGGTAGCATGCTTCTGAAAAAGCAATCTAATATCAGGAGCACTTTACTGAAATGACCACCGGAAGACTCATCCTTCATCATAATCATATTAGAGTGAATGCTATGGCATATGCCAAGAACACACCAATGTTAATATTATTTCAGAAAATGCTAAATAATTTGCTACAATCTATTAAGCTTGTACAATGAGGAAACATAGCTCGTTCTCTCCTTAGGACAAGCCTTCTGTATCATTCAACACAGTTAGATGCTTAACTTTACGCACAAATATTTTAATCAAAGACAATGTGATTTCTTGTGCCCATAAGGCTAAACACATACAGAAAGCTTTGCCAAGTCAGAACTTAGACTTCCTGCCACCAAGTCAGCCACTTACAATTAAAACCTTCAGAACTGCAGATTAACTCTCAGGCATTAAATGACGGATCACATACAAATAGTCATTTACCTAACTATACACTACTATTTCTGTAAGAAAGTCTCGGAAGTTAAGGCTGATAAAAATAAGACTGGAAGCTTACTGATGTTGGCAAGCTTCACAGTTGTACTCAAAGCTAGGGAAGGATGGAGCTTTGCTTATTGTTCTGGTGATTAAGGAGCAATACCAGAAGTGAGAGAATAAATATATCCCAGGAACCATCCCCTACAGACACACGTATTTCCAACAACTGCTGAAGTAGAACACAAAGTCCCAGTTTCAAAATTCTGTAATGTATTAAAGATTTTAAATTCTAATAAAAATCTGAAATTTTGTCCTTTTCCTCTACTTTCTTTTCAGGAATATAATTGACATCTAGAAATTCTGTTCTCCTGGTATACTGTCTGTTTTACTCAATCGTCACCTTGGTACTACGAAAGAACTTGATACTAAGCCTTTGTCTGTGATTGTTTAAGCTAAATTTTTCAGGTGTGTAGGTGCTTAAAACCAAAGATGTGCATTAGTGGAATCTAGAAAACCCTGTCAAGGAGGGATCTTCAAAAATTGTGTTCCTTCCCCTCAAAAGAACCCAAAGCCAAACATGTGAAGAAGTCTGTGCAGATGGACTTGTATGCACAGCCAAATACATGGTTTGTTTGTGACAGAAAAACTCTAACTGCTTTTCCTATGCTGGCAACCATAAATTCAGATTTCCCAAGAGAGGTGGCTCACAGTCACACATGTAGAAGATAAAATGTGAGAATTTTCCCTCTTTGAGAAAAATTTTGAAATACTTCATACAATTTCCTGTGCTTTTTGAGGATTTCATGGTAGCTCAAAGACACTATTTATAGGACAGCAAAACAGTAAAAGAAAATCAACCATCACCTCATCATAGTCTCACACATTTTGAGGAAGGATGAGAAAACCAGTCCATCTAAGCCAGCCTTATTACAAGCCTCACAATTTCACCTGTTCCTTAACCCTGACTTGTCAGAGACAAATGAAGTTTAACTGCAGCGCCAATGCCTTTGAACACGACCCCTCAACACCTTATGTGAATCTCCAAGAAATCACAAGTTTTTGTAAGCAGCACCTTATTTTGATCTAGCACTTCTCATCTAGAACTCTCAACTTCTACCAGTAAGGTCAGTGCCTTCTCCAGTGCACAGACAAGAAAGTAGAGAGATAGGAAGGTGTACAGCCTGATCAGCCCAAGAATGATACTAAGCTCCCATCCTCCCCTTTTTGCAATCTTCCTATGCTCTGTTATCTATAAGGAGTACAGATACATAATCTGTTTCACTCCTGTGGCACCAGAAGATCCGAAAGATTATTTTTTTTCACCTGTCTCCTACGTTCAATTCCTTTTCTTCCTCTCTTAATTCTTCTCTGACTATACATTTTTACCATTGTAATAACAAGTTGAGGATTTGTGTTAAAAGATCTGTACTGCATAAGCAGCCTTGTGATTACAGATATCAGCTAGACCTTCACATGTTGTAAATTAGTTTGTATCTGCTAACCATTACGACAGTTTAAATAATTTGAAGATCCTGGTGACTTACCACCAAGTTCCTTTGCAGTAGGAGGATAATAACTATTGAGTATAATACGTGGTATGCATGGAGCACAGAATTTCCAAGCATTAATGTTTCTTGGAGGATGCTGAAGCTCTGAAATGAAAATGAGTCATTACCTTACAACAGTATTAGGGAAAGAGCTACTTCTGTTGGTTTGAGGTTTGTTAAACTAAAGCACATGTTGAATGGAAGCAGTAGCTCTGAAGGGGATGTCTCAAACATAGCTGGAATCATAGCACAGCTATGTAAATGATTTGCACACTGGTACCAAGAATAAATATTTATTAAGCCTTCCTTAAAAAATGTAACAATTGTTTTGCTTATCACTATTGTAGATTGCAGGATGTTGTGTATAAACATTTACATTTTCTCATTGTTCCCACCAGTGAGCATTTAAATTTCACTGTAAACAATGGCTTTGCATTTGGTGGGGAATGTCAAGTTTCACATCCCACTGGTGGTGGTTGGCACTGCCGTTCACATTGCAGACTTGGGTGCAAGGAGCCAGCCTGCAGGCAACCTCATGGCTCAGGTGAGGAACGACTCCAAGGAAAGGTGTTTCCAGGTGGGGCAGGGGTCAGTCTGCAAGACTTTGCTCATTGCAATGCTGTGTGTACCACAAGGATGGGATACCGTACAGCCCCTCACAGAGTGACTCCTGGCAGAGTAGCTGTTCTGTAATGCCATTTAAAGTAGCCATTGAGAATTGACAAGATTCAAGTTGTGCTGCCTACAAATGACATTTCTGGGGCTCCCTCAGATTTCCCACCCAGCTCAGTTTACCCACAAGCTGGGATCACAAGAAGGGAAAGTAAGGCAGCTTCTGTGCACCCCGTGACTGTCTCAGGGAGCCTCTGAGTTACAGCTGCTCTGGAGACATCTCCTTTGGCCAGAGAAAAAAATCTTAGGAACAGACTCTTAAAGATATGTGGGCACCTTAAGTCACAGCCAAACAACCACAGGATTTTTCAAGAACACCTTAGCTCCCTTGGTGCTTTCAGAAAACCTTCCTAGTGCCTATCTGCATCTTTAGGTGCCTACATGCCTTTGAAAAGTTGGCCTTTAGCCCCTTATCCTTATAAAAGTATTTCCTCTGGAATAAATGACTGGCAATTAGTTTAAGAACTAGGCGCTCCCTTTTAAGTCCAGTACAAATAGCTAGAGTAGATAAATCACGACAAGACCAGTGACTCCAGATAGACATTTTGCCAAAGTAACTCATAAGAATATAATTTTTATGCTGCCTGACTATGTTAATGCACGGATAAAGTGTTTAAATCCTGTTACAGGAGGATTTAAAATATAGTTCTTACTTAGCAACTGTTTTCCAAAATTAAGGTACTAATGTCAGAATTAAGGAGTGATAAAAAGAGGTTTCCTGAAAACTGATTTCCACAATGGTTTACTGAATTGCAGAATTGAATGAACAATTAAATGTTTTAAATAATAAACATCTGATAATATAGAAAAAAGACACAAGATCTATTAACTAGCTGGGGCAAGTAGGAAAGCACTTCACAAGCACAGTGGTGCAATGTTCTCCACTATAAAGTATGTTACCAATTCCTTTCAAAGATATCAAACTAGACAGATACCTGATCAGATATGTTGTGATAATCCCCACAGAGATGTTTTTCACATGTATTTGCATGCTATCTGTGTGTTCTCTTTGCACACTGAGGTGCTATAATTCTCCAAGGCGATAAGGTTTTGAAGTTTGGAGACCTTTCCACATTCTACAAGTTTTCTGCAGCTGAATGAGCAGCCTAGCATTCGTACTGGACTTCTAATCCCTTTTGGTGTTATGAGAAGAACCACAGACAGTCCATAAGCCAGTCAGGGAAAAGGTAAGTCCGTCTTCACTAAGAGATCATCATTACAACCACATCAGAATATACTAATTATTTCCTGCCACAACTATGCAAAGAAATGGAAAATCACTTCTCAAAAACTGTCATTATGTTTTTGAACTTGAAGTTATAACAAACACACAAAGAGAAAGCAAATATAGTGCAAAGAGAAAGCAAATATAGTGTACCCTTTCTGCATCTGCTCTATATCCAGGGCAGGGTGTGCTCCTTTTATATATCAGGGCAATGATGCTCTTCCTGCTCATCTGGAAGGGAAGATAAGGGATATCACACTTGCCTGAATACAATGAACACAAAAGGGGCAAGGAGGAGCCTGGACCTCCTAAGCATGATTGACTCTTTTTGAAGATGGATGTCTAAGGCATGAATACACTTCTTGGTATATGATTATATGGCTCAAGGTAGGCGATGAACTGGAGAACTTTGCAAACAAGCAAGACAGCGTGATGTGAAGAATTCAGCATGGTAATGCCTATACTTATAGAATCATAAAATCATTTACATTGGAAAACNTAGAATCATAAAATCATTTACATTGGAAAACACCTTTAAGATCATCGAGTCCAACCATAAACCTAGCACTGCCAAGTCCCCCCCTTAATTGCCACATCTACAAGTCTTTTAAATACCTCCAGGGATGGTGAGTCAACCATTTCCCTATGTAGCCTGTTCCAATGCTCCCTTTCCACGAAGAAATTTTTCCTAATATCCAATTTAAACCTCCCTTGGCACAACCTGAGGCCATTTCATCTCAACCTAAAGTACACCTCACATCAGGGACCACATGTGCTAGGTTTGACTACTACAGGCACATTGATATCCTATGGATTCTTAAAAGATGCTCTAATGGAGCCACAAGTGAGTTCATCTGCAAAACAGACAAAACAAAACACAATACCTATATGGCTTTGTGATTGTTTGTGCCAAGATCTCCAAAAAAGAAGAAAACCAGTAGCAGAGAAGAAGTAAATCAACACAGAATGGCTAATTTGAACACCATGTGCCTGGACATTGGAGCAATGGTATCCATTAAGACAAAGATTGTCCCTCCTTTGAATAGCAAGTCATTGTTTTGCTTAACCAATCCCATTTTCTGCAATTTTCAGCCAACGCACTGTTCCTGAACAAGTTCATTCAAATAGTCAACATTCACATTCTCATGGAGTAGCAACTGCTGGCCATCTATAACATTTGGGATTATTCCCATGCTGTAACTAGATAACTGGGAATATAAATGGCAAAATTAATTTAGAGGTTTCTGGACAAATAGTTGTTTGTGCTAAGGAATGAGAGAATCTGTGATTCACATTGAGAGTGCAAAGTCCTTTGAATTAGCAAATGTTTCCCCAGCCAGGTATCATATGTATTTTCAAAAAGTTATTACTGAATCAATTGGTGTCATATCAGTTCTGTCTCACAGGTATATAAAGGGAAAAACGACACATACGTCAACAAGTTAATTCTGACAGGGGTGGGGGAATACAGAAGGTATTGAAATACACTCAATATACTAAACTGTCTTGATATTTTTGTGACCTATCATTACCTGCCACCCAAATACTCATTCCTCTTGTGCATTCAGTGCATCTTTCCTTAAAGTTTGTAAGATCTTTGAAACAGCATTTACCAGCTGTGTAAAGTGGACCCTGACCCGGTTGTGCTCCCTTGGCATTGCAGCAGTACAAATATTATTAACCATAATAGAAATAAAAATACCAAAGTTTACATTAATCTTTATTAATGCTCATTGTCAAAGATTCTCAATGACCACCAGTTATAGAAAAAAACCTTCCAACTAATTCAGACATTCACAGATGTTAGGGAGGAATGAAATCCATTAACAAATGAGGACAAGGAGGAGGAAAGTTATTGTGAAGATAAAATGAGCAACAACGCCTTTTCAAAATGTATCATCAGCTCCAGAAGACGGACAACAAGTCTGAGTTCTCTGTAAAGGAGTGACTATCCTGTGAGTATAAACTGTTGGTAAATGGCAGGAAAGAGAGCTCCTGGCACTTGTGAACATGTATAAAACATCTGGTACTGGCGATAGGCATGACATACAGTGCATAGTGACACCATGGACTTCAGATGGCAAGTAGTCTGATGAAATTACAAAATCAGTGGATGAGAGAGTGTGGGAGATATATTTGGATTTTAGTCCATCATGTGTTTGTCTAGAGAAATTTAAGAAAAAAAAATCAGAAGTTCTTCATGTTTGCTGGAAATTGAATGGTCTTGCCTCGACAGAAAACTCGCTGAAACCTGCTGAGATTGTATTTACCTTGTTATAATTTTAAACTTTTTGGCTGCAAAATCCTGATGCTGATTTGCATCTTCTGAGGTTCCAGCCCCATTTCTAGAAAGTCTTCAAAAAAATAGAAAAATGCTGAGCATTGGAGAACTCTAATGGCTAGATTTCGGTTTGATTGTGTTTCAAGAGTGCCCACATGGGGAAAGGAGCAAAAAAATGCTGTAGTTGTGAGTCTCTTCACATTAGTCGAAGAAGGGATGAATAACTGAGGAGAGGGGGAAATAGTCAAAAGAGATATTTCCATTAAAAACAGAGATAGGAAATAAATAACTTGGTTTGGAAACATGTTTTCTTTAATTAAGAACTTCCCATATTTTATTTTGACTGAGGAAAATAGCTTGGGGTACTTAGAAAAGAAGAGATGATGGAACGCCAACATGAAGAAAAAGACCTTGAGAGAAGGAAAGAGAGATGAGAACAAGAGACATTATGGACAAGAGTTGGGACAGTAAACTTCTCTTTACACAACCATAACCGTAATGGGATCCAATGGCTGGAACAGGAAGCAAGGCCAGCTTAACAAATAAGGCGTAACATCAAGGCTAATAATAGCAATCACCTGCCAAGGGAACTGGTAGAGGCTCCAACATCATAAGTATTTAAGTCAAGACTGAATGTTTTTCTAAGAGCTTTGCTTTTAGTTGTCTGGAGCCTAAAAGCTCTAAGGCCTGCGCGATACAGATGATCACAATGGTCTTTTCTGGCCTTACGCCATGACCACGAGACTTTTAGCCCCATTGCTGGGAATGGCATCCTCAGGTGGATCCCTCACAGTGATCAGTAATGCCTCCCAGACCCATTCACTGGCTGCTGAAAGCTCTTTTGAAGTAACTGAAACCCAGGAGGTCTCCCAGAGATGCCCTCATTTGAGAAGAATACTTACACCATAAGCTTCATGGTGCGTGCAGAGTACACAGAGGCAAGGGCTGAAAGACACCATGATGAATTCACAGCTCCTTGGACTCTGACACAGCTTCCAGCTCCCTGCAGTGGCGCCGGGACTCTACCTTTAGAAATAACTGCAATTTGAGCAATTATGACTGTCTTTCCAGAAAGCCATAAGGCTCCTCAAAAGAGCACTCCTCCCCATTTCTCAAGTTGTGGACAAAGTTTTCTTCCTATTGCTAGAGCTATTCAGCACAGCTCCATAGAAACACATGGAGCAACACCAGTGTAAAGCATGTGTAAGTGAAAGAGAAACCAGCCCTCTCACATTCAGTCTTCCTCATTCAGAAAATAGGACAGCAGCAGAGGCTCAGCATAAAGATGTGGTGTGTGCAGTGGTGGCCCCAAGCCACAGAGTTTGGCTATAGGTGCACACTTCAATGTAGAACAAACCACGGTTGAAGAAGTTTTATCCTGGAAATGTGAGTCAACCTCATACCAAGACAATAGCCTTCTGTGAAACCCAGATATAAATTCGAACTTCTCCTCCAAAGCATAGGTGTGTTCAGTGAGCTCTGTATTTCATGTTGCTATCTTTTTCTAGTTACCTAGCACTGAAAAGAAATATATGTTTATGTAAATACCTTGGCTACTTCTCTGATCCTACCCCAGGAGAGAGTTTTCATCTTATTTATTTTTTGTGCAAGTAGGTGTCTCCCCAAGCATATTCATATTGTTTAGGCACACTAGTTCTGTCCTTCCTCACCTGCCAGCAAGCAAATTTGTCTCCCACATTAGCAGCTGCAGCATTTGTTCTTGCCTTGTGATAGCCTTTTTACCAATTTAGTGAAAAGTATGACATTCCCTTTGCATTTGTACCATACTTATGGTCGCCAGCATGAGCTATGATCCAGAGCTCTGGAGACACAGCTCCTTGTCGGTCAGGCTGGGGAATAATGAGGGAAGGGCTTGCATCTGCTTACGCTTCTCACACATAACAGATTTTCAGACCAGGAGGTTTCATTATGATCATCTAAGACTGCAGAATCCAGGCAATAATGTTGGTCTTAAGGCCAGAGCTTCTGGTTGAGTTAGATCAAATCATTTACAGTAATCCGGGGAGGCAATGAAGACCCCCTCAGCCCTCCCCTGAGAAGCTGTGCCAACAGTTCATGCCCTTCCTTGTTAAAAACATGCCTCTTATTTCAGATGTGAGCTATCCAGGGAGCTTACAATGACTGGATTTTGTTATGCTTTTGTCTATGCAATTAAATGGTCCTCTCCAGCTGCGATTATCCCCACTCATGGTGGTGCTCTCAACCATAATCACATCACCACTTCACCTGCAGCAGACGGCTTGTGGGTTTTGCCACTTCAGGTCACAGGCTGGCACCAGCACCTGTGACTGTAAGTATCGCACCCGAAGAATCTTCTTCCCCTGCTTCTCCCTTCCCACCAAAACTCCAGCTCTCTCCGGCAGCAGCAGCAGACTGAGCAGTGCCATGCTCTGGCCACCGCTGTGGCTTAAAGGGGAAAAAGGCGCATGTGTGCGTGTGTGTGTGTGTGTCCATGGGATCTGCTGGTTAAATGTTTTCCTTTCCCAGGGGATATATTTGACATCAAGATAAAGGGGCAGTGTGGAAAACAAACTTACTTCCCCCCCCCGCCCCTTTGGAGTTTGGTATTGTAAAACAAGCCGTGCTAGCTGAGATTCTTTTTGAAAGCTCCTGGTTATCTTAGCAGCTGTAATATAAACCACAATCTCCTTGAAGTACCTCCCTGCCACAGCTCCCTTCCTAGTGGGGGGTGGAGGGGCAACACACACCATAGTATTCATGGGGAACAACATATTTTTTGGGAAGTTCAGGCATTTTTTTAAGCTGGCTAATGTAATACCGTATGTTTTCTTTTGGAGCTCTGCTAAACCCACTAGTTACATATGTGCAAAATGTGATAGCGGCCATCTCTCTGCACCTCATTAGTAGTATCTCCCTTGCCTTTTGTTTTGGTCATGACGAACTACAGTGGGAAGTAAAAGGGGTGATGGTTATGAAGTGTGTGGGTGAAGGGTGTAATCAAAAGGATTCTGCATGAGTGTTGCTGGTTTTGATGTTAAGGCTGTTTGAGGTGCCTCCTGCTAAACCATGTCCCATGCGAGCAAGCTCACAACTGTGTGCTACAAAGGGAACATACTTGTCATTTTGACACCTTGCAAGGATGATGCCTGGAGAACAGTCACCTGTGTGTTAGGTAGTCCCTAGACTTTCAGCTGGTACTTCTTGTGGTTGCCTAAGGGAGCTTTCCTCCTCTTGCAACCTCTGGCCTTTGAAGGCAAGGGACCTGGCCCAGTGGAGAGGCTCAGAGAGGTGTTTGGGATGTCTGGCAAGCAGTGATCTCCACACCCCTGTTCTTTAACTCACTGCAGTTTTTTTTTCCTCTTTCTCAGTTTTCTCCCCTGTGGGTGTGAAAACGACTGGGGAAGAAAGAGGAAAGTGGAGGTGCCAGGCTGGAGAAGACATTGGCTCCCTCTTCTGCAGCTGATTTGCCACTACAAGCTGTAGCCAAAACCTTCCCCCTCCTCCGAAAGCCCCGGGCCCCCTGCCAGGCTGGGTACGATGTTCCCAGCCATGCGGCAATGAAAGCCCTGTGCCAGGTCGAGCCGAATGCACAGCAATAAAGAAGGAGGAGGTCATGGAAACCTGTTTCCATTATGGTGCTTGTAAATAGCCTTCCAGATTATCTTCTTGATTATCGTGCCCTACTTGTGCTATTTCCACCTCTGGGGAGCTGAGTGCTTTTAAATCTTGCAGCAGCACTGCGTGGCAGAAAGTACCCGTGGGGACACAGGGCCAGCAGGAACCCAGCTCAAGGGTTTTGGCATCTCTGGCAGAAGGTTTCTCCCCACTCTCATACAAGTTCATTCTTGACTTCCTAAAAGCACTATCTGAAGGAGGGGTGGCAGATCTGGAGACCACCTCTCAACTGAGTGCATCACCAGTTACCCTCTTAAAAGCTACTTCTGTCTTACAGCATCTTATTCTATAACCTGTATTTTAAGCAGTGTCCTACGACTGAAACTCTTTTTCTCTGGAAACCAGATTTGTCACTCTTTCAAATCCTTCAAAGAAGGAAATAAATGAGTAATGCTTTCAAAGCTACCTGAGTAACTCGGGAGCTTGTATCCCATTATTTTTCATGCTAAACAATTCTGATTTTTTTAAAAAAAAACTTGGCCCAAAATCTAATTTCCCAAAATAATTAAAGCACTTGGGAGCCACAAAGTCTAACTGTAAATTGAATTTGGTCTCATAAGTCACTTGTGTGCTTTGGGAATGCTAACCTTGATGTGGCAGACTTGGTGTAACTGGCAGTACTTGTTACAGGTTGTTGGTTTTTTTACCTAATTCAATGACAGGACAAGAAGGCTCAAACAACACCAGTCACCACAGCCTGGCAGATTAAAGCACCCCAGCTGAGCTAAGGTAGTTGGGTGTGTGTATATGCTCTTACTCCCTGGCCACCATGAGGTGAAAAGTGTTTAACTTCTGCTACTTTCCTCTGAGGTTTAACATAACTTTGTTTATCTCATTTTTGCTACAGGCTAAGAGCATGCATGCAGTCACCACCATGCAGATGACAACCATTAAAACATTAAGCAGCAGTGTCTGTGCTCTTCCCCTCCACTCTGGTCCTTGGGCTGGGTCACTCCAGTGCTGTAGGATCCACCTCCAGCCCTGTGGGATCCACCTCTGGTGATCTGCTGGGACCTCTGTTTCCAGGCTCAGCCAATACATCACACATTGGCGCGGATGCATTTCAGTAAGGAAAATAAAAATGCTTTTGTCGGCTCCTCAGATCAGGGTGAATTTTTCCTTTATTATTTGTAGCGATGGCTTATCTTTTTTTCTTTCCTCCAAGTGCCCTGAGGCGCTGTGATAAATGGAGCTGGGCTGCATCACTCAACTCACACACAGGAGGCAAGGGGCAGCTCCTGCTGCAGAGAGCAGCCAGCCAGCGTGGATGGGAGAGGCAAGGTTTTGAGGAGGTGGCACAGACAAGGAAACAGAGATGTGTCAGCAAAAAGGCACAAAAGCTCCCCAGCTTCTTCTCAGTGTACATTTTCATCTTTCTCCAGTGCCAATGAAGAGATGGGAAGTCTAGGGAAAAGAGAGGGCAGCAAGGGCTGAAAAAGAGCATAGCAGGAAAAACTTCAAGAAGGGAACAGGGGATATCACAAGCTTCCCTCTGTCTCTGCCTCAGCTGCTTTCTCTAAGTGCTGAGCTGGTGACAGTGTCTAGCCAGCTCCTAGTTGCCTTCTCCCAGAAGTCAGAGCAAGGGAGGAAGCCACAGGGTTCCTTCTTCTGTGCCCCCTCTTCCAATGATGCTTCATAAATGGCAAGTAATCACAGCCAAGGCAATGATTTCATCGAAGTCAGGAAAAAGGACATAGCAAACAAGACAAAAGACATGATAACTGAGGAAATGCACATTTTCTGGTAGCACCAAACTGAGTAATCATAACAAGGGGAAAAGAAAGAGACATGCTGTAGGGTAATCAAGGTGCTATTGTTGGTCTTTATTATGGTGTAAGCCAGCAGAAACTCCTGCAAAAGCACTGGAGATATGCAGGGACAGCATATCCATAAAACAAAACTGAGCCCACAAAGTCTGTGCTGGTGATTAGTATTCTCAGATCTCATTTTATTTGTTTATTTTTAGTTTGAATGAGGACAAAAGGGGTTTCATCCCTCCAGAAAAATAAAAACCAAACCCAGCCTTAAGGTTTTATGGTTGCTACCTGCAGCAACAGAGAAGTTGTATTATATTTCTGAATGTCTATGGTAGTATATTTCTGAAATTCCTCTAATATCAATCACTCCATGTGCTTTGCATGAAAAGGTGCTTCACAGGAGTGGTTTAACATACCACATCCACACAAATCCATGAATAACAACATGATGTGAGAAGCCATGGATAACCGTAGAGAGAAAAATTCACAAAATAAAGAGCTTCTCAGTTGCTGAAATGAAATTGTTGCCTTGAGGCTAGTCCATTGTGCAGCACATCAGAACAAGATGTAGCTGACACTGACTTGTGTTCGTGCCTGTGGCGTTGATGTCTGTGCAACTCTGGGCAACTTTTTAAAATTCTCTCTTCCTCAGTTAATGTTCTATAATAAAAAGTGTGGAAAATGGTAATACTAGTAAGGACTTTTTTTAAAAAAAAAAAAACCATAATTGCTAATACCCCAAATCCAAATGTTTTTATGGAAATGCCAAAGTTTTGACAAAACTTTGGGAATGGTTAACGGTTTCTAGGGTCCCGGATGGAGCCTATTGCAGCAAAACAGACCCAAGTACACCAGTGGGTAGAGCGCTTGTGCTGTCCTGTTCCCCTCCCAGGGAGCCGTAAAATCCCACCTTTTCCTGGCAGAGCCTCTCCCCCTGAGCCACCCACTTCCTTTTCAACTTCAGCTGAAGCACTTCCACAGGTATTTACATGCTGAGGAAGTCAGGTTACCTCTTGACAAATGGTGACTTTAAATTCCGTCCCTCATTCCCAGCCAAGGCAAGGAGTGGGACCAATTTTCGTTCAGACAATGATTTGGTTGTTGCCTTTTTTCCACTCCAAAACAAAACACTTCAAGTTGCATTGAATAAAGCACTCTAGACTTGAAACAGGATGTTCTCACTTTCCAGTTAAAAAAAAAATAAACAAAAAAAAGAAAAATAGATAAAATGAACCATGAAAAACATTGACCAGGGAGAGAAAGTAGTTGTGTCCCCCCATTTTCAGTACTAAGTGGTGGGGCTGCTCAGGCAAGTTGCCTGAGGTTCAGACCCCTCCTTTTGCCTTAGGAGACTCACATCTCAGGGCAATGCCTTCACCTCCTCAGTGTTTTCACTGGGAGAGGAATGAAAGCTACTCTCAATCCCCTGACCTGAGTCCTCTTTGCCTAAACAAACATGCAAGAGATAGAGCCTGTGACTCAGATGCTTCCTCTCTTTGGTGAGTGCCCTCGGGACAGGCTGGCAATCACTTTTTCTCACCCCCAACTGCCCCTCCCCATCCCTGCCCCTCAGCTTGGTAAATATTTAAATATTCCTGACAGAGCAGGATGACTCCCACAGGAGCAACCATGAACATCACCAACCAAAATACTCCAAAGTGATTTAGGATCATGTCACCTCAGAAGAAGAGGCTTGAACTTCTCTCTCCCGCATTCTGGATGCTAACAGATAAAAAGGGGGACATATATTTTTCCTTTGGTTTTGTCACTGTATCTTAATTTTTTTTTCTCTGAACAACTTTTCAGCAAATACCATTCAAATTTATGAACAGTTTCTAGACAATAAAACCAGCATTTTTTCACCAAAATTCCCATTTACCACCAAGAGGAAAGAAAAATCACCCAGCTCTGTTTTACTACATGCATGCAAGTTATAATTTCACGTAAGCTCGAATCCTAGCGTGAATCTCAGCTAGCCTTGGCCCAAAGAAAACCTGTAATTAACCAAGACCAGCACATATACTTGAGGGACTTCAACACAATGGTCAGAAAGTCCCGACACATCAATCTCATTTAGACCATTTCCTGTGACGAAGGGGAGGATCTGGGGCAGGGACAGGGTTGTGTCCCCTCCCATTTTACCAGAGTGGTGAACAGCACCTCCCTTGCCCACCCCTGTGTATTATATTCCACTTCTTGTCACGCTCCATATAATGTTGTTTCTGTGCTGTGAAGGGTGTCTGGCTCTCCCCTTGACTAATCACTGCGTGCTGAAGGGTCGTCTCTGGAGCTTGAGAACTTGACCTCTGATGACACCGGTTTGACAGGGATGCGGATACATGTGGCTCCACTCACTCATCCCCACTCACCCCAGGAGTTCTCCTCTGATGCCCTGTCAGCATAGGCTTTCAGACAAAAGATACTGGTGAAATCAACAACAGCCAAAGGAATGTGGCCTTCTGGCCTAACAGCCTTTGATTGATATTCTTTATTTCAACAAAACCTTAACTTGGTTAAAAATATAGCGTACAACCTGTTTTGGCATTTCCAGGCAGGACGTGTCTGCAGAACTAGCAGGGTCACTGAGGCAATGTGTTTCAAAACAAATAATGGGTCTCGCTTTCAAAATCACAAGGTCACTTTATCTGTACATATTTCTTCTGTAGTCTGCCAAGCTGCCGCTTTAAAAAATAATCATGTCAATACTCTTATTTACTATCCGCCTTACAATAATGCCCAGAGGCCCGGCAAACTGAGGGTTTCCCTGTGCCAGATACATAACGAGACATAGCCCCTGCCCTGCAGAGCTTCCCATCCCACCAGGCTGTTTGCAGACAGGGATTTGGAGTGCAGAGCCAGGGGAAAGCTGAGACCGCAGAAGCGGAAAGTTCGGTGTAGAGACGAAGGCTGAAGTCTGCTTTGAGAGCCATGCCGTTCCCCTCGCATATCCCTCTCCAAAACAAGAGCCCCCTTTTCCAGAAGGAGACCCCCTTAATGCCTTCCTACATGAAGCTTTCCGCATGTTCCCTCCACTGTAGGAGCATCCTGCCCACTGTGCCCAGTCTCTCACACACACACCTCCCCCTTGAAAGCAGGTAATCAACACCAGCTCCTGAGCAATTCCTGGACAGGCATCATACCCTTCACATAACGACCCTTATGCATGGGAGACACAGGGCTCCTTCACATGCTCTTGCTGCTCTCCACAGGAAATTTCATGGTCCCTTTCCCCCCTAAGAAAAATTGCAACTCTCTTACATGAAACTGGAAGCATTCAAAAGCTCAAGCTACAGCTGACGTCTACTCTAGGCCATGTTTTGATCCCTTTAATAACAAAGTGCCAGAATTTCCATGAGAGATAGGGAGTCAGGAGAGATTTCATGTGCAGAGACCTCTGTCCTACAACAATATTTTACTGAAATACTAACTATAATACTGAGGTATTTTACAGCTCCACCCTTTGGAAATGATTTTCTTAGAAAAGAGGAAAAATGTTTAAAGCCCCAGTTTTCTAATAGCCATTCAGCCCCCACTTGCAAACAAAATTTTTCAAAATATTTTTCTTTGCTATCACACCCTCTCTCATTTCTTTGGGTGTCAGCAACTTCTTCCCTCTGTTGCAGCAGCACTGCCTTCCACAAGCATGCCTGGCTCCTGCTGCTCTTACATTAGGAAGGAATCGTTTATTGTCCTTTGCAAAGCCTGCCAGGTACTCCCTCATGACAAAAAAACCCAACCATGCTTTAGACAGAGCAGCTACCCCCCACTCCTGCATGGTTCTAGTTGGTTAATGAGTAGAGCAATATCAGGATGTCCCACTATTTGAGAGAGACACTTCCAAAGAAAACAGACAAGTGCAGGGAAATGTACTTGCAAACCAGGAAGGTGGAAGAGGTTTCTTTCCAAGTCTTTCTTTAGTCCATCCTACCTAGCTGAGAAACTTTCTGCAACCTACAAAAATAGGCTGCTGCTGATCTCACATACTCCGAACTTTAGCTTTTATTTCTGCAAATGCTGACACCTTCACCACATGGCCTCTCAAGCTGCTGTGTTAGGCACTCATTGCCAGTGCTAATTGCATTTGTCTTTGCAACTTGCATTCAGACGAATGCTTTATATATGTGAAAGGTACCTCTCTGAAAAAAAGAAGGTAGCAGTCATCTCTGGAGACCAGGAATACATAAAGAAGCATCAAAGTAAACAATTAAGAATTTGTACCTGGAGATTTTTGCATAATGCATACAAAAAACTTGTCTGCCTGTTTTCAAACTGGAGCACCATTAAGTACTGAAGTGATGAACTTAATCTCTCTTAATGAGATTGTGTCTGCTCAGCTGCTCGTAACATGTTTTAGGGGGGTGGGTTTTTTTGGCTGGCAGGAATTTTTGCCCACGTTGGTCCCACTAACCATAATCAAGTTGTCTCCTAGCTTTTCTTTGGATAAACTTGGTCTTCTCAAGTATAAACATTACAACAGATCCAAGAATAGTAACATTCATTAAGATATGTTAACTAAATTGCTTGCACTGATGAGAGTCCTATCTGAGACTGCAGAGAAGAGAACAAACTTTGCATGTAAGAAAAATATCGAAGGAGACAAAAACTGCAGTCTAGTAACATTGGAACATCTGGAAGCATCTGCAGTTTAAGATCAATGAAGGTGTAAGCAAGATCTTCAGCCAGTGTAAACTGATGCTGGTGGGGCTACAGCAATTTGTATCATTTGAAAATGATCTGGCCCAAGGTAGATATCATCTTTTAGCAATTCTAAGAGGATGAAACTTAGTAGTTAGAATATTCCTCAAACATACTATTAAAAAATGAAGCCAGTATTCAACTCGGACTAGGTGATCTGTAACAGCAGTATTGAGGCATAAAAACGGCCTTCTGCCCAATGTAGCCTCAGTCTATATACCCTCATATCCTTCTACTCTTCCCAGACAGATGACTAATTGTTTAGTCAAATACGCTGCCCCCAAGCCATGGAACCAAAAAATCAGAGGATAGGACCCTATGATCATCTCCTGGGATGCAGACATCCAAAATCAATGCAGCTTCAGGTTATTTTGTTTGTAGAATATCACGGCCTTTTTAAATAAAAGACACATTTAATTTAAGAGAGCAACAAATCACTCTACGTTCCTCTTCTCAAGGTGCTTAAGAATGGGGGAGATGTATTTACTCACACCTATGTACTTACTCTACTCTGCCTTGGCTGTATTCAGAGAATTGTGCCTGTAGTCATGAACAGGCCACATCTCACTGAAGGATCTACTTTGTTATCAGGGCCACATATTGCCCAACACCATTCTCACTCCAGAGCTAAGCAGATGAGATATGACTGCTTCGTGCTCAGCAGACTTCCATTATTACAGTCCCATCTCTGATCGGATGGCATTTCACAAGCTGCATCTTTCTGATTTCCTGTGCTACATAAATATCATTTCTTCCTGGAGGCTGTAGGAGATGTAGGATTGTCCACTCCATTCAACTGAAAGCCTCTGGACACAAAACAGCTGCATGGAGAACCATCAGTTTTACAGAGATAGGTGGTCAGAAGCTGCTAGAGGCTGAAGTCCAGAACCACTTTGTTACCAGTGATTTATGTGACATCCTTAATTTCTAAAAGCCAGATGCTTCCAAAAACAGATACAAACAAAGAGACCAGACTCTAATCTTGGTTATGTCAGTTTATCTCTGCAGTTACTCCGAGTTTACACCAGGTAAGCAGAGATCAGAATCTAGCTCCGTCTCGCTTTGCCTTGGCCATAAATAAGCCCATTAGGGTTTGTCCCGGTGATGTAATGCTTTAATGCAATACCCCACATCTATTTGTGTCAGTGGAGTTGCTGTGGGGGCAGACAGAGCTAGGATTAGCTATTTCCCATGTTTCTTTCACAGGGCAAAATAAAGTTTTATTCACAGCCACCATCCCCACGTTCTTAACTCTCTGCTCCAGACAGCCGCTTGACTGTTTTTCCAAATGTGGCGTTAGGGGCAAACAACAGCGATACATCCTGCCCATTGAGTCTGGAAAATCCCAGAATGAGACAGCATGGTCGATGATCATGCTCGTTAGTACCGTATGCTTTTAACTATAAAGCTCTAGGATTACAGGACAGGAGGAGTTTGTCACTCTTGGCTAGGCAGCCTCTAGAGGGATGGCTTTTCAGACAGAAGCATCTTAAAAGTAGTTTACTACAAATGTGGACTGTAACAAGCAACACAGGAATTTGGCCTAATTAAGGCCTCTGGACGATGAAAACATTAAACAATCATTTAACCATCTGCAGCTAAAGATATAAATACCTAAACACATGAGGAAACAGGCTGCAGTAGAAGGAAAAAACAGGTTACAGAAGAAAATTTGGTGCTTGCTATTAGGATGTGCTGACTGCCTTCTACAAAAAGTCAGCTACCTTCAGTTTCTATCTCTCTCTATGGGAGGAGAAAGGCATACCTGCTGGGTAGCATCTACATAATACTGATATGGAAAGGTCCTTCATTTACCTCCAGAATAAGAACACAACATACTGCTGCTTCCCATCATATGCTTGTAAATCTCATAGTAGTGTTTACTGAATCTTCACCTTGAGCTCCTGGAGTGCTATAAACCAGTTTGAATCTCAGCTCTTATGTTAAAAAATAGTAGTATTTTTGTCCCTCAGTTGCAGAGAAATGCTTGAAAACATATACTAACTGAAGACTACTGGTGCAAAGAGTAAAAAAGGAAATAAGAACTCAAAATCAGAGCAGAGCGGGGTTTGGGAGAAGTCCTCAGAAACTGGTAGCAGTGCCCATCTGTCAATCTCTCACGTGCTCTCAGAATGTTGCTAGTGCAACCCACCCCACCAGAAGTTGCTGCCATGTGCATTGTGGCACAGCAGTCCTTTGCCACCCCGTGCTAATTTGGGGAGATATCTGAAATTCTGGTGCAAGCACCAAGAGATCCAGAAGCGTTTTACAGGCTGCAGCCCTTACTGGGTTTGCATCAACACTCACAGTTTTCAATGAATCAACAAAGAGTGGCTTTGCTAGACAAGCCAGAAGAAAATGCTGCAAATACCCTGGGCACAACTTCTGCAGTGGTTACAGAGAAGGAACAAAACAACTCTTCCTAGCCTGGCCCCTGCGGGCAGACCATACAAGAGCAATAAAACAGGCATCCTATTGGGATGCTTCCATCCCAGTGTCTTGCCTGGGGGCCAGGGCCTTGTGTTCTTCTGCTATGCTAAGGCTGGTCCCCCGCCAGCTGCAGGGAGGGCCTGTCTCCCTTTCAGGGTCCTCTGCTCCCACTTCTCCAGCTCGCTGCTCTCCAGCCTTCCTGCACAGCCAGCTCCCAAGCTGCTGCCTCTGCACTGCCACTCCTGCATTTTCCCATTGACTGAGGCCCCTTCTGCCTGGAGGCAGTTGGGAATTGTTCAGTAGGAGCAACCACCTCATCCAAACCAAACATCTCCAAGGAAATGCATCTGAGTCAAGAAAGACTGGCGTTAGAAATAGGATGAGTGTCCTATGCCACATGCTACCAAATTTGTCTCTTGTTTTCTGCCCCAACAGATACTCAGTTGCTTACGTGGAGAAGTAAAGCAACTCAGAGCAGGAAGACGGGGAGAGAGATTCAGCTCTGGGCTGTGGGAATATTCCCACTGGACACAGGAGAAGCAGTTTCACATCTTTGCTATAAATCTGGCCAAACAGCAACTCAAACCCATTCCCCACAGCCCAAATTAGGCACACACACACCCCCCACCCCCCCCGCATTCAATGGCAGGTCTCTGATTTTCCACCCACCATCACCTCTTCTCTTTACAGGTTGGACCTCCTGCACAGATACTGGAGGAATCCTGGTGACTTCTGCAGATCACCAGACTCTTCCCTTGTACTCATCCTTCATTAAATCAAGAAATGCACCTTACAAAAGAGTAAAGGGTTCAAATAATTGTAAAACATACCCCAAATACATAAATAATAATCCAGTCCCTCTAAATACTTTTTAAAAAGAGAAGGGAACATATATCTGACTTCATTAGAGACAAAACACATGGCTTGTTCTGGATACTTTCCATCAATATGTACCAACACAGCAGGTGCATTCCCTGTGCCTTGAAAGAGGCACCGCACAAGATTAGGTGGTTATTTTTGTGGCACGTCCTTGTCAGTATTTCTCAGCCATGTTCCTGCTCATGAGGGAGGGTGTGACTGTCCAACTTTATGAATGAATAATGTCAGTGTTTGATTGATTCATGGGCAGTCTGCTGAAGCTGATGTAATTTTTTAAATGTGAAAATACATGTCAAAATCAAATGCCAGTCCTTTCTTGTTATCTCCCAGCAATTAGAGCGAGCCTTCATATGAACATCAGCTGGTTTGTAACACCATCTAAGTGGAATGTTAAGGATGTAACATTTTTAGCTGTTCAAGCGCTTGGGTGAAACTCATGACTATTTCTTGGGCACACAATTGTGATTTAGAAGTAGACATTCTTTGCAATACTAAGAGTGTGTCAGAAAGAACACCGTCATAATTCTACAACATTAACTGATTTCAGCAATCAAAATTAAATCACTCACAGATTTCTACAGAAGAGCTTTACACACTGTGTAATTCAATAGGCTTGCAAACCCATAGAGGATGCAATTTTATGGCACTGATGAATCAACATGGAAGCTTTGGTGCTAGCAGTGTTCTTCCAACAGACCGAGTGATACCTTTCTCCACACAGCGACCTGTAGAGGGACTGTTTACAAATCAAGGTGCTGCTCACCATGAGCTCAAAAGCAGAACCAGGTCCTTCAAGGTAACATTAGAATTGGCATGTTAAATTCAGAAATCTGAGTGTTAAGAAAAGAATTTGAAGAATTGTTGTCCATTACAGACGTTTGCAATGCAGAGCTCAATTTTCTTTCTGTTTTCACTGTTATAAGAATAACTCTTATTCCAAGGTCCATGCTCCTTTGAAAACTTTAAAATTCGCAATGTAAAGGCAAACTGGGTCCATGCATCAGTCACTACTTTGAGTAATTTTGTCAAATCCATCAATAAAATCTAATCCTGACAAGTGACCATTTCTGACCCTGACATAAATCCCCTCCTAAAGGAAAGATGACCTTAATTCCAAGTAGATAGAGTATTATTTCCCATAGTAATTGATACCTAACTAAAATCCAAATATCAAGGAAATGTTTAACCTGGTTTTCTCCATGCATTTTGTATTTCTTATGTTCAATTCAAACGCATTAGCACAAAGAACATACATCTAAATGTAATTCAGAAATGTTTCATTCGCAGGCCACCACTCCCATTCTTCCAGCTCTTCTGTCATATAAGCATAAACATTCTGCCACATTGTGTGACAGTAAGGCAGCTGAGTCCAACAGTTCTTATGGAAATTTTATCTTTGACTGAAAAAAAAAATAAAATAAATACTTTCCAAACTCATAACAACTCCTCCCAAGAACATTGGGAAATGAAAAAAATAATACCTGTGAGTTACAGCCGTATTTCCATAGTCACCCCCAAGGAGCCTGGAGGTGTTCAAACAGCTGAACCTGGGAAGGCAGCAGCAGGGGCAACACACAGAGGAAAAAATGAAAAGGAAAGCACATGTGACTACCATCCTGTGGGTCAGAGCAGTCACCCTCAAGCCAGCCCTCCTTGCATTGCTGCTGAGGTAGCCAGACATCCTCCACCCTCCTTGGTTCTCTCATACTCGCCATTTCGTTGTCCATGCTCCAGGATATCCAAGAAAACCAGTCTCTTGATCAATAACCACGAAATGCCTGAGGACTCTTGTCTCCATCCCAGCATTGGGTGATGCAGATCTCTACTTCTGGTTAAATGCACAAAACTCACACTAGCAGCCTTGAAGCTGAGGGTGCCCTCAGTGGCTTTACACCAAGTGGTGCGAGCACCTCAGCTCTTCCCCTTAACTGCTCATCAGTAATGGCAAGAGCTCCAGGGACCACATGAACTGGCCTCCACACTCTGTTTCTGTTCTTCAGCTCCACAGCAATGTCATCCTCAGACAAGTCCATAATCTACAGGAATTTCTCAAACATAACCTCTTTTCTCAGTGCTTTTTCCATTCCCTCTGCCACTCACTGAATGTAGACCATGTTACAAAGGAATGTTAGCCTGAGTTCATCAGACACAATTCTCTAGCCACTGGTCTTCCAAAGCAAACAACAGTGCTTTATGCATTCATCAGCACAAATCTCCCTCTCTGAGGGAATTCTCTGTCTGCTCAGAACCGTTCTGGATTGTTACCCTGAGTTGTTGCTAACATGTTTCTGCGGTGATTGCCTCTCTCTTATCTTTCTCCTCCTCTCTCTGCCCAGGTGTGCAGTTCTAGCTACTGGACTCATCCTTGGTGAAAGACAGCTCTGAGGTCTGAAAGAGGAATTCAGGACTGTGAAAACAGGAATAGAGAAGGAAAAGCGTTATGAAACAGCTTGTAGGACAGTGTCATAGGGAAACTGAGTTTGGGAAAGGACGTCATCTAGTACAATCATCTCCTGCCCAAAGAAGGGTCAGCTGCTTTGAACACGAGATCAGACTGTGTTGTTCAGGGCTTTATCTGATCAGATCTTGAAAACCTCCATAGATGGAAATTGCACAATCTTCTCTGGGCAACCTGTTTCAACTCTTGAATGACCTCGTGATGAAAAAGCTTTTCCCTATGTCTAGTCAGAACCTCTCTTCTGTCAATTTATATTCATTGTCTCTTGTTCTCCTGACATGTACCACTGTGAAAAGCCTGGCTCCAGTTTCTTGATAACCAAAGTCTTCTCTACTCAAGGCTGACCAAGCCTCGTTCCCTCCACATGTCTGCATAGGGGACATGCTCCAGCCTCCTTTTGGTGTCCCTCTGCTGAACTCTTTCCACTTTGTCAATGTCTTACTTCTACTGGGAGTCCAAGTACTGAATGCTGTATGCTTGTTATGGTCTAAAAAATGCTGAGTAGAGGGAGATAATCACTTCCCTTTACATACTGGTTATTCTTCTGCTAATACCGCCCAGGATACTGTCAGTGCATTTTCTTGCCAGGGCGCACTGCTGGCTTGCTGTCTACCAAGACATCCAGGTAATCTTCAGCAGAGACACCTACAGAGTCTGTTTTGCACCTCCAGGTAGAATAACACCCATTAGCCACTACCATTTGAGGTCTATCATCCAACCAGCTTTTTACCCATCCATATCATAACATCCTAACTTGAATCCAAGAATACTGTAGGAGACACTGTCAAAAGCCTTACTAAACTGGAGGTAGATGGCATACACCACTTTTCTCACACTCACAAACCTAGTCGTTTTGTAACAGAAGGCAGTCAGCTCGGTTAAGCCCAGTTGACCTTTGGGAAATACATGTTGCAAACAGCTTCTTCCCATTCATGTGCCCAGAAATGTGTTCCAAAAAGCTATTTCAAGAAAAGACAAGATAGGGCACATCATTTGTTCTGTTCCTGTGCAGATAAAAGATCATCAGATGAGCAGGATTAGGGGCAGAGGTGATGCTGCCTGACTACCCTTCACGTCTAACCTTGTCACAGCTCAATAGTGAGGCTCAGGGATCACCAAAGTGACCTATCCAATTTGACTCTGTATGTTGAATAAAAGCACTGAGAAGACTCCAGGTGACACAAAAATCAAATTAATTACCTACGCACATTTCTAGACACATTATCTTGTCCCATCATCCTCTGTATTGGGTACTGAGCCCCACTTGAGGCTTTTAAAGCCCTGCCTGGCGCTGTCCCTACTGTCACCTCCTTCCTGAAGGACCCAAAATTCCCACTAGAGCTAGATTTAGCTGAAATAACAAAACTGGTGTGCAATAAATGGAGGCTTATGAGCTATGCCAGAGCTTCCATAGGAGATAAGCCTGCTGTACACAGAGTTAAATGTGCACAGAATCTGCACATGCAGTTGGTCTCTCAGTGGTGATCATTTTGCTTCTGCTTCTGCATTACCTCATAAACTGGAGAGCAGAAGAGGTCAGATAGCAAATACAGTTGAAGTTTACTTAACTAAATTGTCTGTGGATGATCCATGTGTGAAGAATACTTCCAAAATTATATATTGGGGAGGGGAAAAGTGAAAAGAGCTTTGAACGAATCCATATGTTTTGTAAAACTGTATATTTTAATAGATAAATCCATTATATTCACAGTTTGACAGGCAACATTCAAATATTTATGCTGATCACAAAACAAAAACTGCTTAGTTTTCTGATAAGACATTGAAAAACATCCATTTAGAAATTGGCCAAAAAGTTGATTTGTGGCATTTTGTAATTTTTCTCAGTATTGCTACTTGACAATCAGTTGAGCAAGTTTTGAATAGAAAAAGGTGTTCATTACTCCTTGAGTTCAAAGGAAGTCCCCACCTGCCTCACATCACTTTGGATTCTCCACCTCATGCCATTGCCCTCCAAACCAGCACTTCAGTGTTGAATGGCTCTCTTGGCAGATTTCTGGGAGCCTTCTCTTCTTCGGATCTCTAAGTGCGCAGCAGCCAACTGGCCTGCAAGTAGCAGCAGAAAATAGCTAAGTTAAAGAAAGCACCGAAAAGTTTGGATGCCTATCTGAGTGCTAGCTGCTTCCATTAGTAATAATCTATTGTTCAGTGAGAGAGCTAGTGCTAATGACCCCTGTTCAGGAAAGCATTTAAACAGAGGCTTAACTCTGTCCCTATTCAGGCTGGCACTTATGTCTCAGTTTAAGTGCTGCGCTGAATAGACTTTTTTTTTCCTGAATCAAGGCCAATTTCAGTTCATCATCCCTGAGGAACAGATGCATTCTTCCCCCCTTTCTAACGAATGTGGAAAAACATGTAGCTAATATTTAACATGGAAGGGGGAACAGTCTAGGATAAAAAGAGGGATGTCCTGTCTTCCTATCAGCACAGATCTACCTACCCTGTGCTCGCCCTGTGCTCAGTAGTACTCACTTGGGACTTCTCATGGATGGATGGTGGAGGTCACTGCAATCCTCCACCATGTGTCACATCAGGTTGGGATAATGAAGAGTGCCTCCTCCTAAATCCATTTTTGTATTCCTAGGATGTAGCAACTCTTTTTTGCAAACTGCTGTAAGATTCAGAGGAGATAGAGCTACAAAGTGCAAAATATTATTAGTCATTATTCAGTGAGTCATGGATGGTTACCCAACATCGATACAGTGATAAGAACATGTCTCATCTCCTAAGGTTCATCTATGGCTTTATGAAGAGTGGATGGGAGGGGATGTAGACCCTGCACTATGTTAGGGGAAAGTTTATAACTACACATTGAGAAAGAAATATAACGAAGGATACTCTGAAAGTTATAAAGGGCTGTTAAGCACCAAATTCCTACATCTGTCTTCCACGGGCCCCTTTAAAAATGCCAGGAGTGGGGTTTATTCAGCAGCATATTTGCAGACAGCCACTACCTTCCTTTGCTAGGTAACACACGGGGCTCTCACCCCATGAGACACATCTCCCCAGAGATCCAGAGAAGAAGGGCTACCTGAGCTCCTGGCAGGGCTGTTTGAGGCACCGGAGCACTAAGCATAAGAACAGGCTTATTTCTGCATGACTTCAACCCAAGAAAAGTGACATTGAGACTTTTGACTTTGAGGAGGAACTGGTGATGCTAGCACAATATATACTGTAAGTTGCAGAGTTAACAGTACTGGCAAATTAAATGCTGTTTGTGTTCAGCACAGGCAGGGGAGGAAGGAAACAGGAAGATTAATTAAAAGTTTTCTAGGTGGTAAACATGATGACTAGAATCCATGGAGCAGCTCTCAGTCCCACTGGAAAAATGGTATCCTGATGTCTTTAGTCCTGGTACAAATCAAAAGCATCTCTGTCACTAAGATGCTCAAACCAAGTTAAAAAGAAGGTGGACATTTTCCTTTCATTTCATTGAGCTCATCATTTAACATGGGAAGGAAGAAGGGGAATATGAGGAAGGTGCCTCTAAGGTCACTGGAAGGGATGTGCTAGAAGAACTTTGGAATCTGCTGCAGGGAGCCTGCAAAAGTGAAATCCACACTGAATGCTAACATTGGACTATGACAATGTTTTCATTGCATTCAATGTATTTCACAAGGTTCAGCTATGTAAATATATGGGCTGCCTTTTCCCTCAATACCGGGTACAGCTTGCAAAGCCTAAGGAATTTCTGGTTGCATTTTCTGATATATGATCTAGTAGCCTTCCTTTCTCTTTCATGTTATAAACATATTATTACAAATAGGCAGTGAATAGATCTTTATTTTTTTTCTTGCATTACTTTAAAAAAATGAATTGTTATCAGATTTAATGATATGATAAGCTTTAAAGTTCCCCTGGGAAGCTACCACAGCCATACTGATTTACATAAGCATTTTCCTACACATAATACAGCATGCAAGCTCTCTGATCTCATTATTCATTAGAAAATTAATGATATCTCTCAAATGTGAAAGCAGACCAGTTCTGCAGAGAGTGCTGGAAATTGGCTAGTTCTCGACGCGGTAGTCATTTTCAATTTACTGGCTTGAAAAAAAGATGCTTTTAAGCAAATAAAAGGGTGCTGACATCAAACAGATACTTGTCTTGCTGCCAGGGAACGAGATGCCTTTTAAGGCAGGAAGGTGGGACTTGAGTGATGTGAATAGGAAGAAAAGAAAACAAGCCAGTCAGAGTTAAGCAGCTCTGCCCCATTCATGAAAAATGTCTAGGCTCATTTCCTCATTGCCAGAGGTCTTTTTTGCTTAAATTCTAAAGCCCTTGCTCTGTTCTTGCCAATAATAAATAGCAGCCTGTTGTTAGAAAAAGTGCAAACTATGGAGGTTTTTTTAAGTGCTTTTCCCCAAGCTACACAAATTGTGGCATCCCACAGATCAAGAGACAATGTTAATAAACCCCTCAAAACTTTGCTGATAACTATATCCCAAAATTGAGACTGTCTGAGACTGTTGCAGAATGAACTGTGGCATATTCACTCATAGGGAGCAAGCACTGAAAATCAAGGATGGCATGAATTGGTACATGACTGACCAGATTAAGATCTGATTTTTATCCCGACTCTATTTAGATTATAGGACCAGCAATTAGCAAAGCTTAAATCCACTATGCAAGTGTGCTAGTTTTGGATATGACAATCAGGATGATTGTTTCGGTTGCTGTAGTAACACAACTGTCAGGACACTGGGGNGGGGGGGGGGGGGGGGGGGGGTTTGCTGCACAGTGTCTCAAAGTGGAACACCTTTGTGTCCATCCCTTATAGAAAAATGGATGAAACCTGTGCCTGCTGCTTGTAGGAGTAGATATGATCTTTCTTTGTGAGATTTGATTGCTGCTTTTTAATGCTCAGATAGCAAGAGAAATTGTTCTGGGGTGTGGTAGAAAAGGGATATTAGACATGTACTGCAACATCCTGTTTTGGAACTAGTTTAATATGAGGCTCACAGACTCAGCATTACAAAATTCTGCACTCAAGCTGTCACTTGCCAAATTTTTTGCACATTAGTTTTGTTTTTTCTTTCCTGTGATCGGTAGCAACATAAAAGGAAACATCTGGTTCTGCAGTGTCCGAATTAGGGGATGCCATAGTAAAAAAACACGAAAGCAACATCAGATTTGAAATAACCAGGCAGTGTGAGAATTTGTGCAATTTGCAAACCCTTCCAGCAGGGAACCAGAAATCTACCGCTGTGGTGGGAATTCCACCAGGCTTCCACCAGTGCAGTAAGACCTCTGCTGTTGTATTGTTGTTTTGACCACACCTTCAACCACTATGATATCCAACAAATAAAGGATGCAAAATAATGAAACAAACTAAAAATCATCCAGTTATAGCTGTTGCCTGAGTGTCAACTGTGGTTCAGAGGGTAAGACTTGCACACGTTTTCTGAGTTGGAATAAAGGTCCTCTAAAGGAAGCACTGGTTCTATCAGAGAACATTGCAATGGAGGTCTAATGAGTATATGTGTATGGGGTTGAGACTAAAATCTCTGATGGGTGTTTATTAATAATAGGAGCTATTAGGCTAAAATATCAGGACACATTTGGAGAGAGAAAGAGAGATTTCCAGTCTGGAAGGAAAGGAGAATCTTATTTGTTTTTACATGATTCACTAGCTCTTATAAGACTCTTATAAGAAGCCCCGCAAATCTGCACTAGTAACTATCGTACATGAAATAAAATCCTCTTAGCGGCAGGATAAATCTGTGCAGTCTCAAACCTTGCAGCTGAGAACAATGTGGTCAACATGTATAAATATCTGGAGAGGGCTTATGGTCTGGAAAAACAAAGGAAATGTCCCACTCAGAGCAGCAGCTGAGCCAAGTGCACTCACGGACCTGTCTGACTTGTTGGATACCGGAATAAAACAATTTAAAGATACTTTACAAGCAAGGTTATGAACCCTTTATACTACCCATGGCATGAGCCAGTCCCTGTCCCAAAGAACTTAGAGCTGCAGTACAGACACAGATAGATGATGTGACTTCACTCAGGCAGCTGGAGGCAAAGTTGGAAGCAGCATGGAGGTCAATCTGCTTTAACCCAACAGCCCACTGACCTGCACAGCCTTTGGATTACGGTGATTATTGCTGTTGCATTAGTATCTAGGAGCACCAAGGACAATGATACTGTTGTGCTAGTCTCTGTACAGTCACACAACAAAAAGATGGTCCCTGCCCCGGAGAGCTGTCATGCTAAAGCACTAGACGCAGCAACTAGAAAGACAGGGGAGCACAGGAAAGCAATGAGATGAGAAGTATTTTTAAAAATACTTTCCCTTAAGTTGCAGTTCAACAAATACTTTAGGCTGAGATAAGACAGCACTGAAAGTAACAGGTCTGATCTCCTGCACCACTCCTCCCTTCTGCCAGCATGGGTCTTTCTGCAGCCAGGTGGAACAGCCTGGGGAACTGAAAGAGCTGAAAAATAACCTTCTTTTTCTTTAATGGGTTGGGTTTTGGCCAGATCTGGCCCCCATTCAGGCTCAGCAAAAGGACACAGAAAAAGAGTAGCCAGCAGACATCCCGCAAGAGTGGGATGGTGTCTTTAGGCAGCAGTGCTAGCTGGTTTTAAATGTCTGTTGAAGCAAACACTGCCTGGGCAACTATCAGTCCAATAGTGAGACCGATTAAATGATGAGGATGCCTTTAAAGGGAACATTATAGGTAAGGATGCTTCCAGCACTAGTGAAATTAAGGCCTTCCTCTAGAAATCTCAGTAAATGCATCTGAAAGAAGCACGCACTATCTTGCTGTTTAGTGATTAGTTGTGCCTTCCATGATGTCAGGAGCCATGCATAATGATACCGTCAAAGGGAGGGAAGATTAAGGAGCAAAATTCTCTTTAAAAATCTCAAAATGCCTATCAAGTATGCCATGTATAAAATCAATAGGACATGCTTTATCTCTCTGGAAAGATGGGAGTCATGAGTATTGAAAGAATGTTATGGATATTGAACGCAACTCACCACAGAAGAATTATGAAGTATTATAACAGTCTTGAAAATGTGAACAGCAAGAAAACAATGCAACCTCCAAAGACTTTGCAAAGGAAGGTGTGCAAAAAGGACCACGGGATGATAGAAGGCCATGAAGGGGTGGGAGGAGGATCCTTTCTGCCTTTGAGCTGAGTGACCACAAGAGTTGGGAACAGCAGTCTTAGGTGAACAGGTGAAGGTGGAGAAAAGATTCACAAGTGAATTGAGTAGGGTACAGAAAAGGTGTAGCTAGCTTTAGATAGATTCACTTGTGTCCAGCAGACCTAAAGCTTAACTGTGAAAGATAAACTTTAAGATAGGAGATGACCCTACATGGATGACCTAGAGATTTCTACAGCTGAGGAAAGCCTCAATGAGTACTCACTCTGAAGACAGTGCCAAATGAAAATCGGTCACTCCAGTCTGGGGAAAATCCTAGAGGACAACTAAGGCTATGAACTGAGGCGAGGGATGCTCTGAAATTTGCATCTTGTTTTCTTCTAGGAGGTACAAAATGCTCCAAAGCTCTAATCAAATCCCAGACACAGGGGTTTCCTACAATGGGCTTCGCTCTGTTTCTTGTAAGTTTGCATATTTCTTGCCATTAATGCAGGAGGATCTGGTAAACCCAAAGTACTTCTAATTAGTACCAATCTAATTTCCCAAGGGTTTGTCTAGCAAACATGGACAAACCCTTGGTTGACTGCAGCCCAAGGCAAGATGGAAAATTGAAAGCAATGAGGTAGATTTCTCACCAAACCACCACCTTCACTTTGAGGGTTGATACTACTGCCTGCTAACTCTTGGGGAGACATGTTCAAATGGAAGCATGTAAGCTCTTGTCTCTTCAGCAGTAAGCAAGCCATGGAGAGACACTGACACAGGACAAGTGCCCAGTGTCATACTTCTAGTTCAGTGCCCAAGTTTGGAGTCTGGATGGCAATGCACTGCTGTGGGCTACATTTTTAAGATGAGTGCCTAAATCCACACTTCTGCTTCTAAAAGCAGGTACTTAAGAATCTAAAAATAGGTCTGCATAATTATCCTTTGGAAAGTAGTTTTTAAACTGCGCAGCTGACACTTGGGAATTCCAAGTGGCTGATCAAACTGAATAGAAAACTGTAGCTATAAAGTGAATGAGAGACCAGACTATATTGAAAAGACTAGCTTATTATGACGAGAAAAGCCAGCAGCACTTTTCCCATGATCACCCTTCAGCACTCTGATTTTCACAGTACAAAGTCCAAAGAAGATAAGAATTTAGTCCAGTATCCCACATCTGGATATTGACCTATTTTGTAGTTTGTTTTGTGTTTTTGTTAGACTTAAATTCTATTTCAGTGGGATGTTCTCTTTAATTTTCAAAGCGTATGAGGCAGCTTGTGTATTCAGGAAGCTATTAACCACAAACCTCTGATTCCGGGGGAAGAGAGGGGAGGGCAAAATTACTGGAAATTGAGATTTAGAAAAAAAATGGCATGGATTGAAGAAAGCAGAAGGTATTGCTAAATTAATCACACTGAATAGAAGAAAACTCTGGATGTGGAAGTCTATTTTCAGGAGTATCTCACAAAATTTCTCTCTCTCTCAACAGTCATACCTGTGATGCACACCTGGTACCGGCACAGTAAGTGCCAAACAAAAAGCAGAATTTGAACTGTAGCGCCTATTCAGCTTGCTCAGGTGCTGACCTCAGTGGCAAAAATAGCAGTATCAGCTTTTTGGAGAAGATTTTCTTTTAGATCCTCACATCTTGAAGCTAAAGACAAGTTCCAAACTTCTACAACACTTCTTACTTCCTGTACATTCTCCTGGAGGTTTTTTTACAGCTACTCATTGCTGCAGCAACATTTGAATTGCTTAAGTGATAGGAAGTGAATTGCTGTGGGCCATTTCAGTATGTGTACTATGATCTGAGAGGCTTTAAACTTCATTTGGGGTGACTGAGACAAAGCAGGAAGAGATTATAGTGACATTATAAGGACAGGTGCAGTCATCAGATATACCAGCGGGGAAAGTAGCACAGTAAACATGGCGACCAAGTATCAGTGCCCGTAAGTGAAAGAGGGTAAATCCAGTTCTTGTACCTGGATGTAGAAGCCCTGCTCCACACAATGCAGGAAGGGGGAAGAGACAGAGTGGTGTCATCTCTGCACCAGTGTTCCTGGTTCCAGGGACAGTAAATTACCCGTTCAGCCCTGGAAAAAGAAAAAGTAGCTGCAGAATTTCTGCACTGTACTGACCATTTGGTCTCCTGCTGAGGCCACTGGCGTATCAGCACGTACAAATGGCTACCTTGAGTTTTGCAGATCACACTCCACTCTTCAGACCCCTTAAATCTTATGCAGCACCAAAGTATTTCTCAGTTCTCGCAAGAGTGTCTTCCTACAGACCTGCAAGACATCTGTACAAAAGCCAGAAACAAAGGCCTAGCTTTTGAGCAGAACTAGCAAAAATTTTCCATCAGAATATTTTTATTTCAGAAGGTGTCATTTCATCAAAATTTAGCCTTTCCACTGGAACTTGCTAGTTTTTGACAATGCTGCCATGACAAAACCCACACAAAATTAAAAAGAATATTTGAATAAGATCAAACCTCTTCTGTATTGGAACAAATGCTAATTTTTTTTTTTTCCTTTTAAAAGGAGTTTTATTTTTGTAATTTAAAGAAAACAAAAACAGAAGTAAATGCTTATATTTGATCCCTCAAAGTTCAAATAACCCAAAAATATATTTTTATGATTAATCCGTTTCACAAGATTATATTTTTGTTCAATAGCAGGGAGATAAATCAAAAACCTGTTGCAAACTTGACATGTTCCCAATGATGAAGTTATGGAGTCTAATCAGCAGTTCTTCTGAGACAATATGGAAAGCCAGAACCACACAGTTCTCCCTGTTTTCTCATCACATGCTGTTCCTTGGGAGGCTGGGAATCTTGGGAAACCCTCAGAGTTGACAGTCAGTGCAAATCTGTGTGAGCTCTGTGCCTACAGGATTTCATGGCACCAGACTTCCAAATATTCCCATGGAAAAGGCCACTCATTGGGGTGGAATTGAACTCTTTGCAAAGGATCCACATGACAGCTGTGCAAACCTCTTTTCTACCAGGCCTTTTGGGACCTCTTCATGAGGTCATTTCATACTTCAGAAACAGCCCTTTCTTTGAAAACCCTTGCTGTTTGAAGGGGACTACTTACTCCACCTGAGCTCCTCTTTTCCTTGAGAGTCAGGAGTCTCCGCAGCTGCAAGTCTGTTAAACAGCACCACACATCCACAGACCTCTGTGCCCAAGCAGAGTGCTGATCATGAACAAGGAAGACATCAGCAGAGCACACCCGGGTGCTGGCCCTTTACCAAAAATTAATTCCACCCCTGAAGTGCACAATGACAAAACGCACTGCCTTTCAAAAGGGCCGTCTACAAAGCACTATACCAGGCCATATGGAGATAATCAAACTAGCCTGCGAGGTATCCAAAGCAGTCTACCTACCATAGTGCTCAGGCTTGGCTAATACAACCTTCATTCAAAGAAATTCAGTCCTCTCAGCAGAAATGCTAAAAGTGGAGGGTAAAGCTACCCTGTATGGAGCCTTAGAGTCTATACCAGGCCTGACATCTATGTCAACTTATTTACATGGGATACATCTGCACAGCACTGTATCCCATCATGTTAGCCTTTCCAAGACTGGTATGTCAGTATGAAGACTACTGGGGCACCACCACCACCCATGCGCTTTGGCACGAAGAGCTGAGAAGTCAAAGCAGCAGATCTTGTCACATGGAACATGGGTGACTGCATTGCATTTCTTTTTTCTCTACAGCTACAGCTAATAATTATGCCCTTTTGGGGAAAGCTATTGCCAACCCCATGGCAAATACGCACTGTATGATGTGTGTAGCACTCTTGTAAAACTGGGGTTTTTTGCTCAGTTTAGCAGAGATGAGTTTATTGTTATGAGCTGCAGCAACAACGACACCTAGACGCTTTTGGATAATGTCACTGGTGGCCATCATATACTTAAAACTAATTAGGTTCCTAAATACCAGGGGGAAAAATTCTTGTAACAGGAAGTAATTAGGGGGGGTTATATCACAGTTTAATCTGTCACTTAGTGCTCCCATGAAATCGGTTCCTTGGGGCACATCAGAGAGAAGTAACTGGAAAAGACATTTCCCAAACTTTTATTCCTGTGACTTGCTCCACAGAAGACAATGAAAATATCTACATCAGTAGCAGAGTTGTGAAATTGGCTTCTTCCTTTTGATTAAATTACACAGGAGGAACGTAGGTTACAGGATTATAATACTGACTCACCAAAGCCAGCCACTTCCCTGCAATGCTTCACATCTTGGCTGGGTATTTTTGCAGAATTTCGTATCAGCCTGTAGTCAAGCAGTGGGAGCTGGGAACAAAGACAATCAGGAAAGTGATGGTACTGTTGTTTCCCTCTCTGAATTAAAGTCATCTGAAAGCCTAGCTGATAGCTCAAAGTGCGATGCTGAACGGTGCATCGCTCCATAACAAGAACAGCAAGCCTGAGAGCATTTGCCTCCACTGCAATTCAATCAGGGTGCCTTGCAGCTCGAATTGCTACTATTTTGTGGGTCACTACCTCCTCCAATATTCTGTGTGCCCTCTCTTGTTTTCTTTTCATTTGCTATGCAGGCTCGCAGACCTTCCTGCTAGGTTTCACTTGGGAGGCCCAGAACCCCTGTTCTGCAAATCCTAACAGGACCTTGATGGATGCTAATGTCTCTGCCTTTCATATCATTTTACCAGTGAAACCTTTGATCTGTCAGCAGTCTTTATATCAATGCAGTCATCTCATAAAATGGAGAATATGACAAAAATATCTGTTGTGCTAACGTAGAGTATTCCTCCCCCCCCCCAAAAAAAAAAATGCAGCATTAGGGAGTTTACTTTAACTTCCACCAGCCAGATGTGCTGTGAGGGTAGAACTGGGAGCAAAAACTCTTTTTCCTTTTATTTTTTTTAAAAAGCAGTCTGGTAAAGGAACTTGTAAAGCAACAAGTACTGTACATTATGATTCAGAGCAGCAAGGGACAGCTGGAGAGACTTGATTGGCTCCAGCCCAATGAAACAGAGGCTTCTTGTGACCAGCTGCTGTGCTGCAGCATGAATGACAAGGGTAATAATTGATTACTAACTGGCAGCTCAAAAGGAAGAAAGAATTAACAAGAGTGATGAGGTGCTTTACAGCTTGGTAACTGTAAAACCAGTAGAACAATTAGGGGAAAAAGAAAGGGTTTTCACTTCTTACCTTAGAGTTACAAGGACAGTGCTAGTTATTGTAAATCGCATGACAAGCAAGCCAGAGGGGCAGGTCAGTGAGTAATATGGGGGCTTTGCACGCCCACAGGTCCTGCAGAATCATTCAGCAGATTTACCGGGGAGCAGCTAAAACTCAGTCAAAAGCATCCAGCCATGCCAATTACATTGGTAGTCAAGGCAAGGTCTCTGAGCCGTCAGCCATAATATCATAGTGGATCTGAAACGTCCAGCGAATGGTGCATTGTGACAAACCAATTCTTTGCCTTTCAGTGGGTGCTCGATGGCACATAAACTCTTTCTGCCCTGAGAATAAACGCACGCCTTTTTCTTTTCCTTCTCTCCCCCCNCCCCCCCCCCCCCGCCCCAACCTCTTGTAAATGGCTTTTGTGTTCACCAGTAAATGCACTGGATGCATTGTTGCTACACCTTTCTTCAAGGAACTTGTACTGACCTCATGCTCTGGGCCATGTAAAGCCTTCTGGCCACTGAGCACCAGGCTCTGCCCCTTTTTCATGCAGAGTAGCACCTCACTTTGGGCCAGATCATGGCCAGCATGCCAATGCAAGAAGTAAGAGGCCATAACGTGTCCTGTGTCTTACTTCTCACACACAGAGGAATAATAGCCTCTGCGGACTATGCCCTTTCCTTAGCCCAAGTGGGAAGAACGGTGAACTTGATGGATCCTTCATTTCCTTTCCCAAGGCATCTGGCAGCAGGAAGCATGTGCTGTGCCAGCTACAGACCCGTCACGGTTTGCTCCCTTCCCAGAGCAGCAAGGAGGCAGGTCTGTCCCAGCAGTAGCTCAGCAGTGGGTGGCTCCGTTCCTGGGGCTGAAGCACCATGGTCTGATCTAGCTCTCTGTGAGCAGAGCTGATAAAATCAATGGGACTAATCATGGGGAAAGTTATCATTCAGCATGAGCAAAGCTGGCAGCCTCTGGTCTGACATATGGAAAATGCTCTTCTAGCTGGTTGAAGCCTCTTCAACTCAGCCCATCCTCACCCCTCCTCCCACTCCAGAATCTGCTATCCTTGTGCTTATGAAGTAGCTCCTTATCACTGGCAAGGCCTGACACCTTCCAACTCAAAGTTAACAAGATTTGTCTCTCCTATCTTTTGCCATTTAAAAGCTAAACAACCCATCCAAATTGGGGTTTTAGCCATCTGTAGTTCTACAGCCACTACAAAGAAAGCTCTTTCCCCAGAGGTGAATTCTTACTACCTACCTCAAATGACTACTCGAGGATGGTGCACCATCCACTTCTCATACTGGCCTATGAACTTGCCTCAACAACTAGTTAAGAGCTGACTTTGAATTTTTTTTGAGGATAAAGACAGGGGAGAGACATTGTCATGCCCTGTTCAGGGTCTTAATCTGACATTTCAGACCAGTGAAGTCAATGAGTAATGCACTAAGGAGATCATGATTGTTCCCCCCTGCAACTAGAGGTGTAACACCCTGGGCTGTGCAGCAGGGAGAACAACAGGCTCAGGTTGCTAATGTGGTATTCCACCGACAAGAAAAGCTGCTGTGACAGAGGGGAGCCGAGCTGCTCCAGGGTAGAGGTAATTGGGGCTGTCCTTGCTCCCACTCAGTGGAACATTAATGGAACAAATTTCAGACAGAGGATATTGCAGTGGAGCTCAAAATGTGCAAATGCAAATGGTACAAGAGGCATGTCTTCATCAGTTCACCCTTGAAGACTCCCCTAAGGACTGTAGAGGGAACTTTACTAGAAAATCTACCAAAAATTCAAGGCCTGGGGGTGGGTTGGCAGGTCTGGGGTTTTTGTTATTATATACATAGTGCAAAAATGTGCTTGACTAATCTAAACCTTGTGTTGCTTTCTTATACTGCTAGAGCAATTATAGCTGAGAAAAAAAACCACATCACCCAATATGGAAATACTTTTTTTTCATGTTTGACATTTTTACATTTTTACTGACAGGGCAAAGCCTATGATTTAATCGGTCTCCATTTCCCACAACTGCTGAGAAGGGACTGGCCCCTCCTCCACATTTCTCAAAGGGCTGATGATTAGAAAGAAGGCCGTGCAAAACTCAAAGGAGTTAACTCCATCTATCATGGAGCACTGTTAGCACTGTTGAAGTAGGCAAAAAAAAAAAAAAGAAAAGAAATACTTTCTCCCAAAGGCCTTGGTGTGTGCACTGCAGTGTACATAGTGATTGTGAGTCTCTGTGGCAGAAATGGGATCACTTTGAAGAAACAAGGTATTTTTTGCCACTCATTCAGGAAAATGAGAAGCTATTCTGCTTTTCTTTTACCAAAGCACATTCCTTCTACATCCTTTTTTTTTTCACTCTTATTACTCTTTTTAGTAGCAATGCCACAGCCTGCTGTGAAGAAAGAAAGAAAAAAGAAAGAAGAAAACCAGGAGGCCCCAGCTCTGCTCTTGTCAAAGCTGATGGACCCACCCCAGTGTGTCAAGCAAATTGCCTTCAATATGGACCAGAGACATAAAGTACTAGCATCCTGGCCCAGGAAAAGACAACTGGCAGCTGTTTCCTCCAGAGAAGGTGTAGAGATGCAGCTGCAAGCAAGAAAAAGCAAATAATCAGGTGGTCACAGAGACAATATAAACTGGAAGCTGAGCACAAATTAGGTCATTGGTGCTGATCAAGGTTTTCAGAGCTTGGAAAGAATTAAAAACTATCCCAGAGAAGAAACTGATCTTCTCAAACCTGTAAGAGTACAGTTAACTTTTCCTTTCAGCCATCCCCCATGCATGCTGGCACCATCCCTTCATGCTGCTGTGATGACTCATGGGAAAGAGAGGGTGGCACAGGTGACCAGAAGATATCTTACCCTGTGGAAACATGGCATAAAAGTGCCATGAGCATCTGGGGGTGGCCAGAAGTATGATACCTACTTGCTCTGCAGGGAGAAACATCAGTTGTTCTAAGTGCTGTTAGCAAATAAGACAAGACCATGCTTTCAGTGGCTTACCACTTTGCCATGTTACTTTGCCATGAACATGTTTGCCATGTTCAAGTATTACCTGTGCAAGATCTTTGGCCATAGTGGAGAGGGATATCCTGGGGTTTAACTTTTCCAAGACATTAGCAAAACTAGTTTAGCTGATTGTAAGAACAAAGAGGCAGAAAGCCAAAGTCTTGACCATGTCTGAAAAAAGTATCTATGTGATGATTTTTGAGCTGGCATTTTTGAAGAGTCCATACTTACTAAGTTCCAACTCCTCACAGCCTTCACCTGGGACCTGTCTGTGCATGCACAGACCCAAGGGAGCAGAAGGTCCCCATAAGATCTCACCAGGAAAACAGGAATGAACCCCAGCTTTCCCCGGCGGCTGCCTCTGCTGACCAGCCTGAGCCACACCAAGGAGAACCAAAAGCTGTTTCTTGGGGCAGCTGGGGTGGTCTGGATGCCACTCCAGCAGAGGGAGGGAAAAGAGACTAGTGACAAGGAGATGAAGAAAGAAGCAGCATGACTGAACCAGACAAGAAAAAAGACTGGGACAAGGAGGCAGAGTTGGATATGGGGACAGAGTGAGGAATAAGTAAAGGAGATCGGAACTCAGGGTGAAGGAGAAACTGGACTGGGACAAGCAGCCAGGATTTGTTGTGGGAAAAGAAGAATTGAGACTTAGTATTGAATTGGGACTTCAGGTCTTGAGAGAGACTCTAGGAGTGGATGAGCAAGAACAGAGATGCTATGAGAGACGTCTGAGAAGGGAAGCTGGAACTGTGATTCACCAGCAGTGTTTCTCATAGAGGATTTGTTCCTATCTCATTTTACAGGTGAGAAAACTAGATCACAAGGACATTAAGCAACTTCTCCAAAGATATGCAGGTAATTATGAACTTAAATATCAATCCTTCACATTTCTATTCAGACACATGAAGAGCGGGGCTTGCCATGTGGCCACCCTTCTTTTTGAGACTGGATTGCTTCTCATACTTTCACAATAAGATGTAAGAAACTTGAGTTTTTCTCAGAGCTCTCCTGCTCACCAGCAAGCAGCATGGGTCACTCCCTCCACCGCTCTGAAGTCCTGTTGCCTGTGGTTTTCAGGACAGGTTTTCAGGGTGTGATGCACCAAGCAACTCGCTAAAGTACTTCATTGTGGGAGACCCAGTTGAGCCCCAGAGCGTGCCCTATCAGAGGGAAGTAGGGCATGAGGTTTTCTCATTCAATACTGTCTGCTTATAGCTCAGAGGTTTCAGGTTTTGCTGCAAAGCCAAATTCACCAAGGCAAAAAAGAAAAAGAAAAAAAAGTAAAAAAAAAAAAATACTCTGGTAGTCTGTGATATTAAGGATCCTGAAGAAGAAAGCACGAAAAGGAACTACCTACCTGCAAGTGTACTTTCATACCTTGCACAACTTTATTTATACAAGTGGGTCTGGCTCATATGGCTTGTTCAGACAGCTCCAGTGGGACTTATTTAGTGAAAAGGACAGTACAGGAAAGGATTTGTAAACTCTGGGAGAAACCCAAATTCCTGTGTAAAGAGTCTTTAGAATCTTTCAATAGCTTTCCAGTGACTTACCCTGTTCATTGCGGGTTTCTAAAAACATACTAACAAGCAGACAATAGCTTAGCAGCAAGCAGACTAATAAAAAAGAAATTATTTTTATTATTATTATCATCATCATCATCATTATCATCATCATCAAATTATTAATCCACCAGATTTACCAATAGGGAAGGAAGGGTAATTCCTCTTTGTAAATTATCGACTGCTGCTGAAAGTGCAATACTGCCTCACAGAAACCTCCAGACATTTTTCTCTGCTTTCATTATCACATGATAAACACATTATGATCCACCATGCACTCCCACAATTCCAAGCTTATTTTGTGACTTCTGCTATTCTACTAACTTTAGAAATAAATGGAGATACATGCGCATTTTGACAATAATATTCCATGTCCCCATTTAAGAAGGGGGAGAATATGGAGGTATCATTAGATACCAGGAATTTGCTCACAAAGGTGTGGAATACAGTGGGTAGGTGCCTCATGAGACTGCAATCACATTAAAATTACTTGTGATTCAAACTGAAAGTAAAAGACACTGATGCACTCATTGCTTGCAATTAAAGTGCACAACAAGGGGGAGTTAGTATTATTAAGCAAAACTGAAAGTGTTGTAGATAAAACACCTATTCTGCTCATCCTCTGGTTAGACATTCTCATTTCTGCACCTACAACGTGCAGGGCTTCCCCTCTGTTGCCATCAAACTTTCAGAATAAAAATCATTATTTCTAAACCAATTTCATTACGATAAAGGTTAGCAGCACAGAGTGCAAGACCCTGGGAAAACTGTTCTGAGAAGACCATTGGTAAAGCACTGGACAGAGACTTCTAAAAAGGGTGCAGTTCCTAGGTCCTCTGTAGGTTTCCTGTTTGTCTGATCAAGTCATTTGGTGAATCTGTGCTTCAATTCCCAGACATCAAGAGGGGGTGATACCACAACATTCCCATACTCAGCTTGACGGGACTGTGTCAAGTATAGATTTTGGAGGTTGGATTAGAGACTTGGCTTCTGCTTGGTCTCTGATCTTTGTCACCAAGCTGCTCATTTGTCTCATTCAGGGCCAATGGAGGCTCATCTGGAACCCTCTGCCCCTTGGCGGGCTACTCCACATACGGAGTGCAGTTGTTCTCTACCTGCATGCTCCTTGCAGCACCAGATTTACAGCATGTGTGCAGAATGAATGCATGGCAAAAGTACCATGACTTTCCCTTGTGACAGTGGGCCCCAGAGAGCAAAGACTGGAGATTCCCAAGGCTGGAGCAAAAGCACATGAAGGAAGAAAGTTCAAGAATTAGGGCACACAGAAGGGTTAGGGGGCAGTATTTGTCTTTAGTCTTGTGTATTTTTACATTAAATCATCAGATTAATCATCATAGGAATACAGGAATTGTCTTGGGAAGTGAGATCTGTAGAACAATCTTTGGACTAATGTAGCTTGTGACAGCCTAGCAGGTAGAATATTAGGTCAAACTAAGGAGACCTGACCTTTTAAAGATAATGCTGACCCTGATCCTTCTTTATAAGATGCTTTTCAGTTGGGCTATATATGATAATTTCACACTGCCTTCCTGAACTGCCTGCTGAACTTCCCAGCATACATTTGTGCTTGTGTCCCATCCAGGCTAGGGAGATATATCTTGCTAAAAATTCCCTCTCAAATCCCCTTCCTTTTATACAGTGAGAGCAAAACAAAAAGAACTAGAACATGGCATGCAACTGTAGCCTTCAAGTTTAAGACCACGTTAGGAAGAATATATCTACATTCATGTTAGATTCACAAGAAAAAAGCCTGACAACTCTGCGTTGCTTGAAGCTATGAGAAAAGGAGGAATAAAAAGAAATGAAATAAAGCTATCTGGTCGAAGAAGAAATAAAAGTTGCATACAGGAAAGCACAGAGCATGGGCAATGACTTTTTACTATTACTTGTCAAAAAGACAAGAGAAGATTTTTGAGAGTAGCTAATATCAGCGATAGGGGAATTTCCCCACCAATGGGAAAACTGCAGCAAACTTTCACAAAGAGAGGATGTGTGAGAAATAAGTTCTAATGTTCAGCACCACCTCACTGCATCTTAAATCCCTCTCTTGAAGGAATGCCTCATGCCATTCAATGCTTTAGCATCGCGAGGTCTCATGCAACTGGCAGATACAGCTACACAACTCTGGGGGCATCCAACCATACAACTGCCTTTGGGCTGCAGACTTGTCCCACCTCCAGCCAGGAGAACTCACCTCTGGCCCTGCGTGCTTTGTAATGCCTGGCAGCCCAGCATCTTTCTGTGTAAGTGAGTAATATGGGGACCATGCTACTAACCTAATACAAAGAAGGAAGTCAGGCTCGTTATGCATGTTAGAAAATGGCACCTAATAATAAATGTGACATTGCTTTGATTCCAAGGGCACCATCACAACCCGGTTGGACAGAGCAGCTGTACTAGACTCCTCAGGCCAGAGGAGCCCAGGCATCAGGCCTTTGGTCAGGATGGGGCTCCTTCTCCATCCATTGCATGAGAATCATTGGCTTTGTGATCTCCAGGAGGAGATGGCTGTGGGTGCCAGGGATGGATCTGCATAACAGTTACATCAGGGCACTGTGTGTCTGGAAGTAAACCTAAAAGGCAGGGTATGCTCTTGCAGGATATGTTTGTCATGTTACTTGCAGTTTTAAAGACTAAATTAGGCTAAAGGCAGCACTTTCACTCAGACATCCCTCCAAGACCAGGGACTTCACACTGTCTTAGAAGAACAGTGCAAGCACAGAAGGGTTTCAGTGAAGCTAGAGAAGTGCCACTGATGACAGATGTAATGTAAGTGAGCACAGAGCAAAGCTCTTTCAGTTCATTAAAATGTAAGGCTTAGAGCCTGGAAGAGGGGAGGTTGGAACCAACCCTATGGAAAACTCCCGTGGAATTTAATAGAAAAAAATATTACAGATTTTGAAAGCTTATTGGGAATATTCCTTCCCCTGAAAAGGTTTTGGGGTTTTTGCACTGGTTTCCTTGAAATCTGTCCTCACACATTTCTGTGGACCCTCCTGGATTCATACCTATTACATTTCACTAGTCTTTTCCATGCAGACATGCAAACTGAAACCACAGAAAATATTTTCATGCACCCTCCACCCTCCAGAGCAAACCCACCACATTCACCCCAACTCAAGTGAAGTGTGACGTGGCAGCTTCCTCAGAGGTGCCAGCCAGCTGCAGCAGGCAGAGAGGCAGCAGAACCTGGGTGGAGGGAAATAAAGCCAGCTTTTAGGTAAAAATCCTGTGCTCACTGATTTTTTCCTTCTTTCTTTTGCAGCCAAGCTGTACAGCACTAAATCAATAGACTCACAAATCTGAGGAATTTTATAAGTCACTTTTAGTAGGGACCAGTGACAATCCTAAATATGAGGTGTCCACGAGCTAGCAAATCCTGCTCTGGTGAAAGTGAGCACACCTCTTGTTGAGACCAGAGGGAGCTGCTCCCAATTATACTAATGCTGAATATGGCTCCATTATTGACATTTTTTAATTGTTGGACATTGTTAAAAAAAAAAAAGACGACACTGGAAAAATGTGCATTCTATCAAGTGTTGTGAAACTGCGTGGGTTGGAGAAGGCTCAGTTTTTAATAAAGGAAACATTCATTGCATCCCATTTCAAGGACTTCTGTTAGATAGAAAGGAGGAGGCAAGCAGGAAGCTGAAGCTTTTCTCCTGCTAGTTCTCCCTTTGCTATCAAACAATAACATTTTTAATGAAAAAGAGAAAAAAAAAAAAGGAGGGGGGGAGTAGGAAATCCCTTTTCTTTTTTCTTCATTCTTAGTGGCTGTGTACGTGTAACCGTGGAGGCTGGGGAGGTTTCCTTACCTTTGCCAAGGTCAGACCCTGGCATCGCATGCAGTGCAATAGTGCTGGGTGCTCAGCTGGCTCTGTGGGGATCCTGACTGGGTCCCATTCACAGGAAAAGGTGACAGACAAGCTTTTTTCCTGCTACTCTCAGGTTAATTTTTGGAAGGTTCCTATGGAATGTAAAAAAAAAAAAAAGGTACTATTTTAGAGGCGGATCTAAACCAACCTGAAAACTCGGCATATGCTCCTTGAGTCTAGTCCAGGCATACCTACAGTCTTTAGTCCTATTACATTTTCAGAGGCATTTTTCACCAGGACGATATCAGTCTCCAGAGTTTTAGGTATAGTTCATTCTTCCCAACTTCCCTCTGTTCTGCTTCCTCCTTATTGTTTTCATCTGCTAGTACATCCCTGCCTGATTTGTCATAATTTCATGTTGACATACTGTAGTAAGACAATTGCAGCTGCTCTCTCTGAAGAATGCAAACAGGGATCTGTCATCTCCTCTCCCTTCCTCCCCATCCCCCTCCCGGCAGGGATGGATTTCATCGGGAATGAAGGGACCATTGCCACCGAGAAGTGGCTGCAGTCTGCCCGTGCAGAGGGCTGGCAGATGATCCCTTGTCACTCAGATCTTTGTTTGGCAACTGCAGTTTATTCTCAGGCTAAATGCTCACCCATCCAAGTGTGTGTATGTTTATGTAGTCAACTCTGGGATGCAAACGGCATTCCTCTTATCATACAGAGAGAGGATATGAGCTCATTCATAAAGAATCCCAGCTCTGGGGTGCCCCACTCACTTAATCCAAGCATCCCCTGCATGCCCCTTCTTCTGAGAGGGTGGAAGAAAAGAAAAGCACAGTGCTATTGGCTTTTAATAAGTGGGATAATATATTTCAGAGAGGAGCTCAGACAGGAGAGGAAATGAACTTGGCTAGACAGTCACAATAAAAAAGGGGGAAAGAAATTTGCAAAACTCGTTCCATTATTTCATGTAAATATACTTGGCTGGATTAAGACAGTCTGATATAATCATAAGATGCTGAATAAGACTAAAGGCCATCTCTCCCCTTTAGACAGATTTAGCAACGCAGTACCGTTTATTAGTCTGCTTGATAAAGAAACAAACAGATTATTGGCTTGGCAATTGCTGATTGTCAAAATAAGCAAAGCTCTAAATGTTGTACTAAGCTTCTGATCCTGGAAAAAGGCCCCGGGACTGGTACAGCACCCAAATCAGCTTGCTGGGGCTCCACCTGGGATGGGGGATCATCTTGTGCGGTACACTTTGCAGGTCTGGGCTTAAAATGGGAGCAATGAGCAACTCACGTTGTAGGCACATGACTCAGCGTACACACAAATAGCAATGTAATTGGCACACATCGGTGCATCAGAAAGATTTTCTGCTCAGGGCTTTGGTTGAACACATAACCCCCAAGTGGTGAAATAATTAGTAAACGAGATTTAGGTGGGAGAAGAGCAAGGAAGAACAGGGAAAGACCTGTTGCCACTGAATGTGGTGTTGCTGTTTGGGGCTTATTAAAACAGAGGACATTAAAAAGCTGCGAACGGTTTAGACAGGAGCTGCAACGGTCCTGAATACCTGGAATGAGACCAGAGCTGGCTCTTACCATAGGCAAAGCAGGTAGTTACCACCTAAGAGAGCAGATGACTGCAGGGAGCACCAGGTCTGCTCTGTCTGTGCCGGGCTGGCTGCTGTTCCTGCTGCCACTGAGGGACAACGCAGTGCACGTGGCACAGCCGTGAGTGTGCCAGGAGGTGCACCTCTCCTGCCTTTCTGCCCCAGCATCAACCTTTTTCCCTAGTCTTCCCCTTCGCAAACAAAAATGCCCACCGCCCCGCTGCAAGATGAGAAAGCTCAGCTCTGCCTGCAGTAACAGGGTGCCTTGAGCCAGCCCTTGCAAAACGCTTGAGTGACTTCAGTCTGTTTATTCTATCCAAGAAGATGTGCCCAGGCAAAGGTTTCTAATGCTTGCATGGAAAGACCACAGAGGTCTCACCTAGCACATGAAAAGCCTAAAAAGATCTCAGATAGCAAGATGACGTCTGAAAAGAGATACGTTTAGGCTAGGGGTAAAACGCCCACTCTAAGGAGAGTTATCCACCGGAACAACTCACCCAGGCATGAGGGGGGTGCAACATAACGAGACATCTTTGGATCACGGTGACTGACTTTCCCTCCAGGCATAGTCAAGTTCAGCCTCTGGATACAGGCACTTGACACAGAAACTGCTGGACAAGGTGTCTTTTTCAGTGTGATCAAGGAGCTCAGACAAGATAATTTCAACAGTCTCTGCCAGCTATAGTGCCAGAGAGGCTCAGAGCAGCCCCAGTGAAGTTAGGATGCAATCTCAAAGTCCCTTGGAACCCAAACAGAAGCTGCAGAGGGTGGAAGAAAGGTGTTGTAATCTGCAGCTGAGGGGTAGACCAGTACACTCAGAGCTGGAGGATGATATGATCTCAAAGGGGATACTAGCACCACTCAGTTCTGCAGTCCTGACACAGGGATGGAGCAGGTCCTGGGTGAACCTGCACCCAGGACTACATACACCCCGGACCCATGCTTGTCAGCCCACTCAGCAAGGGGTTAGAAACAGGTCTCTTCCCAAACTCTGCCTCACTCCACCACTAGTCCCACCACCTGCCTCTAACCGCCAGTCCTCAGGCTGAGCTACATCCCCTGCAATCCAAGCAAAGGTGCCATGCAGGAACACAGGCACAGGGTTACACTGTCACCTTCAAAGGCTTGCTCAAGATCACACAAGACACCTGTGTGAATGCGGAGTGCAGAAAATACCTTCTGAGTCTTAAGCTAGTATCTAACCAATGAGGCACATTTTTCCATTGGTTTTTTTTTCATAAAACCATGCCTGAAATGTTCCCATCCTGCTCCTGCACAAGTCAATGGGGAGTCTGTAATAATATTCAGCAGGAACAGGATCATCCATATGCAGTATTGAATTAAAATGATAGAAATACAGGCAGCTACACATGACAGTGAAGGCAATTTTGCTAATGCATGGGATTTATCATGGCTTCATGATACTCTTTTTTTTAAATTTCCAGCTCCTGAAGATATGTGGTGACTTAAGCAACTCACTGGTATTCTTTAAGTGAATCTTCAGTGCTTGTTGTTGATGAGAAAGCTTAAAAATGTAACAGGAGATGAATGAAAACTGAAAAATGTGAACAGAACTTGAACTACTTTCTAAATCTAATTTTTCAGCCACTCCCGTAAATACTTGCAGCCTGAACTTTTGGCACTGGCAATATTTCTTATGCTTATGCTTAAAGTGCAGGGTGCAGATTATAGTCTTTCAAAATTAATGGGAATTTACTATCACAAAAATGCAAATACCTTTTTAAAGACTTATGATTTTCTAAGTAGTTTATAATTTTCAAAAATTATTTTTAAAATATTTTCTTTTAAATCTCATGATGTGACTGAGCTGGCCCCACCTTTTGCTAATGTTTTTTACTACACGACAACTGATAAAAATTATAAAAGAATTTGAAGGGAAAATACAAATTGAAAATTAAGTTTATTTCAAGATTTTTATCATATTTATTAATTTTTCAATTCAGCTAGTAATTTTGGATACTATTTTCAGAACCTAATCTTGAATTAATCTACAGGAGCCCCATTGTCAGAAGAATTCAGTTTCAGCTGTGAACATGCAGCACACAGAAAATCTAGTCCCTCCGAGGTATCACATTATGAACAGATGGAAGGAAGAACAGAAGTTCAGCAGTCAGTTTAAAAACTCTTGCCCGTAATGAATTGCTGTAGTTATACTCTTTCAAGTGCAGAAGGTTGAATATATTCATGCTATATTGCTTTTTCAACATATGTAATTCCTTCAAATTCAAGCCAGATTTGCCTCTAGCAGGACACCACACATCTGGGGACACCTTTGACAATGTTGTAACTTCAACTCTCAGCCAGAAAATGCATGTGGTAGTAGATACCTTTTCCTGAAAGTATCTCTGTCAATATTTGTGAAGTACTCAAGGGACAAGGACAGCAAGTGTGACAGACAATCACAGGAAGGTGGTAATCACTGTCTCCTCACTGCTGGGTTCAGAAGTGGATGATGAGGTACAGGGCTGGACACTGACCCTGAAGATAAAGCAAACTCTGCATATCTGCCTACTGAGCAAGGATGATGGGATGGAGCTGGATGTTCTTTTGTTCAGTCCCTGAGAGTGCCTGCTTTTAGGCAGAATGACATTGTTTTTCCCATAACACATGTAGGGTATAGCTAGCTGGGAAGAGGTACTTCCCCATTCAAAAAAAAAAAATGACAAAACAAGGTTTTCTCATTTTCACTAAAAAAAGTAACTTTGAGTTTTCTCATTTACTTTTTTTTTAAAAAAAAAAGGAAAAAAAAAAAAGGACTCACTCCAATGAACATCCTCTTCAATTTTGGAGGAAAAACCCATAAGCTTTCTAGAAACAGATTCTGCATCCAAACTTCCACAGAATTAATAAGCTGTTCTGTCAAATATATTCTGGCAGAAAATTTTCCACTGTTTCCATAATTAGCACACGCACTTGTACACAAAATTGCATGTGTATTTCTTTCCATTTCTATCCAGTTGTCTTGTAAAGGTCTAAAAGGCTCGCACCAGCTCCTGTGAATGGGAAAAAAAAGCACTGCATCCATTTTACAGATGTGCAGCAACATTAATCAGATTTACTCAAGGACACACAAGAAGTCTGTGCAACAGCTGGGAAGAAAACCCCAAGTCCTAGTCATGTGCTTTAGCCACAGAATTATCCTTACTCTTGGAAAAGCAGAGGGGTGCTTTTGTGGAAAACAATGAGTTGTAAAGCCTGAGGAAAATAAACTCTTCCAGGCTTTTTCTTAAGCAGAGCTGGAGAAAGAATTTGTCATAGAGGGGTTTCTTGTAGGGATGTTTAAATGTGGATTTTGGTCCCATTTGAGGTCTGGTTTGCTTTAGTAAATAAATATATACATGTGTTTAGGTGGGCTTGAATAAACCTCCATCAGTTAAAGACTCCTTCACAAAACCACTGGTGCAGAGAAGAGCCCAGCTTCCCCCTGCTCGCATGCGACTCCACACCCATGCCACCCCACTGACGTCATAAATGCTAAATTCTTTCATCGTTGTTTGAAACAAGACCTCCATTATAAGCCCAATTTTGACTCTTCCTCTAGATGAAAAATAATCAGCCTGAACTTTCACAGGCATGATATTATCCCAGAGTAGAATGTCCTTTTAGGAAACTTGAGGCTGGCTGAACAAAGTTTTCAAGAGATTTTTGGTGAAGGAAGCAGGGGGAATAACAAGGAAGTATACAAAAATAAGCTGCTTTTATATTTTCTTAGCTTAATGTTTAGGAAAAACCTTTTAGGCAGGAATAACCAGGGGGAATAAGGCAGGTTTTCTTATCTACGTGATATTTTGACTTGCACACACTGCAGCAATATCTGCAAGCTCTAACTGATCAAGCAACTCCAGAGCAGCCCACATCAGGAGCAGTGACACAAGGTGGAAAGTGGCTCTGGAGGAGCTAGAACAATCTGAGCAAACTTTATCTCATTGAATAATTCAGGTGGGAAGGGACCTCTGGAGGTCCCTAGTCCAACTTCTTGCGCACAGCAGGGCTACTTCCAAAGCTAGATGAAGTCTCACAGGGCCTTGTCCAGTCAAGCTTGGACAGTGTGCAAGGATGGGTATCCCCCAGCTTCCCTGGGCTCCTGCTCCTGTGCTGCACCACTGTCAAAGGGAAGAGTATTTCCAAATAAAAAAATCAGATTTTTTCTTGTTGCAACATGTGTCCCTTGCCTCTGGTCCTTCCTCTGTACACTTCTGAGAAGAATCTGGTTCTGCCTTTTCTATAACTCCCCTTTAGCCAGTGGAAGACTGCACCTAGATCTGTCTGAACCTTCTCCAGGCTGAACAAACCCAGCGCCCTCAGCCTCTCCTCATACACCACGGGCTCCAGCCCCTGACCATCCTCGAGGCCTTTTGCAAGACTTGCACCAGTTTGTCAAAGTTCGCCTTGCTCTTATTCCAGGAGGAACATATGCAACAGTGGCACCTGATGCATGTATTGACTCAGCCTACCTCAAGCTAGCCTGGTCTGGCCACACTGGCTGCAACTATGGCTTCAGATGCAGTGCACGAAGAGAGAGGCAAGAGGAAGAGCAGAAAGGCTGCTGCCGGTTCAATGCCTTGGCCTAAAGGTACAAAAGTAAACAGATGGGGATCTACAAGGACAGTTTTTCCCAGAGGTTGCACAGAAAGGATGCTCTTTAGCTTCATGTCTCGTGTTGTCCATCCCTATTTCCTTCCCAGGCCTCTCTTTCTACAGCCACCTCCAGTTTCCCAGCTGCAGAGATATACGCTACTGTTTCGAGCACGTGCAGTATCTGAAGCACTCGCCCACAGAGTTTTCCAGGTAGTAGGCACAGCTTTCCAGCTTGTTCAACTTGATCATGGTCCACTGCAGACTTCAGTGTCGCTGCAGACAGATTTTCCTCTGCATCTACACAGAAAGAGCTTGTAAGGGACAACCAGGGCAGCACAACAGAAGTAGGCAGCTGCACGGCTCGTAGAACTGGCTGTTCTACACCAGAGGAATGGACTGTGGGTTTTGAAGGCAAAGTTACGTCTGACAACAGCTCAGTGACACCACCGTTATCTACAATGTACTGCATGAAACTGCCCTTCGTCCAGCCTGGGGTGAGTCCTGAAGACTAAAGGTGGCTGAGTTGTTAATTTCCTCCTCCCAGTAGCAAGGTGGAAGGGAAAAGAGGCATGATCAAGATGTTCATGGACGACAGTCCATCAGCCTACCTGATAGAATAGCTTTCTGGGGTCATTCATACAGATGATAGCTGAAATAATAGCTAACTCCAGGGGAGCTGCCTGCTCCCGGATCTTAAGAACACAAAGAATTTAATGTCTTTTTCTGGCTCAATTTTTCCTGTATAATATAGGCTGTAGGCTCTGAGTGTAGGTGAGGACTATGACTTTGATATCTCCCAGAATCCTCTCCTTTTCTTAAATAATTCAAGTAAATGGTATTAACACAAATTTTTGCATGGAAATCAAAACCTAAGTATGTCTGGTATGTGGTAGAGATAATCAGAGCAATACTGAAGCAGCATATGTCAAATTTTGTCGTTCATACATCTTTCTCTAACTCTCCTGCAGTTTTGCTGTCTAATCTGTTCTCCACAAGACCTCTGCCTAATCTCTGTGTGGCTTCATAATGTTATCTTTGAAAAAAAAAAAAAAACAACAACCCAAAACAAAAACCAAAACCAACTTGTAAGGGGAATATTTTCCCATTTTCTTCGAAAATAAGATACCCTAAAAGCTACAGTAGCCAAAACTGTAGAACCAGCAAGAGGGAGCCCAAGCCCAGTGGCAGACTGAAGACCTGATATGCCGAGGCACATAATGAAAGAAATCAGAGCTTCCTAAAAAATAAGGAGTTCCCAGATCACCAACAGAGTATGTATCATTGTGTCCATCCCCAGAATATCCACTGACACTAGGCTTTTAAAAACACAACTTTATTCTGATAGAAAATCTATTTTGCTATAACTTTCTGACATACATCAGTTGTAATGTTTTTCTCCTTCTGAGCCCCAGTAAGTAAGGAAACAAAGCTTTCCAAGCAATAGGTCCTCTAAAAGCTCTGTAGTCTTTGCAAGCTTTTTAAAAACTTTTTTTGAAACTTTGTTTTTAATAAACAGAAACCTAACTGACATGACCTTAAAGACTTATCAGCACTTGTACAAAGCAAATCCATACATTAGCTACGTGTCTTCAACATCCATGAGTAATGAGGCATCTCCAGCCCTACAATAAGATTTTGATGCCACCCTGTCATGTATTTTGTCCCTCTCATATATGCATATGTGTGAGAAAACCCCACCTTCATATATGGTATGTCTTTCTATTGACATTTTCACATGAGAGAGGGAGGCTGAGGTAATCTTATTATCACCAAAACATTGTAAAAACAGCAGAGCATTGGAGAACTTTAATCCTTTTCTAAATTATGGACTGAGAACATTACAATCGTGCTGAGCACAAAGGCAGAGCTGTAACTTGACAGGCTTGTATAATTTACAGCCTCTATAGTAAAAGAGGTGTTTTTATTAAATGACTGCCTGAATTTCTACAGCCACTTCAGACTCTGATGATACTGGGGAGGCTTGCATTCTGCTGCCATCATTCAAATCCTTCCCTTTCACCACATGAATATGGCTGGGATTCCAGTTCAAAACACATACACAGTTATTTATCTATTACTGCTTGTCAGTTCAGAGCTGAGGCTATTTATGTTGGTACCTCATTTCATACACCTTAAATAGCTTTTGTTTCTGATTTTATAAAGCTGAGTTTTCTTTATCAAATAAGCATAAAACATTAACTAAACAATACGCAAAATACATTCATCACCAGGAAAATGCCCCTTGCAAAGAAGGCCTGTGTTTTATGTTCATGTATTCAAATTTCTATTTAAACGAAAATAACATGACAAATAAAGAACTGAAGCTTTTTTGCTGACTGAATGCTCGTTTGCCATAGGTACCTAACATTATTTTTCTCTTCTGTATTGTACAGAAGAGCATTTGTACAGTGAAAAATGGTAAAAATACTTTTATCAGCATCCACTAAAGAATATTTTTGCACTGATAAAATAAGACCAGGCAAATAGGGTGGGTGACTTCAATCTCAACATAACTGTGCATACTCTAGAAGGATGTTTACACTGCTGGAATGAAAACAATTCATAACCAAGCTTTTAACTTAAAATAAGTAATATAAATATTTATTAGACTAGTGTTTTAAGGCCTATATTACTAAACTATTTCTGTATTATATTGCGAGTGACAGCTATTGTTAAAATTGAAATGCTTTCATAGCAGAAAATTAACTGAAATCCATTTAGCCAGCATGGAATTTTGTGTTAGTGAGTATATATTTACTGGGCCGAGAAAACTCAGGTCAGAAGTTTCAGACAGATAGACCTTATCCTGGGAATGTGTTTTGTCTTAGCCTGACCTCTTCTGTGGATCCCACTGATATTTAGTAGAGAGTCTGCATCACTCCCTCATTTAAGGCAGGTCCTAAAGGATGAATTCTGGATATCATTCCACAATACATAAGCAGCTGCTGAGCTTTAAGCCTGTGAATGCTGCCATTGACTCCAGTGCAAGCAAATACACGTTTAAAGTTAACTAAGTGCTCTTTACTGGATGAGAGGCACAGCATTCAAACCCTTGCAATATCAAGCCTTCATGTCTCAGTTGGTCATCCTCAGATCATCATTCCTCACTCTCAGAAAGAAGCTCCCTTGCTTTTCTTTGTCACCTTTGACTGATATCCCTCTACAGTCTTCAAAATTAATTTTTTAATCTATCTGCCACGCACTCTGTTGACACAACTGGAGGTGGAGCATAACATCCCCAGCACAAATACACAAAATCAAGGGAATGCACCTTCAGGCCATCAACACACATATGACACTCTCTCCTCCCCTCCCACAGCTACTAACACAACACACGTTCCATAGTCTGCTGTGGGTAGCTGGGCCATGCTCAGAAAGCCAATAGTGCTCCATGCCTCGCTTGGTACCATCACTTCATTCCCTTCCCACCTTCCTAGTTCTTCCAAGACAGCCCCCCATGACCTGCCTGAAGCTGCTACTTCCATCTCCACATCTATGCCAGCTCCAGCCATGTCAACATTAAGAACAAAATAATAAACCTGATTGGGCCCACCTGACTCCATCCAAACCCCTAGAATTTCTGTGTCCAGGAGAGTTAGGCAAAGACCACAAGCACCAGTGGGACTCACCCACATCAGCCCTGTGCAGAGTGTCATCTGAAAAACATTTATGGCTGGTTGGGAACCATGGATGCTGTATCACACCATCCTTAACTCTGCCCCATTTGATGTGCAAACCTTTATCAGGTTGCTTTTTTTTCTCCAGCTCTTCTACACCTGGTGCAGGACTATGTGGTACTTAGAAAGGCTGGTGTTTTAAGAAGAGACATTAAAGGGAGAAAAAGAGACATTTTGTCAGAAGGGCAAGAGATACAAATGGAGAGCATGGTCAGTGAGATGAAACAGTGGCAGGAGAGATGAAATGTGCTCCTCATGTATGGCAGAAGAGAGGATAATGCCAACTGTTTTATTATTTCCCTGGCTTAACAAGTCTAAATGGGGTATATTTCATACTTATAGAAGCCTAATTACCTCCAGTGAGTTTTTGCATAGTAATTTACATGACTTTTTAACCACTTAAGAATTGCATGCAGATGGATGGGGATAGAAGAGCCTTGCACTGAAGAACAGAGTTCCAAGCAGCTCCACATCAATGCTCCTGCATGAGAAGCTCCACAAGCACTAGCAGAAAATCATTGCTGTTGAAATCCAGGGTTTACTGGTTAAAGAGTGTAGTTATGCCTGTCCCAGTCAGCAAGATCTGTGTGCACTCAGTCCCATCAATAACATGAAGGTGGCGTTGCTTAGTTACGCCATGGATAATGGCTAGAAATGGAAGGAAATCTAATTTCAGTTTTAAATCAGCTGTTAAATCAGAAAAACTTAGCATCCAGGATGCTAGCCTTTTTTTTATTAACTACATATTTATATATATGTAGTCCACAAAAAAAAAGTCCATATATATACAAATATATATGAATTTAAAAGCAGAAGGGGTTGAATTTCACACAGGGTCTAATTTCAAAGACTTTCTGTAAGAGTCTTAAGAGTATTAACAGAAGAAAAAAAAAAATCTAAAAAAAATCCAGACTGCAAAACAAATGTCAAATGGTGTTAAAAATAAGCTTACATGAAATTTCACACCAATTGGCCACCTAGATTAACCAAGGTATTTATACTCCATTTTCATGACAACATTATAGCTTTGGAGTCATTTCAAGGTACCGCTTTCACATACTTGAACAGAGGAAGTTGCATTTGCCCACAGAAAGGCATGCTGCTGATTGCTTTTCCAGGTGACATCTCAGATATTGTGTCTAGGATCTAAAGGTGTTCCAGCTTTCAGTAGACTTGTAGGACTCTTTCTATATTTGAACACTCTGATATTTAATAAAAGCTGACGCTTTAGGTTCATTTCATAATTCACTGTTATTGCCCCACCTGAGCATTTCATGGTGGCTAATGAAGTACAGTCTTTCTCTACGAGTCTTTCTACATGAGTTTACTCTTACAGAAGGCATTGTGTTGCAGCTTCTTTGAGATCTTCTCTGTGCTGAGTTTTTAGTAATATTTTCCCGCAACAAAAAAAAAAAAAAATTATTCATGCAAAGAAAAGTGGCATGAGTCCCCAAAGTAGCACAAGGACAGCATGGCTACATGGCACTGTGCTTGAGCCAACAGGACAGCACAGCTTTTGGACCATGACAATCTCAACACGCAGTGCTGCTCTGCAGCATGGGGATGAATGTGTTCCTCTGGGCCCAATGATACCTTTTAGAATATTTTTGTTATAGGACTTAGCACATTGTTAACATGTAAAAGGCAATATATGCGTTTTTTTTTTCTTTTCCCACTCTATGGTCTCTCTTTTTGTGGAAGTTTCCCAGTAGACAGTACTGTGTACGTTTCTGGGGATCTGCTTCACTCAACTTTTTGCTTGTTTCACTCTTTTTCAGATATCCCTCTGTTTTTCTGACTTGCACTGTCTGTCCAACTTCTCTTCCGTCACAAGTCTAGCAGATGTTCCCACTGGAGATTCCTCATCTCACCTCACACAGTTCTGCTTTCTCAAGAACATCCTGTTGCAAAGGATCTGCATTTCAGTCATGATGTACTGGATTGAAAATAGGTTTATTCAGAAATGATTTATTTCCTAATTGTTAGAGTAGGAAATCCTGGAAAGGGAAAACATCATGAAGGGTTTCTCATTCCCCAGAAAAAAAAAAAAAACATGGAGAATTTTTAAAATCAGTTTGTGAATTCTTCAAAACACAGTTTTCAAAGAGAGAACTAAGAGCCTCAGGAAAGCATGAGCTCTGCCAACCTTTCACAAGTCTGGTAAGGCATTTATGAACAAATCATTCACTGTCCATACAATTTTGGGAAGTTGAGAAGTAAACTAATTTTGTTGCCTTGTGACTGAGTTCCTGCTGAAGGAATGCACTTCCAGTCACCCCTTGGTAGCATGTCATGCTGACATGTGAAAATTTTAGAGGTCAATACAGAGACCAAATGGCTTGCATGCACGATGGGAATGGTTATTAGTGCAAGGAAGGATGGCAAATCTGTAAGAAACTATCTGGATCCATTAACTGTTGTTTGACAACTATTCAAACAACTGGGATTTATGTGAAGATATGTAATTTTTGAGTGACAAGTGAGCCACAACAAAATCCATTTTACACCTTAGTTCTTTCTGGGTGAGACTTTTTGTTATGAATCTTACTGTTAGAAGTGGACTCACCTGCAGTATTTCATAGAAGCACAGAATCACAGAATACCCTGAGTTGGAAGGGACCCATGAGGATCATCAAGTCCAACTCCTGACTCTGCACAGGGCAACATAAAAATTAAACCATATAAAAATTAAACCATATACCTAAGAGTGTTGTCCAAACGCTTCTTGAACACCGTCAGGCTTGGCACCATGGCCACCTCCCTGAGGAGCTTGTTCCAGTGCTTTACCACTCTCTCAGTGAAGAACTTTTTCCTAATATCCAACCTGAACTTCCCCTCATGCAGCTTTAAGCCATTCCCTTGCATCCAGAAAGAAGAGATCAGGACTTCCCTCTCCTCCCCCCCTCATGAGGAAGTTGTAGACAGTATTTGGAGGGAAAGCATCAGGATCATCAGAATTTGCAGCAGTTCAGAGACTGTTCAGGTCTGCTACATGAAGAAAAATGTGCTCTGCATATATTACCTCTTAATTCTGGATTTTACCAAATTTTCTGACTCAGACCTGTAGCTACTGCAAGAGTGTCTTTTATCGTGTTTCTTGAGTCAGTCTATAAAAAACTGAACAGCTCTTCTGTTTTGGGATTGCTGATCTTGTAGGCAACCTGACAATGGTAAAAGTCGTTTTAAAGGAAAAAATAAAGAACAGATACTGGTTAGCCTCCCCTGTTCTATAAGATCCTTGTACATTTAACATTCTTTCACTTCCCCCATCCCCACTATTAAAAGGTGGTAGAAGCAGAAGGCACTTGGGATAAGACATTCATGCAAAATATTTTCCAATCAAATTTGACATCTCAGGCTGCCACTGACAGGCTCTTGTAATGCATTTCATGATCAGTAGCTCTAACCAACACTACCTCTCCCTCCAAATCTTTCTGCTTTTGTATCATAACTGAGGAGACATCTAGGAACTTCGAATCCCTGTAATACCTGAGCATCGTACACATCCATGAGAGGCTTTAACATCATCACACACCCCTTTACAGACAACTGAGGCATGGCTCAAAGTCCCAAGCTCTGCACCTAACTAGGAACAGGAAAATGGTTGTCCACAACCTGTTTAAGGACCTTAGCCACTAGATAAACCTGCTGAGGTGTTGCCAGGACCAATTACCATGACAGGCAAGCTTATTTCTTCTTCTTGCCCTACAGGTCTAGGTGACTGTTGCAGTCACACAGAGACCTGCAGCTACCACGACCCCTCAAATGGCTTTTCTTTCTTGGTCAAGAAAAAACAGTGCCTCTAAGTCAGTCACGAACTGCCACACCAAGTCACTGCCTGACCACGCTGCGCCTGGGAGCTGTAACCATCCAAATGCTACAGCCGAGGCAGGATGGCAAATGTTGAGTTTTTAATGACACCTACTGCATGCAAAGGGCCATGGAAACTCCCTTGGATTACCCGCCACATAAACTGTGACAGCAAGTGCGTGTTATCCCTCGGCACCTGGAAAGGGCAGTGGGCCACACCTCTCCTTTCAGCTACAATGCAGTTTCAGTGGCACTCAGCCTGGTCTCAGAGGCACTTTCCTGGACATAAAACACTGGGCAGGCTTGGATTTATTTTTAATGCTATTTTGGTAGCAGTTTGTTGCCTTCAGGAACCACAGCGTGATAGAAAATTAATCCAGTCTTAAGATCTGAAAGAGGAATGCAGTGAACATGCATATGGCTGCAAACAACAGACCCAAAAGTTGGGGGCCTGCTCTGCACTCCCTTCTCCCTGTGTGTTGCATTACCTGCACTAACCTAAATACCCTGGGATGTGCAGGCGGTCGTCTGCCCTTCCTGTCCTTTCAACTACAAACACCCGTCAGCCGAACGTTTCAATATTTTCCGCAGAGCTCCTGCAAGCATGGAGCCTGGCAGCAGCCCAGCCAGCAGAAGACGGAGCTGTGGCAGCGCAAGGCCTCCTCTGCCCTGTGCAGCCTCTCCTGCCACCCCAGCTGCTTGACCGATGTCAGCCCACTGGCTGCATGGAGGGGAGGATGGACATCTCGTTCTGTCCAGGGGTCCAGGGGACAAGCTGCCCAGCAGGCCTGGCCACCCTTCACCGGAAGATCGGGGCCTATTATACGTAAACTGCTTGACTGAGACCAGACGGTGGTTATTAAAGGCTATAATTTCACGGCCCACATGCAGAGGTTTTTTGTTCTTTTACAAAAAGATGCTGCATTACCCTGCCTCAGGAAAGCCATTGGGACCACCCCACCTCAGAGGTAGGGAAAGCCCTCAGCCGCCCTGGGACCTGCCTGCCAAGGGCTTCTGCACCTCAGAAACACCCAGATTAGAAAATCTGTGCCTTTCTCCCCCGTTGTGCTATTACAGCAGTGTTATTATTTGCATTACAGTGGTGCTTAGAGACCTCAGCTGAAGGCATAAGTCTCATAGCACTAGACAAAACACACGCGCTGTTCCAGACTGCCTATTCTCCAACACATTGTCACCTAAATGGACGCAGCAGAAAAAAGCAGGCAGAAGAAAATACCAGTGAATCCGTTTCATATGTGGGAAATCAATTCCCATTTGGGCCAAGGCCACTCTGCATCACTGATAGCACCATGGTAAATAAGAGTTGTCTCTACTTTCTGGGCAGTTTGCTGAAGTGAGAAGAGCATAAACAAGAATCATGCCCAGAGAAAGTGAAGAATTTGTCCAAAGTAACACAAGAACTGTGTTGCACAGCCAGGACTTCAAGTATACAAGACATGTTTCCGAGAGCAATATATTGTTAAGTACAGAAGCACTAGGCAAGATGATAAAAAAAATGTACTCTTCTTTCCTTTGATTATTACTGTCTGCAACAGGAGTGCCTCAAACGAGATTGGAGCTACGTTGTCCTGGACACCCTACAAACACTGTGGGGCAGTGTTTTAATTTCTTTTTTGCATAAGTCTTTTTGCTGAGAATTAATTGGTTTCTGCATCAGTACAAAATATCACTTGAGTCTTTTATTTTTATTAAAAAGTAACTATATTGTATTTGTGAGACATGATTTATTAACACAGCAAACAACTCCCCCCTTGGCTATGCTGCAGCAATTTATATGTCACTTCATTAACAAAAGCAGTTTATGACTGTGAATGAGATCAGAATCTATGTCAAATCCCCAAATGTGCAACAAGGGTCAATTTTTACCTTGTTTTACAGGTCAGCAGTTTATAGTCTTGGTACACTAGTCTCATTACAGTGAAGATGTCCTAGATTTATGCCAATATGAAAGCTAAGAATAGAAGTTCAGGGTTCTCCAGAGGGCAAACACAGGTTCAGAGGGAGGAGAGGAGAGGAGAGGAGAGGAGAGGAGAGGAGAGGAGAGGAGAGGAGAGGAGAGGGTTTATGGCTGTAGTTATTTGGATGAAAGCACAAGCTGAAACAAAGCAATCCACTTGCAAACTTTGCCTTTTACTCTTATCTTCTCTGAATGGAAGATCAATGGAAGATCAACAATAGATTAATTCTCCTGTGGTGAAGACTACACTTTTAAACTCAGATGGTTATTCCACACAGACACCTGCATTTATGTATGGAGAAGCCTATCAAAACACTGGAGTAAAGACTGCATGTCCAACACAATTTACTCCTTTTGCTGTGGGGGGTGAGGGAGGGGGGGCATGCAGTCTTTAAATATATGATTATATGCTACTTCTCAAAGAGATCTTTCACCTTTTAACTGAGCTGCAATTTCACACAAGGACTTTGTTTTCTTTCAGTAAGGGATTTGCCCCTGCAAGATTCAGAGAAGCCATCTAAGTGTTATTTTGTAGGGATCATATTTTTCATGTCATGCCTGAACTGATTTGATGACCATTTTTCAGAAAGCTGAGGTGGTCTTCCTGCCCTCCTCCAGATCTGTGTGCCACAAACTCTGGAGCTCGGCTGACCTGCCGCTGAACTAATTTGGGGAATGGAGGGGACACACGACCTAAACTGGTGGCAAACTAGCACAGCTGCAACAACTGAACAGCTTCCTGCTGGGTCGGGCTCCAGTGCTGGTTCCCTGCCTGACCCGGGAAACTCCACCACTGGCACAGGAGAGGTGAGGGGGTTGATGCAAGTTGGGGGCAGGACTACCACTGTTAAGTGGCAGTAGTGGTTTGATCAGCTTAAAGCATACCACACCCTCAGGTACACTAGCTTAGTCTTTTCATACTAGGGATAGTGATTTTCAGCTGTTTTCCAGCTGTGGATTTCCCAGAGGAGTGGTGGGCCTCATCCATAGATGCAGATCAATGCCTAGCATATGTTAGCCTATACTCCCTCCTTGGAATTAGTCCGCCAGCGCCCTAGGTGTCTGTAGGTAGGCTGTAATGGCAAGCAACATTCAGATAAATGGTTGTCTTACTTCCTTTGAAATTACTGCAAGCTCTGACTGATCAATGGGAAGAAAAAAAACGACACAAAATGCCAAAACAAAAACAAAAAAACAAGAAAAAGGTTAAAATATATTTACCTTACTGCTGCAAAGAACAGGGAAATGTCATGTTGAAAATTCAGTGGTTTATCCTTGGCAACTCTGCTTTGCTAATGCACCAAACTGCAGAGGAAGAAGAAACCATTATTGGCACCACAGCTTTGGGTCTTCTTCAGCACACAAAGTTCCTCCATGGGCAGAGAGCAAGCACAAAGTCTAAGCCCAGCCTATTCACATTCGCTATTGGAGAAACAACCAGGTAGCCTTGGGAAGACAAGAAAATCCAAGACTCTCTGAAAGGGTGTTTGAAATGGATTAAGCAAGGTGGAACTACATCACAGGGGAAACCTTTTAGGTACATTAGGTCTGTATCTAACCTGATTGTGCTGCACGGACACCTCAGTTTACTAAAAGCCAGCAAAAATGTAGAGGAAGCCTAGTAAAAATTTTGCAAGTTTATTTCCTATAGAAACCTGTGAGCATCCATGAGTTTTTTAAATTATAAAATATGTGCCTCCAAAATGAGATGGAGAAGCATAGCTATATTTACAGCCCTGCTACAATGACTTTTCGTGGAAAAGTTCATGTATCTATTATTTGACTGAAGACCCATTGGTGCAACCCTACATGAAAGGCAAACTTATGCTACAAGGTACGCATTTTGTATCGGAGCTTACTGAGTAGCCAAACAGTGTATCAGCCCAGATGTTTTTTTGGAAGGAGCTGGTAAACAAAAAATACAAAGCAATTGGCCACATTCCCAGGTAGGATAAGATCACATTTTGCTGCCATTTACCAGTTGTCTCGACTGTCTCTCAGTAGTCCACCCACAGAACAGCAGGATGAAAGTGCTGCGTTTGGCTCTAACTCATTTGCCAGAGGCTGGGTCTTTGGCAGGGCGGCCATAGTGGTGTATTTACACAGGCACCAATTTAATCAAACATATCCTTACCCGATAAAAACCTAAACAGAACTGAGTAATGACTTTGAGATTTAACCCACAGTTTAAAGTGTTAAACAACCCTCCCTACATGTAGAATAGATATTCCAACTTTTTTCTGAGGTTTCGAGATGTCTTTGCAAGCACACAACTTCAGAGGGAAAAGAAACTAAGGTTTGTCATTAGGAGAGAGCAGGTATGCAAGGATGAAAACATCTGCATGCTGGAAAATTAAATCATTTAGAACTTGAGTTGAGGACAGCTAGGAATTTCCAACACCAGGAATATATCACAACATTTATTTTCATCCTGCCTCAGGAGTGATTCATCTAATGCAATAGTAAAAATATTATATATAAATTGCAAAACTCTTATTTTGTCACTCTCCATCAAAACAATTTCAGCATCCCTTGACTGGTATGTTTTGATTTGATCTGTCAAACTCATCCTAAGCATTTCATTTTAGCTAGCTTGATATTCAGCAGCACTTTGCAGTGCTGCCAAGGTCCTGCCTCCTGGGAAGGAGCAGAGGAGCTCACAACCCTCTTCATCAGTAGAGGCCAGCCCATCCATGTCCTTTGCTGCCTGGGGTTGCTTGCTTAAAGGGGAGACTGCACTACATCATTGGGGGACGTGGTCTGATCAGAGAGCCTAGCCACGGGACTGCAACTCCCCTTCCCAGGAAGCAATGCACCACAACTTAATGCTGTGCCAGCCTCTGCCAGTGAAACATCTGGGGCCATTTCAACATCAGACTCACCTGAAAAAAAGTACTGCTGGGAAGCCTGTTAGGAAGATTCAGATCATTTTGAAAATCTCAGCAAGATTTAATTTTTTCCTTGAAATAAAAGAAATATTTTGTGGTTACTGAATTGCTATCAAGTATGCAATGCAAGTAGCTCTGTTGGAGCACCGACACACATGGAGAAAACTCATAGTACAATATGCCAGATGTATGATGATCTAGTGTTGTTCTCCATTGTTTTCTCTACCAGATGGTTTTGTATCACAACCCTGACCATGATTTGCAAAGCATCAAAAATTTAGCTTTTAAAAAACCAAAATATTATTTTCAAACTCTCATTTTACTGCCTCAGATTGTATTTGGTTGTGATAGATACTTGTTACAGCTCATTCTCTCCTTCCATACAGACTTTTCTCTTCCTCATCACTTGCAGCACTGTACATTTCACAGTTACAGTGGACCCTTTTGATTCAAACATTTATATCTCCATTAATGGCTCACAAGAATGTCTTTCGTCCCATTGCAATGGCTCTTTTGCTAAGAAGCCTTTTTAAATGAAGGGTAATTCACAGCCTGGTCACTCCAACATACCTACTTCCAGTCCTAGTTGAGACATCAAGGGCTTTTTCAAGATATTTTTAGGTGTAAGAATGTAAGTAACATACTGTTAGCCTATCCCACACTGATGGCTGGGTCATTTCAGATCATAAGTGAGAGATCCAAATGTCCAAAGTGATGAGCAATTTTGCAATTTTGTTTGCTTTCCTTTTGACTGCTTAAGAGTTGATGTCTACTCTTTTGGAAGTGCCTTTTGGAACATAGACTCAGGATGACACTGTGTAAAAGCACTCCCAATCACTGGTTATTTGGCAGGGAAGTGTTTCATCTGGTCATGCATCCACCAACACACCCTTCCTGGCAGCACCCCTCCTTCCCAGGACTTACAGCCTAGTGTAATGCAGGCTAGCCATGAGACTCCCTCATCCCCTAAGTCCAGCTTCTATCCAAAATACAGTATGGAAACAACTAGGGGAGGGCAGGAGGGCGTGGTACATCGTTAGACATCTCCAGGGTAAGCAAATCGTGAGAAATAGGCAGCGAGAGGTTGAGGACACTGGCTTTTACCAGATAAATTTGATTAAATTTTGGATGGGTTACACGATTAGTGGGTGAAGGGAATACAAGAGATACAATGTGTTTGGATTTTAGTAAAATATTTGATCCCTTGTCCCATCAAAAAATCAGCGGAGAAATTAGTCCAAACTGGCTCAGAAATAAAGTACTAACATGTGGGCTGCAAACTGGCGAGAAGACCGGAAACAAAGGGTAATGGTAAACAGCAATGAATCAAATTGGAAGGACTCTGTTTGTTTTTTCTTTCCAGAGGTGTTAAAATGATCGGTGTTAGCACCAGTTAAACTGCAGTCATCATGTGATCAAGGATGAATGAATAATTTGTGCATGAAAGAAAGTTGCAGGTGATAATACATTGGGAAGAAATATAAACACAAGCAAGGAATTAAAANGAAATAAAAAAAAAAAAAAAAAAGACAGAGGTATTGGGGACTTTCTGCTGGAGCCTAGAAAATTAAGTGGTGGGAGAAGAATCAGGGGGGGATCTGGACCAGGGCAGTGACACTGAGGAGGATAATAGCCTGGAAGCGGTGAGTTAAAAACAGACCTGATCCCAGAGGTGCCCACTGCAATCCAGTAAATGCCTAAGCAGGTGCTTAACTTCAGACATGTAAATAGTTACTGAGTCACTGAGAATGAAACTAAGCCTGCTAAAAGCTTTGCTGAATTGAGACCAGACTGCTCAGCACCTTGCAGATTGAGCCCTTCACAGTTCTGCTCAATATGCATTTTGGCTATGGGTTCCATGGGCTCCGAAGGGCTGTCTCTTAAGGAGCTGAAGGGCTGTCTCTTAAGGAGCTATACCCAGCAGCTGTGGATTCTGGTCACACAAAAGGATTTTGGAAGTCCAAATTCAGCTCAGCCTCGAGCAGAAAGAAGACTGAAAATTCCACACTTCTCCTCAGACAAAAATTTCCTCAGCAATTTATCATAGCTGAGGAACAGTCCAGAGGATTTTGGTTTGTACTCAGATTTTTTTTGACAGCAAGATCATACAAACTCAATATAAAGTATCATTGAAAGAGTTGTTTCAAAGTGAAAAATCACACTGTTTTATAAAAAACAAAACCAAAAACAAACCAAAGAAAACAAAAACAAAAACAAAAACAAAAACAAAAACAAAAACAAAAACAAAAACAAAAACAAAAACAAAAACAGAAACAGAAAAAGTTAGACTAGGTCTTTTCATGAGTTTTCGTTTACACAATTTCAGAGAAACTGAAACTCGTTTACAAAAGAACTCAACATTTTACAGGATTAGCATTTTCTAATGAAGACAGTCTGATCTGACCTTCTCCCCTTGCATTCGCCTAGTACTTATTTATCTTTGTCATAACAAATACTGAAATGATATTACTGACTGTCTGCATGCCTTGTACAAGAAATTCTAATTTTTTATTCTCACCAGCCATTCACATGCTACCCAGTGCACACTGTTTCTACTGCTTTCCAGTCTCCAGGAGTGGCAAAGAGCCTTTCCTTTCCCACCTCATCAGAAACTTCACCTCCAGCTCTGCTTGACCCTGAAAACTCTATAGAGTTTGTCACTTTTTTCAGAACATTTCTGCTGGGTCAACTCTTTGTGGGGGAAAAAACAAAACAAAACAAAACCAAACAACAAAACACACCAGAAAACAGCACAGATCTTCCTCCACGCAGTCACAGTATCTAGAGTGTTTTATTAGGTCTCGTGGCATTTTCTTATGACCCCAAGTTCTGGAGCAATAGATTATGGAAGAGTTTTCACCTTCACTGAGAAAAACAGAACAAAACAAAACAAAACAAACAAGCTTGAAAGCAAGGCCTTAGTGTTTAAACTTAAAAGGGATGAAATGTACCATTGTTTTTAAACTCATGCATCTTAGGAGAACTTTGCCCATGGTATGTTAAAGTTTATGCTGGCAACGTAGAAACTGTCATACCACGATGCCATCCAGCAACATGCTACATCGCTAATCTACCTCCTTATTACAAGGCTTCACCTCATCACTTGCCATCTGAACACCTTATCATAGCTCTGCACCAAGCTCTGCACCAAGCTCTGTCCAGCTTGGACTGTGCCACCGCTCAAAGAAACCTGCATCATTCAGAAGAGAAAATGGACAGGAAACCGTCTGACAACTTCTTAGAAACCCTTTTTCCTCCACACCCAGGTGGTTTTGCCTTGATAGTGACCCAAACTGTCACCCCAAGACTTCTGGGTAGAAAGCTTATGCAAATGAAGCTCTATCACTGACTATCCCTCCCCTTAATCACCAACAGGTGGGAGCAGAGAGCTCCCTCATCAAAGCCCCTGCCAGTCCAGCAGTGCCTCCCAAACTCCCCCTAGCTCTGCCCTCCTCGCAGAGAGGTCTCTTCCATCCTCCCTGAGGAGCTACTGTCAAGCTCACAGCCTCATCCATACCCCACTTAAGGTTGTGATCTGTAACTGGGAAGTTACTACTGCAGCACATGAGGAAAAAGTTTTATCACAAATGTTGCACAATTAAACACCTCAGAAATGGTTAAAACTGAGCAGGATGTTGCTTACTAACAGAAAGTGCTTAGGTTCACAGAGACTTCAAAGGACACATCAGGTATGCACCTTTTCTTGTGCAATACCATGCACTAAGCAAGGATAAATTCCATCTGCCCTTCCAATCTTCTTTCCTTCACTTTTTCCCAGTGAAGATGAAGTTTTAGAAACTTACAAAAAGAGGATTATAATTAAATGGGAAAACTCCCAGAGGGAGAGAATTATGCCTGTGATTGGAGTCCATAGGTGTTAGCATTACCTCCATGGGAGTTGGAAAAAAGATTGAACTGCTCTTCATTTACACTAGCTGATGAATACCATGCTTCCATGAAAACCGTGTTTTTTTCCTTTCCCTGGTCAACCACAGGTTGAAGGAAGATGAGGGTCACCATGCAGGGCTCCTCAAGAGCACTGGAACCTTCAGCATACCTGGCTAGTTGTCATGCTGACATCCTCTGAACATATGCAGCCTGCTGACTGACAGAGCCTTTGGAAGCTGTTAGATGGAGAACCAATTTTTAGTATCAACAAGGAATTAAAACTTCCCGTTAGTGCAGGAGCTGAACATCCCATCAAAGTCCTTGATCCATCCCACTTTTCCAACTTACAGTCTTCCCATGGCTTTGCTTTGGGCTTTTCCCACAGGGTTTTCTTATGAAGTGCTGAAAAACCTTCTAAGCTGTGGTGGGGTCATTGGGAATAAATGGCTGATGTACCCCTTTGAGTTCAGAACCTTTGTTTAGTGGCCTGTGATTTGCAGAGGACTTGCCTTGGTGATGATGGTGATCCCTTCCAATCCCGTGCTACTTTTTAGAGCAAAATTTTTATTCCTCTTGTTTACAACGTACTGTCCCCATTAATAAGGTTTTGTAGATTTTATAACTCCTCGGTGCAAAATATTAAATGTGTAATATATCACTGTGTAAGCAATCCCCCCAACACATTTCGTTTTCTTTAAGTCTTTAGCTAAAAGCATTTTATAACATTTGCATTGTCACTGATACTGTGTTCCTTCAGCTCAGCTCCTTGGTTTGCTCAGATTACTGCCAGATTTCTTAATTCCCCCTCATGCCAACTGAGATGATGCAGTTTCTCTGGGCCAGTACCATGCTGCAGCCTGTCAAAATGTGATGGAAGATGGCCCTGAATCCTTCCTTGACTTAAACTGCAGCTGTCATTTTCTTTCAGTGCCCACTGTCGTAGCTTAGCTCCTGCTGGCACAGCACCCTATGCAGAGTTTAAGCTGTGCTTTTCGCTGCAGGTCTCCACTTTTCACACAACTGACACTTCTAGCTCTCCCGCTCTTCCCCCAAAAAAAACTTCCTCTTGCTCCTCTGACTTTTCTTCTATTTTCCCATGCCTTCTGTGCCCAAGGTCCCACACAGTTCTCTCCCCTCACTCACATTGCCATGTTCATGCTTTCACCACAGTATTAAGCCATCGTTAGTGGGAGTGGAGAATAAAAGGATTCAGAGGAACCTCTTCCTAGGCTCTCAGTGTCAGATTAGGAGTATTTGCAATAGGGTAAGGCTAGCAGCAACATCTCCCCAGTATGAGACCCTGCTCTTAGGATGACACTTCATTTACACTGGCTGGGGAGCACTGTCCCAGGCAGTAACCACAACCAGGCACCCCATTATGGTACCGGCCACACATGCAGCAGTACAATGAGAGGCAGCAGGTGGGTCTGAACTGAAGGGCAGGGAGCCCAGAGAAGAAATTAGATGGTACCATTCAGCATGCTGAGTGGCAATCACAGGACACCAGATGCATTGCCACTGCCAAGTTTCTGTAGGGGCTGAGGAAGAGAGGAGCAGCATGGAAAGGTCTGTGGGATGTTGAAGAGGCTCTGCTATGTTTTATAAGGAGCACTTTCCCTATGTAAAAACCAGTAGAGGAGAAAGTGCGCATTTGTTGGAAAGTGCCAACAGTGGACTAGCTGTGTCCCTTACTCCACCTGTTCCTTTATGCTTCTTTTCCTCACCCCTTCCAGTTACATGTCCTGATCTCACTGATATGGGGAGTAACTTTTCTGGAACAGAAGCTGGCACCCTGGCTTTGTGTCAGTCTATGTGAGAGCTAATTCAGCCAGAGTATTGCATTTTTTCAGTTGACTGCAAGATAAATGTCTCTCACGTCTGACTCTCCTCCACAAGGCTGTAATGCACATAGACCTACACCAACAGAGCAATGTGCCTTGGCAGGCTGACATCTGCCCAAGGCTGGCTTCACTGTCTTAAGCTGTTAAAATCATGTAATATTTTCACTCTGCCCTTCTATCTGCTGTAAGAACTTTGTATAACAGGTGCATGCCATGAAAGCCTACACATATTTCTCCTCACAGCTCTCTTGTTGCTGGGGAAGTGGACCATAGGTCTAAAATGACCAGGCTGCCCTAAGAGAAGGTGGACCTGAACCTAAGTCACCTTGCAGGCACATGGGCATATGTCCCCAGGTGTCTGACTCTGCACAAACACAAATCCATGGCAGAATCTTTTCCTCAGCAACCTTGCCTAAGACAAGAGACAGAAGAAGGAAAGCAGGAAAACAGTGGGACACAACTGAGCCAGTTCAGACCAAGGACCTGCCTAGCCCTGCATCTTGTCTCCAGCTATGCCCAGCTTTCTTTTATTGCTTTCTTTTTCTGTTCCAGTATCAGGCCTGGGTTTAGTGCTTCCCCCTGCCTCCCACCATGCTCACACCAGAGCCCACCACTGGCAGTGTCCCAAGCAGCTGTGACACAGGGCTGTCTCAGGGAGGCTGAGCAGAGCTGGGCATAACCCTTCTACCCTCCCTTGTCCATCTGTCTGCATATCCCTCCCCCCGTCCTGAGCCCACACTGCTCTTCCCAGCACACACAAATGTCCATGCTGGCAAAGCCCCTTGGCAGAGGGGGCAAAGGGTGGCCAGCTCTGTGCCAAACCCATCGTTGTACACCCTGGCCTTCTCCTTTCCTGCTCAAAAAAGCCTCCTGCACTTTGCTGGGGGTGAGTTGGCCAGAGAACTCCTCCTGGTGCCCCCTCCCATAGCACCAGGATCTGTCCCTGTCCTTGTGCCCACCTGTGCAAGATCAGGCAGTGGAAGGTGCCAGCCTAAATGGGTCAGTCACTGCTAGGTTTTTTCATACGTGTGGAAGAATTACTTCAAGAATGGAAAAAAAGTTAGGGAAGCAGGGAAAACAAACAAATAAAGCTGACGTCCCCAGGGTCCACAGGCAAAAACCAAAGCTGTAAGGAAACGTGAGAGAGATGCAAGAACGGGACAAGTGTACATGATACTTCCCCACGTACACTCCCATTTCCATCTTGCTCTGCAGACAATGGCAGTCAGTGTGCCTGGCTGGGCCCACCATCCTCTGCCTGCTGAACAGCTGGCAAAATTTACTGAATCAAACCTCAGAGCATGCCTGAGATGGACATACATCAAGATAACTATATCTGCTTTCCTTGTAGACAGAAGGAAGCTATGTGATTTACACATGTCGGAGCTGGAACTACCCGGGAAGCCCTGATCCTTAAGCTCTGACCACTAAAAACGGGGGCTCCCCATAGAAGGCAATGTTCAAGTTAAACAGCAGATAGAAATGTAAGCATTAGGCTGTGAGATAGCATTTCCCTTTCTGTCACATGAAAGATGAGTTCATTATAGAACATCCTCTCTCAAGCCTGTAGGGAAAAGCTTGGAGGTTCACAGATAAAACAGATTGAGTTATGTCTTCCTTCGCTTTAAGTGAGTACAAGTACAAGGATTTTTATTGTCTGCAATGTTAGCAACACTGCATCGTCCAAAAGACCTTGTTCATTTATCAGCTTTCTTAAAAATCTTTTGTTCACAAGCCTGCTTGTGTGTGAACACAGAAAAAAATCAGGTCTATCTAGTATCAGCCCGCAGCTGTTCAGTGACAGAAGGACTCAAAAGCTACGGATATGAACATGGGAAAATCCACCCAAAGCAGAAGGAAGGCACTGTAAGCAACAGCTGCATGACAAGAATATGCTGTTTCTGTAGTGTGAGAAAAAAAAAAAAGCTACAGTTACAGTAAGCATCAGAAAGTTGTCAGCAAACATTATAATTATGATTCAGTTCAGAAGTGAAGCAAAATTATTTCTCCTTCTAACTTTCTCCAGGTATCTGATGCTCTTTTGGACATATGTTCTGATTCCCAGCAGGGTTTCTAAACTCCAAGCCAGGAGCTGGGTCCTTTGAACCATCTTTTAAGTGCTGGAGTCAGCAGATTTCAATCTGTTCCTGACTTTCACAGGAAAAAGGACAAAACGAGCAAAAAAAAAAAACCAAACCAGTCTCCCAAACCTGGTAAATCCTTTCAAAACCCTGCTCATAATATTCTGATTATTCACAATATGGCTATGTTTGAGTCATAGCATGTTGGACTTGTGTGCTTTTTATGCTTCCTTAAACCAAACAGAGCCCAGGCACAGTAAATTTGTCAGCGTGTTCTCAGGGTACGCGTCCTGCCTCAAGTACTTCACCCTGAGACTCCACATCCAGAACCAGAGACTAACGCTGGCTTTCCTAGATCTCCAGGAGTTTCAGCTTATATTTCTGCATGTACACCACCCTTGTAGGCCCTCTACTTTATAATTTACCACCTCAGGAATAAACAACTATTAAACTACACAGCAGATCGACTGTGTAACGTCTGTAAAAACAATCACTCTCTACTTGAGATGTGCAAGAAAATAGAATATAGAACGAAATAATGCAATAGAAGAGCCCATCTGTACTCCCTGCATCTGGTTCTTCACCATCTTTTGTGAGCCCCTTTCCAAGTCCTCTCAGGAGGACCTTCTTTCACTCCTGCACGAGGTCTCTCCACATGGAATTGAAGCCTTTCCTCTGCAACTCCCATTCTCAGGTACTGTCTCATTTTAAAGGACCCTTCTTTTGCAGAAGTATGTTTCTCTCTTACTTTTCTTCCTTTCCAAGCTCTCTTTGCATATGGCTTCTAAGCCCTGCTTCTAAGAGAACGCCTTTCCCTCAATCCCAGGCTGCTCCAGAGAAAGCTGGGGAGCCTGACCTTCTCCAGGATGGAGCAATTCTTTGTTATCTGAAGCTAATGAGCCCATTCAGGTGCCAACAGTCGCTAATGATCCATCCATTCATAGACAGAGAAACCAGCTCCACTCCCTTCTTTCCTAGTGCAATGTTTGTGAGATAAGGGCAGAACAAAAGACAGTCCTAGAACATAAGGGTGGAAATCATCTATAAAATGAAACTGGGATTCTATACTGTGCATAGATTCTTTAAAAATACTACCTATGCCGTCCACTCTGATGAGAGAGGTGTTTCTGTTCAGGTACTGCCCTAACATCGGAAAGGCAGTACTACTCCAAGATGTGCTGTGAAGCTCCTGTAGGATGTTGCTTTTACACCACAGAGCCTCAGCTTCCCATTTGTAAAATAGAAATGATGCTTTCCTAACCTGTGGGTTGTTGGGAAGCATCTGTTCTGAGGATGGTGATTGCTACCAATGAGCCTTATAAATAAAAAGTTGAAACTCAAAAAGAAACAGTTCATGTCTGGGCATCAGAACAGCTACTCAGGCAATAGGTCCCCTAGCCCTGTGCCCTGACTCTGCCAGCCGACAGTACCTAGGGAAGATGAGCAGCTAGCAATATGGCCCCAGGAACTCCCTGTTCAGAGAGGCTATCGCTGTGTCAAGAAGAGGTGAAAGCCCAGGTGACAGTTTCAGCATACACTGAAATGAGACAGCAGTACAACAGAGTTTTGCTGCAGGTACAGATTTGCAACATGGAGGATGAAGAGAGAGCATAGCTCACAACCAAGAATGGAGCTGGGGGAGGAGACAGTGGAGGAGATACGAAGATTTCAATGAAGGATAGTAGTATGGAACATGTGCTAGTGATTTTTTTAGTTAATAAGGCAGTTTAGTTCCATTTACCAATAAAACCCACATCAACAGATCCTGCACGCTACATCCTGAGCTATGTATGTGGAGTTATGTCAACGGACAGCAAGCACCTTTCACTGCTTCTTGCTGTTTTCCAAATACTCAGGAAATTTCAAGGCAATGGACAAATGTTGCAGCCAGGCAAACTCTGACCAGGCACAAGGGAAAGGTTCTTCTTCCCTGAGAGTGGTGCAGCACTGGGACAGATTACCCAAAGAGGCTGTGGGACCTCCATCCTTGGATATTGTGGCTGGACAAGGCCCTGAACAACCCAATCCAGCTCGCAAGGTGGCCCTGCTGTGAGCAGTGTATTGGATTAGATGACTTCCAACCTAACTCCTGCTATGAGCAATGTTTCTCTCAAACTTGTGTATATTTATATCCAATAAGCCAGCTGAAGGGCAGTATCACCCTTTAGGGACCATCAAGTCATGGATAGGAAGTTGTGTATGCCTGTGAACACCAATCAGGGAAAAGAGCAATCAAGAAAAAGGGTTTCCTAGTCGAGAGCAAAACAAAATGCTGTAGAAGCGAGGTAGCAAAGCTGCAGAGAGGAAAGAAGGACATTTCGTCTGATAGCCGTGGGGAGAGGTAGCCCTTGAGAAATCGCTCACCATCGCTGAAGTGTTTTGCCCCTGTTGGGTGATGGAGGAGCTTTGGGAGCTCTCCAGGGGCAGCAGCAGTGGGTTTCGCAGAGAACTGTGCAAATCTCATTCCACTTCAACAGGAGGGCAGCTACCATTTCAGCTGCCTTCCTGTCTCGGTGTCTGCCCGAGCAACCTTCTTACTCAGTTCAGGAGCTTTGCCCAGACCAAACAGGAACCTCTTTAGGCTTTGGATGTAGCTCAGACAAAGCAGATATGACTTCCACTATGCCTAGCAAGACACCCCAGTCAGCCAAAAACTACCCGCATGAAAGTGTTGGGAGTTTAGATCTGAAATGCCTGGGACTAGAGCTCAAAACAAAGATGTTCATCACCTCATTGCGTGAAGGGAGAGGGCTAGTCCCTGAGGTCTTTCTTCCCCATTACTCACACAAATGCCCAGCAAAGCCTCAATAAGTACAGCAGAGCTGAGCATGAGGACCTGGGGTACCAAGAGATGCTAAGGACCTCATGGGTGAGAGGGGTTTCACGCCACCCACAGTTTCTTACTTCTCAAGAAAACCGCATCTTCAAAAGCCATGTGGCACCTGGCAAGCAACTGAAGAGTCTGGCTGTAATTGCCACTGTGAAAAGGGGCACAGACTTTTGAAGCGCTTTTATTCCTAACTAACTTTAAAATGTGTACTTCTTCATTTGTGGCACACTGGTGCTGAGACACTCCATCACAGGAACAAAATACTGCATTCCCAAAAGAGAAGGAGAGAAAAAAGAAGCAAATGACAGTACTGCATTCAGGTGGCCATTGATATTTTGTGCAACGTAATATTTTCGGCTATTAATGTTTTAAAAGTAATTACTTTTCCTAGGTGTAGGTGTAATTGACACAGAGCAGAGTAGTAAAATAACTATTTATTTGTGGGAATAGCTTTTAATTCAGCAGTTTCGGAAGAGGAAATTAACAAGTAATATTGTTTGCTTCAGTAGAGGGCATTTATTTACACTTCTTTATTTTGGTTTACTTTTGTTTTGGGTTTTATGCGCTTGTCTGCTTATCAAGCAGTAAAGCTTTCTTCATTCCGTTTGTTTGTTTGACCATGTTAAGAACACCAAACTCAACAGATCTAGAGAGTATTTCATAGTTCCTGAGATACAAAGGGGACACCCAAAGTACTGTATCAGTGGTTATTTAAGCCAGAATACTTGTGAAACTAGTATTTCTTTATGGATAGTTTTTGATGCTTTTACAGAGGAAATTAGCCAAGTTCTGAAGGAAAACGTAGCTTTTCTTCCCTTTTAAAATCCACCTATTTTCACAGCTCAGCTGCGCTCTATACATCTGCACAAAACGAAAAGTTCAACTTATCCCATAACAAGTTGTCAGTTAACACAGTCATTCATATGGCTTCCAAAACAAAATCTCATACTGATGTAGCTCCATATAAAATATCTCACTATTTGCCAGACAATATATGCCTTATATGTTTTAGCAAAATATTCAGGGTGGGAACCTGTGTCATGATAATTCTCGTAGCGAAGATACCCTTAACTTTCAAATGCAGCTGCTTCTGGGAATAAACATCGTGATTATTTAGCAGCTCACAGCAATGTTAAGACAACCAAGGAAGACAACCAAGGCATGCAGTATCCCTTCCCAGCTCCCCATAAAAGCAGCAATTTGTTCTGAAGGTCTTCCTCTCCCATTCCCTCTTTGTATAGACCCGGGCATGCTACGCATTAAATATTAAATGCTACATATTAAATGTAAAATCTTTGCCTCAGTGTAGACAGAAAGAAAATAAAATGGAATTGAAGCTCCACGTTTGTTTTGGTAAGAGCAAAACCACATGTATTGGATCAAGACTAAGAGACCACAGAGAAAAGTCAGAACATTACTGTTGAAGGAAGGTGCGTGACAGCAAGATGCTTCAAAAACTGGAGATCAGATGAACGTTTAGGGACAGAGTGTCTTTTATTAATCTCTCCCAATACTCTGGAAAGAAAAAAGATTGCACATTTAATGTCGAAGCCATCTTTGAACTAAGGACTGATACAAACATCCCAGAGAGCAGGGAAATCACACAGCAGAGTGCAAGAGCTTAGCAGCAAAGTCAATTTAAGCAGAAAAGCAAGCTGATTCCTAAGCAGACAAAAAAAAAAAAAGGATTCTGTCACCTTCAGATCCTATCATGCTATTAACGATGAAAGAGATCATACCTGTAATTTGTCAGAACTGTTCTTGTTCTTTCAAATATCTGCTCCAAAAGCCAACTTCTTCCCCCACATCGCTTCGCAAAAAAAGAATGATGACGTTTATGTATAGTTCTGCATACCAGGGGCCCGATGCTGTAAAAAATGTCAAAAGCTCTCCCTTTCAATTGATTTCCTGGCGTGTGGGAGGCACCTGTTGTGTGTTCCTGCTCCCTATAAATGAATAGCAGCCTTATCGCACAGCTCACCAAGGAGAGGATCGAGCCGGCAACACTCGCTGCAAAGTATGTGGCACCCCTACGAGATAAAGCTGTGGCACCAGGAGAGTTAAGCAACACAAAAATTTCCCTGTCTCCCATATTGAGAAAAAAATCCCAATCCTAGACTTCCAGCCTCAGCAGAAATTTCTCATCGGTTTCAACTCCTTTGCTGCAGGAAAAACTGCAAGATCTCACCCTAATTCTGCATGTGCCTGTGCTACCACAGGTTATAGGTTCTGTATAGATTCACAGATCCAATCATTTAAAGGCCAGAACGCACCACAGGGATTATGTATCTGATTTTTTTTGGCGTAACAGTGGTCACAGAACCCCATGCAGTAACTCCTCCTTCAACTCTGCAACTGTGATTTGTGGTAGAATATACTTTTTAGGCTTTAATCCCACCTAACCTTAAAGACACAGCCCTAAATGAAATATCAAGGGATTAAACTTGCAGTTGAAAAGTTCACTTTGTTATTAGCCTAAACATATTGCTACCACCTCCACCATCCTAAATCTCCCTGAATTTTTCTTGATTTGTCTAGCTTATGTTCATGTCAAACCTGGGAGTGTCTTTAGGCTAACTGTGATGAATTTACAAAGTCTTCCAGCCTAAAACATGAGCCCCAGGTACATGATCATTCTTGTAGCTCTTTTTTGAGCCCCTTCCCATCTTGCCTAATAAAGAAATCTACGAGTGGAGTTGTGCACTCCTCACACTGGGCACTGCACAAACAGTTTCTCATTACTGGTCTGAAGCAGTTAAAGGAAAGGAATGAGAAAGGATAAAGAAGAAACTTTGCATAACACAGAAAGGAGTAAATAATTAAAAATATGTTAAGCAATCACACAGAATTCATTAGCTAATGCTCTGTTGTGCCTGCATAAAACCACCTTCTAAAGACAAGTATAGTTTTATTACAGGATATATTTCACCTGCTCAGTAATTATGTTGTTTAAGGTGGCTGTTAATGATAAAGCTGTCACTACACAGGGATTTAGAGTTGAAAATTGTCGGCACAACTAAAAATAACTACTTGAAAACACATGGGCAATGCACAGTAGTTCCTGTGGTATCCAAACCCTTTTATATTCTTTAATCAGAAACCAGAAGAAAGAAAAGATAACTTTTATCACGTTGTTCCTGTTGAATGCGCAGCACGGAATTACGGAATTTACCTTTGAACAGCTAAAAATCAGATACTTAAAAAAAACCCAAACCACCAAACAAAAAAAACCACCTAGATAGACTGCTTCCAGTGACTGAAGCTGGAATAATTTTATTTCAAATCTATTACACATTTTATTATTCATGGTGTTTGCTTTCGGGGCTTTCCTCAGCTTGGACAGTGGAAGCACGTTCATCTGTTTCTTTTTTGGCTTCCAGTCGGTTTCACTTTCAGATTCTCATGTTTCACACTCCAGTCTTCAGGTTTCAAGCACTGCAAGGGAATACTTATTTCATTTAAACAAACAAAAAACCTGCGGCCGCCGGGCACACACACGTCTATTGGTCTGTGGTTCGGGTGCAAAGCTCGATCCCACACTGTCCCCCGAAGCATCTTCAAGCAGATTCTCTGGGATTTACAAAGAAAAGAAATGGAATAAATAGGGGCGATGACGAATTAAGGATCTATTAAAAAAAAAAACAAAAACAAAAACAAAAACACAAAACAAAACCCAAGAGTCACCGCGTTTTGCAGTGCTCCCGGACTAACGCCAATAAAACACCATTACATATTACCGATCTCGTGATACCTGCGTGCCGGACTAACGATGAGGAGCCGTGACACCAGAGTTGGTGACCTGAAGAAGAGGGGCTCCCAAGGCATAAGCAGTGACGGCGGCATTGCCCCCCGGCGGCTGCGGTGGGGCTGGGAGCGGGGCAGCCCCCTCCCGCCGGGCTGCGGGGAGGAAGAGGGGAGGACGGGGGGGTTGTCCGGCAGGCAGCGCGGCTGCCCCGGGAGCGCGGTTCCCCCGCGGCCGCGGAGCGAGGCGGCGGCTCCGCGCAGGGCGCAGCGCTGCGCCGGGGGGAGCGGCCGCCTGGGGCTGCGCGCACCGCCGCCCCCGGAGCCGCCGGGGGAAAAAACACACACTGGCGGTGTTTGATTTAATCATTTATGCTTTTAACGGGCGAAGCAGCTCATCAAAAGAAGGGGAGCGAGCGCGAAACGTATTTTTTTTTTTTTTCCGGAGGGAGGGTGGTATTTAACATATGGCACTCGGTAATCTCTACACGGAGGCTGTTAAAACATCTGCTGTTTCCAAACGCATGCGGCAGCGCCCGTGGGCACGGGGACAAGGCGAAGGGGCAGCTCGGGCACGCTGGCTTCCGCGGCCGCGGGGCCCCCGACGGCCGCCCCGGCTGCCTGCCCGCCGGCCGCGTTTCACAGGAACGAATGAATGGTGGAAATTAAAGAGCCTTTCCCCGTTGGAAACGGGTACCGCGTATATAAAAGCCGTCGCACCGGGGAAAAGTGGGTTTGCTGCTTTTTTTTTCTTTCCACGACATCGCTGCACATCAATGGTACCTCCGCGTGCAGAGCTGGCTTGCTTCCATTTACTGATTTGGGTTTTTTTCCTCCTTTTCAATGGGGGACACCCCCCCTCCCTCCCAGCAAGGTTGCGCGGAGGTAGCGGCCCGCCCGCGGGGTCCTCAGATGCTCCCCGGCGGCCGCCCCGGCGCGGGGCGCGGGGGGGGGGGNGGGGGGGGGGGGGGGCAGCATCCCTCCCCCGGTCCCCGCAGCTCCCCGCCGCCGGCAGCCGCGCCGTGCCCCAGACATCACCCCACTTCGGAAAGTCGGTGCCGGACAATTAGGACACCCGTCGTTCTCCCCCCCGAAACCCACATAAATCACAATCGCTGCATTGTCGGGCTACAAAGCCAGACGGGAGCGCTTATGAATTTAAGTTTAGAGAAGGAAAACGTGCGCTGACACAACACGCTCCCTGTTCACAGGAGTAGCCAGGAAGGGGAAATGAATGGTGGAAGTTAAAGAGCCTTTCATTGCGGAGCACGCCGCCCCGCAGCGGGTCCCCGCTCGCCGCCCTCGACGTACGGCGGGGGGTGCCCCCTCCTCGCTCCCTTCCTTCGCCCTCCTAAAAGGCGAGCCTTGCCGGGCAAAGCTCTGCCCCATTCCGCCTACGGCGGGCTCGGCGCCGGTAAGCTCCCGCCTCGGGAGGGGTGGGGGGTGGGTGGGTGCGAGGGGCCACACACGGTGCCCGGCAGCGCCCGGACGGCGGCGCCGCCGCTGCTTCGTTTACGGCTGTGGCCGGGAACTGCTCGGTTTGCCGACGGCACGAGGGGGGCGCGGGAACTGATTTTGCGGGGAAACGCTGCTACCAACGCGCAGAGGGCTGGGCTACCCCGGCCCGGCTCCGCGTTACCGGGGGACGGGGGAAAAGGGAGGCCTGCTGGCTTTTTGGTGGCGATGTAGCCATTTGCTCCGACGGGCGGCTTAGGTGCAGGGCCGTCCCAGCCGGTTTTTGCAAGGGCGCCCTTGCCGCTGGACTCCGAAAAGATGCAACCCACGGCAAAGCCGCTCCCATCCCTCCCATCCGTTTTGATGCCGAGGGGCGAGGGCCGGCGTGGGAGGGGGCGCGTTTGCCCACCCGCGGGCAACGACGACCGGCCGCTCGCCTTCCCCGATGCCGGCAGGGCCCATGCGGCTCCCGGGACCGGCGGTGCGGTTTGGTCCGGGGGCTCCACCTCGCCCCCTTCCCTCACGGGCTGCTTTCGATGCCGGGCAGCATGCGTCCTTAAAATATAATCTGCCCGGTAACAATCAGCGCGCAGCGGCGAGAGCCCCAGAGCTATTGGCTATGCAAATAGAGGGAGGGGAAGCGGCGCCCCAAACTCCCCACTCACACTTTTAAGGCGGTATTTCTCCCCACCCACCCCCACCCCCCCGCCAAGCCCACCTCCGCGTCGCCCGGGGCCGAGGCCGGGGCTGGAGTGGCGGAGGGGGGGGGGGGCGGTCGCTGCAGGGAGCGGGCTCCTCGCCCGCCCCGCGGGGCCGCCGCCGTTCCGCGCCCGCCCGGGCAGCTCATCCCGGCCGGCCCCGAGCAGCTTCTTCCCCCTCGGGAGCCTCTGCTCCAGCGCAGCAGGCAGCGGCAGAGACTTCGCAAAGTTGACACATTTTGCAGGCGGGGAGCGACTGCTGCGACGCCGGCGAAGTGCGAGTAGGGTGGAAGTCACCCGGTGCGGGGCGTAACTCCTCTCCCCCCTCCTTGTCGTCCCCCGTCCCCCGTCTC
>RSEF01000001.1:90353577-90382520 GCA_003993805.1 Himantopus leucocephalus
GCACTTGGCCTTGTTGAACTTCATGAGGTTTTCATGGGCCCACCTCTCAAGTCTGCTGAGGTCCCTCTGGACGACATCCCTTCCCTCTAGCATGTTGACCACACCACACAGCTTGGTGGCATTAGCAAACTTGCTGAGGGTGCACTCAATCCCACTGTCCATGTCGCCGACAAAGGTGTTAGACAGCCCCGGTCCCAGTACTGACCCCTGAGGAATGCCACTCGTCACTGGTTTCCACTTGGACATTGAGCCATTGACCGCAACTCTTTGAGTGTGACCATCCAGCCAGTTCCTTATCCATTGAGTGGTCCATCCCTCAAATTCATGTCTCCAACTTAGAGATGTCGTGTGAGACAGTGTCAAATGCTTTGCGCAAATCCAGGTAGATGATGTCACTTGCTCTTCCCTTATCCATCAATGCTGTAGCCCTGTCATAGAAGGCCACCAAATTTGTAAGACATGATTTGCCTTTAGTGAAGCCATGTTGCCTGTTGCTAATCACCTCCTTATTATCTGTGTGCCTTAGCATAGTTTCCAGGAGGATCTGCTCCATGATCTTGCCAGGCACAGAGGTGAGACTGACCGGCTCGTAGTTCCCCGGGTCTTCCTTTTTTCCCTTTTTTAAAAACACTTCTCTCATGTGTTTCCCCTGTGTGGTCTGCTTCTCATGTTGTATATCTCCAATGCATGAACTGAAGTCCTTTATGTAGAGTTTAAAGACGCAACAAGTCAGAGTTTCTTTTCTTGCAAATGAAAGACATAATTAACTGTATGGAGCTTCCTGAAAGACAGGGCACCATGGTGCTGGCTGTAGATTTTCTTTTCTTCTTGTCCCATTTTCCAGAAGCCACTGTGTTGGCATTTAGTTTTGAGGATGACCTGCAACTCCTTTCAGTTTCAAAAGCAGAGATCTTGCCCAAGCGCTTATTCCCAGTTTTCTACCTCATTCTCAGTGTACTAGCAAGCTGCTGCCTCCATTTGCATTGTAGAAATGTCATGTTATTACTACTGTATTTCCCTTTCACTGCCACTCTTACTGATGTCGTTCTCACCCTCCTCAGTGAAGAAAAGCCCCTTCTCAGCAGACTTCCTTCCAGATCCAGTTGTCATTTCCTTTTCTTGTCCTGTTTGTTGCAGAGCTCTCATCGGCTGCTGTGTTTCTTCTTTCCCTTTCTCCCTCAAAGCTTCTGCTCTCCACCAGCTTGGGTAAAGCCTGGTGTTTCATTTCCCCATTTGCCTTCTTTCAGCAGGCATGTGGGTTTCTTTGACATGTGGCTGCCTCTTCCCTTGCTCCCTCCATGTGTGTTTTTAGCCTGGGTTTGACTGTTTTACCAAACCTGACCTTGCTGGACGGCTAACAGCTCTGGTCTGGAGCACAGCAATGAATCTCATTCTATTTCCATCTCAGTGCAGTTTTCTCTGCTTTCAAGTACTTTCTTTCTTCTTTAGTGTATTGAGTAAAATCTGGCATATTTTGAACTTTTTTTCCTCTAGCTTGAGTTCTTCACCAACTGCACCACTTCAGTTTACCGGCAAAAGAGTTACACCAGAAATTCCCAAGTGTTGCCTGCCTTTACAGAGCTGGTTGTGATCTCGGTCCTGCAATACTTTGTGTCAGCAAACAGAGAGGGAAGCAACCATTAACAGTTCTGGATGTTGTGCTGCATGTGTAGGACCACTTTGATGCTCAACCCTATTCTCCTTGCCATTTGAATGTTATGCAAAAGGAGATGACACTTGGTTCTTTTGTATATTCCTCTCAGTCGTATTTTATCATTTTGGCGCTCTCTCCATTTCTGTCTTTATTTTAAGCCCAGTTTCTGAAACAAGCTGCAGGGATATAAATCCACAGCCTCTCCCCAGCCCTTGCGGTGATTAATGATTCACATGAGCATGACTGAAACTGGAATGTATCCCTCTTTGCCCTTGGTCTCATCTGAACATACGGCTGCTGAGCAAGACCGAACCTTATTCCCCGAATAAAACGTTTTCTCTTTACTGTGCCCTGCACTCACAATGCTTTTGGGAGCCTCCTTCTCTCCTGGAAAGGGCTGAAAGTGGTGTCTGCCCACACCCCGTCCCTGGCTGTGCTTCCAGCACGGTGGCCATGCAAACAAGGTACTGTCATTAAGTGAGAGCTTGATCTGTTGGCTGGAAATTGCCCATGCATAAGCCAGTTTTCTTCAAACTGCCTCGCTTGCTGAATGGTAGGAGCGTATAGATTGACATGCACTGGCATAGCCTAGTCTATCATGATGTCATTTGTTTTCTCATTCCGCTGGTGGCTCCCTCTGTAAGCAAAAATCTCCTTCAGGCGTCTTCTGAATTCTAAAGGCACTAAGAGGCTGCATCTGGACCCCTTGTCCTCACAATATAGCTTGGCAAAATTGATGCTTACCATGTTTTCAGCACTGGAGTATCCTGTTTATCTGTGAGCCCAATGGAGATCATCCTTCTTCTGCTCTCTGGGGTCCCGTCGCTTTGCCACTCTGACCCCACCTCTGTCTGTTCATTGCTTTGTGCCCTTCGTCCCTCGTCTGTCTCTTTGCACAACACTCCACAGTTTGGAAGTGTTTTCTCTGGGGTTGCCTATTTGCTTGTGTGTGCAGTGTTCCAAGCTAGGGGATTGCTCCTGGAGGAGTGGGAATGGGCATTGGTTCCAGAGCTGCGTGCAGAGCTGAAGAGGACCGTGCGTTATTTCTTTTATTTCTGCGTGCCCTTCATTTCTTCTTCTTCTAGGCTGTTCAGAGTCACAGATGCCCAGCTGCTTCCTTGCATTACACGCTCTTATTGGAGGCTGTATGAGCCACTGTTTTGGCGCAGGATACCCCTTTTTATGTCAGATCCTATAAGGGAATGGGTTTTTGGGGAGGACAGGCTGTACAAGTTAAACTTTCAGAAAGAGGAGCCGTGCGTCTCTGAAGACAAGCTGTAATGGAGAGACTAATCTCAGTGAGGAGGCTTTCGGTGTTTGATTTAAGAGGCATGCAAAACTTGGAAGCAAAAAGCTTTGCAGACTTGCAGAGACAGAAGGCGACTTGTGTGGGTCCCTAGACTCAGCCCCTTTGCATGGTCTCTTCTGTGCTTCAGCTGAGTCCTATGGCAGGTGAGATGTTCCCATGATGGATACAATGCAGCATCTCATAGACTGGTGGCTTTCAAAGCCTGTGTCTGCAAAGAGGCTAAGAAAGAGGAGGAAAATTTCAGCTTTAAGTCAGTCTCGTACAGCGTGCCAAACCTCTGCCCACTGTTTCTGGGGCATTAATCATCTACATTTGAAAGCCGAGAAGGCTTTTTTTTAACTTCTGGGCCAAATCCTGGGTCCTTACTCAGACATAAGTTCTGTGGAAGTCAATGGGAGTGTTGTCTGAGCAAAGACTGCAAGATGAGGCCCATAAACCGTAGTGATCTGGAGGGTAACCACACAGAATGCTTTGTAACACCAAGAGGCATGTTTGGTCCTCAGGACTCCTGCTGGGCAAGTCTACCGTGCATCCTTCCCCTCTCAGCCAATGTAAAAGTTATTGGGCTCTGTCCCTGCAGACAGTAAAAGTGTGATACAAGTTTTACTGGGTACCCGTTCTTTGCAGAGGGAAGGGAAGAAGTCCACAGAGGCTTTGTTGTGTGGATTAATCTCTTAGAAATAAAATACATGCTGCAAAGTGGCAGTGGTTGCACGAATACTTCTTGCATGACAGAAGAAATGATAATCCACATGAATTTATTGCCATACAAAAGAAGGCTCTTGCTTGTTCCTGGGAGAGGCAGTTCATAGCAGTATATTGGGCTGTCCAGCAAAATGAAGCCACAAGAACCACGGAAGCTCCATCAACAAGTAAGCAGGGCCTGGGGAGTGTTTGGTATGAGCAGACACACTCCCTAAGTTGTAGGACCCATCAAATCTGGGAAGATGAGGTGGAAGGAAATGGGGGGAGAGAGGCTTTGCTGATACAAGCTGGAGTAATTCCTGTGGTTCTAGATAAACTGTCCTTCTTCCTACCAGATGCAGATCTGACCTTTTGATGGTTCAAGTGCTAACACAATCCTGATCCTTGGTTAGGCTTCCTTACTGAAGGTGTAGAACAAGTGAAAATAATAATCAGTGCGAACAGTTGTTCAGAAATAGAGTTTACTATCAGCTAATAAGCATGTTGTTCTGAGTGTTCATATACTTTACATAGACTACTCAATGTGTTTCCCTGTCTCTACCTCACTTGGATGGTTGTGATGTTAGCATTAGCATTTAGGATACTTCAGACCCACTTGTATAAAGGCCAAATACTTTTTGCCTTACTGTAGCCAAGGAACAGAATTAGGTGTCTGCCCTCCCGCCTACTCAAAGAACAGAAGCAGGTCTGCATCCTATTTTACTTGACAGTTTTTTGTTTGGTCATACTTGGCACTGCCATGCCCTTTTTTGAAGGGCTGAAGAGTCATCTGGTTTTGCCTTTAAAAGCAGAAATAGTTAACATGGGGAAAAATTGCTGTGTCTTGTAGAAATACGAGAGCAAGAGAAAAAAAATGGCCAATGCAGTTAAAAGCAACTGCGTTTGAAAAAAAATGAGCACACTGGCTTTGGCATAGCATTTGGATCAAAACAGGCAATAATTAAATTCACTACTTACGTTATCTCCCTTAGACCTTTCTTTTAAACTTACCTGGTAAAATATAAATCCATGTTTGTCCTCATAGTAGAGTCATTGGCTGGGTGAAGTTTGAGGCTGGGTGACGTTTGACCATTACCTGTATCATTTTGTAAACCAATATTGATTACTGTCATGATTCTGTTCTCCTGACGGAGGTAACATTCCTTTTTTTTTCCTTTTTTTTTCCCCTCCTGTGAGAGCATTGTCTTCCTCAAGACAGCAGTTTCCATTTCTCTGTTTGCAACTCTCAAAATAAACCTCTATCAAATTATAGAGATGAAAACTGGCTGTTAAAAAAAAGAGCCTGCGCCCAGAGCAGTAACAAGGGTCATTGTAAGAAGGTAGAGTTTCCCATCTGGCTTTGGCACACCGGGCACATTCAGCCTGGATATTTGTCAGTGCTCTTTTCCTTCCGGCAGTTTTCATTTATTGGCTGAGAGTTAGGGCTTCCCCTTGCAGGACCTCTCTGGGTTCCTGCCTCCAGTTCCCTCCTGCTTTAGACTGACTGTGAACCTCGCATTTTCCTGGCTCGGAGGTAGTGAAGTCCACCGGATCAGGAGAGAGCCAGCAAAATAGCTTGGCTGTGGTGTGCAGGGTCCTAGAACCTGATCGTCATTTACACGTGCCGCACCGGCAGAAAAACGTCCTCAGCACGTGCATACATTCATGCCCTGGCTAGGTGAGCTCTGGTCTGAAAGCAAGATGCGGATTCAGGGTACCCTGAATTTTCTTGCTGACTCAGCTGGCTGTTCCAGAGGTGGCTGCGTTGCAAAAGGCACTGTTTCTTACATTGGCTGGTTTTATTTCCAGCACTCGAGTCGGTGGGGTTGTGCAAGGTTGGTCTCTTGTTTCTAAGGTCCTTTAGAAGAACAGTGATACTGAAATGGGGATGGGGTGGTTTCTGGTGTTTATTGCCTGGGAATAGAAGGTAAAACGAATCTTGCTTTCTAACAACCTTTTTCTTCCTTGAAGTGTTTGTGTGTTCACATCCTCATAGACTACACGTTGTTGCACTACTCCGCTGACTTTTAACGAGACTCCTTTGTACTTTGTCACAGAATTGCATAAATCACAACAAAGTTAGAGGCAGAGCCGTGTCTTCGGTGCAGGCTCTGGGTGGCCATTAACCAAGGTTGCACATAGGTCCAAAACAAGGATTTAGCCCACAGCCTTGCTTCAGGTGTCCAGTAAGAAGTGATTTTTGTAACATTCCCTCTGTAATTCAGGGTTTGTCATCTCCAACAAGTAAAAGTGTATGTTTCAGAATCAAATTTTTAAGTCCTCTCTCTCCCTCTTCTGTTTTGATTTTCTTTTTTAAATCTCAGGGCGAGCTTGTGATTAAATTCTGGGGGTAGTTTTACCTGGGTGAAAACTGAATGAGGATGCAGGACTTGGCTTGTTATCATGGGGGAAGCAGGGATGGAGTTTTATAATTGAAAATAACGTGTAAAAAGCTTGTTTTGAATTTCTGGATGGAATGTAAGAGACTCAGAGGGGGGTTCTGCATCCTCTCAGATACGGTACTTAATATTTATGCTTTCATTGCACCTTGACAAACATTTCACGTAGTTATTGCTTTGCTTGAATATGGAAATATGTTAATTACGGCCTTTATTCCACTGCCTGCTCTTTTCCTTAGCCTTTTCTATTCAACCCTCTAGGTGGCCCAGCACAATGTGGCTTCTTTTCTTTCAATGAGCTCTTTCCACACTAATAGGGTCCAGGGTGATGCGGAGAACCATGTGCACAAAATTGGTGCACCACCCCCCATCCCTTTGTGGGCATGTCAGGTTAAATTCATATCAGCAGGAGGGTCACTGCCATGATTTTCAATAGCGCGAGATGAGGTGATGACTTCAGACAATGGTGCCACACTCTCCAGTTGGAGACACTTGCCTCACCAGTTGCAGTAGTTAATTAATATGCTAAAAATAGAACCCAGTGATACAAATCGCTGCCTGTTGTACAACAAAGACTGGGCATGTGTAGCTTTGATAGCCAAGTTTATGGTGCTTGTTATGGAGGGAAGTTAGTTTAGAGCTAGAGGCAATGTAAGACTTTCTGGATGCTGAGCTTTAGTCACTCTGGGCCTCTGGCCATTCGCTCGCTGTCTCATTTGCATTATGAATGACATTAAGGGAACTAACAAGGTTATTGGGCATAGAAGTGTTCTCATGTGACCCCACGTGGAAGCAGACCTACAGCAGTGCTAGTTGGCAGGGGCACTGTGGCTCTTTATTCAGCTTCCTAGGAAGACGGTTTCTGGGAGTAGATATAAAATCAACCACGAGAAAACCAGCATTTGGATAATGTGAAGGACCTGATGCAAGCCCCTAGGAGGCAAGGAAGTTCAGGGGGCAGGCTGGAGCTGCGTCCTTTGCTCAGCCCGTCATGCCTGGGCGATGCTGAGCGTTGAGTGCGGGATGTAAGAGCTCCCTCTTGCTTGGGTCCTCCCCGCCAGCTGCTTGGGGCTGGGCGAAGCTGCTTAGTGGGGACTCAGTGACCATGCATGAGGGTGTGGGGTCCATCCGGGACTCTGAATGGGTCCGTTTTTCCCTGCTGTTGGCTCAAACAGTGGGTGGGAGGGGGTGGGTTTTCATTCTCACCTACTGCATCGTAGCTTCCATAGGGACTGTCCAAACGCCGGCAGAGTTTGAGAGGATTCGCATCATCTTTTTACTACATCTTCCTCGAAACTTGAGACAAGGTGGAGTAAATTATGGAAGGTCCATTGCCATACGTAGTTCCCATGCATAACTAGGAGATGGTTTGGTAAGTCCAAAGACTGAATGCGGGAGTCGCATCCCAACTTAGGGCCACCTTGGCCAAGTGCAGCCTCTCTCACGCCAATGCAAGCACATGGGATTTGCAAACCCAAGCAAATCCAGCATGTACAAGAGGAGAAACAGACCCATGGAGATGTAGTCTCATTTAATTTATCCGTTTTCTAAAGAAATTAGTGCAATTGCTGATGAATTTCTCTATGTAGATGAGAGCAGAGATGAGATTTCTCTATGAGATGAGAGCTGGTCCTCTTCTGTAAATGTTTGAACATTCTTAAATTGCATAGACACTTGTTTCCTCCATGGACCGGGATGAGATGCTGGACAGTCACGCAAGCACATCGTCATTTATGGTCTTTATAAAAACTTCTCTTTATTGGAGTTCTTTAACCATTCCTGCTTTTCATATTGGACTTTGTAAACTGGTGGCCCATCTATCACACTTCTTCTGTGGAGCCACTAGCTACCAGATTAACCCACAAGAATGAGCTGGTACAGCAGTCACCCAGACCCAAATCACAGGGCCCCCCAGGCAAAATGGCATAAAATGAGGGCTGTTTTGAGGGCTTAAAAATCCCACGGTATTTATGGCCTGCTCTCGAGGTCTGGCCCAATGATAAGTGCAACCACAGGCTGAGGCACTGGGGATAGGGCAGGCTGTGTGGGGAGTGCATGTGCCACGTGTCAGGTAGCCTTATCTATTTACCCTGGTCATCCATTTACAGGCTGGATGGGGCTAACCCTTGCATGTGTATGTATAAATCCATGTGAGGTAAATGTGAAAGTGATTTTGATAGTGGCAGTGCAATTCCTGTTACCTTGATATGCGCTGAGATTAGCATCCTCAGGGCTGTGTTCCAGTAAGTAGGAGTCAAGGCCCTCCTATGGATGCATTCATTAGCGGGGGCAATATAACTTAAAGACCATCAACTTTCCTACGTACAGTGCATTGGTTCTTACTATTACAATAGTGCATAATTGTTATTTTCATAATAATGGCAGTCAGTGGGAATTTGCTCCTTCAGAAGTGGTTGTCAGAGTATGATGTCTGCTGAGCTTTCCTGGTAGGAAGGACAGTGGGCTTCAGCAGCATTCAGTGGTGGGCTTGCAGGTGGTCATCTCCTAGCAGCTTCGTGAGACAGATAAATCCATGTCAGGGTTTCAGCTCCTCCTTTTCTCCCCCACTTCTAACACCCCCCCTCCAGTCCGTCTAGATGAACACTATGACCCAAGTCTCATTCTTACCTGACTGCTTCATTCCTCATGGGTCCCAGGGACGTATTCCAGCCTGGAGAAGAACGTGCCATCTCCACAGCTATTGCAGTATCTGCCAGCTCAGAGTCTGGGAGGCTGAGAACAACTCTTCATGTGTGTAAAACTGGAGTGGTTACGCAGACATCAAGAGGGTTGCAGAATTTCTGCTAGCTGAAGAGAGAAGGCTTGGGATTGGCCCTTAACAGAAGGGTGGTTTTCTGAAACAATCTGTGTCTATAAATAGACTAATATATTGATAGTGGTTTATTTCATATTAAGTATTGCTTGGATTGCCTCTTCCTGCTCCTCCAGTCCCCCGAGCTGAAAACTGGTAGAGAAGGGTTTGTTAATGAGTTATTGTTGAACCAAACAACTTGCAAACCAAGTTTAATTTTAGGGAGATATCAGTAACCAAGAAAATCTCCTGGAAATGGTATTTAGTAAGACATGCCAATAAGCCAGCGCTGATGGCAGTATCATAAACCATAAAGTGGCCTTAAAAAGGTCACAAGAACATTTAGTTTTATTTTCATTTCTCTCCTGATCTCCAGAGATGTGTGAGAGGAAGTTTCAAAATGTATTTTCAACTTGTTTATTAAGAAATAGTAGTAATGACAAATGTGATCTTTGTTTTTCCTTTGATTACGTAGCTACGGGCTGTAAGTGTTCTCGCTTCCTAGCTTCCTAATTGCAAAGGTGGTAAAGATGAATTGTTAATTAAAATCTCTTTCCCGGACAGGTCTTTAAATGCTCGCGTTAATTAAGTCTTTAAAAATTGACGTGACTAAAAATCTCAGTTCGGTCCTTTGTGATACCTTATTCCATTTAGTTTTCCGGTTATACAGAGAGTTCTAATGTGACTGAGACCCAAATTTCTGACATAAATTACAGAAAGCCTCCTTCTTCTCTTTCCTTTTCTTTAAAACTAAGGAAAGACTATTAAAAATTGTCCAGGTTTACTTTATGCATCAGTGAGAATAAAAGACCGAACCGCATTTCCATTTTAATTTGCAGATCTGTTACCCCTCCTTTGACTGCTTGTGATGAGCAGTGTGACTAATGAGCTCTGCTGGACCAAAAAGAGTGGCACTTTTCCCTTTCTTCTACTTCCCCGTTTTTTATTCTTGGGTGTGGTTTTTTTATGTTGCTTGCCTCTGATGTTTTGCAGCTTTTCTGGTCTGGGCTTGGACTAATTCCCAGATCTGTTCTTGCAGATTTTAACTTTGCCATGTACCCACCGTCAATGATAGCAACTGGAAGTGTGGGAGCAGCCATCTGTGGCCTTCAGCTCAATGACGGGGACAGGCTCACGGACCTCCTGGCCAAGATCACAAACATAGATGTGGTGAGTGTCCCACATTCCTCTTCTCCTTTCACTTCTGAGGGTGTGGTGGAGAACCGGGCTATCAAACCCGGCTTGATCCTCAAAGCCCAGTGGAGCAAAGGAGGGGGAAGCTCCTGGAGCGAGCGGGTTGCAGGCATGGAGCTGGCACCTTGCTTGCAGTGCTTTGGATGTCCAAAGCCCCTTGGGCTCCCCTGGAATCAATTTTCATTCACGCTTTGTTCAGCAGCTTGGTGGGAGAGCCTGCTTTGCCTGCTGTGGCTGATGGGCAGGCTTGCTATAGGGGGGAGCCACCTTGGGTACTGCCCTGGGTGATGGGGTGAGGAGGCAGACAGCATCCCCTGGGATGTAAGGTAAACCAGTATGTGCGCTGGTCCTGTGTTCGCAACCTTGAAACTGCTCTTTGGCACTCATTGAGGTATCATCTAAAAATCTTTCACTTGAAGGAAGTAGAGTAATGAGCTAATCCTCCGGCACTGCAACAATATGAGGCAGGTGCAACCCAGGCTGCCTGGGTTTTCACTAAGCTTGCCCCATGAAGGGCATTTCTTGGCTTGGCAGAAGGTCCTGTCAGCAGTAGGAGAGGTGAATCTGATGGTAGTTCAGTGGTGCTCAAGCTCACTCAAAAGTGAGTTTGCTGGTCTGGGGTCAGCTTCTAGTGGGGACATAAGAAAAACCCAAACCTGACAGCTGTGCTTGGCAGTCTCAGCAGAAAGCTGGGAGGACTCAGGGTGCCTTGCCCCAGGGGTGGTGCCTCTCCCTGTGTGTCCCCGTGTCGGTGGGACACTGCAGGGAGAGCTTACGCTCCTGCAAATCCAAACCGCTTGGTCTGTGGATAAAAAGGAGTTTCATCTCTTGTGAAGCTGACATGTTTTGCTGTGATGAAATTCACTCAAAAAGAAAGAAAATGAGTGAAGCTTTCTGAAATGCAGGCCACTAATAAGCTAATGCTTTTTTTTTGCTGCAGAAGTATCAGTTTCCAATGCATCATCCTTAACATGTGCTAACTATAAATCCTTTTATTGCTTTTGCTTCGCAGCGTAAATACACTGTGATAACATTGTCAAGAGAAGGGATTTTTTTTCCAACAAATGTTCTACGTTCTGGTTAAAAAGGGAAGAATTTCGCTATTTCTCTTTTTCTTTCAATCAGATTGATCCTAATTTTCAAATGCAGTTCTGGGGCTTCCCAATTCTTTTGATTGGAGCTGAGTTTTGCACAGAAAAAGGAACATTTCCAATTCTGAATGCTTATAATATAAATCAAGTAGCTGCAGGAATTTATTTCAGTGTAAATGAAAATTTTACACAGGTAATGGCTCTTTTGTTTCTGTTTTATGTGTGGAGAAACAGAGTGATGATACAGTAAGCAGCGAGAGCATGCAAGAAGAAGAATCCTATATAACAATTCAGACTGCATGGCCTGGTGCAGGTATTGCACAAAGCTTATCTGTACAGTTGTTACATTTAGACTGGGTAAATCCATTAAGTTTACTTCATTTGTGTGGATAACAAGAATTATCTGTCATTGGTACTGATATTGGCAGCTATTGGCTGAAAGAAATTTTCTGCTTGGATGTTTGTCTGACTGGATATAACATGATCAATTTTGGATGCTGCATCCAGCAAATGTCTGGAAGGACCCTTAAGACAAGTGGGCAGATGTGAGAAGGACATCAGAAATCAGATGGAGGAAGATGAGGATTTAGGGAGAGACTAACATCTTACTAGCAAAGGTGCTGTCTTCAGGCAAGGTTGTGAATATCCACAGAATAAGGAAAATGGTGCAAGCCACTAAGAGCTTCTTGTATAACTCCATGTCTTAACTCCATGGAGTGAAAGGTCGGTTCCCAACCACTATGATTTTCCTACTTACATGGTGATGCCAGATGAAGCTGTTCCTGCTTGGCTGCTGCTTATTTTCATGCTTGTTTTTGCTCATGTATGCCCACACAACTGTTTGTATCCTTGTGTTTCAAACCCATCCTGGAACTGATCCAGCTTAAAGAAGGGGGAAGGACCACTTGGTGTTCTGGAGTTGGGGGCTCAGGGGGACTTGCTTGGTTTCTAAGCCAGGTCAGTTCACTGATAGATTTCCAAGAACAGCCTCACAAACAGCTGAGCAAGCTGTGCTCAGTGGCACAGGGCAGGACTGTAGGGGTAGATGGGTATGAGAGGAGTATCTGTAACCATCATTGTCTGTGAGCTTCTTGTACTACAGCTATAGAAATTACAGCCTGCTGGACCAACTTGGTAGTCGGCAGGAACAGGGATGATGATGAGAGCAAGGGAAGAACAGCGTGGGGTGAGGAATGGGAACACAAATAGCCCTTATGGTGGCAGAGGAAGGACAAGGAGGCTTGCTGAGTGCAGAAGAGAGTAATTGGAAAGTTTAGGGGGAGCCTTCACAAGGTCGGCACCTGCTTCCACTGCTGTGAAGCAGAACGGAACACATCACTGCCCACAGAAATCCCTGGGTAATCCTTTGGAAGTACTCTTTTGGAGGACAGAAGCAAGTGGTTCTCAGATACCACCAAAATCCAGCCCTAGAATAGATACCTTCAGCAGAGCTTTGTTCCTGTGCCATCTGATTAATGATGCAGTCTTTCCATCACTAGACTATGTTCCCCAGACTGGTGAGATCCAGACAAACTTCTGATACTGTTTCTACAGTATTTTAGCACTTTTTGGAACGGTAATGCCAAGGTAGCCTTTGCTGGTTTATCTGAGGTGTTTGGTAGGTTTTGATCAACCATGAAGAAGCTGGGTTCTGTCTTTCTGGAGATGCCAGAGGGTTTTCAGGGTCATTCTTCATCTTCTCTAAGAGTTTCCCTGTGCAGTCACAAGGGTCTTTTCCATCTTTGCCCTTTTTCATCATGGACAGGTTTGCATTGCAGTGACAGCATGTTGCTGACAATACTCAGCTCTTAGGTGAGGGCAGGCGAGCTCAACACGAGAGCCCCAAGGCCTATGTCAGTGGGACCTTGCAAGATACTTAGCTGTGCCTCAGTTCCCTGGCCACAGGGAAGAGCATTTCCATCCTTCACCTATAATTTTTGCCAGCAAAGAGATTTTGAGCATCCCTTCCTGATTTAGCCATTGCCACAGTAATCTGTTCCTTAGTCGCCTCCGTGCATGGGGTCCTGTTCAGAAGGTCCTGTAAAGCTAGATGCAGCTGCTCGCTTGCGTAGCCGCTTCTCACGGGGGAAATTACACCCATGGGTTTTCCTACTGCACCTCTCCACGTGTTCCTTTCTGGTTGCTGGTGGATGCCTTGCTGCTTCACCTGTGAAGCCCTGCTTGAATCGGGATCCCATCTGCTCAGTCTGCGTGCTGGGGATGTTTGTGAAGGCTTGTAGGGACAGAAGAAAAGTCACAGTAGGGTGTCTTTCTGGTGGAATTTTCTTCCTCCTTGGTCTGGTAGAGCCCATATTAATTGACTTTCTGAGCATGTTGTGAGCATACTACACGACCACGTTTGGGGGGTCATGTGTAATACGAGCTGGTTTTGCTCTCGTGGGAGTTTTTGTGTATTCTCTTCATTGGGTATTTATTGATAGACACTTAAAGCTCCTGTTCTTTATTATAGGAGATACTTGAAGCTTTCCCAGGCATCCCAGCACTTCTTAGTATAAGGCTCTTTTGCAGCATCTTGCAGATTGGACAAACTTCATCTCTCGTGCTGAATTTTTCTGTCCTGATTGGTGTAGTCTGAAAGAAAATACCTGCCAAAACAGCATAGTAGTACTCAAGTGGTTAGAAGAAAAAAAAAGATACTGATTTTTGCACTGAAAATTTCTTCACACCTTTTCTTTGAAAGTTAGCAGATGGGTTTTTGTCAGAAATGTGCTTTTTGCCATCTGGATAAAAATCTTCCCAAATTTGGCTGAGCATATATGCCTTTGGGAAAAAAAAATAAAAAATCACTCTTCCCAAATAACAAAGAACTCTTAACATTTTACTGGTCACATCCTCTCCAAGAGTCTGTCGGCACTGGGCAGAGACAAACTTTCTTCCCTTTGCTCTTGGTCTCAGCCCACAACAGCACAGACTGCTGAGGAGAGTCTCGCTCAGCCCCCGCGTCTGGGCATGCTCAGCACAGAAGGTGCTTCTGGATAATTTAATGGCTACAAAATGTAAGTCTTTGCAGAAGTTAGATGTGTGGTCATTTTTTTAAAGATGTTTCTGTTGTTGTGGCAGAGGTGGCCTGAACTCAGTCTGTCTCCTGCAAGCTTTGAAGTCTCAGCCCAACCAAAGGTGACCAGAATTTTTAACTTGGGGAAAATAGTGTATTTTTTATTAGCCAGCTATTTAGAAATGGGAGAAATATTGTAGTAGATACTTTCCCCGTGACTTTTGGGTTGGAATCAGGGCCAAGGACTGGAAAATTTCATCCCACACGTTAAAGTTTGAGAGAGAGATAACCAACTGAAAACAAGGTCTCAGAGAAGTATCGGGCAGTCTTAGCAATAGGTAGTAATGCCAGCCTCATCTGTAAAATGTATTGTTGGAAAAAATGCACTGGCTGGATTGTGTAAGAGTTAGCCCAAGGCTGTGTTAATGAAGAGTAAAGACTATTGTAGTATATTTTACGCTGGGACTTAATTGAAGTTGAATGGACAGCTTTAGTTCTCTCACTTCCTAATTTCTGATGCCTGAGAGCTCTTCCTGCAGCAACACAATTAATTCATCATCACTGTGTGAATGATTTTGTTTTCAAAAGGGAGGTTAGGGAAGAGAAAGAAACGAGAGCTCCTAGGCATCAGGAGCGTCACGCAGTGGAAAAGCGAGGAAACTCACAGAAATTACTGTTCTGCAGAGGGAAAAATTTTTGTCCCCTCCCTGTGCCTCCTGGTAGCCCACAGGAAACAGCAGAGACCCGGGGGCAGAGTACTTCCTGACCAGGGGGTCCTGGGGGCTCCTGTGACTTTTTGGTTTTTTGGTGTGCGTGATTGCTTAGTGTGGAAACAGATAATGGGACTTTCTCATTGGCTTTCCAGAAAATGTCACTGTCTGAGGTGAAACACAAAAAATTTCAGCTTCAAAGTTGAAGCATATGAAAATAGAGAATGATAATGAAATCCTGTTGCAACTTAACTGCAGTGAGCTTTTCTGAACTTTTACTGTTTTATAATGATAATTTGAGGGTGCTATCTGTTTGCTAGGAAATAGCAGCATAAACCAAGAGACTGAAGTCAATGGAGTTATTTTAGATTTACACTGGCTTAACTGAGACTGGAGTTTGGCATTTAGTGCTATAATGTTTTTAATGAATGTTTCATTAAGAATTAGACCAAAAATATGTTATTAATAAACAGCATTTAATTTAGAACCCAGCTGTTGGGTAAGCAAACAACCATCACGAGTGTTTCTTTCAAAAACACATCGGTGTCGGCTATCCTTGTATGAATCCAAAGCAGCACTAATAGACTTTAGACGAGATAGTACAAGGCATCCTGCCAGTGTCATTCTAGGGATAACAGTTATTTCTGACAAATAGCTGCCCTGGGCCATTTGGTGAAGGTTGAGTTGCAGTCTGAAGAGACAGTGACAACGAGGCCATGCAAACCTCAGTTTCACTACTTCTTCCACTTACCAAAATAAACACCAGGGAGCTACTCTTGGAGAATCTCAGAAGCTTAGCAGCCTTATGGGTAGCAAAAGTAGCTCTGCATGGTATATCTGAGTTGCCTTTTCTGATCATTATTGTCCCAAAGAGTCGTTAAGAGCTAGTCTCACACACCTTCACACAGCTCTGCAGGACAGGGGTTGCATGTTCTGAGATGTTTTGCTGCCAGAGGGTGGGAACATTTCCTTTGCTTTTTCTTGAAGATGAGAGTCTGGTGTGCAAAGAGTTAACAGACCTACTCACAGGAAGTGTGCTGAGCTCCCTGTGCATCTCTTGGTGGGCCATTGCAATGGAAAAATAAACAACTCGGGAAGTCAGGAATTTCCATAGCATCCCAGACCAGCACTCCAGTGCACGCAGTATCCTGTCCCCGGTGGAGCCAGATGCTTCAGAGGAGGATACGAGCATCCCCGCTGTGTACAATTACGGGATGTGAGGAAGGATAGCTGAATGGGTAGGGCACATTTTAAGACCTTGCAGTCAGTAGCCTGCTTTGCCACAGGCCTGTCTTGTGCAAATCTGTCTCACCTCCTGAAAGAGCAGCCGTCAGTTCAGTGTGTCAGCTTGCTAGCCATGGGTCTGGAAATCGCCTCTCTGGCTGTGCCGGGAGTGTGCTCACAAATCATGTGTGGGGCATGCATGGCCTGGCCTGCTTACTGCTTGCATCTCCCTTGAGTGTGTCCTGAGCCCTTCCATTCCCTGGTGCCTCAGATCTCCTTGTGGAGGACAAATACATTAAGGTTTCCGAGGAGCTCAAGAAACTACTGCAGGTGTAGGTAGATGAGGTCTTTACCTGTTATGAAGCGCCTTGGACCAGAATTTTGTAGGCTAAAGTCAGTGAGAATTAAGCACACAACTAAGTTTTAAAGATGACCCTACTCTGAGCAGAAGGTTGCGTTAAGTGAGCTCCAGGGGTCCCTTCCAACCTTTCTGTGAGGCTGAGTGCACTGAAATGTAGAAACGATCATCTCATATAAACATCACATGAAAATCATCACATAAAAATGTGTTCAGGCTTACATCATTGACAAAAGCTGGCAAGGTTACATCCCAAATTAAGCTGGTTAATAGCTGTTTGTGTAATAAACTCTGTAGCACCATAGCCGCCAGAAGGGCTGGCCAGGTTCACTCTGTGTGACAGTGAGGATTGTATGTGCATGTAAGGAGCATCTTCCTAGAGCCCAGCTCTCAAGTTTGCATCCGGATGACAAAAGGAGTTGTCCTCCCCAGCATCAGCAGCAGGGGAAAGGTTTTCAGGCAGAGCCAACATGTAGGCTTGTGTGCAGGCTCAAGTCCTTTTTAAAAGTCTGTTCCCAGATGGGAACTGGTGTGCATTGAGTGGTTTTGAAAATCCAAAGCATATTTAAGGGCCTGAGGTAGAAAGGAAAAAGGAACCAAGCTTTTCTTAAAGTCTTGTCGAAACAGTTGGCTGTGAGCCCTTGAAAATGTGGAGTCAGGCTGTTTTGAAGACTGGATCTGTAATAAGTGGCATCTAAAATATCTCCACTTAAATGTGCTACATGTGTCGGTGCTGGGATTTTTTTCCCCCAAGTCTGAAAAGCCCCTTCATAAAGATCCCTGCAAATTTCTGCACAGAAACAGCGTTCAGAAACACCACATTCAAGAATTCAGTTTCTGTTGAGCCACAGTATAAAATCATGGAAATCTGTCTTGAATGGATAGCATTTGAACATTGTCCCTACAGCACATACACCATTTATCCCCTCTTTTGTAGTGTTTAGGGCCTGTGGTTTTGGAACGAAGTAACAGGACTCGCTGTATCTTATCCTGCCTTATTTGTTGCAGACCACATTTTGTATGCAAGGAAACAACAGACAAAATATCCTCCAAAAGAAAGGAAGAATGAGATAGTTTCCTAAGTTGTCTTTGCCTGAGTTGGCAGCTGCTCCACTTCATTCAGCTTTTTGTTCCCCAGTGAGTGCTGTGCGTGTGTAGCAACAATGGGGTGATGCAGTTACACCGTGGGCTCATGGCGGAGTTCCGTCAGATCCATTCATAAACACAGCCTCGGCTGGCGTGCCGAGGAAGCCAGGCCCCCCAAGGAACCAGCTCTGCAGCCCAAGCATCGCCGCCGGAGGAGCTCACGGGCCGGCGATAGATAGTCTGGTCGGAGCCTTACCCCTGACCTCCGGCGGGGAATCCCTGCTCAGCTCATACAGCTCTGTATAATGCAGGCGGGTTGTTGTGGCTTTTTTAAAATCCTCTTTTTCAATAAATGCGGATTTTTTTACAGCAAGGTAAATTCACAGCTTTTCACATTTGCAAAGTATACCTGTTAGAGAGAGATGATCAACTTGAAATCCTAAGTCACATTAAAGCAGGGAGTAGAATTTTGAGCATGGCATCTGCCCCTGGATCACCCTGCCAGTGTTTTGGCTTTACTCTCACTTTTTCCAGTTCTGAAAACATTGTTCTCTCCTGTTGCTATGAGAAATACCCACAGGAGCAACAGGAAACCAACAAACTGACTGTTGAAGCAAACAGTGGAACTGAATCTACAAAGTACACTGTTGAAAGTGCTGAAAAGACTGAAAAATTGCAGAGAAAAATGTGCCATCGTTTCAGATGCTTAATGTTAGTCATCTTATATATTGCATTATTACAATAATGTAGCAATAGTAACTGGAGAAATTCTGGCATAGATGAGATTTTAATTTATTTTTTTAAAGTGAGATGTCCTTGTTAGTCTGCATGAAATGCCCTTTGGAACAGCAAATTACCATTTAATGTACTTTCAGACGGAAAAACAGAGACATAGACACTTATCTGTAATTGATGCTCTTTGTTACAATAGCAAAAATAGACACATTTAGGAGGGAAAAGATTTCTGTTTTTAAACTGTGTCCATTAGATGTGAGATCACTGAGATACAGTAAATGTAGTAAATGGGCATGATACTCCCACAGCAGCTTTTCAGGCTCTTGTTTGGGAGAACGTCGGCGAGCTAAAGGCCAGCGCTCGGCACACGAAGGCCCTGCTTTGGGAAGGAATCCCTGTTTATGTCAACAATGAAGCATGTGCTTTGGAGAGGTTTGAATTGGGGCTTAAATGTGAACCAGCAGAGGAATCCAGCCGTCTTTTGTATTTAGGAGTACAGATGACACGTTCCATGCTGGAATTTATGTAAATCCCGACTCTTTAATGCATGTCTGATTGCTGCTTTCTTAGGTTATCCAAGCAATGCATACATGACCGGTGAACAGTATTGTCACTTTCAAGTATCTCCAGCATCCATTCCGTTTATCATACCAGGTCCCACACCTAAAAAAAGTCCTGGTTTTCTGGTTTCCCTTTTGCAATTAGTTTTAAGAAAGAGGAAGAGATCAGGGGCGTTAACAGTTATTTGTGAAGTAATTTTGTGAAGTAATTAATGTATATGTGGAAAACCAACCACCTTGTAACAAAAAAATGCCAGAAGGCTTTTGCAGTGTTCCTAGCTTTGGGACTTTGAGCACTCAGCAAAGCACCGAGGGTTTGGATCCAGGCTCCTAAATCTGGTCAGGAAATGCAGGAGCATCAAGAAGTATCCAGTAGAGATATAGTTCAGTATTTTGCATCGTTTGTGTGCATATGTTGTATATCACAACAGCCATACTGCTGCTCTTCTGCTGCTGGTTGTAAAGGAGAGTAGGGTTGCAGTCTGGGTTTTGAAAGCCATTGAGAAATGGCCTACTCAAGTCACTGAGCGGGATTGTCCTCAGCCTTGGCATTGCAAAGGATTTCATGACTGTGCCTTGGCGTTGGCCTGAGCTTGGCGCAGCTTGGGCTGTGGTGGTGACGGCAGGCGTGCCGATCCCTGCTGGCTTCCTTGCGGTTACCACACTGGGCTCTTGGCAGCTGGATGTCTGTACGTCCCAGGTAGGGCTCTGAGGTAGTGTCACTTCAGTCATTTCTCCCTGGTCTCATCAAAGCTGTTTAGCTGGCTCAGGCTTTGGCTGGTGCCGACCTTATTCTGTGGTTGCTGATGCACAACACATCACCATAAAGCTTGTCAACGGTTAAGCGATATTTAAATTTAACAGAATTAAAATGGAACATGGTTAAACAGTACTTTTGCAGTCTTTGGTTTCTTTGTTAAATGCTGCCATAACGCATTTTCTCTGGACACTGGTATTCCCAAATGAGTGCCATCTCAGATGGGCAAAAGCTGGGTGGCTGCAAGGCTCAGACCAGTTTCCACGTACCCCTTAGGAGGTTTGCTGGAGTAAGCTTTCTTATTTCTTCTCTCAGGCAAGACCAAAACTGAGATGCAAAAGGGAAATCTAAAAATCACAGTGCAAAAAGCGCTGCATCCTGAGGCACTGTGGAAGAGACCAGAGCTAAGTTCATCACTTCTGCATGGCATGCCTCCCTGCCTGCCGGAGTCAGCGAGCGGCGAAGCTATGGTGGCTGCTGGCACAAGGAGCGCACAGTCTGGGAGTCCTGGGCGTTACATGACCAGTATGGATCCAGGGGTGCGCTATCATTTCTCAGCCCTGCCTGGCTGTTAAATGAATCTGGTGGTTTAAATCTGTTTTAGAGTGTTGTCATCGTGGGAGTAGGTGCAATAAATAGACAGCCGCAGTCCCCTTACGGTCACAGAAGGTCTGGATTGATTCAAAATGGAGAAAGAGAGAAAAGATGCATGGCTGAAATAGTTTACTTTCTTGTGATAGCCCTCCGCTACCGGCGTTTGAGAGGAGTGACCTTTTTCTTGGTGGAGAAGGTGGGGTACTGCTACTCAGTTGCTGCGGGATGTGGAGACCATTCTCATCCGAAAGGTGCCATCTATCAGCTTTGGTTTGCATGGGGTGCCAAGGATGACTTAAAAATGCCTAGATAATGCCTATGGCAGAAACCCAAGCCAAGTTAGTAAAACAGCTATAAAACATATAAAATGTCTTTTCAGTACTCTCCACTTTTTTTTGTTGTTTTTTTTTTAATTTATCAGTCCAGTCGTGGTCAAGATGGAAGAAGATGTCTTGCACCTATTTAACTCAGTAAAGCTAGGACGACAGGCTGCATTTGTCATGATGAGATAGTCCTGGAGCTCAGAGCAGTCAGGACTGAAAATCCCAGGAACAACCAGTGCAAAGTGAGAGCCTCCTAGTTGAGTTGAATGGGTTGCCTCCCCTAATAGCTTACCAATGCACTATAAACTTCAGTTTAAGACTGGAAGCTGGGGGGCAGTATAGGGCATATATATTATACAGGTGTTGAAAAGTTCAAGAAAATGAATTATGTATAATATTCTGCAGGATCTTTCCTAGTGCTTGTGCTTTCTTTCAAGATTGTCATGAATGGAAATTGAAATCCTCGATTATTATTGACTTGAATAAGTAGATCCTGCCAAAGCGCTGCTGATTCCTCCTTCAGTTATTTTCCCTGCCAGCATTTCCATCACAGCCACAAGGGTGCCCCTCATCAAAAAGCATTTCTTTTCCTTCAAATGCATTTCAAGTGTGCTAGTAAAATCACCCAGGGATGAAAAAGTTTCAGAAAAAAAAAAAGAAAACCAAATGTTAATTGCCTTTTTAGTTCTGTACATGCTGAAGTAAAAGTAAAACTATGGAATGGAAAGTACCTGAACTATTTTAATCATTAAAACTACTAGACCGTATAGAAGAATGGGGAAGTTGATCCATGTGACACACACTTAAAAAACTTTTTTATAAAATCAACAAAGGCAACCCTACAATATTCTGAAGGAGTGGCCAAGTCCCTGTATTGCAAAATCTAGGGCCATTACTTCAGTTCATTATAGTGTTCTTTCAAGGAAGATTTGCTGAAAATAGTACAATTCATTTTTTTTCTTTGATATATTTTTGTAAAGCTCTAATTTTCTCATGTCAGTGCTGTCTAGAACTTGCGAAATGAAAGCTGACCAGTAAAATATGTATACGTGGAGCAAATCCCCGTGAAACTTGCAGGGGTTAAAAACACTGCATCATGGGAAGGCCAGGCTGTTTGTCCTTAGAGGCTTTTTGTATTTTTTGTGTTGTGTCACATGCTTTGGATTGACAGAAGATTCCAGTGAAGCAAACAGAAGTGGTAGCCCCATCTATAAAACAAGTTACTTGCTGTACCACACTGTGACAATTGGGCTGATAAGAAAGATACTCGTAATAAATTCTTCTTTTTTCCTTTCACCCGTGAGATTATCATCCAGCTGGTGTACTTCATGTGTCTTAAAGCTAGTTGTGGACTGAGACTGTGCACAGCATATGTGTAGTTTTAGGATTTTTCATGTAAGAGTGCAGGCACTTTGCTCACATGTTGCATTGGCCAGGTGTAAACTTCTGCCAATTCCAGTTTATTAAAATAGCCATTGACAGGTTTAGTTGGCATCTCATCTGGCATAAAACACGGTGCTCAAATCTGCCCTCAGCACTGTGATGTTGGGCGGTGCCACGTATCATCTGTTGTCCCGCAGCTACCACGGTAAGTAAAAACCCATCGGGTGACCTGAGTACCGCAGCAGAAGCGGTGTTGTGGGCCTGTGTGTGATCTTCAGCAAACGAGGATGGATGGCTGATTGCGTAGTGCGCAGAGCCGGGATTAACGATTGCAGAGCCGCAGCCTTCAGGTGGACAAGTTTGTTGTATCTCTGTCATCAGTACTGGAGAGTTTGGGCTGGTGTGTTCCAGCTCATTTTGCTGCATGACTGAGGTTCACTCAATCTGGGGTTGTTTTTTTTTTTTTTTTACNCTTATTAGATTTTGATTGTAGAACTCGACAGCCTGCAAAATAAAGGTTTCACCATTTTTGGTTTGTGCTGGCCAGGCAATTTCAGCTCCTGGATGGATGCTTCATAGGCAAGACTAATTAAACAGAATGTATTACTCAGATTAATAAAAAAGTGTGTTTTAGTATGCAAATAGCAACACTTTTTTGGGAAGCTATTTCATGCTGCATGCAACATGCTGGTTATTTTACCATAGTGTTCTTTGTTGTAAAGAATTCAGTGGTACATTATTTTAAGTTCAAAACATAAGTGTAGACCAGACCTAACACATGACAGAAAAAATACATCAGTGGCCTGTGGATCCCCGTATGAAATAAAATCCATGCAAACTGTGACAATTCCAGTCTGGGCCACTTTGTTGGTTTTAGGTACAAAGTGAAGACATAAAAAATGACACATTCTTCTATAGGATTACCTAGTGATTATAGCCTCTTCACATACATTAAATGAAGCATCATATTGGCCATCAGAAATAGTAATGGTGTAAATGATCATATTTAAGGGTGTTTAGAAACAAAGTTGGCTCCAAATGCTCAGGCCTTGTGTTCCATGTGTCACCACCCTTCCTTCCCCAAGCCTGGCTGCAAGGAAATTGCCTCATTAAGCCCTCCAGTCTGAAGCTGCTTTTAAAAAATCTGGCTTATTTTCAGAAGGACATACTATTTTGAAATTGTGCACCACTGTACTTTAAAAGAAGATATTCTTATACCAAAAAAAAAAAAAAGTGCATTATGAGTGTAGTCTGTTACAGGAGCCTTCAAACAGGTGCCCTTGCTCATTCTCCCATTTGAAAATGCCATGACCCTTGAAGTGACTTGTTGCCATTTCCCTCTCACAAACAGGTGAATGCTCACAATGGACCTAAAATCCGCTCAAGCTAATAACAGGGGATTTTCTTTATCTGAGTTTCTGATAGCTTTTGCCAGATCGGTACTTTGGAAGAAAGGCCAAGGAATTTGTCCAGCTCCCATTGTTAGACAAGCAATTACGGTATTAGGAAGTCACTAAACCCCCAATAATACAAGAGCAAGCCCCAGCTAATATAAAATGTTTACCTGGTTAAATGAAAGTACCTATTCGTACCTTAAAACAATTAGCTTTGCCAGAAGCAGCAGGAAAGTGGCAACAGAGAAGCCCTTCCCCTTACCTTTTGCTAAAAGGAAAGGAAGAACCCCATGAGGTGAGGCATGCTAAAATCTTGCTTATCTGTTCTGGATCTCATCACCAGAAAATCCACTGTACTCACATTTTATTGCATCTTCATTTGTCTTGGTGTCTCACTTCCGAGGCTTCCTGCTCTGCACTGAGCAAGCTCGGACACTAAATCTTCCCTTGTGTCCAGGAGCGGGACTCCAGCAGATGGCAGCCCCCAGCCGATGGGGGCACAAGTGGGGATGAGCAGCTGCCTAAGTGCTCTGCCTGCCAGACAGCTGTGGGGGGCCTGGGTTTAGGTGGACCCTTCTCCATCAAATTCCGGCTGTAATGAAGCCGATGTGTGAACCATGTGTTTGGTAACTGCAGTTTTTTTGATTAACCTCCTGCTGGCATGGTTGCTACATGAGGAGTTTTGCAGCCTGGGGTGCTGGGAAAGGCAGCGGGCACTGGTGTGGGGATGGAGACGGGGGTGCAGCCCAACGTGGGTCTGCCCAGGACCACAACCTTGGTACTGGGACAAGCTGGTGTCCTGTCCCAGGCCAGGGGAAGCAGTGACCAGACACACCCACAGCAGCGTTTTCCAATACAGTGTTCCTGCCATTTCTCTTGAGTGGTCATTCTTTAGTACACCTTTAACACCTGCATCCCACTGAGTTGACTTGACAATTCAGGTGCTCTGTGGTTCTGAGCCTCAGGGTTATTCACTGTTTTCAAATGATTGTGATTATGCACTGGCTGTGGCAGCACAGTGGTGGTGCCCATGAGATACCTCTGATCTTCCAAGGGCATCATTCCTGCTCACAGAACATCAGGATGAGTTACAGGAGTGACAGAAATCAGGACATGACCTGGAGGTGATTACAAAGAGCTCGGGGTGATCTGTGCAATATGTCTCACACAGGAGTCATTCCAGTGCACAGGCAAGGACTGGTTCAATTAAAAGGAGGCTGCAGCACTCCCTTGCTGCACTGTGGGCTACACTGGTGCCTGCTGCACCTCAACAGCAGCGTGCAGTGCTCCATGAGATGAGGAGCCTAGAGCCAGTCACCTGAATTCAGTGTTCAGTGCTCCCTAGGCAACCCTCCCAGCTTCCTTTGGCACCATGCTCAATTTGTATTCTGCCTCTGTGCCAGTGGTATGGCACATATGTACCATTTTTCCTATAACCTGGTTTCCAGAGGAGGGAAATGTGGATGCCTGGGCTGGCAGGGAGCTCCCGTGCACCCCTGCAGGGACCCTCCTGTGCTCAGCTGGGCTTCAATGCAAACAGGGATGGCGGTTGCCTTCCTCTAAAGCACAGACCTCCTTGATCATCGGGGCTCTGAGTGAAATCATTACGCAGTTTTCTGAGCCCTGCATGTTGGCTAACCTTGGCCTGCATTTCTTGAGGATATCAAAAGGTATGTGACCCCCCCATCCATGTGTCGTGCCCAATTCTAATTATACTTAATCTTCTCAAAAAAACCCACAAAAATTGGAAACTTTGGTTAAGAGCTGGCTAATGTTGGTAAAATTACCTGCTTTCTTTAACCCTTTCCTTGGACACAGCAGCACTTTCTCTGTTGTGGTTTCTCCCCTTCCATAAAAAAAGCCAGCCTGAGGCAGAGTGTAAAGTGTGGGAAAGTTTAGCTCCAGTGAGAGAGACTTGGGAAAGTTGCTAGCAGTGAGAAGCATTGCTTATAGCGGGGCTGCGTTGGGGTAGATACGGTACGGCTGCAAGCCAGCTAACTTGACCACAGCTCCTTTTTCAGGGGCAGTCCCACAGTCCCCAGCTCTCAGGACAAAAGGCAAACACGGGGAAGGCTCAGTCTGCCGGCCACACACACGCAACATTGCAGCAGAGGTTTTTCATATCACCATGCCCCGCACTCTGTTTCAGTGTTTTGTTACTCACCGTGCTGAGGGCACAAACTCCTGAGTCAGATTGCAGACAGGTAGCCCAGATACTCAGGAGATTTCGATGACGTCTTGCTCTGGCTTTAGCTGATGTGGTCCACATCGCTGTCAATATTTTTATCTCTAATACAGCCAGCATCTCATCCGACCGCCTTTTCTTGGGTCAGTTTGAAAAGCCATCCGTCATGGCCTCTCTTTGGCAGATGCAGCTTCAGACAAAGGTTGTGATGCTTCATTATATTAAGCAGGACAGTTCACAACAAGGAGAGGACATGGTTTTGCAGCTAGTAGCTGCTGGCTAGTACCCAAGAAAGATGGGTGTTCGTGAGCCACTGGAGCTAATTGCACCCATCACGAACGTAAATGTCGTCAGCAGAACAGATACTCTGTATTTGACGTGTTTTCCCAGTCTGGCTAGGATGACCAATTAAACATTCATACATGAATATTTCAAACTCTCCTGAATAACCTGGTATTGTGTAGAGAAAGCAGGGGGTGTTGATCAGAGCCCAGCTCCCCAGCATTGCAATCGCATTCCATACTGGGTTCCCAGGCTGACACAAGCACGCGTGGAACCTGGTGGGGGTCAGTGCCCAGCTCTGTTCTTCAGCTCCCCTGCCTGAAAGTGGGAATGGTCATACTGGGTCTCACCACCCCTGCCAGATGCTGCCAGGGCTCTGGTTAAAATACTGTGCTGTGCCACTCCTGCTACCAAAACCTGCGTTTCTCTACTGCCTGAAGTCTTTGGGAGAGACCCAGCTCTTATGCAGACCGAGGCTTCAGTGAGTTTACAGTATCAGTAGCTTTTCCAGTATTGTAGAAGGACTCCTCAGGGCTGCTTTTAGAAAAAGCCATTTATTGTAGCACTACCTGCCCACCTACACAGTGTCATATTGATACTCTCACAGTCCCAGCACACTGCACATAATTGGCATTGTGTTTATACAGTCATGGCTTGGGTTTTATTTTTCAGTTTCTGGTATAACCCGGTGTTTAATGTTTTCTCACACTTCATTTTTTCTTAAATAACCATATTATTTGGTCTTCCTGTGTATTATCAAGAATGTGGAACATCCTGTAATATTTTTAATATTTGCCTTTGTTGCTGTGTCTGGTTTAAGTGTGCTAAATCTTTTATTTGTTTATTTATACTTCATGTTTATTGCCAGACTCCTGATGTACAGGGCTCACAAATTTGTGTTGCTGTACTGTATCCTGCTCTTTTTCCAAGTGTTATGTAGTATAATTTGTAATGTAGTGGTCTCTGAGGCTTGGTTGTGTGGTTTTGACTTAGACCTTTTTCTAGTATCTGTATTTGCTTTAATGTCTTCTGTGAATTATTGCCAATAACTATTCCTGGGGCTGTTAAAATAGTCCTACTCTGAGAGTGAAGGTGTGGGAGTGTACCCTGCACCTCGTCCTCATCCTTTGATGCTGAAATCACTTTTCTTCTCTAGAATGCACTCAGAGAAGGATAATGTGGCTGTGTGTTTGGGGCTGCATTGTTCCTTCCCCTTGCGTGAATTTTCACAGATAAACAGACCCTTCTTTTGCCTTTGCCTTGGGGACCCAAATGTGTACTGATAAAAACTCAGCGACATAGCACTGCGTTTTTTCAGGGACCTCGAAACTTCTCTTTCACTTTGGTTTAGCATCAATTTGCTTGATGGTAAAACGGAAAGTGCCTCTGTCTGTGTGACCATCGTATAGCACATGTTGGTTATTTCAGGAGAAAAATGCAGCTTTTTTGTAGTGAAGACCCACCCATGTCACTTAACCCTGCATTGGAGAATGCAAAAATTCATGTACCCTGCCCTTTGTTTTTTACAACACTTTGGGTTCCTGCTGAAGAAGACCACACAAATGAGCAAGGACAGGTAAAATGTTAAGACTTGGGGAGTCTAATAAATATGGCATTAGCATTGTTTAACCCAGGGAGTTTGTACACAGTGATTACCTGTGAGAACTCAAGGTCATTTTCTGTCATGGCAGACACTCCTCAGGAATATCAGCTTGATGCTCTTTCGACCTGTGCTAGCTCAGTAAGGAAAAAGCGCTGTCTCTGCTAACAGATGAATTTGCTTTCTGTCCTCTAGGACTGCCTTAAAGCTTGTCAAGAACAGATCGAGGCGGTGCTAGTAAACAGCCTTAGGCAAGTCCGGCAGCAGCAACAGCAAAGCAATCCTTCTAAGACGGTGGATGAACTGGACCAGGCCAGCACTCCCACAGATGTGAGAGATATCGACCTGTGAGGACATCGGCACAGAAAGTCACGCTTGCTCCCCCAGCCCTTTTATTTTTGTTACTATTTTTAGAGTGAAATATTTTTTTTTAATCTGCTCCCACATAGAACGTATTTAAAGCTCTTTTAGGTAAAAAAAAAAAAAATACAAAAACTGAATAATGAAAAAAAAAAGCATTTGGTGCCTGTGATGTTCTACAGAAGGGAATCCCACAATATATTTGGTAATTGCTATTTGATTATGTATCAGTGATATTAAATGCTTATAAAAGCATACAAAGTAGCTAGATAAATGTAAGCCTGCATTTGTGGGAACAAAGTAGAGTATACTTGTCTGTGTATTATGACCTAGTGCATACACCCCTTTTTTAGATTTAAGAAAGGAATCGTGTGTGCGATTTTATGGCTTGACTAGATTGCAAAGCAATAGAATAAGGGGTTTAGGGCAAAGTGGGAAAAGATCCCTGAAGCAATTGAACCGTTTTGAATGCAGAAGAGATTTGCTGATCTGTCACCTCTGTTATTAGTCAGAAGTGTTTGTTGGATCTCTGTATGTTAGTTTTGTTTACTCTTGCTGTCTGTGGTAGCTGCTACCTAAGAAAGAAGATGCTTTATTTTGCCAGCCAGAAGAGCAGGTGGTTTTTTGTTGGGTTTTTTTGTTTGTTTTTGGTTTTTTTTTTTTTTTTTCAANTTCAAATTCCCCTCTCCCCTCTTGACTTTTTCTACTTTTCCTTCAGAAATGGTTCATTCTAAACACAGCAGCATCTTTGGCATAAGGGCAATCCCATTCACCCAACTGTGGGCCAAGCCAAAGTTATCGAGTGTTCAAGTTAGATGGGGGAAATGCACCAATTAATTCCGACCAGTCGGCTAATCAGACCACGTCTGACCTTTGGATTGCAAGATGCGGTGGATCATCTGTGAAAAGCATTATATTCCTTTACAGCGCTATGCTTCACGTCAGTGTAACTTTTGGCAGCTCCTTAGCTTGGCCGTAAAGACATTTAAATGATGCTCTGTCCATCTTCCTTTTTAACATATCCTCACTGTGTTAAAGAAGATGAGATTTGGTTTGATCCCTCTTCTACCTACCCATCTTCCCCTACTGCCCCCTGCACACTTTTTCAGCATTTCATTAACTATTGATCCACAGTGAGTGTTTTTGTAAACCATTTCATTCGAAAAGCACTTTGAAAATTGTTCCTAAGGGATTAAATGAGATGGTTTATGATGATTTTGCCGAGGAAAAAAA
>RSEF01000001.1:90382620-90469123 GCA_003993805.1 Himantopus leucocephalus
CAGCGACAGGACAAGAGGCAACGGGCACAAACTGGAACACAGGCAATTCTGTCTGAACATAAGGAAAAACTTTTTTACTTTAAAGGTGACAGAGCACTGGAAGAGACTGCCCAGAGAGGTTGTGGAGTCTCTTTCTCTGGAGATACTCAAAACCCGCCTGGATGCGTTCCTGTGCAACCTGCTCTAGGTGAACCTGCTTTGGCAGAGGGGTTGGACTAGATGACGTCCAAAGGTCCCTTCCAACCCCTACCATTCTGTGATTCTGTGAAAAACACATGTTGCTAAAATGAAGAAACATACGAGCAAAAATAAATAGCTATGAATAAATAAGAAAAAAAATCATGGATGGGATAGGAACTAAGAACTAAATCACGAGGTTGTGAGTCGGGGGATAACAGACCTTTCTAGCTATAATCACACAACCTTTGGGAGCTGTGGCTTCAGGCAAAGTCTCTTAAGACTCCTCTTGAGAGTGACCTGTGAGCTTCGTATTTCACAGGTTGTCTGCACCAAATTCAAAGCATCACAAGGACTCATGTTCCTATGGCCAGGATTTAACAACATGACCAGCAACCTGCAGCATTTCATAGGCGTAACTTAGAGCCTATAAAGAACTGGAACTTGTGAGGGTTGTTCTTACACCTTCCATTTGTGGTTTAAAGCTCAAAGGGATGCTGTCCGGCCTAATTTCAGGTTTCGGGGGATTGTTTCCTTTCCCATTATAGTGTCACCAATAGTCCTCCTGGAACTGCAGGGATGTGCTCCACAGCTTTGTGTTTTAAGAGGTTTTACTAAAGCTAGATTTAGCAGAAAAGAGTTTTTCTGTTGTCGTTTAAGTAAATGTATGTTTTCAGAAATAGTGGATATAGCACGCAGAGGCTAAAATTGAAATTAATTGGACAACAGCCTGTTCCCTTCCTTTAAAGAAAGCTGGCTGAATGCTGAGAAGCCACATACAATGGGGTTAAGTTCCATTATTATGTGGCCTGTGAAACCGTTTTGTATTGTCATCTTCTTAACATCTGCAAACAATTTCTGCCCATCATGATCCTATACTTTACATAAGGACAGCCTGAGGATTTTAAGGAGGGACAACATAGCAAAATAATGCTTTAAAACAACTGCATGTTGGACTGACTTTTGTGTTTAAGAAAACTGTGGAGGCACAGAGAAGAAAGATTTGAGATTTCAGAAGAGAAAAACACCACACAATCGCTCGGTGTTTCCAATCTCAGTATACGAGTTAGATTGTTTCATTTTATATTTCCTCAAGTCTTTCTGTAGGGACTGGAAATGCAGTTTATCTTTCTAGGCAGGGAATTTTCCTTTGTGTTTCAAATAAGGCATCCTAAATGCTTGTTTCAGGAGTCTTTTCAAACACTTATATTGCAATTGCTATATTTTTTAGTTTGTCCATGAACTATGTAGCCACTTTTCATTCTGTGCTGCTCTAAAAGAGTAAAAATTCCCTACAAATCTCATGCAACCAGCACAAACAGAATAAAATTCTATCTCTGCTGAAGACAGTGGGAGCTCCGCTGTTGACTTTTAATAGGTTTAATAGTTTTCCCACCAACTCCAGTTCATTCTTGCCTCGTACTGTAAATTACCAGTCACATCAATAAATGCAAAGCTGATGTAAAGGCAGGTAGAATTTCTGGTAAGTCTGCCCAAGTCATTTCCTTCTTTTCAGCAGGAAAAGTCAGGATTTAGCTGCCAAGAAGTATGAGAGGTGTGGAGTCCATCTTTTTCAATATGGTGATAAACTTTGAGCATTACATCGATGCTTCATCATATTAAAATCAGCACACAGGACTCCCTAGGTCACTGAAGCCCGTTGTCTGCAGTCACAGCCCATCAGTCACCCATACTCTGCCTGGAAGGATGTACAGGAGGATGCATAAATGACAAGCATTTTCAAACATACCGTAACTCAAACATCCCATGGGTAAAGAGCAGAAGAGATGAAGGACACTTCACATGCACTATCAGACACATGGACTGCTTAATGGCAACGTAGATAATAAGGTAGAAAACATGTATTTTGATCTTACGTTTCACACGGAAGAAACAGGCCAGGAAAAGAGTATGGCTTTGCTCATGCAGGCGACTCTACTGCGACTTTCACACCCTTCTGTGGTCACTTGCAGGCATGCACATAGAGTTGTTGCATTCAGTTTTTAGAGAATTATATTAGAGCCTTCTCTGCACTGTTTGCAAATCGAAGCCAGCCAGCTGGCACAAAGGGAAACAGGCTATGCTCTACTTCTTTGCCCCCCACAGCACACTGAATCATTTCTCCCAATTAAGGGAAAGTTTATTTTAAAAAGACTTTGGGGATCCCTTTAGATCCTTGGAGAAAGCTGGCTGTTACCACGTTTACTTTGTACCTCCTTGAAATATTAAAAAACCCACACTCTTTCATTTTTCTTAATATAATGATATATTTAAAAGGGTTCTCAAAGGTGATTTGCATTTCAGCTGTGTGCAGCTGCAGGGGCACAGGTACCACAATATTCTTACACCAAAAAGTGCGTGGCAGCTTGTGTTACTGCTGATGCTGCCAGGAGACAACAGTGAAAATTGTGGGGGTCTTAGTACAGACCCTTGTCAGGGAGAACTTCAGGCCAGCACTCAGGTGGGCTTCAGGTGCACTGTGGGGAAGGGCAGCCCTCAGTAGTGGATATGTTAAATCAAGACCTGTAAAGTTTACAAGTGAAGGTGAGCAAAGCTGAGGTATTTTCACTTAGGCATGAGCTCCATATGCAATATGCCGGGCATGAGGGGTTGCTCTGAGTTCTGCTGCGGCCTGCTAGAGACAGATAAAGGAGCTGATGCAAAGCACAGTTATAAAAGAAAAGGAAAATAATAAGGGGAAAATGTCTGTCTCCTTAAATGTCTATCCTTCTGTGGAAATGATGTGGTGATAGCTCGCTCTTGCTATTGAGTTTTCTCTAAAAATAAACTGGGATGTCATTTGAGCTCTTCCAAAATGTAACACGCAGAAACTACAAGAAGAATTAGGACAGAGTGGTGTAGGAGAGAGAGAAAGGTCAGCAGACTGACTGGCCACATTTGGGGTTGTGGCTCCTCAGATTACTTGGTAATGCTTCTTAGAGCAAAAACTCTGGTTCGTCTGGCGGGAGACTAGCAAGCATCCCTGAAGACTGACCTTTCTGATGACCAGGGTTTTCAGAACTGTGAGTGGGACATGACCGGCTGGAGGATGAGGAACGAATTCAGTATTGTTACCCGGCACCCCTGAAAAAAAGTTTCTCTCAATTTTTCCAGCTTCCTCAAGTTCAATCTCTTTGCTTCTCCAAGAAGTTTTTTTATTTCAATTTCTTTGGATTTGCTTCTTACGCACAACAATGTATTGATCTTTCTGCAGTGCCCTGTTGGTATTGCTTTGTTTCCCAAGTTTAGGTATTAAGGCTCAGCCTAAAGTTATAGAAATTTGCAACAGAAATGCATAAAATTTGGACGTGATTCTCCTTGATGGCTAAGCAGCACCAGCGCAAAAGATTAAATATGTAATCTAAGCGAAGCGCAAAGCTTGTTGAATGGGAATTGGCTAAAACTGGACGGTAAAACCCGAGGGTGCAGACTGCAGGAGGACCGCTAGATGACGGTAACGTAACTCCTACAGCTGCAGCTATTCCTGGAGCTCCTCCAGGAGCTGCCTGGGGTTTCCTAGCCGCCTGGGAAGTAAAATGTTTAACTGAACCTTCTCACTTCTCCCACAGCTCACCTGAATGCCTTCACCAACCAGAAAGCCTGCAGCCGCGGCTTGAATTTTTACACTCGGGGGTTTGGTCAAACGGAGGTGAAGTGCTGCTGCAGGAGCACGGAAAGGTTTCTGTTCAGTGGGACAGTCACAAGGGGCTGGCTCTGCTCCCTGTTTGCAGCTGGTCTATCACCCTGAAAACCATCTTAAAAATAATTAAACACTTTCCTAAAGTTACTTTTCCATGAAAACAATTGCTGTAGTTGCCGCAAAGGTATTTGCACAACTGTGTTCTCCAGCCTGTCCAGTTCGATAGCACAATCTCTGTGCTTGGATTTGATCAAGTTATGAATTTCTTCATGCCAGCATGTCCTTTAGAGGAATATTATGCAGGGAGAGGGGTGGGGGAAGAAAAAACGGAACAAATTCACCCCAGGTTTCTGCAGGGCTGGTGTACTTGTTAGAGCCGGAAGCAAGATCAGATCCCAAATGACAAGTGAGCTGCATGGAATATAGCCCAGCTGATGATTTCAGTTTTGTGTTCCTAATTGCCAGCTGTTGCTTCATGGAGAGCAGACAACTCTCCCTGGATTGATGATATTGTTTGATGTTAGTGATATGCAAGCCATATGATGGTGAATTTACTAGATTTGAGTTTAAAATTGTTATTAGAATAAAATTTTCTCATTCAAAAACGTTTACTTTCCAGCTCCACAAAAGCTTTTTCTTCCTAAGATGACTTCCTCAAAATACTATTTCACATGTGATGAGGAACAGTGCTGGTGTTAGCAGTTGTACTTTATAAACACTTTGTTTCAATGGGTCAGTTTAAAAAATAGGCTCATACACAGACTGACATGATGTGCTACAGCAGATCAGAGAAATTACTGAGTAGGAAGAAATGAAAAATCAGAATTTTAATGCTCAGGAAAAAATGTGCACATGCTATGAAGATGAAGGCGACAGGAGCAAAGAGAAGGTGGCTAAACGATGGAAAAGGGAAACCTAATCTAATAGCCAAACCACGAGGCTGTAAGTCAGAAGCTGCAGGCCTTTCGAGCTCTTTTCTCACAAACCCAAACTGTGTGACTGCAGACAGTCTCTAAAACTTTGCCTGAAGGGCTGTCACTTTTGCAAAGGGACCTGTATCAAACCATGCACTTATAAGAATACAGACACTGACAGTGTTGGCTCACATTTGTTTCTTGTCCTTCTAAAACATGCTTGCAACACAGCTGGGGTCTTATCATCGTAGCAAAACACAGTTGTTTTTAATGGTGATACAATAGAAATAGGTCAGAGCTGAGTCATTTGGCACTGGCTCATTTACAGGCTAGACATGTCACTAGTCTCACCCTTTGAAAATGTCAGTTCGGAAATCTGTGGAGGAGAGGCACTGCAGAAATACAGGGTTGTGCCACACTGGCAAAGGAAGATAAAAAGGGAGTGAAGCAGACCCACCGTTGCATTAAACATTTGATTTAGCATCTGTTTTAAACTGCTATCAAATGAAATAAATTATGGTTTAGTCTTCATTTAGAATTTGTTTGGTGTTAAAGCACAAACCAGTTTCAAAGTTAGGTCAGATCTCTGGGCAACCCAGAATAATTTATCTGATTTTTAGACAGCGTTTATTCCATCTGCTTGTGAAATCCTAAAGGAAATAACACTCAGCTATCTGACCAACTAATCTTTTGGTTAATCAGATTGCCTGTAATCCATAAAACTTCATCCTCCTGAAGGGAAAAGGATGATTTATGGTTGCTGCTTCTGTTACTTTGTCCATTTAACCAGCAGTAATTTCATAATGCTATTATTTAATAATAGCAATTGGGTCATTGCTCTCATTGTCTATTAGAAATCACCATTAGCAAAATGATTAAAATATTAACTTTAAACGCTGTTTTCTCAGTTCTTGTGTGCTATTATAGCTCCTTAGATATTTTTGTTCACCCTTCAGTGACTTTCCCATCTCTTTCCTTGGTTTTTGCAACCATTACCAGTTATTGTATTCTACATCAATTACACAGTGATGATTTGACCAATTTTTTATGGTTAATTTCCTAAAATATCAACCATTTTGAATCCTTAGTATTTCTGGCCAGCAGAACCTTTCCTGAGGTGAATGTTGTATTTCGGTGTTCAGGAAAACATCTATGCCATATTCTTGCAGTTTGTCAAGATGTATGTGTGTTTTTTCCTGAATCTTCAAAACTGGGAAGTGGGGAAGGAACAGCAAAATAAATTTCTACTTCTGCAAGGCTTCTTTTTTTTTTTTTTGCTTTGCTTTTCACTCTCAGTAGGGAAAGTGAGAGTCTAAACATCAGACCCTATGAACTGAAGGAAGAATCCCCTTACTCACCCAGCAAGTAATGCATAGGCAACAAGAGTGTGAACTACAAAATGCAGATGTCATGTATCTTCCCACAAATGCTTTCAGCTGGCCCAAAAAGAACAGTCAGGCAAAAGAGGAGACCTCATTTATTGTATCTAGCTCAGATGTCAGCTTTACTCCTGAGTTTGAAAACATCACCGTGATGCAGAGAGCGTGTAGGTGATAGGTTTGCTTTTCTCTCCCCCCAATACCTCCAGTTCCTCTACCCGTTATTTCCCAAGTATGATGGTGGCTGTGGAGCAAAAGTGGCCCCTGTCCAACAAATCAATCTGCAACAGTCTTAATAGGAAGCTCACCCAACCCAGGACTGTGGATCCCAAAATTGCATTCCACCAATCTCCCATCTAGATCCCAGGTGCTGAAATGATTTGGGTAGAAAAGACCTGAAGAAGAAGATGACAATCTGTCCCATTTTTCGGAAAATAAATGGAGGCTCTGGACTTCTGCTGGACAAGGTGAACATGGCTGTGGATGCCCATGTCATGGATGCCTACACCACACGCTGCTTTGCCTTGTAAACTGCTGGTCTGACACCGTTGCTTCAGAATGGCTCCCATCTTTGCTGATGATTACTCGGGGGTATGATTTGGCTTTTGAGAATTTTAATTGACTTGTAATTAGTGTAATTTATCCAACTATTACTATTACTCTGAGCAAAGTCCTGTTGCCGATTAGTGTTCTTACTTAATTTAGTTGATGTAACAAGACTGAACATCATCAAATATTATGTCTTCTGCAATGTGGTAAACTTACCCAAGTCTCCGGTCCCAGAATCATGAGATTATGTGAAAACTAGAGTTTTAAGGTGAAAGTCATCTGATTATAACTGTAAAGTAAGAACATGTGCCTTGAGACCTTAAAAAATGCTTCAGACTGGACATATCTCCCCTTTAATTTTTGAAAATGAATATTCTAAATAGATAGGTTTTTAGGGCTGGTTGGTGCACAGCCCATGCCTGCAGCCACAGAGAACTGCAGTGTGACCCCCAACTTTTCCTTCTATCAAACGCAAACTGAGCTTATGCCCACATGGATCTGTTGGAGCAGGTCCAGAGGGTCATGAAGATGATCAGAGGGCTGGAGCACCTCTCCTATGAAGACAGGATGAGAGAGTTGGCGTTGTTCAGCCTGGAGAAGAGAAAGCTCCGGGGAGACCTTACAGCAGCCTTCCAGTCCCTGAAAGGGACAAGAAAGCTGGGGAGGGACTTTTTTCAAGGGCATGTAGTGATAGGACAAGGGGTAACGGTTGTAAACTGAAAGAGGGTAGATTTAGGTTAGATACCAGGAAGAAATTCTTTACTGTGAGGGCAGTGAAGCACTGGCACAGGTTGCCGAGAGAAGTTGTGGAAGCCCCATTCCTGGAGGTGTTCAAGGCCAGGCTGGATGGGGCTTTGAGCAACCTGGTCTAGTGGGAGGTGTCCCTGCCCATGGCAGGGGGGTTGGAACTAGATGATCTTCAAGGTCCCTTCCAACCTAAACCATTCTATGATTCTATGATTCTCTCCCCACTGTCTCTGCAAAATATGAAGACAGCGACTGCACGCGCTGCAGCATCAAACGTTACTTGACGCTGGAAAAGGCCGTGTCCTTGAGGAACCGGGTCAAGTCATCGAGCTCCCGAGCACCAGCGTGCCATCGCGGTGAGCTCTCGCAGGGGACGCAGCAGTTTTTGAGAAACTCCCTGAAGAAAGTGGCTTTTGCGGCTGCATTAAGCAAACCTCTTTTTTTTGGGGGGGTGGCGGGGAGGGGAGGGGTGTGAGACACACCGGACCCTCCAGCGCTGACGTGAACTTCCCGCCAACCCACCCCAGCGACGCTCCCACGAGCGGGAGTTCCCTCACCCGGCGGCCCCGCGGCCCCTTCACACGCCTTCTCCCGGCAGCCGGCAGCCGCCCCAGAGGGGCCCAGCGGGGCCGGGGCTGCCCCGGGGCGGGGGGGGGTACCCGATGCCACCGCCCGCCCCCTCCTCCTCCTCCCTCCTCCTCCTCCTCCTCCTCCTCCTCCTCCCACCGCCGCGACGGGGCGGGGCCATGACGTCACCGGCGGGCGCGGGGCGGCCGGGCGCCGCAGTGCGGGCAGGAGGCGCCGGCGGCGAGGTGAGGCGAGGCCGGGCCTGCGCGCACCTGTGCGGCCGCGCCATGGTTCGCTTCGGGCTGACCGTCGTCCGGCAGTGAGTACCGCCGCGCACACACACACACACACGCCCCCTCCCTCACCCCCCCCCNCCCCCCCCCCCCCCCGGCTTCGCCGGTGCCGGGCCTTGCCTTGCCCTTCCCCCGTCTCTGCGCTGCCTTCCCCCCGCCTCCGCCGGTGCCGGGACGGGCCGTGACGTCAGCGGAATTCCCCCCCTCCCGGGGCGGTACGTTAGGCGCGCGCGGCTCCCTCAAGGGGTAACGGCCCACCGTCAGTCAGTCAGGCGGGGCCGGGGCGGGCGGGGGGGGTGCGCTGTGAGGGAGCCGCCGGGGAGGGTGAGCGCTGGTGCGGCTGCCGGGCGGGTTGGGGGGGGGCTGCTTGGTTACTGCCTCTGGTGTGAGCGGGTCTGGCTGGGTAGGTGAGCCTGTTCCAGTTAAACTGTTCAGATAAAGTCAAGCTGTATCAGTGTCGTTTGGTATTGATGGAAGTAGGGGGTTCCACGTAACATGAGCGAGCGCTATTTGTGAACTCTGGGGTGGCTGGTCATAAGACCTTTCTCCTGCCAAAAGCTCTGTGGTGGGGCAAAGTGTTTAGGAATGGTAGTCTAACATTTCTACTGTGAAATGTTAAAGAATCGGCGTTTGTGGCTTAGTTAAAATTGTTAAGGTGTGCTTTTCTTTCAGGCTACAGTGGATATTGAGGAAGTTTTGTTGTTAACTGGACTAAGTGGATATAGCTTCCTGCAGTTGACAGTAGTTAACTGTTTGATTTTTATGAAAGCTAAACTTTTACTCCTCTTTGGCATAATTCAGTTTAATACTGATCAGTCCAACTGGAGTAGTAACTTTTTTTTTTTTGTGATTTTACTCCTATTAAGAGTTACTGTTGACTTCCGTTAAAGACCTGGATCTGCTGACTTGGTGCGCTAGTCATAGCCTTACTTTTACATCAGCCAGAAAACGTGAGCCTGAAACAGTTTGTTGAACTTGAAATCTTCATGTGGGACTTTTGCAGATGGTCAGGAAGATTCCAGTTCATTCACCCACAAATGGATGGGAGTTCATCCATCTGTTAGACTATGCTTGCATATGCTGGGCTATCGTAGCATGACTGCACGTTCTGCTCTTACCCCACCTCCAACTGATGACCAGCAGGATGGAGTCATCCAGCCTTCTGCATTTTCCTCAAGAGGCTGGAAATAGCTGTCAGAAAGTGGGTAGAGCCTGAAGAATTAAATTGTTGCCCCCTCTGCAAGAAAGTGTTTAAAGTGTACTAAAATACAGTGTTTTCTCTTAAAAGTACTGGCCTTCAGTGATCAGTCACCAGTTTGGGGCTCGTCTTGAGGGCATCCACCCAGCAGTGTTGATAGCACTCTGTATAAAAACTAAGTGCGCACTTGGCCTTAGTACTACAAAAGTTTAAGCACATGACATTTTAGTCAGGTGAGGAGTATCAACAAAGTCAGCATGCTTAACTTCGTTTGTGTCAAGTTTAATTGTTAGATTTTCCCTCCTGAATAAATCTGCACATGGTTTTAGTTGCTCTTCTCTTGAAATACAGCCAATTACAGTTTTCAAGATAGGATATTCTAATTCCTGAAGAAGGTGATGTTCATTCTAGTAGTTTTTCTGCAGCTCTGGCTTCTTAATGCTGTGTTACTTCAAGGTATGCAGCCTGCTCTCCTGCTATCTTTGATGACCTCTTCAATTGGCTTCCCTTTGAAGCACAGAGGTCCAGCTGGCTAGCACATGCTTTTTGTAAGAGGACTCCAGAGTCTTCTTATGTCTTCCCTCTCTCTGGCATGGAGGCATTGTTGTAATAGATAAATTATAATGCATTTACAATAAATTTAAGAAATTACTTCCCATCCTTTTATTCCACATAGATTTGTCTTAATGAATATTGACTGCATGATTAGGATTGACTACTTGAAATTTTTTGGTTTATTATAAAGTCTTGAAATACACCTTTTTGAGAAGAGGCTGTGCTGTACTGTATCTCAGTTTTCATATTCAGACTCCGCTGTCTCCTGTTGGTATCTAATATAATGTTTTTGAACAATCACTAAAACTTGTGAGTCAAGATTTTTTTTTTTTGTTTATAATCTCTTACAGTGGAGAAACAAGATACAACAAAGACAAGATACTGCAAGGTTAGTATCAGTTATTCTACTAGCTTGGTAGAGATGGAAAATTATTCTTCCCTGCACAATGAGGAATCCTGTAACCAACTGCTGAAATGTTAAGTATTATTACAGAATAATATTGTAAACCTTAAGAGACCTTATTTGTAAGCCAAGACGTTAGCTTGATAGTTTTAGAGAACTATGAAGATTCTAAGTCAGTCTCCACAGAATATCAACAAATACCGATGGATTTCTGGTATCAACAGGAATATTGGAATAGTTCCTTTTTCTAAATAGGGAAAAAAGGTTACCTGTAATCAAATAAAGTTATAGCAGCACCTGTTATTAAGGATTCCAGAGTGTCCCATAGCACTGTGTTAAATCTCAGTAGTATGAAGCCTGGGAAGAGGGCTTCTGGGACTCAGATGAGAAGTGAGAGCTGCAGCTCTGGTGAAGAACCAGCCAGGTGCATGTTTGTACGATGGAATTGGTAAGGAGCTGCAGAAGGATGAGTAAAGGTCACGTTGCAAAGGAGGCTATTGTCTTAAGAAGGTAATCTGTCACCTCCAAAAAAAGCCTACAGCAGTGCAAGGAAGAATAAAAAGTAAAGATTGTTTAAATGCTTGAATGTTCAATCTTTCTAGGAATGCAGTCTTTAGACAAAGCATTTGAAACCAGACTTCTCCTTAGTGACTGCTGACTTGTACACCCAGAACTGAAAACTCTGAGCTGCTGGGATGTCTGTTGTAGGAAAACTGAGGCTCACCGCTGCAAGAAACCTAGTGGGGTTGTACTCTGAATAAATAAACTTTATATAATGCTACATGCTGTGAGGAAGAATCATGCTTCCAGATTTTCCTACCTCTGTTTTGACATTGCAGTTTACAGTTCTTGCAACATTGCTTTGTGTTCGTAATAAAGTGAATAAAGAATTGTCCCCTGCTTTATGTTCTTAAAAGTACCAATGATGTCTTTTAAATTCCTCGCGCTCTGTGTCAAATGACAGGTTGTTCTCCTCTCTCCAGTGTAGAAAGCAAACATTGCCTTGTGTTTCGAGAAGTGTAAGACCTATACAAGTATGGTGGGGTCTGAGGTCTCCCATGGCTGAATTATATACGAGGTGCTTGGAACTCAAGTTCTGGACTTCTGGTGTCCTGTCTTTTGCTATTGGAAGCATATAATGATTGTGTATTTGGTTGGTGAAAATTGTTTTTGTAGTTGTTCTGGATCTGATTAGAATTGCATGTGCTCTGCTTTGACTTCCTACAAAAGTAAAATAGGTGATACAAGTGGGGACATAGCAATTTATTACAGGTTTGTCCCTCTGCCACAGTTCTTGGCTCTCCTACAGACTCTTGGAGCTGTGACAGGAGCACACCTATTTCATTCGAGTTGGTTTAGGACAGCGTTGGGAGAACCAGCACTTTGGTAGAGTTCTGTGGCCAGTCAGTTTCACAGGCTACTTTGTCTAAAAACAATTTTTGGAAGGGATGTTGCTTTTCAGCTAGGTTTATTCCAGCAACGTGCTCGCTATGCAGCTGCATGAGCATTAGTGTCAATGTGCAAGGTGGAGTAGGGGAGAGGAAGAGACCACAACAGATTGTGTTTACGTCAACTGAAAAATTCTTGTGAAACTGTGTCTTTGGCAAAGAGTGTGTGCTGCTTTCCGCATTACACAGAATCCCTTCTTGTTGCCTCATTTCTTCAAGGCATTGTCAACATTAGGGAATGGGGAGGAGCAGGCATTTGGTAGTTGTCGGGACTTGACTCTCCTGATGTGCATGTTTTTTCCATATATGTATTTTAGTATCAACAACGGTATCTCATTTGTATTGTCTTTTTTCTTATTTCCAATCAACAAATCTGTTTATAGAGTTTCAGCCTCAGTTGTAAGATTCCTCTTGCAGGAAGCCTACCAGTGACCATTCTAAAAAGGACAAGTGATTTGAAATGAGTACTCACGTTTAGAAAATGTAGGGGTCGGTTTTATGTTTAAATTTGTCATATCTATACATCAGTATAAGTATCATCAATAATGATCCTTCTATCTTCCTAGCCTGTACTCCCTTTTTTCATATAATTTAACTGAGTTTAGGGAAGACCAGAGGAACAGTAACTTTTACTAAGGGTTGGCTTTACTGAAGGAGCAGCATTTTATTATGCCTGAGCAGATTATTTATTGTTGCCATGCTTGTTCAGCTGCTAAATTATCTAAAATTTGCATGTCTTAATGTTGATGGGGTTTTATTTTGTAGGTCAAGGAGTGGATGAGCCGCTCTCTGCAACTGGTTTCAGACAAGCAGATGCTGCTGGTTTATTTCTCAGTAATGTGAAGTTTACTCATGTCTTTTCAAGTGACCTTCTTCGAGCAAAGCAGGCAAGTGCTTCTTGAGGCAACTGAATATAAATATTAACTTCAGAATTTGGCGTTTATTTGGTGTTGATGATGCAGAAATAATACAGTGACGGAGAGCCAAACGCTATTTTGATGGACTTAAAACTGCAGTTTGAGTTGTGCAGAATTCAAGAAGGTCTCTATGAGTAAGGAAATTTCAATGCAAACAGCTCAGTTAGGAAGCAGTGAAGGCCAGCTTGCTTTGCAGGATGTCATGCAGTGTTGTTCTTATGCTTTTGCCATTATTTTATATGTGCATAGGTTCTTGTTAAAGGAATAATTGGCACTGAGCAGTAACACAGACTGAAGTAAGTTTTTCTTTGAAGAAACAAACCAAATTGGCTGTGATATTGTTGAACTATCTTGTGCATTGTGGCAATATGCTGTGTTTTTCTGAGGAATGCAGATCAATACAGGCAGGATCAAGTTGTGCTGTGAAGTCAGTACAAGGATCACTAAATGTGCAGAGAGGTTGGATTTTGGCGGGAACATAATAGTACGCCTCTCACCTTGATGCACTGTTTTAATAGGTTAATTAAAGAGGAAAAAAATGTTAATCACTGAGTAGGGTTACATGTGATTTTGTGTGAAAAATTAAAAAATACTCAAAAAATTAGGGAAATGGGAACTTTTAAAGGTAGAGGCATAGGTCAGCGGTTCTAGGAGGGTCACGTCTCCTGTGGAAGTCCTGTCCTTAATTCTCTCTTCTGCTACTGATGCTGTGATTTCAGGAGATACGTAGACTTCATGTGATTGAAGCTACTAAGCGATTCTTGATAGCCATCGTGGTTCCTTGCTTTTTGCTATGTTGTCCAGCTACAAAGGTCTGTGAAGCCTTGCTGTAAATCAGATAAACCAAGTCTAGCGTAAATCCGCTTTTTCTCTTAAAACATTGCTCATCAGTTTTGCAAGACAGTCCCATGACCTGTTTTAGCAGCACCACTTTGGCAGAAAACAAATTACAGAGGGAGGAGCACAGGGAGGGAGGAGTGCAATTATTAGGTATTTTTTAAATGCATAGTAACTGCCTGACAAGTCACTTCCTCTAAGTGTGTGGATAGCGGTAATTACATTTAAAAACAGTCATGCTTTATAATGTTCATAAGATTCTCCGTGCTGTGTGCCTGCCCTAGGGGAATTGTTTTTGAATGTTCAGCCGCTTGAGAGTGAGGTTGGTAATTTTTTTCCTTATATTAGAGACAACCTTTTCCATGAGAAGCGTTTGCGCACTCATAATGTAGAAGACAGACCTGAATTTGTTCTTTGCATGAAGGAAATGTGTTTTGCCATTTGTTTGACAGGCTACCCAGACTTTGTGGAAGCTTTTCCAAAGATATGTAAAGCTGCAGTTTCTATTTGCTTGCAACTCCCTTTTTTGGCAGCTGCAAATCTATGAAGAAGTGTCCTTTACTATGCTGTTGCTTCATAGCTCAAGTATGAGAGGAATGTACAAATTCCCTAGCAAAAGAGGAAAAAATGGGTTTTAAAGAAACTGTTAGTGGTAAAGTTCAGTTTTCCTTGCAATGTCTCCTGCCTCAGCTGTAGTCAAGGTGTGTACTGGTTACTGGAACCAGGAGTGGTACGTGGTCCTCTGGCTACTGCCTGTGGCTAACAGCTGAACATTCAAGCCTGAACAGGATAGGAGAAAACAGGGATGTGTGCGAAGAGAGTTTTACTAGCTGGGCAGGAATTCCACGAGCTAAAGGAGATGCAAAGTGAGTGTGTATAGGAAATGCAGAGGGAGGCTTTGCAGGGAAGCCTGTCTGAGCAGTAAGCCTAGGAGTGCAGGTTAAAGACTAGCTCCAGAAAGTAGCAGTGAAGAGAGCAGGCAGACCTGCAATGTGAAAATAAAAAAAGACTAGTTGGGCAGACTGGGATGAGAGCATAGCTCCATAAGACTTGTGAGCTTAACAGACCATAACACCAAAGTCTGCTGGGGAATGTGGGGCCTGCAGTGAGATGCTCATGCCGTTGGGACAAGAACTCTTCAGGACTGTGGCAGGCTGGGCCCTGAGAAGAATGAGAAAAAAAATCTTTTGAGACTTTTCCATGTATGTAGTGGTAAGGTTTCTGAAACAGGCTGGTGTTCTAGTAATGGACAGTGTAGGAAAAGCGTGAGGAAGTTAATCTCCTTTTCAGAGCAGATTTTGGTTTCAACACAGTAAATAAAGCTTCGTTTTTATTTACAGTTCAGAGTATGAATTAATGCTCAGTAGGTGAATGTTGTCTGTTCTATGTACTGAATGAGATATCAGTCCTGGAGAAATTTTAGGATATAATCGTACAATTAAGGGTGCTCTTCATATATACAAGGAAATTGATTCAACCCTATCTGAATTTTGACATTAGTCTGCAACAGAAATTTTAAGTTGCCTTTCCTAAGCAATGCATTAAATAGGTCATAAAATCTTGTTAGTGCAACGAGGCTGCTTATTATTTGCCGGAATCCAAGGAGTCTTTTCAAAATGAGTTCTTTGAATGCCTGTTCAATTGGATGTGGACATTTGCACAAGACTGGTATTAGCAGTCAAAACTGTATGTGAATCCAGTACAGCCTTCGCACTTTGGTGCATATAAAAACAGGAGCAGGTAAGCTGTCCTTTAGTTCCCATTACTGTCTGCGGCAGCCAGACAGCTGCATAATATCCAACACGCTAGAGCCTGTATTAGGCAATACTTTTTCCAAAGTTTCCATAGTTCCAACAGTTGTTAAAAGGAAACTAAGTTTTCTCTGTCTCTTGGCCATGCTATCAAAAGGCAGGCGAATGCGATAAGCTAGATTTCTGCCCACGCACCCCCCCCTCCAAAGGGTATCATCTGGTGCATTTCTCCCTTGTAACATCGAGGCTGACACTTCAGTATGTTGCCAGCAAACACCTTACTGCCTCTTAACTGCTTCAAGGACATTTGGTTTCTGAGGTGCGTTAAGTAGCCACTTGCCAGAAAGATGCTATGTTTTCACAGTTGGATTAACTGATCAGTTTTTCGGAACATACTGCTTGTTAGTCTGGCCCAAGTACTACAAGTAAAGATTGCGTAGGCATGATTGCATTGTGAGTGGTGGCATACTCAAGAGAAGATGTGACTTCTATTCTGGTAAATCCTGCTGCTGCCATGCATCTTGCTGCCCACCTTTCATGGGTGCTAAGTGTCTTCAACTGTTCTGGACTTTGAGTTGTGAAAGAACTTTCAGAAAATTGCAGCTTTCCTGCATTTTATGGCCTGACAAAGGCCATATATCCGATTCTGACAGACACTACTAGCTGTAAAATTTTATCTGTGTTTGGAGTGTTGGGTGATTCACAATGTGATTCACATTGGCTGTGGTGTTGTAAGATGGTCTAGCGTTCCCGTGTGCTTATTGATGTGACTGTATGTTCACTTTTTAGACTGCTGCCACAATTCTAGGAAAAAATAAGTTTTGCAAAGATTTGGAAATCAAGTATGATGCAAGACTTCGAGAAAGAGTAAGTGCTGAAAGATTTTGTTTTAATATTGAACACGGAACAATTTGAAAATGTAACTTACTGCTGATGCAGTTGGCTTATTAAATGGTAGATTTGACAGTGGAGAGCACTATTTGATGTGGTTTTAATCACTGAAAACTGAACCCTTCACATCAGGTACTCTAAAGTGTTTGCAGAATTGTGAAGCAAAGCTGAATTTTATTGATTAGCACTGTAACTGTGATGCTTTAATGACTTAAGTGAGGTAAGATTTACACATAGAGGGAATTATCTTGAATGTAATAAAAAGCTCAGCACTGTTTTCTAACCCCATATGTAAAGCGTTAAAGATACTCCTTCTGCTTACCTCTTCTAACCTAGTGACACAACTCGATGTTGACTTTTTATCTGTTTATACCTTTTAATTTGCACAAAGACTACTGGAAAGCTTTCTGATGCTCGTGGAACAGTCTGCTTTCCTGATTAGCCTCTCTGTCTGATAACAGGCATAATTGTACCTCCTGTCTGTATTTAAGTATGTCTTGATCAGAATAAACTCAGATGCTGGCTGTTTCTGCAAATATGAATCACCTTTCAGATGTTTGTACTTAGAGTGTCAGCTGAATTTTAAATAAGGAAGTGCTACAAAACCAAAAGTGGGATGGCATATTGCCGGCAGCCAAATAAGTGATTAAGGAGCAGAACATGTTTGTACCATTTCCTATTTGGATCGCCTTTTTTCTGTGAGAAATTCCAGTTCTTCGCCTGAAACCAGGAAGTTAAATGCCTCCCGGTCATCTTTAGTTGCTTTACCATCTGACATTTTTGAAAATATTATGGGTTGTGATACAGAATTTTAGAAAGAATGCTCTAAAGTCTCTGTTACATTGTTTTTCCCTTTCATCGCATTTATATGGATGTATAGAAATGACAGTACAGTGTCTACAGTCCACAGGTTGTAAGTCACTACTCTGGATAGCTGGAATTAAGTTTGAATTGCATGAAAAGAAGCAAAGTCCTTTAAAATAACATATATTGTTGACTTTATTAAGAAAGTTTTGTTCTCTCAGGCCTTGCTTTCATGAGAGAAGTCTGGAAAAATATTTAATATTAGGATTTAATTTTCAGCAGCTTCAGAGCACTCATTTCTTCACGTCTTTTTTACTGTTCTTAAACTGCCAATATTTTGCTTTAGAGAAAGGGATTGAGACGCTGAAATAAATGTGTTTCAGTACATTTAAGTTCTGAAGACTGTACTTAATTAATTGTTATGGCAGCTAATTGCATATCTGCAGCAAGTGGATAGTGACATAGAAGGCAAAAAAGCCTCAGTAGTGAGTATGAGCCTGTATCCTAGTCATCAACGTCTGGATTTCTGGAATGTGTATAACTTGCACATTTGACAGTATAGCATCAGCTCTTACTTTCTCAAAATACTCAATAACTGCAGCATTTTCACTGTCTTTGGACGTTCCAAGAGACACCAAAGCTTTCCACCTGTGAATGTATTTTTCATCTGTTAGTGGTAGTGAAGTATTAGTCTTCAGAGGGAGAAGTATTAATCTGTTTTACCATTGTTAAGAGTTGTGCTTTGGAAAGATCTTCAAGGTCAAAAATGGTAATACGCATCCAAGTATACCTATCTTGTAAAATACATTACAGATTATAAATACTATGTTTTATAATGGGACTAGTGATCCAGAATAACTAGCTGGTATAGATGGGTTCTTACTACTGTTTCTTGTACGGGCCTTTCATTTGGAGGTCTCGGGAATAAGCATGTCATTGAAGATAGTTAATTGCATGTTATCTGAGTCCATTAGCACATGTTTTCAGGATGTTTTTTGCTTTCTTTGTTTTCTGAAAACAGTGTCAACAGCAGTAATGTATGCCCTAAAAAAATGGGGGGAGGCTTTATTGTTTATTTTTAATAGGTAGACTATTTGTNTTTTTTTTTTTTTTTTTTTTTGTCTTTTTCAAAAATTCTGATTGTATAATGGACTCCTCCTCTGATGTGGAGATTTCGGAGGTCTGTAGAGAAAGTATTTGTTTCTCACTTGTGAAAGATAATTCCCTGTAGTCTTTCTGCAAATGAAAAACAAATGGAGTTTATCCTTGTGTGAACAGCTACATACAGAAGTGTTTGCAATGGCGCCTCAGTTACAAAGACACTTGAATTTTGTATGCTAAGAATTAGTGCCAATCTCAAGGCAAAGATCAAGCTGAAGGTAATGTTTTGAATGTTAGTACTTTAAATGAGATGCTGCTTTTAATGTATTTCTCTACCCAGCATATATATATATTTAAATAGTGGATATAAATATATCTCTTCCCCCAATATTGAGATAAAATATAAAAGGTAGTTACACCTGCACATTACGCTTGACAATCCAAGAAAACAAAGCTGTTAAGAGATGTTTGAATTGGAAGCGGTACTGGAGACTTGATATAGCTTGCTAAACCCGCGCTTTGTAACTTGCCTCTTACAGAAATACGGTGTTGCAGAAGGAAGGCCTTTGACTGACCTCAAGGCTATGGCAAAGGCTGCCGGAGAGCAGTGTCCTTCATTCACGCCTTCTGGAGGAGAAACACTGGATGAAGTATGGTATTTATTTATTTGTGCTGTAGTTTCTAGGCCGTTTCATCAGTGCAGACGCAGCTATTGCATACTTAAGAACATCTTATTGAGAGCTTAGTCCAACCAAAGGTAGTTACTTTGCAAGCTAAAAACACTACTTGACCTGATTGCAGTGGCTGCCAAGTAGGGAATCTCTTCAGAGCTAAAATATTGAATCTGAGATTGACTCCTCATGAAGCTCTGGTTTGTGGAAGAATGATGGCAGTTATTCTCAACCTTGGCTATGGAGGGCAGAGGAGTTTTTGCAGCACTTGATAACTTAACCATTGATTTCTGAGACTTGTCTGTGATAAATGTTTGTATTTCAACTGAAGTAGTTATATCTCAGATTTCTGAAAGCCAAAGTCTCTTGCATTCTTCACAATGTACTCTTCTGACCTTTCTCTTTAGGTAAGAGAACGTGCAAGGGATTTTTTTGAATTTCTGTGTCAGCTAGCTGTTGAATTGGAACAGAAAGAACAAGACACGCATGGTGCGGCAAGCAGCAGCTCAGGAACATCTGAAGAACAGTTAGTTTTCCCTTGGACGAACCACTGCAGTGAAGCGGAACTTAGTTCCGATAACGGTGGAGCTTCTAAGGTGTTAGATGCCAATATATTAGTGGTGAGTCACGGAGCCTACATGAGGAACTGGATCGGTTACTTTGTTTCGGATCTTAACTGTACTTTACCAACAAATTTAACAAAGTCTCAGTTGTCTTCTGTCAGTCCCAACACAGGAGTTAGTCACTTCATTGTAAAACTTGAAAATGGAAATTTATTAAAACCTGAAATCACATGTGTTTGTCTTAATCAAGACTCTCACTTAGTGGATGTGGGAGCTGAATGTGTAGCTCCAAAAGTGTTTTAAGAGTCTTTGTAGGGAAAAGTGGGTTTAGATCACCATTATACTAAGCTTGGGAAGTAGTAATTGTAGTAATTACTGAGATTGACTGGAGTTATTGTCACTAAACTGCAAAACTGAAGACATGCAACTACTTGCCATCTTAAAATAACACGATTTGCACAGGCCTAGTGCCCGATATAAGTTGGCACTAGAGAAATAACACAAAAGTTCTTTATGAGCAGAAACATAATACTTCCAGTCACTTGCATATCTGCTCCTAGAGTGCGTATTTTTAAGAACTTCTTTTCATTAGCCCATAATTGTTTTGGTTATATCCAGGTAAAAGAGTTGGGGAGGGAGAGGAACGGTACCTCAGAGATGAGCTATACTGTATTCTTGTTTTATTACAAAATGCTATATTGTAATATTAAACATATATGTTGTTTTAAAATAACTTTTTTGAATGCAATAGTATAACCTAAAAAGGAGCCTTGCCTGGTGGAAAAGATTTGGTACAGAGTCAGGCTCTGTTCAGGTCAGGTACAGTTCCTGGCTCTGATGCTAAATAGCTGTGAGATGCTGGACAAATCTCTTTTCCATTTGTAAAATGGGGATGATGATATACCTACCTCGCAGGAGTGTTTTGTAAGAAATTGTTAGTGTTGTTGAGACCTCTGTTGAAGAGCACTGTACACAAACATAAAGTATTTATTTTTAACTGTAAGCAGGTTGAGGAACCTCATGTGCACATAGTTGAAATAATGGTCTCCCTTCTGTAAAGGAACGTTCTCGATAGGGAGAGCTGTACCCAATTAGAATCCTTCTGTCAATTGCAGTCGTACACTTGATGGATGAATATTTTTGCCTACAATTAGGCAGGTTTGATTGCTTGATGATTTCTTGTAGTTGCTGTTAGTACGGCATTCTTTCCCCACTGGGGTGTTTGTAGTGTTACTGTGTAAGCTTATCTGCTTTATGTTATTTATAATACCCACATACTTTTTCTTCCTTTGCATATTTTAAGCCTGTTTAAAAAAATAATAATTAAAAAAAATTAAAGGCTCCTGAATAGAACTCATTTTATCTGTATTTCTTTTGAGGTAAAAATCTTGGTTAATATTACTCTATGAAGCTTTGCTCAGATCATAAAACTTCCTTCTTTTTTTTTTTTTTTTTTTTTTTTTTTNTTTTTTTTTTTTTCTTTTTCCCCTGAAATACCCCAGGCTGTTCTTTTACTGTGAACAAGAGCCCTTTTAAGGGCTGATGGATCAGTGCTATCCTGACTCTTACCTGGAAGAACCACTGATGTTAAGGACATATGTAAATGGCTTGCAACTGTACAAAATTAACTGTTATTTTTAAAAATACGCTGTCCTGTGTACTTTAAACTACTTGGCTTCTTTGCCTTGAAGCCGAGACTTGAATTTTGAGGAGGAAAAAGAAGTTGCTATTGTTTCCTTTACCAGGTGGGTACCTGTACTTAACTGCGACCCTACTGAAAAACTCAACAGAATTATTTAAGCTGATTCTGGTAACTGTATTTTGCCTCTTCCATTCCTGTGACTGTCATTCAGTAGGAAAGTTCTCTCAATTCCTCCTTGAACACAGAATGAGGGTCTGCTTCCGTTCTCTGTGCTCTTCATCCAATACTGCGAAAAAGCAGTGGATGAAGTGGGAATGTTCAGCCCTGTGGCGACCAGAGGTAGGCTTCTAAGGCAGTGTTCTCCAGAACCTGGAAACGAACGTAAGGCTTTTTACCTGCAATGGGGTTGTTTATCTAGCCAACAACCATGAACCATCCACTACTGCCTCTGAAAACTAGTCCATAGAGAGGAAAGCAGCTTACCTGTTGTGTAAAGATGGACACGAGTAACTGGTGTCAGCAAAGGTTGGTCTTTCAACCTCCAACGCATTATATAACATGAAAGACTGGATGCCCTTTAGTGAGGTTGGCAAATTTAAATTGGAGTTTTGTACTAAAATTCTGCATCAATAGCCTAAACTTGTTACTTAAAATCAGCTGGCTTCCTTTCATTTCTTTACAGATACAGGGGAAGGCTGCTTCATTAAGGCTCCTCTTTCGCTGTATGAGGCAGTTTGTAAATGTACAGGTGTATCTGGGCAAAGTCTTGTGACGAGGGGTTTTCCAGCAAACGTGAAATCTTCATAACACAGAATCCTGGGAAACTTAAGATTTCTCAATAAGATAAAAACAAGCTTTGGTCAAAATGCCTCTATTTCAAGTTTAATTTTATATATGCAGCCTTTGTTCAAAATAAAGGTATTCTTAAGCAAAGTGTTTCAGTGTTATTCAGAAGTAAAAATTTCTGAATTCAAATAGTCAATAAAATGTTTAGAAAATTAGTAAATTTTTTTTTATTTGAGAAAGCCAACCAATTGGAAAAATTCTTGGTAGCCAACCATTACTGACATTATGCATGATTACCACCCAAACAGTAAGTTTTTGTTTGTGAAATTAAAAAGGGTCTGTTTCAAATCAAAAGTACAGAGATGACAGTGCTAGCTTGAGGAACTGCTCAAGACTTGTGCTTAAAAGTGTCCGTAGATTTTTTTTTTTGCAAATAAAATAATTCATTCTTAATATACTAAAGGAAATAAGTGGTGTACACAGGGAGGAAAAGTGGGAATGTGGACTTCTGCACAAACTCCTCAAGCCTCTTGTGAAGTACATCTTCGTAGAAGGCTCCTGAAAACTGAATTGATGATCACAGCCAAAGAAGGTAGCAAAATTTTAATTATGACTACCAACAGTGTTAATGGCAGAGGGTGGGACGAGAGTTCATTGTTAATTTGCCTGTCCCTGTAGTGCCTGTTTATTTTCAGGAAGGCTAGTTACGTAGCAGGAGACTATCCTGTTGGTGCTTTAAATAGCTTGAACTTCTCTGTAATTGCTGTGTCCTGAATTTTGTCAGTCGTTCCATTAATACTTCTTGGAGCCAGAGTAACCAAGCTGAAAACGTGCATCCTTCATCAGCTAGAAAATGAGCTGAGACCTAATACGTTTTCCTCCCTAAGTCAGTAACTTTTGTCAAATACTTCAAAACATGCTAGTGATTTGTGTGTTTCCCTTAGTTTAAAAGGCTTCTTTTTTGTGCCTACCTTCAAGCAGGTTAATTAACATTTTGTTCTTGCTGATGAGGTAAATATCTTATGGGAACATCTACTTATGTGGTAAATGCTTTGCCACTTCTTGGGTAATACTCTTCCCATAGGGATTTTTGATTCTTCCTTTATAACATACTTTCCCTTCTTTAGTGTATTCTTAGGTGGTTAAAATTTAGAACCATCCTAAGAAAACCATCCTAAAGTCAGGTTTCTTTAAGTTACTGTAAACAAATTCTTTCATCTTGTGTGAACTCTTACACAGGGCAAGCAGCAGGTACAGCAGTGTCTAACCATGAAAAATATCCAAGGGTGTAATCATTCAAGTTTTCTAATCAGCTTCATGTTAATGAAGTAACATTTTTTTCAATGAAAAACTTACGAGCCATAATCTCCTAAGACTTTGTAAAACATACTAAATTGGTGCAAACACATCTGCCAGTGGCTGGGGAAGTATAAGCACTCAAGCGTGTTCTGCAGTTGCCCTGTTGTATTCTTTCCCTATGTGTCTGCACTTGACATTGATGAAGACAGGATACTGGCCTAGGTGATCTTACAGCCTGCCCTAATATAGTTACACTTTTTATTCCACCTTCATTATATCAGATGTAAGTTTCTCTGTGTATTAAAAAGTAAATCAGTACTTTTGGAAACTTCTGAAGTGAATTGAAGACCTTTTTTTCTATAATTCTGTGTACAGTAACTGGTCTTTTTTAAGTCTTTGAATCGACACTGAGATTAAATCTACTTGCTCTTTTGATAAAGTGACTCTTGTACATTTGTACAGTAATTTTGTACAGTTTATTGGGATCATGGGAAAGGAGAGCTGCAGTTATAGACAGTTCTGTTAGGAATAGTAGCAGAACATAAATATTTGAGGGATTACTCAGTAGTGGGCAATGAATGTTTTGTCCTTGTGAAATGCCAGTCTCTAATTAGCAGCAGGAGACAAAGCCTTAACTACAGGGTGGATTTTCAGCAGTAGCTGCCAAGATGTAATAAAGGCCGTGAAAGCAGATCGAGCTGTTAAACACATTACCAGGATGCTAAGAATTTCAACTGATAAGAAAAAGGTACATTCCTTTTGAACACTTCTGTAGGAAAATAGTGCTGAAATAAATGTTAGAAACATGTCAGCTTGCCCACATAAAAGCCCGTAGTCAGATCTGAGAGAACCGAGCACACTTTAAAATTATCTTTCAAACTGGTGAAGGTTAAAACAAAAGCTGTCTTGGCAGGCTTTCTGAGCTGAACGATAGAAGAAAAGGTGACTGTGGAGATCACCAAGATCAGAAGGAAATTTTCTAAGCCAATGTGTTCTTTTGCTGAAGAGTCCAGTGGTATTCTGCTCCAAAAAAAAAAGTGATGCTTCAAAAGGTGGGAGAGTTGTGACCTCCTTTGATAAAGTCGTTGTTCGTGTTCAAGCAGTGCTTTACCAGACTGGGCTTGATTTGGAAAAAGTGACAGGAGAGACAAAGAGGAGCTCAAAGTTCCCAGCATGGTAGCACACTTGTTCCTCAGTTTTGGCTCCACCAACTTCATCTCCTGGCAGGTCTGCTAAATGTCTAGCAGTCATCAGGCATGCACTTCGGTGGAGTGCTCTGGTAGTATCACAGTTTCCTTCCTCTAAAATATCAGCCCTTTTTCAAGATCTTTGCTCTATGCCCACAGTTCTCTGTTGGGTTTATGTTTTCCAGACATAGCCCCATCTTTGCAATAGGAGGAGGGGTTTTTTTTCACTTTTTTTTTTTTTTTTTTTTAAAGTACAGAATTTAGATCAGATGCATTCTCTATCCAAGCTTTTGGTATTTCATGAGACTACCTCAGATCCACAGCCCACATGCCTGGACCTAAAATATGTCAGATTTTCCCCAGATGCATCCTCCCTCTTATGAGGGCTTTGGCCATGAGCCTGAGGTTTTTGGAGATATAGTAATCCCAGGCAAATGGCAGCTGCGTGAGCACAAATCAACTGCGCAGTATGTGAGCTGTTTCCCTAATATCCACGGATATGGCAAACTTGCTGTGCAGATGACCTGTTTGTGCATGATAAATGTAGTGCTGTTCAGTCAGGTCTTCTGTGCTGAGATAACTCTAGTGTCACTTGCAAACATCTCTGGGATTTCCTGGCATGCAGGGAGCCCTCTGTGAGTCTACGAATGACCCACCTGAACACCAGAAGCTGGTAGTGGGGCCCCTGAGAGCACAATCAGAGAACAATACCAGAGGCCTTGAGAGTAGGGGCACAGGAGGATACCAGGATAAAAGCACAAATCATAAATTAGTGGTTACCAAAGGAATGCACTTGAGGTCCAGGCAGACCCCCTTTTGGGGCATGACTGGATGTGATATTTGTTCCCTCTGACGACCAGTTGGTTGGTCAAGCCACAGCTAAACTGAAGAGGGGTGGTGCACTAGACTTGACTGTGATAATTCGTGAATATATTTTAGAAGAGCTAGCTCTCAAATAGTGAATTTACTTAAGTTAAAAGTTGAGGTAAAAAAAGAAGGTTTTGTTTCAGGAGGACAAGAATCACCAAATTAGTTTAATAAGGTCAGCTATACTTAAGAATCACAAAATTAGTTTAATAAGGTCAGCTATACTTAAGAATCACAAAATTAGTTTAATAAGGTCAGCTATACTTAAGAATCACAGAATTAGTTAATAAGGTCAGCTATACTTGAGAGCCTTAAATGGAGCCTAGTGGAAGGTGTCCCTGCCCATAGCAGCGGGGATGGAACTAGATGATCTTTAAGGTCCCTTCCAACTCTTAACCATTCTATGAGTCTATGACTTAAAATGGAAGATAGGGGGCGAAAGCTTTGCTTGTTTAAATCAGAGATGTGAAAATTATCTAGAAGTTTACAACCCAAATAGGCAAAATTTACAGGGAGGGTCTCTAGGCCCAATTAGATCAATAATCATGGAACATTTTTGTAGAATCATCTAGGTCTCAGAATGGGTCACTGATTCTGGGAAGAGAGCCTATAAGGAGTAGAAAGAAATATTATATAGAACATTGTACCTTAGATATGAAATGATAAGAATTTGCAAAATACGTTAAAACAAGTAGCAAAAACATCTTGAGATACATGTATATCAAAACAGAGAGCAAGGAAAGGAGTATCGGAACTGTTGCAGTGTGTGGATGGAATAGAGATTAGAGAGTCTTAAATTATATCCTCAAAATGAATTACTTAATTTACAGGAGTATTGAACACAAGGGTAAAAGAGGATGGATAATGGGAATGAGGATAGGGAAAATACCACATTTAAAGCCAAGAATTAAAGAATTTAATATGCTCCTGTCAGGGGAAATGACTAATCTTTATCCCAGAATTCTGAAAGCACATCTAAAATTACACATCCGTAAGCAAGTTTTTTAAATAGATCTGTCAAGTTGGGCGTGGAACCGTATGACTAGAGAATAGGAAATAAAATATTTTTTATTTGAGAACAGAGGACAAAGTAATCTTACAGAACTATTAGTTTGACCTTAATAACATTCAGGGCTTTAGAACAAATTCTGAAAGAGAAGGTAATTACAGACAAGAGAGGTAAATGAAATCTGGAATATAATTAAATGAATTTTTACCACAAGTAGTTCACACTAGTGTAAACTGATAGTTCTTTGATGAAATAACTGTTGTCTAGGCAAGGGAAAAATGATGGAATATGATGTAGGTGAATTTTAATTGAACACTTGACACAATGCCACAACGGAAACTATCAGCTCAACTGGAAAAGATAAATGTTACTAGAAAAAAAAGGTGAAGTAGGTATGCAAGCAATTTGTGGGCATATAAGTAAGTAGTAATGTCCAAGGTCGAACACTGAGCTAGAAAAAAGTCAGTATTTAAGTTCCTCATAGGGCAATTTTTTTGTAATGACTTTGAATAAAAATATAGGAATGTGGAAATGTTAGTGAGGAAGCACCATCCATAACTATATGGGTCAGAATATCATGCAGAGGAAGAAATGATGAATTTGAGGAGAGAAATTAAAGACCTAGCATGAAACCAGCTACTACAGACCGCAAGCTCAGTCACTTTGATACCAATGACAAGAATGTCCACTACAAGCTGGAAGCTAATTGTTGAAAGCAACAAAGGAGGAGAACAACCTGGGAGAATATTAACCTCTGACTTACTATGGGTAGTTGGTGGTGTTGCATTTAGAAAGACAAGCCTGATCCTGAAAGGTGTCTCTGGTCAAGGTAAGTAGTCATTAATGCCATTGTACAAGCACTGATGAGATCTCTCCTGCAACTCTATGTGTAATTCTTGCCACTTTTGAGGAGCTGGGAAATGTAACTACCTTGAAAATGGGAAGCAACGACATGGGTTAAATAAATCAAACCCTTGGGTTATTAGATAAACACCAACAACATTTTGTAAAAGATTACCTCTTACCAATAGACCCAGGATTTTGTGTTTAAAGCGTGGTTAGTTCTGGGGGGAACAAGTAGCCAATATTTCACTTAGGAATGTTGCTGTTCCTAGACTATGCCTTCCTAGGCATGTTGCTTACCCTGAAAGCTATCAGACAAGAATGAAGTGGACTCTTGGGCAAATGAATGGTAAAAGCCCCGCATCTCAGAGTTCTCAGGGCAAGAGAAGGGGAGACCGACTTTACAGAAGGATTTCAAGCTCAGTAAACCACAAAAAAAGAAAAATCATAGAAATTAAGGTTAAATTTAGTTAACTGCAATCTTACTACTTGAGTCTTAAAATCAGTTCTTCTCCCTTCTAAAAATATTTGGGCTGTATTTAGGATTGTGCCTTTACCTCAGCTTATGCACCAGAGGTTGTCTGAACACGGAGCAGAATTGTTGGGGTTGAGGATTTGCCCAGAGTTCTGGAACGGGTTTGTGGTCTTATTCAACCTTCTGTCTGCAGTGAGCAGCTTTCCCTTGCTTCAGCAAAACTGCATAGCCCTCAAGTTACTGAGCAAAATACTCAGATTTCTATAAGATATGATCCAGATCAAGCATTTAATAGGATGCAGAGTAGAATGGGATGTGTGGTAGGTTAATGAAAATTCACAGAATTAGAGGAATAAAGATCAAAAGGAAGTGCAAGAGTGCTGGAAGATGTGTGAATCATCATGCTTTAGGATTTAAAACAGTGTCACAAGGCTCAGAAAAAAACAGGTGCTACGTTATCATTATGGGGACCATCCTTTCAGTTGCCTGGTACTGGTCACTGTCAGGAACCGGAGTCTGAACCAGGTGTGACCCTTCACGTGCTGTCTTCTTCTGTTAGAACAACAATTGCAGGTAAAAGGACCTAAGGGTTCTCTTATTTCTTTGAGTAGCCAAATATGCCTTTTATTATTCATCTCCTGTTAGTGCCTGAGACCTGTGTGTGACGAGCACCCTACCCTTTTTTTCATGCTTCGTTTGTAAGCATGCATGACTCATAAAATTAAAACTTCATTCATCCTTGTGAAAAACATGGGTGTTTGTGTGAAAGGGGTGCGGAAATGTTTTTTTGCCTTTTAACTTCAGCATAAATCCTCCATATGAACCCCTTTGTCTCCTGGCCACAGACTTTCTCTGAATGTCTGTGATTTTCTAAAAAGCACAGAATCAGATAACAAATATAAAAAGAAGGTGAATCCCTGTTAAATCAAGCTAAGGGATGAAGACAAGGGTAGGGGAAGACAGGATGGTGGGTGATGAGAGAAGCCTAGCAACAGCCTCCACAGCAGGGAGCAGAGCAGAACCAGTGGTTGCATGAGCCCGTGTTATGCTCAGCAGGTGTGGCTTGTGCTGGTAGGTACTTACTGCTTCCTCGTTATGCCTAAAGCACTAACAACCTTTGAGCTTGTGCTGGCAAGTCCACCAGCAGCCTAGCCCTTCCTGGAGGAAAACTCAGGGAATGATCAGTGTTTCTCAAAAGCCTTTTTGTTCTGGGCTTTGGGCGGCGCTTCTGTCTGGTGCTGTTATCAAACAGGATTACAGGATTATTACTGAAGAGCAGTTTGTAAAATTACACAGTTTGCAATGAGATAAAATCTAGCAATAGAAAGAATAGCTGGGGGGAGGTCTCAAAGTGGCCAGCTCAGTCCCTTCTGCCCCTTGTCCTTGCATCTTCAGCAGCTCTGGAAGGAGAAAGCATTGGCCAAAGGCAATGTGAGGAGCTCTGCAGGGAGGGTAGCAGGTTACATCAAGGCATCAAGCTATTGTAATTCCAAAACCCCACCCAGACAAAAGAAGCAGGGATGAAACACAGACGGGTGACGTCTACTCACCTACTTCGTTCTCAGTCATGAGAAATGCACTCTTTGCGGTGGTTTTGCTCCCTTCACCTTGCCGGCACGCATTACCCATAAAAAGGCTAATGCACCTGATTCTGCTGACTCTTTAATTTGGTATTACCTGAAAAATTAAAATTGAAAAATGGCTTTACAAAAACCTGTTTCAGATGTGTACATACATGGAGGATTTTACATGCAATCCAGCTTTCTGCTGGTGTTTTGTAGCAATGTGAGTTTAAAGAGTTAGATGGTAAAGCTTTCTATATTTAGCAAGTAAATAAACAAGGCTCAGTTAAACCTTTTGAGATGCCCTTCAAGAGTCTCCATTCCCACTGCTGTTCAAGTACTGTTCTTTAATGTCGCCATTTACAGACACTTCTAGAACAAAGAGTCGCTGCACTTTTCAGTTGCATTTCCCAGAATTTGTTTGGCCTAGAGATGGGGATCAAGTGTTTTTTTTAAGAGATGTCTGCTTGTGTAAGGACACCAGGAACAGGTAGCCTGGATTTCATTGATTGTCCTCTATGATTATCATCCATGCTGTCACCTTAAGTGCTGTGCTAAGGTACCTTGCAGATGCTTGGTGTTTTATTTGGGTTACTCCCCAAATTACTTTGAGAAAACAGTCTCAGAAATTATTTCTAATAACACCTCATGATCCATAAAGTGACAGTCATTGGATTGTTCTTCTTTCTTGGCATTTTTGCCTTGCTTTAAGATCCAATTGCAGTTTCAGTTCACAACAGAGCAAGCTTCCTGGACAAGGAGAGACAACAACTGAACAAACCTTCAGGTTTGTCCGCTCTTGGAAAGAGAAAGAGGTGGCAGAAATGGTTTCTGGGGCCACGGTTGCTCTGCAGCATGCTTTCTTCTTATTTCACTGTGCACAGCTTACTCTGAATGAGTTTGAACAGTCCCAAAGCAGTACTGAGATTTCAAGTCTGTGGGAGACTAAATGATACGAGGTGATTTTTTTATGATACCTTAGCATCTATTAAGTTTCCCATATGCTTCAGTTCTGTTGCACATTCCCGCTGTGCTTCTTCCCCCTTTGAAGTCCATGGACCTAAACTTTAGCAATGGGAGGAGAAAGGGATCTTGGAGAACAGAGGAGAGTTCCCCACGTACATGACCACCCTTCCACTGAAGTTGACTATTCCCTTGCCCACAAAGTGCCACTGTACTGTGGTACCTGGTGGTAATAGGATGCTTCTCTTGGTATTAGCACCATAGCGGATGCAAATGACTCTACGGACTATGACAGACCTCTGTAGAGTATCTGTGGTGAGGGGAAGCACAGCAAGGAGATAATCTGTCAGACCCATGGGCATTTGCCATTTTGCAGCTCTCTGGGGACCACTGCAGGAAAGAACTATGAGGAAGATATCTGCAATTTATTCAATCTGTGACTCTGAGCATGGCCCTAGGAATGGAGTTAGAATATTTTGTATGAGCAGTAATGGTAATTTACCAAGTATCTTTTACCCCAATATCTTGGAGCCAGGATCACAAATATTTCCTAGAAGGACTGAACCTGTGGTTTGCCATTGCTTTTAGGTTGCAGAAGAAGTTTCCCAGTAGAGGTGACAATCTCTTTATGGTCAGATTCGTCCTACTAAGGCTTTGTTTTTATCATCTTTCACAGAACTTTCATGGTTGTGGTGTATGAAACACCCAGAAAGCTGCAATCTATGAGGCTGAAAATCATGGAGGATAGTGGAAAATACAAATTTTCAAACACAGCTAGTACCATTTATTTATTTAAGTTCTTCAGGAATGGGGGGCTTGAACAGATGATGCAAAATCCACCATTTGAAGAGAAGGAAAAGTTTATTGGTACTTTTATAAAAGGAAACAGTCTCTATAATACATTTTTATAAATATTTATAAATATTTTGTAGGACTTAAGACCCACTCAAATAAATAAATAAATATTGGAATATAAATAAGTAATGCTTTCTTACTAGCTGGTAATGGCCAGCACCTCCTTTAGAGAATGAATTCTTCTGACATTTCAATACAGTTCTCTATATTTACAAGTATGGTTTTTGATGCAAAATCCATTGTGCAGTCACTCTTATCTTAGGGACTAAATCCCCTGGTTATTGGTGGAGTGAGCAACCCTTCTTACTTTCTTCTAACATATGAATATAGAGATCGTATAGAGGTTTAACGCCACTGACATTTCTCATCAAAATTTGGTATGGATTGAGACAGAACTTCTTGTTATTCAAATTTTTGTAGGTCCGTTGACTCGGAGTCCTAGAGAGCTCTGTGGAGCTTACAACAATTTATGCAAAATGAAAACTTTGCTTGTGTAATTGCCATCCAGAGTTCTCAAGGAGCAAAAGACAAGATGAATATTGTAAGAATCAAGTAAAAATATTAAACTAAACCACATAAATAAAATTACACCTCTCCACTGTATAGACAGCAAGGTAAAAAGTCTTGCCATATTTTGAATAAGCAGGAAAACACACAACTATCTGCCCACCCTGCAATTCTCTTAAATCTGTTAGAATTACTCCTTTCCTTTTGAAACTAATAAAAACTATGATGAGTTTAGAGGCTGAAAAACAAGAAATTAGGAGGCAGAACTCTTGGTCTAATCCTAATCATTTGGCTTGTTCTCTGCTCCTAAGAACTTATAGGAATTAGGAATCACTCCACATAGGAAAACTATTCTAACAGCAGAATCAGGCTCTATGACTATTCTAATGCAACTTCTTGGATGTTGTAGATAAAGAGATATTGTGTATATATACATATATAGGAAAAAAAAAGAGATTATTTTAAATGCTGTCAGTAGGACAGACTCTCTACTAAATCTAGAACAATTTCAATGAAAACAAGAAACACAGGGGACCCTATTTCAATTTTGTAACACTGATGTAACTCCAGTGGCTTCAGTGAATTACTGCACGAGACAGAAAGAACAGGATCAGAATATAGCCTAATGTCTTTGCATTATTGCTATGAGCACACTTGGGACAAATGTACCATTTTCAGACTGTTGCAGACTGTTAAATATACTAAATAAATAAACCAGAAGAATTTGCATATTGACATGCAGAAAGTGCACACAGGCCAAACTAAAAAGTTCTTCTCAAATATCTACCGCACTGAATTTTTCTGCAGCTCATTGGTAACTTGCTATTGATTTCTGCAGAGTATATCAAGAATAGTTTCTTCAGAACTACGCAACCTTAAGATCACAGGAAGATCAAATCAAAACTGAAATAAATAAGGGAGAAAAACAGCTAAGCATATACATGATTTTCAGAGTCCTTGTGAAAATGAATATAGCTCCATTAAAACCAATTAAACTATACTGAATTCTACCAGCTAACAATTTGACACCTAAGTTAGAATGAAAAGCTCTGCTCTGCAGGTATCACATCTTAACTAAAGATTTGTAAACTTTGGAGGTTAGCTTCTGATATGTAAACTTACCAATAACATATACCAATCTAGGGAAAAGGGTTTGTCAACATTAGAGATCTCCTGATTAATAGTAAAGCAATTTCACTCTTACAAGTATAAAGCATCTGATACCTGCTCGGAACTAAATAGAAACATGGATGCTAAACTTAGATTCTTCTTTTCTAAATACAAACCTAATTTTCACTTACTAGATGAGAGTCTTCATGAGCTATTAATAGTTTTACACCGGTGTAGTTCAGCTGTGTGCAAAACAAACCATCCTGTTTAACACACTATTGATTATCAGTAATCCTGGTACTTCTCTCTGGATTGGATTTATACAAACCTAATGAATGTCTCTACATTATATTTCCATATTCTGATGCTAGAATTTAGTGAATATAGAAGTGTGATAGAGAAGCACTTGAAAGACAGTGAGTCTCTCCTCTTTTTTTCCCAAACCTCAGCTTGGATTCAATAAATGTCAGAAATGACTCTTTCTACACAGTACCATTTGATTCTGCCTGTTCGCCTGTCATTTACTCCAGTTTTCCATGCATGCTGCTCTTATGACAGCTGAGTGGTTACTTCTTGACTCATATGGGCATGAAAAGAGACTGAAGCTCTAACAACTTAACAGCTAGAAACATATATAGTAATTTTTATATAATAATATAACACACCATCAGTCGGTTTGTCTGCTGTGCTTGCACAGCCAGGGATGGTGCTAGTAAGAGGATGCCCTCTCTCTGTTGGAATCTCAGATGCTCCAGGTCTCTTCCCAGTTACATCGGTAATGTAACATCACTTTCTTGTTTAATTCAAGTGAATTCTCTTTTTTCACTGATGCATACTTAAGGTGATTCAGACCCTAAAATGTTTAGTTGGTATTATTCTTTTCAAAAATGTATCTTCTTTCTGGTAAAACAGAGCCCCAACTGGAAAATGTCCAGCTTGCTTTTTCAGTAACCCATCATGTGCAAGTACAAAATTTGAAATTAAGGATTTTTTCCCAATGTCTTTCAGATTTCTAATAGCCATTTTGACATTCAGACTGAGTGTGCTAGACAGTTTCTTTTGCCTATTATATTCGCTCATGTCTTCAATTTGCAAGTGGTGGGGACACAGTTATCTTGTAATATAAAAACGAGGACTTGCATACCTCCTGGCATCCATCATAGCGTGTGGGTCATCTGGGTTGACCACGTCGTTCTGGTTGATTCTCATGGGTTCTCTGGGCATGTGGGAAATGTCTGCTTGCTGCTGCAACTGATATCCTAACACGGAGGTCTTTCTCTGTGGGACGAGGATCTGGTGAGGATCCATTGGATCGATATCTGCACTTCTGGTATTTCTGTGGGGCTCAGGTGTGTTGAATCGAAACAAAGGGATTTCATTTCTCCTGGACAAAAACTGGGAGTATGGTGGTGGATTCATACCAGGGAAGAAAGCTTGTTTAACTCTGCCTAAGCTAACCAGGAAGTTGTGTTTGGGAGATTGGTACACATCATATCCATTTTCCAGCGTCCTGTGGTTGAACACGCAGTCCTCTTGACTGAAGTAATGCTTAGAGAAAAAAATACGACACCAGTGAGCAGAGGGACTTGGTGAATGACAAGTGCCAATTAAAGATGGAAAGAGGGATGAGATCTTGCAGCAGGTGTTTTTCCAAATCTGCCAGCTCCATAACTCGGACAAGTCAGGCTTAGTCAAATGTGGATCTGACATGCATGCCCATGTTTTCAGCAAAGGTATTATAACGATAATATTGTTTTATTTCAGAGGGCTGCATTGTTTGAGCTGCTCCCAACCCATGGCTCTATGCTACAGCAGGAATTCAGATTGGTCCATCACTGCATCTCATTCTGCCCTCATTTACCCAAGCAGGAACTGCTTTTGGTTTTTGTCAGCTCTACAACTCAATGTAATCAAAGAAGAGAGGAAAGTTTACCCTAACTGGCAGGTCCTCAGCTCACTTAAATTTGCATGCTCCTGCTGTAGCTATACAGATTTGCCCTAGCTGAGGAAAAAGACACCACAGTAGCAGACTGTATCTGCCTTTCAGTCTTTAGTCTTAGTAAAGTTCACTCACCGAACCAAAAATGTTTCCTTTCATGTCCATACATAGGTAGCGTCCACTCTTCACACCTGTGATTATTACTGAGCCAGCACCCTCGGACTTGATCATTAGGGCACCTGTTTAGAAAAACAAAGATGTCAAATCCAGGGAACTGCACCGTTGCCTTACAGATTCACAGATGCTCTGGCTGAAAGTGTCCTCTGGGGTTCTGAACCAACGTCCCACGTGAACTGGGACTATCGCCCACCCTAGATCAGGTTAGCTCTGGCTTTGTCTGCCTGAGCCTTGGAAAGCTCCCAGGATGGAGATGCCACCACCTCTCCATGTGCCCTGTTCCAGTACTGCACTGGACAACTCTCAAAGACAACTTTTTTTCCCCTAACATCCCTTCTGAAGCCCCCAACCACAGTCTAGGGACAATGCTCTTAGTTCTGTCATCGGTCACTACCAAAGGGAGCGTGTCTCCCTCATCTTTGTAACTGCCCTGTGATATTGTATTATCCTTAACCTCCTTTTTGCTATACTAAACAAGCCTAGCTTCATCAGCCTTTCCATATAGATTATGGTCAAGACCCCTGACCATCCTGAAAACCCTCTGCCAGACCAGCTCCAATTTCTTCCACTGCTGTGGTGAGTTCCCTCAGTGCAATTCGTTTGGTTATACTGTCACTGCAATGGGAAGTAGCTATTTGGGGGATGTCATCACCAATCTCTAATAGGAACTTCCACAAGAAGTTGTGGGTAAATTCATGAAATGAAGGGTAATTCAGGTAGGTTTTGCTTGCAGAGTATCACAGGAACCATAGGACTTTACTTCTCTTAGGTGAGGAATGAAATTCCCCATCCACTACATTTCTTTGGAGCGATTTTGTTTATTTGTTAAACAAAAGGAGGATTATTATGTAGGTTTTCCGTCCCATATCTATAGTCCTCTATCTGCCTGCCTAATGAGGGGAGGGGATTTTTTTAGAGGTAGTGAGAAAGCAAGTCTTGTTCTCCCTCCCCTGCTCCCATGAAGACTGAGGGTCCATAGTAAGCTACTTACTGTAAATGGTTTGGTGAGGAGCACCATCAACGTAGCCATCAGCATTGATTTGGAGATGGAAGCTGTTCCTCTCTGTATCTGTGTAGAGGTGCATCAGGTGATCTCCATTCCCCCAGCTGGGATTCAGCAGCGGAGAGGAGTTGGGAAAGGTGAGGGTAGTCTTCAGGTTACAGAGTACCAGCAGCGTGTACCCTAGGCAGCTGTAGGGACTGGTCTGCAGCATGGCTCACTGTTCCTAGTGGTTGGTCGGTATCTGCAACTTGATACGCCTCTGTGCTTCTCCCTTTCCCTTGGTCGCCTGTGGCTGGAGTGTGAATCCTCAGATAGGTTCCCTTCTTTTCTGCAGAGGCTTATAAAGGGAAGCAAAGTGACATCACACAGGAAAAACTTCTCCACATCCTTGATTTTTGTCAAAGCAACATTTTAAGCGTCCCGAAACCTCAAGGGAAGGATCTCTGGCTAAGGTGCGGGGGGGAAAAATGTAAGGTTTCTAAAGACAGCTCACGAAAGCTAATCATATGTTCAAATGTTATCTACAACCCTGTGACATCTGAAAGCTTCCCACGCCCCTACTGTTAGATCCAGGAAGAGCAAACCACTGCACTTTACTTTACTTTTACTGAAGGGAATGACCCTCAGACCTGAATTATCTTTTTTTCTCAGATGTGTTTATTCAGATTCCCACCTTCCCTTTCAGTTTCAAAAATACATTCTGATTTAGTGGAAACATCAAATACTGCTAAAATATGTTGCAAATGTATCAAAAGCTGGTATTAGATTGTCCTGGGTCTGATTCCCCCTTCATTATGGTGTAAGTTTAGCAGTGAGCCTGTTGGGCTTTTGTGTCACTCCATTTAAGCAAAGGAAACCCTCTTCAAATAAGCTCTCTTTTATTTCTCCTCTTTCATTTTGAGTCACCTAAATAATTTAAAGTTGTCCAAACAGCTGAACATTAACTGTAAAACACCTAAAAACTGCATGCTTTTTTCCTGCATTGCGCATCTATCTGGCAGTCTTTTACAGAGTCATATGGCTTGGCATGGCCAGCAGATATAGGATCTGAATCAAACCTGAAATCACTCATATTGGCACATTTTTATTAATTCAGGTACAAAAAGCAAGCTTGGAAGAACTACAAAGGAACACGACCAAGCTGAAAAGTAATAAATGGACAGTGATGTTAAAAAATGTTCCAAGACACAATACCTGCTTTTCAGTTGTCCTGCCAATGTTCTGCAGCTTTATAAACAAATTTTCTGATTTAAAAAAATATGGTTCCATTTATTGTATGAAAATGCTGTACTAATGGGACACTGTGTATACAGGTAAAACGATGATAGGAATAACAGGTTATAAAACTAGACTGTGTTAAGGTTTCTTTCAAAAATTAATACAAAATTGAAAATAGTACCAAACAATTTTTTTTTTTTAGAAAAGAAACCTGAGGATTTTAATTGTAGCAGTCTTAGGTTCAGTTACAGTCTCTAGTTGGACACAGCATGCAAAATTCTTAGTTTCATTAACAAGCTGTGGAGCAGTGCCATCAGCACCAAACATATTATGGATTAATACAACTGTAATCCACTGCAAAAGTTGATCTGTTTTTTTTTTTTAATTGTTTAAAATAAGCAAAATTCTGCCAAATTCTTCTGTCACACCTGTGTAAATCTAGAGACTTGCGTCAGTGTATATACACCTGTGTAAATGACAGCATTTTTTAGCCAAAGTGTATAAGGGTCATATATTAAACAGAGTAGACTGACAACACTGTCTTCACTGAGAGGCAGTGAAGGCTACAGATGTTTTACTGGTTATAACACCTGAAATGCTGTATTTTGATTTAAAAGATAGCTTGGAAGGAAAGGAGGCTTTTTTTCCCTTCTCTTTTTTAAAGTGATGTATCTATTTATTGTTGAAATTATCCACCGATATTTTTCACTCTGGTATTAAAAGAAATATTTGGGGGGTTCTGTTGTTGTTTGTTTGTTTTGTTTTTCTTTTGCTCCCTTTCATTAGACTATAATGAAAATGTGGATATGTATACCTCAGAAGCAGTTGCAAAAGTTTCTCCAAGAAGCACTTATAAGATAGTGTGTCCTCTTGGTAATTTTTGTGTTTCTTTTGTGAATGCAGTTTTTCTGGCTTGATACTTCCTATTTGTCAGGAAATTCTTCCGTGCCTGCCATTATGCACTGATCTATCTGATCTCTCTCCGGTGTCTCAGCTGTAGAGAAATGGTTCTCAGATGTTTGAAAAATTTATTCAAACCCCATTTTAGCGCATGCTAGTTGTGAGCAGCTGTTTCATTTTTTTATATGTCAAAGAAGCAAAGACTACTTTCACATGCTTAAATTGTTTGGCATTTTCAAGTTTCCCATGGGTCAGCAAAACTCCAGACTTTGCTGAGCTCTGTTTAAGCTGCTGGGCTAAGGCAAATTTATTTAAGTCTATTCTTGTGAGGATGATAATGCAAATTTTGCCTTTTCATAGACTTTTTTTTTGTTTTAAACCTATAAATGCCCACTACCTGTGGGGTTTTTTAATGATCCATTTCTTTTTTTGTTTCAGGCTGATCCAGCTATTCCTTCTGTTGGTATGCCACTTACCTTCTACCCATTCAACTGTTGATGAAGTAACCAGGTGTATGAAAGCTTGCTTACTTTTTCAGCTGTGTCTGTTAATCTCACAGAAGTGATGACAACCTGTCTTCTCTTGTATTGCCATGCTGTTGCATCAGTAGTGACAATGTTTCTGTAACTTTTACCACATATGTTGATACAGGTTTTTTTAGCTCTCTAGATTGTTCTGAGATGTTTGACCAATTGAGACAGCTTTTCTCAGTTCTCAGTAAAGAATAAGCTGCAGAGTCTTACAGATTTTGCTTAGTTTAGACAGAAGAAAAAAATGGAACTGAATTTGAAGACCAAAAACATTTCAGCAAACCCAGAATTGTTGTTCTTCTTTAACTGCTATCTTAGTCCAAATGAAGAATTCAGCTAGTGCAAAGTTTTGTTCAAACATGGGAATAGGCTAATTTCTCCTCTGGGGGAGCCTGTACTTTTAAGCAGATAGGTGGGAAAGTGGGTGCTGTGAAAACAGCCGTGTAAGCACATGTAGAGCTGGAGGCATGCTGGTGGGAAAGGACAGGGCCTTGCCTGTCCTATGTGCCATGCCTTAGGACTTTATGCAGAGGTTTCTAAGGTCAGGATGGCCACATTGCCACATTTTTCACTTCCCATTGCTGGGATGCTACACAGCCAGTGTCGAGTACCACAGTGGCACAGGGCTTTCCGTGGAAGCATCCTGAAAATGCAGCTGGGAGGCAGCCCAGAGGTACCACCCATGGTGGATTTCACGATCCACGGAGGTAAAGTGAGGCAATTCTCACTGAAGAGCAAAATTGAAAGGAAAAGATGGATAAGACAGGCCCCAGCTTGCAGTCTGAAATTTATCTGAGAAAATCACTGATGCTCTGCCCCTTAGTGGGTCCCATTCCCCTCCCTCTCTCTGCCATGCCCTCATCCCACGCCTGCTCCTGCTGCCTCCTTGCTCCTTGCTTCAGATGTGCTGGGTGCTCAACTGGGCCAGGTACTTCAACTGTGACACCTGTACTGCTTGTGCCTCACTGGTACGGGGTGTGCTAGGAGTGCTAGCCCAGGGCACACAGCAAATGGGACACAAAACACGGAATATTTGCAAATGAACGTAATAACTTTGTGTGCTAAATGAAGAAAATGTTCAGTAGAAAGTTTGCAATTTTTTAAAATATGATCATTTAAATGCAAATTATACCCAAAACTATACATAGAAGAAACTGAGTTAGGGTCATGGGAGCAGCCTGGGATCTGACTTTCCCCCATTTTGACTGCTTTGAGTTTCAGCTTTAGGTCATTTTTTGATCAAAACTTACCATTTCAAATCTGTAAACACCTGATCTCAGCAACTGTATGTCATCCCTTGTCCAGCTGCTGGCAAAGTAACTCCTTCCTTTTACTGCTTATCACTTCAGTCAACTGCAGAAGACTTACAAGGGAAAGGCAAGTTTTTTACAACAAGTTAAAGTTACTACAGGTGATTTGCCTTCAGTTACCTTTTGTAGACCCTTTGAAAGTGCTTTATGCACCATCAAAAATTTGCAGGTTAAATAAATGAGTTTCCTAATCAATATAATGGTGTTGCCTTCCAGGATTCTCCTACGAGTAAAAATGCACGTTCCCTCATATTGCTGGACTACCTTTCATCATGTAAGAGCATCTGTAGCAGTGTTGCTTAATAAAACATATTGGCTTATATTTAAACAGGTGTGTGGCTTGTCCTTTTGCAGAACTCCGTGCTATCTGGTTTTCTGGGATGGCCTCAGGAAGCCTCTTGCCTCTCCGCTGTTTCAAAGATCACAAGGGAGTTTGAGTTGACAGATATGAAACTACCTCTGCTTTTAACAATTTTCTTTGCATTGTATCTCTTCAAAGAGGTCAGAGAAATCAGGTGCCCTTCCCTCTCCCTCCTCTTAAAATCAGTGTAATAACTGGGTCTGGGACAATCAGCGTTAGAAATACAAGGGTGGAGTGCCTCTCCAGAAGTTATTCTAGGAATAATGACGCAGTAAGTCAACGGTATGTACAGTGGATGCTCTGTGTGTATGTGTGTGCATGAGCCTTTGCCACAGACTTTACCCGGTGTTGTTAAACACATCCTGAGTGACCTTATTTGGATGTCCCATTCTTGTCACACTGCCCACGACTAAAGAAAACATCCTGGCTAGGTTCACCTACGTGAAACAAATGAGGTAAGCACAGCCCACTAGGTCTGGGACCACAGTGTGTACTAGCAGTTTCTGCAATGTGCTTGCCAAATATGTTGTTTTGGGTCTTCTATTTTTTCCCCCTCACCCTTTCTCTACATAGTAGACATTTTGGAAATTCATGTCCAATTTCAGAAGTGCTAAGTCACCTGCACAAGCAGCTCAGACAGTGATATTGCTAGAGTAGCTTCCTCAATGCCTTTCTCTACAGGATGCAGGATGTATGGTCTTCCTGAGAAGTGACTGTCTTGTTTTCTTGGCACTTTTCTTTCCAGTCAGACAGAAGACTGGCATAAGCTTTCAGCTCTGGTTCACAGGTCCAAAAGGGGGGACAGCTTTTTACCAGTGGCTTTAGAGGCTATGGGCTTTCAAAATGTAGTGCAACAAAGACAGACAGAAAGCCTCAATATTTCACTGTATTCTGAGGAGGTGGGTAAGAAATCAGACTTTCCTGCCTGTGTATGTCCCAGCTGGGCTTTTGTGATGCTGTTTGTGTTGTTTTGCTCTAACTGAAAAGAAGGGCCTCATTCCTCCTCCAGCTGAAATCCTTGGCAGAGCTCCCAGTCAAAGCAGAACCAGTCCCTAAAAGGTTGCGTTTTCTGAACAGAGAGTGTTTCTGTCATTTTAAAGGGTCTGAATTTTCTTAGGTATTGTGGAATAGAGAATGGTTACAATCTGTGATGAGAGCTGCTGATATCCTCTATTTCCAAAGAGATGCTTCTAGTTGATTGAAATGGAGTCTCCCAGGTTGTGCCACCCATTCCTCTGGGGATGGGAAGCCCCTTTCACATGTGGGGACCTGTTTCTCCTGCAGCTCAGGTCAGCACCTGGAAACAACCAACCCCATAGATCATCTGATATGCTCGGTGGTAGGTAGATGAGACAATGTCCTTGCCCTAGAGTGAGACAAATGAGAAAAGTTGGTGGGGATCTGAGGGGGGGTCCCAGCATAGGAGTAAGTGGGCAGCAAGTGATCAAGGTGGGAGCTATATGTGTGGGGACATACACCAAGAAAGTGAAGGAAGAGGGCACACCACACAGACAGAAGTCTTGTCACTTTTGGCTGTGGTAGCTGCTCCTCAGAGCAAACTCTGAGGTACTCTTCTTGAGCAATGCAGGTGGTTGAACCAAATGCCCTTTCTCAGTGTCTTGTGGTATCAAGTTGTCCTGATAATCTGAGGCTTAAAATATGTATATATATTTAAAAACATGTAATTTCATCTCTCGGTGCGCAACTTGTAATTTCATCTAAGCTACTATAAGAGTGAAAGACTTTCAAGTTAATCCTGCTTCCACACACATACTTGTATCAACTCTCAGGTGTTTTTTCTCCTCAAAACTAGACAGCCCAACTCAATCTGAGCTCTCACATGGACATCTCTGCGTGCTTTCTCTGAGTGTCCTTTGATTGTTGCTCTCACTGCTCAGATCCCAGCCTGAACACCTTGGTTCACTTCGGTCTGTCCTCTATAAAATAAAATGCAGGTGCCCAGCAGTAAGAACCTGTAGCACTTGTCCATCCCTTGTTTCATTGCATGACCCTTCTTTCTTCCCTGGATACATCTCCATTGTTTCCTATATTCCCTAATGCTGTATAACCAAATGCTGTTTAACTTATAAGACCTGAGATGAGAAGGACGTTAAAGGTGTGCCAGGTGGCTTTTGCCTAGCAGATTGACTGTGGGTTTGGGCACAGCTCCCTCGGTGGCAGAGCCAGCAGAGGCCACCCATGGCCAGCAGAGACCTGGCAGGCATCCCCAGGGGTAAGCAGCAGCTGCACCAGCAGCTGAAGCATCTCGGGAGCTGATAGCACTGAAAGAATCGATAAGATGTTGCTNTTTTTTTTTTTTTTTTTTTTTTTTTTTTAAGCCCGTAACATAACTATAATATCTTCCCTTTCATCTGCAGGGGAGGGGAGCAAAAAGATAAAAAGCAGCCTCTGAACGACTTGTCTTGGATACATTCTAGTTTAAAGGCTGATGCTCAGATGTTTGTGAATCATTTTGCTCACAGCGGCTCTGTTGCCTTTCAATTCTGTTCAATTCTTCTTGGTACTGGCAACAAAGTCAGTATAAACAGAAGGGTGCTCTTGGGGAATCCTCTTCCTGTGCCCTTTTTCAGACTTGAAAAAGAAGGATTTGGGTGCTCAGGGTTGAGGGGAACTTAAATTTCTTGATGCTCTTATCAAATTTAATATTTTATTTTGGCCGCTATATTGACTCCAAACCCTCATAGCCAAATGCTACTGAACTAGTGTTGTTATTGAACCGGTCAAGGAATTTCTTTTGTTTTTCTCCTGCACATCAGCACACAGAAAGTAGAGAACTCAGCTTTATAGAGTCATAGAATCCTAGAATAATCTAGGTTGGAAGGGACCTTTAAGATCATCAAGTCCAACCATCAAGCTAACACTGCCAAAATCCACCACTAAAGCATGTGTCTCAGCACTATATCTACACATCTTTTAAATACCTCCAGGGATGGCAATTCCACCACTTCCCTGGGCAGCCTGTTCCAATGTTTGATAACCTTTTAGGTGAAGAAATTTGTCCTAATATCCAATTTAAACCACCCGTGGAGTAACTTGAGGCCACTTCCTCTTGTCCTATCGCTTGTAACTTGGGAAAAGAGACTGACCCCCATCTCTCTACAACCTCCTTTCAGGTAGTTGTAGAGAGTGATAAGTTCTCCCCTCAGCCTCCTTTCCTCCAGGCTAAACAACCCCAGTTCCCTCAGCCGTTCCTCACAAGACTTGTGCTCTGGACCCCTCACCGGCTTCATTGCCTTTCTCCGGACCTGCTCCAGAATCTCAATGTCTTTCTTGTAGTGAGGGTCCCAAAACTGAACACAGTTTAGATACTTCTTTAGATGTGTGAACTCCTTGTGTCTTGTAAAAACCTGTAGGTGCCGGTGGCACTTAAGTTGCTGTCTGATGTTGTACAATGTAGTTTGCTAGCATGACAAACTACTTGCAGTCTTTGAATGAAATTTGGTGTCTCAACTGCAATGAGTTAACTCTTGAGAAATGCATACCCTTACACAAGGGGCTAGGAGGGATGGAGATGGCAGCCTTATAAGCAGAAGTAGAAGTTTTAAAAGACACTTTTATTTTTAACAGTAGTTTTCTTATTTTATATTTCCAAATCTGTTTTGGGGAGGAAAAAATCAGTACAGTATTCAGAACCCTTAAGTTTTCAACTTTACAGCAAGATAATATCTAGGCAGTCTAATCTTACCAGTCTACCTCTACAGCTTTGCACCTGAATTTTAGTGATTATACAAGTTCTGATTTTTTTTCCGAAGAACAGGTGACACTTTAAAAATGGATCTCTCTAGCATCAGTTTGGTTTCAGACATAAAGAAACAAAGAACAACCTTGCAAGATTTAAAAGATACACTGATATTACAAAAGATTTTGACAAACAGATTTGAAATGCAACTGTAAAGCATTTCTGAGTAGTGTTTGCAAACCAAACAGAGTGATATTAGGTGAATGAATGGCACTGAAAAAAGGAGGAATTGAAACTAAAAAAGCAGGAGCAGAACATTGTCAAGCAACATACTTTTTACCTTGGTCAGAAAAAAAAAGTGAGTGAATTGGTTCTCAGTCATCTCTATGGATAGTGCTTTGTTTCAGACTGACTGCTCTAACAGCCCTCTGTAATGTACAAAATCTGGATATTAAAATCCTTTAAGACTGAGAGTAATTATCAGCAATTTAGGGTAAAACATGCTATGGTCACAAGTTGAAACAAAGGAAATTTTGGTTGGAGAGAAGTTAAAAATTCTTCCCCTGAGAGTGAGGCAGCACTCGAGCAGATGCCCAGAGAGGCTGTAGCCCACAACCCTGGAGATACTCAGAACTCGAGTGGGCAAGGTCCTGAGTGAGCTGATCTAGCTTGAGAGCTGGCGTTGCTGTTATCTTGGCTTGGACTAGAAACTTGCAGGGGCCCATTCCCACTTAAATCGTTCTCTGATTCTATGACGTTGGGCATGGTAGTGTATGCCACTGCATTTACTGACAGTTTCCAATAAACTAGTAGGGTAATTTCTCCTTGTTAGACAGAAGATGAGAACAGATAAGAAAATTTGTTCTAACCTAGTTTTAAACTTAGTCCAGTCTCTTGGGTTCATGTTTCTCTTGACTCTGCTCTCTAGAAGAAGAGATGGAAAGGCTTAGGTTAAAGAAATGAAGAACAGAAAATGCAAAGAGGAAGGGGGGAATGCAGTGAAACTGTCAAAATGCAAGATATGCACACAGCCTCATGACCAGCCAAGAGCCCTCTTGCTGTGGGGCAGTAATAACATAACATGTGACTGTTATGTTTAGAATTGCTTCAGTACAATTGCATGTGTAGCTCTTTAGCTCTGAGACTTATTTTTTTAATGGGGGAGCTTTGAAAATAAAACTTGATTCGAGAAACATTTTCTCTATAAATTTGAAGAGTAATTTTTTAATCTGAAAACCTAAGCAGTAAATGAAGAAGCCCATGATTGAGCCAAGCATTGCTCTTGTACCCAGTACTTCTAATGCAAGGAAAGTAGAAAGGTTTCCCAAGCCACTGCAAGACTAATGTATGATTCTGGACTGCTTTAGAGCAGCATGGAGATCAAACTTTGTAAAGGGAAGGGCAAGATGAGTAACAGTGACTTCATTTTTTCACCTAAAACTGTGTTATCTCAGCTTTGCTCAGAAGATAAGTTTGTTTCTTGAGGTATTTCTGTGATGGCTGCACCTGGAGCACATGGACAAGGAGGAACGATTAGACTGGATGGAAATCTGGCAAAGATATGTCTTGAACTCTGCCTCTGATTCAGGTTTCCCATCACAGAATGGCTTTTCTGGTAGATTCACAGCTACAATATTTCTTCATATATTGCAGTGACCATAGTTCTTCATGTTGCCTTCTTAGCTTGTCATGCTGCTGGCAAGGAGGAACTTGAGTGACACATTGCACCCTGGATGCACAGGTTCAATAGCTGCTGGGACACTGATCCTGCACCTGGGCGCTGCTGATCTTTGGTCATTTTCACAGCTGGCACAAGCTGGTGTCATGCTAGGGCTGGTTGGGAAATGCATTCTGTTTCAAAGAAGACAAGCAGGCTGTTTTGGACTCTCATCAAACTGCTCAGTTTTCCAAAAACAAAGATTTGCTGGCTCATTTTTTTTTTTAACTTAGAAATGCAACCTAACACTTTTTTTTTAATAAAAAAATCTTCTTTATTATCATTTCCATAACCCTAATGGACCTTCTACATGCCAGAGTCTGGCTAGCCCACCTGCCTAGCCTGAACACGACTATGCCTCTTTGACACTGATGTCACTTCAAGACCCCTTGCTCCATGGTTCATTCATCCCTCAGTCTCCACTTCTGGAGAAAGAATGGAAATGAATTCAATTTAACACCTTCATGACAGCTCAACATAAACTGAGGTTGTGCAGAACACAAACATACATAAGAAATTTCACACAGAAGAAATTTCACAGTCACCCGAGTGGCTCATAGATCTGTATGTTGGTTGTTACAGGGGTGTAGAAAATAAATCCTATTTGATATTATCCTTGTCTTCTTTTGAAATCTGTAAGTTTCTCTTTAAAATCTGCAACACAATGTCTGCAGATTTGCTCAAGATTTACAGAATGTGGCACCCATACATGGCCCATACATGTCCTCTTCCCTTTCCCACATTTTCCATTGCTTTCTTTGTTGCCTTTGCAAAGTGTTGCTTTCTGGTGAGCTGGCATGGAAGGGATGCAGCTTATCTATCTAGATTCTGAAATCCTCCCTGTGCTACAGTTTGTCCATCACTGGTATACCCACTTCTGCTGACCTGCCTACCCAGGTACTGTGTCTTGTTTAAAGAAGCGTATTCTTCCTCCTGGTGTGCTTGCTTCTAGGCCCTTAGGAATACTGAGGATTCAGATATACAGCCTCAACAAGAAAATCAGTTCATGCATTCATCTCTGATTGTATTACACTGCAAGGTGGCTGAAACTAGTCTGACGGACTGTTTTATTTTGGGAAAACTCTTTTGTTTTATGTAAAGGTTCTCACTTCACAACATTCCTGTTAGTCTAGCACTGGGATTGAGTGCTTTTGCATAGGGTTAGCTACATGGTTGTATTAAAGTGCAGAAGTACTTAACGTATTTCTACTAAGGGACTGTGGATCAAACCAGGCAACATCATGTGGTTAGAGCCAAGTAAGTTGCTTGTGCTACTTGCTGTTCCCATCAATTCAGCCTGAGATCTGAACACCTGGCTGCACAGAAGCATTGCCAAGAATGAAGGTAGCGTAAAGACTTGTCAGGTGTCCACTGCTTTGTAGTAATGGCTTGTGTGTTGACCCTGTGGTAAATATAAGCTATCTTGTCCCCCACTGGATAACTGAGGAAGTTAAAGTGCTATTGAAAAAGATAATGATCTCACTGAATGACATCTATGCTGGTTATCATAACTACCTTCCTTATGTTTTAGCAGCAGGTCTGTTGCCTCTTCAATAAACTGGAAGATTTGTGTTGGTGTGGTGACCCCCTGGGCTCAAGTCGCAGACAGAATAACCCCGGGAAAAAAACAGGCTCCAATCACCTGGAATGTCTCAGGGTGGATCAGTTATCACAACGAATATTTAAGAAAAAAATATATGCTCTTCTCCAGACTGCCCTGAAACAAATATAATTGCAAATAACTGTTGGTTTATACATTATCGCTAATGATTTCTCATTTGACGTAAGTCGGTGTGGTCGCATTGTCCTTGGAGGAGCTATTCTAGTGCTGCAAGCTCTGGTCCATGAAATCAAAAGCACACTATAAAATTGTGAATTGTAACCAGTTAATTTAGGGGGCAGAAATTTAGTCCTGATCAAGGCATTTTGGTCCACACCCTGTAATAAAAAATAACCAACAATAACATGCATGCATGCAATACAGGATTTAATAACATGTTCACCTCTCATGATCCAAGGACACAGCTTGTTCAGCTCATCTGGACTTATTGGCCCCTTGGATTTTGTCCAAACACTTTTCAGCAGGCTACAGCTTCCAAAATAAACATGCTTTTGGGTTGAGCTGGATGCAGAGCTTGGCTGGAGAGAAAAAAGAAATCTCCGCTTGCGGCTGCATACTTGGTTGTTTGTTTTTGGGATTTTTTTCCAGTGACAGCTATTTCATCAACCAGGATTGGTCACTGCAGCTAACTGTAATTCCAGTTTGCATTATATATATTAAACCTAGAGATTACCACACTGTTTGTCTTAGCCTCAGTCTCCCCCTCAGTTACCCAAGAGCTGGAAGGGGTTCTTACTTCCTCCTTCACTCTTGCATTCTGACAAAGAAACCAAATGTCCTCTTAGCTTCTGCTGAGTCATTTGTGATTCCAAACGTGAGGCACAAGAGCTTGTGGTTGGGTCATTTTTCCAAGGAACAAAGTCATCTGTAGTTAAATACCTGGGATCTAATTCTGTTCTCCATTGCTTAAACTGATGCAGAGCAGGGTGGCTTCAGTAAACGCCAAAAGTAAAACAAAAAAACCCAACAGAATGCAAAAGAGATTTGGGGCTGTTTATGTCCTTTTATAAGCATGTCTTACGTTACATGGCCAATACTGACTGACCAGCATTCTGAAGTCACTGAGACACCTTTAGATCATGGCCTGCAAATGTCTGTCAAAGATGCTGAGTATCTTCTGCTTTCCTTAGTAACAGAGGGAATGGAATTGAGTATTGCTAATCTCTGTAGGGACTGGATTGTTTCACAACAGTTTAATTTGTTTGCAAATCACTTTATGAAATCCAGACAACAACCTCACCCCATTGTCATGCTCTTACACAAAACTGTCTTAAATGAATGTCTGGCAGTTCCCTTGAGAGGCTGGAGGGGGAATCCCCGGGTTATAGACTCTCTGCCTTTGCCACTCCTTACCCTCTGAGACTCCTTAGTGTAAGAAAGACTATCAATGCAACCATTAAAAAAACAATGGCATATTGGGTTTCATTAGCAAAAGCATAGCCAACAGATCTAAGGAAGTGTTTATTTCCCTTTTGTGAGGCCACATCTGACACTGTGTCTAGTTTTGAGCTCCATGTTACATGAGAGAGGTTGACAAGCTGGAGTAAGTCCAGAGAAGAGGCACTAAGATGTGTGCGGACTGCAGCACATGATATAGAAAGAGAGGCTGTTGGAGCAGGGTTTGTTCAGCCCGGAGAAGACAAGGGGGGAAACCTGGCTGTGGTTTCACTACATGAATGGCAACATACAGAAGATGGAAGTGAAAAATACATTGCTGAGGTATTTGTTCACTCTCCGTTTATCAGAGGTGTCCCAGTCCAGTACATACGGCTAACTTAGTTTTCTACACTGATGGCTTTGCAGCATTCCCTGCATACAAGACACAGTGCAGAGACACAGTGCATTGCCCACAGTCACATAGGAAGCCTGTGGCAGAGTGGAGGACTGAGCCTGTGACTCCCAAATGCTAGCCCAGCACCCTGTAAACTGTCCCCTGCTGCCTTTCCAATTACAGACCCCTAGTGTGAAGCTTTTCCCAGAATTGTCTTTCTCCTCCAGTTCCAGAATCAGAAAGATGGTGCAGAATTGTGAACATTCATGCTAACCTCTCTCTAATACTGCCAGTTTCCAGAGAAACATGTTCAGCTCCAGAGTTATGGTGATATCTCTCAGTTCACGAGGTCCCAGGTAAGGCTCGTCAGGGACATTAGGGCTGATTAAGGCCAAGCTTAAGGGCTTGGTGCAGTGGGGTTGCCAGAGACCAGGTCCCTTGGGAGGGCTTGTAGGGCCGTGGCCTTGCCTGACTGGAGAGCAGCTCCATGGCACTTGCCTCAGAGCTCAGGAAGGCCTGAGCTGGCCCTCGGGGAGCAGCACGTGGGGCCGGGGGGATCCCGTGGCTCACAGCTCTCCTGCTGTGGCTGGCAGGGGCCAGGGCCTGGCCTGTCCTGGCCTGTCTGGCCTCCCTAGGCCGTGGGGTGCTCGGGCAGGCAGGCCTACAGCTCGACAAGGAGCACTATGGCAGCATGGCCACTATTCGGATAGCACCTGCTCTGCAGTGCATTCTCTTTGCAGTCAGATGATTTTTTTCATAGACATAGGAATTAGAAAAAAAATCTGTCTTGTGCCTTCACTTGCATTTTCATCACGCGTTGATTTTTATCTTACCTGTCTTCCCTTTTTTCCTTCCCATTTTTTCCCCTCTGCATTCTCCGGTCCCATCTCCCTGGATGTTTTTTCTGGGGCATCTCCTTTTCCCTCTTTCCAAAAAGAAACACTGCTTGAGCGTATCCTGCTTCATTACTGCTGACCCCACCTGTGCTGTTAAGAAGCTCTGATGTCCTGTCTTGGCTCTGTCCTGATCCAGGCTGGTTTGGACAAGATCACGCCCTGGAGGCACCTTTGGTCGGGGCTGTTGGCCTGGCCTTCCGCAAGGCTGAGTTTAGGTGACATAAAAACTGGGCCCAGCTCTCACCTTTGCTGTGGTTTTGCATCGTGATTCCTAAAAGACAGGCTTTCCAGAGCTGCTGGAGATCCTGTGATGCCCATGTTGTGGTGTCCTCTGTGCAACACTAAGTTTCAATAAGGAGAAAAGGACCAGGAGGCAATTAGGTCCTCAGGTCCCCGTGAGATTTCAACATTGCATCACAACCCTTTCTCCCACTCCTAGGATCAGCGTTGGGATCCTGCGCAGAAACTCAGAGACTGGACTGGAGTCTTAGATTAAATACACTGGGCAAGCCTGAACCTGATTCCTACCTTCCTTATAGCAGCATAAATGTCAGGTGTCCTTTATTTACATAATGCACAGGCTGGCCCTTTGGTCTCAGACTGTGTCAGCCAATTACTTCCCAGTAAATTAACTTTTAAAAGAAAGAAAAATATATTAACACTGACATGTCTCACATGTCTATCATTTAAACTAGAGATATTTTTTTTCTCTTCCTACAACACAGAAGATAATGACTTGATGTTTTCTGCCATAAACATTCTTGATCTAAAAGACGTAGGTGAAAACTTCTGAAAAGCAAAATGTTCTCAGTTATCACTTTTCCGATGTAGCCATTTGCATGTTCTAAGGAAAATAAACAACTTATCTGAAAGCTTTGGCTTTTTTAAACTGAATTGAAAGCCTATTTTTTTCCTTTGAGAATAAGTCTTGCTACATTTTTTCATGAAACTCCAGTACAGTAGCTGCTGCTGTTCTAGAAAAACTGTGCTAGCTCAGTAGTTGATGGAGAAGAGGCTATAGCATTTGTATGATGCTCGAGATTTTGCTGGTGAAGTAAATCACTGTTCAGTAAATTTCGTAGCAATATGCTTGTTCCTAAGTGTGTGAGTGACCCCTCCTGTGTTTTTTTTTTTTTTCCTTCTTTCCTTCTGCTTTCTTTTTGAGTTACCACTTCTGCAGGTGGCACACTGCCCCCTGGCAGCCAGAGCACCAGCATCTTCCCTGGGCTCCTGCTCCTGCAAAGAGCATCTCTGGTAGTCGATGAACTGGGGACTGTATCATTTGTGATCACTTATGGTCCCACAGCACTATTTGTAATAAAGTGCTCCACTGAGGAAATGGGAAAACCAAGGGATTTCTTAACATGTTTTAAAACTGTTGTCTTCAGTATAATTTGGAAAAGGGCTCTACTTTTCTTTCTTTCTGCTTTCCCACTCAAGGTGCTCCATGCTGCTAAACAGTATTTCCTGCCATAGGTGTCACGAGGAACAGCAGGGGGATTCAATGAGCCTTGTCATTTTATGTCCTTTAAGGCATGCTGTGTGGCACTGCCTTTGATGTGTAGGTTCAGGCCTTGTGTTTGCAAAAACCTTGGCAAATATTCAGGTAGGAAAATTTGGAGTAAAACCAAAGTGGTTTTCATGATCACTTTACCTGCCTAGTGTTAAGAAAAGTTGCTCATCAAGATGATACCTGAATCCCAAATACTGTGTTCTGTGGCTCCCCAATTAAAACTGTGACTTTCCTGTATAAGGGTGCAACAGATGTTGACACACTGAGGGACCTGAAGACTAAATCCAATCACAGCCATGAAGCGGTAGCCTCCTTTTCCCCTTGTGCCTAGGCCCATGGTACAGAACCCATGCTTGGTCTCTGACATCGAGCTGCTAAATAACAAAATAGCCACCAGAGGGCAATAATAATAAGAGCCAATAAAAGAAAAGTGCAGTCGTCAGCCTCAGGAGGTCAGACTCTTTCTACCTGTCTTTGGTGTTAGGTGGCTTTTTGATTTTGAGTAGCACTGCTGCTGCTTACTTCCCTAAAAGTGATCTGGAGCTGCACTGAAGCCACGCAATTCTTAATTCTTGTACCTGTGTCTCCCCCTGGATCTCGTGTACCTACAATTAAGGTAGCCTTGCATCCCTGAGCTGTCAGAAAGTAGGTTTTTTCTTTCTTTCCTTCAGGGGACTGAATCATTCAGATGATTTCTGCAGTCAGTTGTGTTGGTAGGAGTGAGTTCCAGTAGGAAAGGCATTTTCTGCTTGGTGCACAGGCCAGATGTGGCTTGTGTCAAGGCCTGATAGGAAGACACTGTCAGCTCAGACTGCAAAAGAAAAGCGCAAGCTCTGCTGGTGACCTTTGAGACATTTGTCTGTGATTGAACCTTTTTGAGTTGCTATCCAGAGTTTCATACAGAGTTTAGTGAATGATGAGGCTACCACAGGGGTTGTTGGAGAGGGTGGATAGAGGGTATTCTTCCTGATGCCACCTCCCCTAGCTTTCAAGTTGGTCCTGCATTGAGCCAGAGGTTGGACTCAAGCTCTCCAGCAGTCCCTTCCAGTCTAAATATTTCTGATTCCATGACCAGGATGTTCCTAAGGCAACACCTATTTAGCCCTTAACTTTCTTTCAGTAGAAAGGGTTTCCTGCTCTTTCATACATATTTACATCTTTTTTTTCATCTTGCTGCCATTGCTGAGCAGCTTTTGCTGGCTTCAGGAAGGTGTAGTGCTGCCTGCTTTCACCTGTGGTGCTCACACTGTAACCTCCAGCCAGCTCAGGGCTGGCATGTCTATCAGGAGCTATTGACAACCCAGGCTCATGGAGCTAATGAAAACAGCACCTGCTGCCTCATATAGATGGTGGGTCATCAGAGAAGCCAGAGCCTGAGTGAGTGGATGGACTATGGGCCTCTGCCAATGGCTTCAGGCCAGGGGACACAGAGGGCAGCATGACTTGGGGGAGGGGGGAGAGAAGGGGCATGCTGGGATACTCCTCTGCTCTGTTCTGGGTTCAGGGAGACACTTTTCAGAGAAGCAGCTATATTTTCAGTGGCAGGTCAGCGAAAAAGACGTGGAAGAAAGAAGAGAGACATAATTAGTGCAGTGAGCTAGGAGAGGTCCCTTTTTAAGCCATTTGATTAATTTCTTGTTTAAATTGCATTTTTCCTTGTCTATTAAACCTTCTTCTTCCCTGACAAACATCCCACAGCTTTACAGTCTTGGGAACGGATCCTAGGGTGAGCAGCAGAGACCTGCTGAGGCAGGAACGCAAGTCAAAGTGGTGAGGAGAAGGATGAGATTACTGTGTTGCAGCTGTACCTGTACGAACAGGTACACCATTAAGTTTCAAATGACCTGGGAGTAAGCAGAAAATGATGTAAAGCTAGCAAAGTTCAGCCAAAATTTTTCCTGCTCTTCATAGAGGTGTGGGGCTTAGTCACCATCTGTTCTCTCCAAACTCCCCGAAGATTTTTCATGCCCTGAGCTGAGAGCACAGAATGGGAAGGGAACATAGGAAATGTCCGTACCTCTCACGGCATCTGGGCACTTGCCTGGGTGTGTCTGGCCAGCATCACCTTTCAAAGGGCAAACTGCAATACAGGGAGAAGAAACTAGCCTGTGACTGAGGGGGTGTCTTGTGAGCTGGCCACATGTAGCCTTTTCCTAGCCTCTGCAGGTGACTCCTTACCAGATAAACATAAATATGTTTCTGTTTTGCTGGTTTACATCAGCTGCTGGTTTGTCCTGTTGTTTCCAGTCACTGTGTGTGGGCTGTGTATCTTCTCCTGTTCCCACTTCTGCCCACAATGACTGGCCTTCAGAGCTGTAAACAAGGCGCTTCTACAGCAGACAGTAGCATTGCTTAACACACCAGTGAAATGTAGTTCTTTCTCAGGTGAACTGTGGCACATAAGCAAAGCAATGATATGCAACAATTTATGACGCCTTCTAAGCAAAGGGAGTTATTATGGGGGAACGTAGGCAGCCGAAACACAAATGCAGGGAATGGCATTTAGCCAGTGTGGTGGTGCTGATGTTCTTATGCTCCTGCGAAGGGCCGCCAACAATCAGAGCTTTGGAGACTTTTCCGCTCTGCAATATCATGCTGGTATGGATTAAACAGCACACTTGAACAAAAAAGCAGGGGACATATTAGAAATTAGAAAGGGAGAGCAAAACTTAACAAATCACTGAAATTTGGAGTGTTTCCAAACTATCCAACTTTGAGGCATAGTGAGGCAAAATCCTGCAGAGATGGCTGCCAGAAGCTGCCCTCCCAAGTTAGTCCCAGGCAAGAAGAAAACACCATTTTAAAAAAGAGCCTTTCTTATTTAATGAAGTAAGGGATATGCATGGGCAGTTACACACTGAAGAGCACTAGCAACAGGAGAGAGGCTGAGACAGGCTGAGAGAGTTGGGGCTGTTCAGCCTGGAGAAGGCTCCAGGGAGACCTTATAGCAGCCCTCCAATATCTGAAGGGGGCCTACAAGAAAGCAGGAGAGGGACTTTTTGCAAGGGCATGTAGTGGTAGGACGAGGGGTAACGGCTTCAAACTGGAAGAGGGTAGATTTAGACTAGATATAATGAAGAAATTTTTCACTGTGAGGGTGGTGAGCCACTGGAACAGATTGCCAGGGAAGCTGTAGATGCCCCACCCCTAGAGGTGTTCAAGGCCAGGTTGGATGGGGCTTTGAGAAACCTGGTCTAGTGGGAGGTGTCCCTGCCTATGGCTGGGGGGTTGGAACTAGATGATCTTTAAGATCCCTTCCAACCTAAACCATTCTCTGATTCTATGAGAGCAGCACTAGAACCTCCCCAGGTAAAAAGCATTGGAATTTAGACAGGTGACTATGACAGCCCATCTTTAATCAGATTGCACTTTTATTTTCCTTCTCTTCTGTGAAACTCCCAGATTCTCTACAAAAAAGTATGACTTTCTTATGACTACCCAGGCAAGAAGTCTGAAGGACACAAAAGTCTACCACAATTTTAAGCGTACCAATATGTCCTTTGGCTTTAGAGGTGAATGAAAACTGTGCAAGTGTGTGTGGGGAGGGTTAATATAGTGGCGGCTCTGAAGCAGGGAAGAAAACAAATGTTAAGAGGGATTTGGAGTCAAAACACTACCAAAAATGTATAAAAGTTTATTTTATGAATACATTAAACTATTGTGCGCAGCACTTACATATAAAAATAGAAGCAATTTCACAAACAATCGATTGGACAGTTTTGTGTTTGTTGCAAATTTACAGTCTCAATTGTGAGTCCATATTGAGTCAGAATATGAGGTATATTTTAGTGAAAAAAAAATGAGAACTTTGGCACCATTTTACTGTGCAAAATAAAATCTTGGAATTGAAACACTTAGTGAGGTATACAAAAATTACTCTGCTTTCCACTGTGTGTGTCTGCACCTCTGCATGTTTGAGGAAAATTTGGTTATTTAAGAGCATTATTTAATTCCAGTAAAGACGTTTCTAAAGGGGGTGGATTAGGTCTTAAGCTATTGTGGGATTTGCCTATGGAAGAAGAAACCTTGAAAATAGGTATTAATTCCACAGGAGAATCCCATTTCCAAAATATGGGCAAGACAGGCCGGTGTAGTGCATTCACAGCAATGCTTTCAAAGCTTGTAGCCCATTTCATGACTCTGCATTAATGCACACTGAGATGAGATAAGCTTTGAAAGCGACCGGTGCAGGAAGTGTCAATAGTAGGTTCCTAATTTGGCCCTGATTTGGGAAACTCCTTTACTTTCATGAGTTTTCTTTATAAAGTCGCATATCTATGGATCTATTCTTTTGAAGAAAGTTTTGCTTGAGAGTTTGCCAGACTATCCCCATATTCTCTCCATAGCCTCCGTATCATGTACATTCAGTTTACAAATAGTTTGTATTTTTTTTCCCTTTGTGCCAGCTCAGTAAATTTATCCTGAGGTGTGTAAAATGAGTGGTGGTCTTCCTAAATCCTCCTTCTCCCATGCAGGTGACAGCCTGAGGAGTAAGAAGTGGAATTTAGCTAATCAAGCACGAGGCAGAACAGGATCAGGTCATTTCCCAGGCAAGTTGTGTAACTTCTTGAAGACTGCCACAGTGCATTCTGCTACTGAGAGTTGCCCCTAGGCTGCTTGCACATCCAAAGCAATGTGTCAATACATGCTTTAACTCCTCACCTGACTGTAGTCATCCATTCACCTAAGAAACACCTCTGTCAAACTGCCTTATCCAACTAGTCTAAAACTCCACAACACTGTGGTACTTCACTAGTTGTGCTGGAGGGGTTTCCTGCCAAAGGTATCACTCCTAACAATGGCATCTTTCATTGTCACTCTGACAGTGCCATGATTCGATCACACATTAATCAGGACTTCTGGCACTCGGAGACCTTTTTTGATTTCAATATTGACTTCAGTGTTGATCTGGCTCATGTTGATATGTAATATGGAAAAAGCAGTGGTGTAAAGAGTAATTCAGCAGAGTGACTGGTGGGGCTTTCCAAATGCCCACAAAAACTGCATTCACAGGGGTCTGCAGTTCTTAACAACAAGCTCAGCCCAGCAGGCTGCATTCAAACAGTCTTATTGTGACCTGGTCTATGGTTTGTTCTTGCTGTTGACCAGTATGTGCAAAATGGAGTCAGTGAGTCTGATTCTCACCTTTTATGCCAGCTATCCCATTATTTACCAGTACTGGAAACACTAAATTAATCTAGACTGCACTGGTTTAAGAGGGAACAGACTTCATCCTATCCTAAGGACACTGGTTTAAGCTGTAATCAGAAACAAACTTGTGTGTCAGCATTTAAACTATGATTTCTTCTACATCCAAGTACTCTTCCATCCTTCTTCAAACTTCATTTCAAAGACAATTAGGAATATAACACAAGGATACAGGTTGCCAGCTAATGTAGTTCAGCACAGCTGTAGTTTTCCTATCTGTACCTCTAAGGACTCCAGGTCAATGTAACTGTCTGATATCCTCCAAACTTTTCTCTGACCCACTCTCACCACTCAAAACATCTTGCTTTTTCTCTTAAAATACACTTTTCCCCAAAGCAAACTGCTGCACACATTGTGGATGAACAAAGTGTGCCAACTTGGTTTCTCTCTACATACTGCAAGACCAGAAAATGAAGAATAACTCCTTTCCTTCACCATATCCAAAGTGTCCTTAGTGTTCATGTGCTGTAAGCAGTATTCCATTCTTTTTCTCTTCATTTACACTGTGATCACCACTTACATTTGAGCAAAATAAATTCAAGTATAAATCACACAAAAGTAGCTGGAAAACTGTATCTTGTTCACAAAACAGTTGTCTTGAAAATTTTTCAGAAAGCGTGGCTGTAGATACATCCTTATAGGAGTGCTCCTTGGGCCAATTCTTCTGCAGCTACAAACTAATAGTCTTACTAGGCTGGTTTACTCCAACTGAGGATCTGGCCCTGACAGTGTTTTTCATGCATGTCAGAAGGCTCAAATTCATCATGAATAGACACCCCCTGCAAATAGAATGGCATGTCAAGGCTGGACATAGCCACATTTTGGCTGGACGTGGGAGATTATCTTGCACTCAGATGTTCAATTCTGCAGCAGCATGGTCCATCTATGCTGAAAATGCTCATGCTCTGACATTGCATTGAATCTAGTTTCAAATTTAGGAGCACGCCATCAATGCAGGAATCCCAAGGCTTCTGGTAACTGACATTTATAGTGACTATTGACTTAGGGCCTCTTAAAATACTCTTTCAAAGGCACAGAGAATGTAGCTTCGTTGGTGATCTGGAAAAAGGTTGTCAAAATAGAAAGGCAAGGTTATGCGCTATTTGTATGGCTTCTAGGAGAACTTTGGAGAGTCTTTCATACAGCTTGCTGTGTTATTTTTGAAACTGATACTTTTCAAGTGACAGAAATTAGAATTATGGCACAATTTCTTCTGCTCCAACAGAGGAAGGTATGCTTGTACAACCTCCTTCTTCCTCTGTTCTTCATACCTCAGTGAGGTATGATAGAGAAGAACCAAATATACTTAAAGCAGTAAATAGAAGAGAATTCAAAACAGAGAAGTTTGCTAAAATAATCCTTTGCTGGAAGCTTCCGTGAATTTCATACATTTTAAAAAATGCTTCCTTCAGACCAGTTCTAGTTCTTAGAGATTGAGAAGGTTCAGCCTAAATGAAATATAGTACCTTTAAATATTTATATTTTTTTATGTGTGTACACATAAAGACGCACCTGGGCATCTGGAGACTGGGATGATTGATTCATTAAAAGTATGTATTTACATAGATACATACTCACACATCCCATGTCTATATATATACATGTATTTATATGAAAGATGTACACTTCTATATTTGAGGTGGGTCTAAACTAAGCTCACAAAATGCCAAGGGGACGGCATTCAAAATCCCCAGCTCCAAATATATTTTGTATTTAGGACCCATCTGGGATTTATCCTGTGGCCCTTCCTAAGGCAAATTGATTGTAGGTCTTCAGTTTGCCAACAAGTCCAAGTGAGGAGGCTCTGCGGAATCCTTTCAGAGACAGAGGGGGTCTGGGGGTATACATTTTGCTTGTGTAGAAATGGTTGTGGAATTGGCACCCTAATCATCAAAATAGATTGAGGATTTTACAAGACAGAACACAGTGTGTAGAAGAGGAGGAGCAGGCAGATATTCAGATGGAGTGAACTGCTTGAAGCTCTGGTGAAGCACAGTAATCTGTTGATTTGGCCCATGATATGTAAACAGCTCACTATGAAAGGTTATTATCTGAGGTAATTAATATTAATTAGTAAATAACCTATGATTTATTAAATTGTTATCTACAGCCATTCTGTATCTTCCAAATACTTTGATTAGATTGTTATCCACAGCCATTCTATATCTTCCAAATACTTTTTTTCCTTTGCACTCCAGCTTGCATTTTTCTCTGTTCAGCACCAAAGGAGGCACACAGTCGTGTAAAATTTGTACAGAGTAGAAGAGAAGCAGCATCGTATTACATATGCTATGTGATGAATCTAGTACAAATATTTTTATCCAAATATACACATACAAACATATACTTTCTTCAATGAACAGTATAAATACTTTACCTGGGAGATTATTCCCATGTGCAAAATGAAACAGTTTTTCCTGGGATTTAATCTTCTGTTTTGCTCATGTTCATATTCTTGGCAAAAAGTGGGTCACTGTCATAGCAGGAGAAACCTTGTTTCCTCTCTTCACTCTTCCATGTTTGCTGAGTGCTATGTAAGCACCACAGTAAGCATTTGATTCATATGCATTGTAGTTATTGGGCAGCAAGGTTTCTTTGAATTTGCACTCATCTTGGAAAACAGCCTAAAGAATAGGAAGAGGGGGGGAAAAACAAAGCAGGTACAATAAATATTTCACAAAGACTCAAATCAGTTTCCTTATTAGCGTTTTTACAGAAGAACTTGTTGCAGTGTGCAACAGGTGGTGCTGGGGTGACTGCATCCAACAATAAATCTCCCTCCTCAGTGCTAATTTGGTGTCAGATGAACTCAGATGCCACCTGTCCAGATAATGGACTGTGTACTTCCTGTGACAGATCAAGTTAATTCATCATAAATCATGGATTTCTTCATTTTATTTGCAAGCAATAATTTCTGCCAGCATCATGCACCTTTGCCCAAATGATGTAGCTTTATTTCACACCTCTCCTCTGCAAGAGGCCCTTTAATTTATAAAAGAATGATATGCTGGCTGTCAAAATCTTCAGTTCTCTTACAACAGCAGTGTCCAGAGAGAACGAATAATATGCTTGAATAAGGTGTTTGAATAAGACTAATTTGAATTAGCACTGAATATTTTCCTTTATTAAATCATTAGTGATGTTATATGTAACTGCTAATGAGATATGTAGCAGGTTCTAAGCCGCAAAAATAGTTTTATTTTTCTTCATGTTGCCATCAGGTAAATCCAAGGAGTGGGAGTTATCTGGGAGAGGAGGTGCAAGCACAAACAAGAGACAAACACAGAGCACAGAGGAAATCAAAAAAGAAAGCAGAATAATTCCCTGACATCAAATGTCTGGCACATGAGACACCACCAGTGCTATTCTATTTGGACATCTTTGTAATAACACCATTCAAAGCTTGTAAGAGTTTAACCTAGGGCATCGCATTGTGCAAGGGAAAATGCACATCTCTTACAGCTTTTAAAAATGTCTTTGAAAATAAATAAGACTGGATTGAAACTGGGGAAAAAACCCAAAGGGAGCTCTGGAGCTAGACCCTGCATTTCTTCAGAAAGACCTAGTCCAGCAAAGGAGTTGGGCTTGTGGCACTTTTGAGGTACTTGAAATCAGACATGGACCTTAAAATGTCTCACTCTCATTACCTGTATGAGAAGGAATCTGTCAGATTAGTAAGGGCTACGGGTCCTTCACATTTAGTATTTTATTAAGCAACTGATATACTTTGTTGAACTTACAGCTGTTTAAAAGGAAATGAATTCGTTGTTTCATGACAAAAAGATGAATGTGATCAGTGCCATTCATTACTTTGAGAGGGACTGCTTTTGCCTATTGCCCAGAGCCAGCCTCTTTCAAACACCCTTCCTAACAAGCCTTTTTCTACTGAATGTTGAGATTGGAGACGCTTTGCTCAGGCCTCAGAGATTAAATTGCATTTAGATGGCATAGCTAGCACTTTCTAGATGAGGATGATGGTGATGATGTTTGACTTGCATACCATTGTTAATAGCTATTATTGTTTTCTCACCCTTTGGGACTGATCTCACAAAACTAGTCCTTAAAATAACCCCAGGCACATATGTTGACTTTGTAGGGTATACTTCCTATTTATTCTTCATGGTGTGGTTGTTCTTGGTAGGGGGAGGCATATGGTCATGATTTTAGTCATGGTAACTAGCATAGATAGGTCTAATTATATCCCTCCTACACACACCTGTACGCACACGCATATGCATGCAATCACATACACACATGAACACTCATGGACGTACACACACGGTTTACCTCTTGGGGGGTTTTCCAGAGCACACCCTTTTTCTTTATGTACAATGCAATGCAAAAGGGCATCAACAGGGTTCGGTCTTACTAAAATGTGTTTGCAGTGCTGAGCCCTTAGAAGAAGCCATCTAATTAATCTGTATTATTTGCAGAATACATTAATTTTCCTAGGGTGCTCCCTGTACAATCTTATTGGAAAGCTTTAAAATAACAGACCTCTAATAGCCACACTGTTTGTTGAACTAAATAACACTGATGACACTGGGCTGGGCAGGTACCCTGTAATTGAAAGGCTATTTTCCCTGCTTGTAATCAGAGATTTCCAGGAGGAAAAGACAACCAAAATGTTTGCAGGCTTTGTTTAAGCCTTGAAAAACTATTTGCACTTGTACTCACCGTTCCATATAGCTTCCCCTTGTTGTTCATCGCAATGAATAGAGCACTTTTCACACCAAACAGGCTAACAACACCTCTCTCTACGGTGGATATTTCAAAGAGACCTAAAAAATAAGAAGTTCAATAGAAGTGTTATCACAGAATTTATAGCTAATCCAAGGCAATTCAGATATAATTGATTTATTTTAAAACCCTAATAAACTTGTCATATTTTCTTTATTAGAATTATCTCCCTAGTCCAGCATAAAAAAAACACACAGAGAAGATCTTGTTTTTTACTACATGCCGTAGGATTTTAAAATAATTATTCTGGAATCATAGTCACATGCTGTATAATCTTTTTGCTCTATCAAACTCTTTTGACCTGTCAAGCTCTTGGCCTTTATAATAAGTAAGTTATTTTTCTCTAATACACTACAATTACAGAATGTTCATTATTGAGTTTTAGAGAAGTGTGGCTTGCATTTTGAAGTCTCGCATGGTATCTTAGCTGCAAAAGATTTTAGCAACTGCCCTCCGCAGGAAATCCATAGGGATAATGTCTTTTTTTTAATCTTACAGTTACAGAACAGCACCCATAAGAACAAGCAAACCAAGAACAGCAAGCCCCTTCCATGACTGAGTGTCCCAAAAGTCCTAGTCAGCTAGGATTCAAAAATCTTGCTCTGGCACTCTGAGCTGAGTAACAACCTCCTGTATTCAAAAGGCAAATGAGAAGGTGAGAAGTGAGCAAATGCAGCAGAAAGATAGTTTTCAACCCGGTTTGTCTTTTCTCATCTGTGCGGTAAAGCAGAGTAAAAATAAATAGTATCTAAATTTGTCTAAGCATTTGTGACAAGTTTCAGCCTGGAGGGTTCTAATGTTTATTGATCCCAGAGACTTGTAAAAGGAAACAGATGTAGCACAGATTAATAATATCAAGTAATAACATTTGCATTCTATGAAGGGTAATTACTAGAGTTCACAGCAATTAAGTGACATCTATTCTATTTCATTTCTGGATGCAACTCACTGTATTGGTTTTCATTGTGAACTCCGCTTATCCTTCCGTCTGGGAGGATTTGAAGGTGAAACCCGATGCCCACGTTGCAGTAAAGCCTCCGCTGCCTCTTGATTCCTAGCAAATAGTCACTTTCCCAGTTCACATCTGACTTCTCCCCTGACATCCCAGCAATGGACCTGGACAACAGAGATTGCCATCCTCTTTCCAGCAATGTGCCATTAGTTCTGCTTACAACTGGATGTGCTGAAGCAATCCCAGCTAGAAAACCCAGGAGAACGAAAGCAGGCAACGTCCGGTGAATGCTGGCTTCGCAGGACATAGTGATGAGAAGTCTTTGTGCAGTGGCCATCCGGTTCATCTCCTGGGCACGTGGTCAGAATTAATGGCCCTAAAAATACCGCCCTTCTTGTTTTTCTCCCTTCAGCATGGTGGCAGAGGCTTATTTTTGGAAAGCAAATAGAGATTGCTGACATGAAACTAAAGCCTGATAGCAGTTGGGTTCGAAGCAGAGACAGGCCAGCAGGACTCGAACTGGTGGGGACCATGTTTTGCAGATCCTGCTCTCTGGTGGGCAGCCTCAGTTATATTTGATTGACCCATCTTTATAGTGCAGAGGCTGTCCCTCCCCACATCATCACTCTGACATCAACAGCTTGCTAAAGGTAAGCCTGCCACAGCTGTAACACTAACCTGCCATCCTCCCAGGCTGGCTGAGGTTTGATGAATGCTGTCACCCAAGACCGGAGGCAGGAGTGGGGTTTCATTGGCTGTTGAAAGCAAGGGACTTAAATTGCTCGGGCAGTTGGAGGCCTCACAGGCGGCTTCCTTATTTAGAGAAGAAGGTGTAAAAACAGTTATGGACCTCATCAGTGAGCAATGAAAACTTTGCAGTCACTTCCTTGGTGGCACGATCGCTGAGTGTACGTCAGGGCAGCTCAATATCTGGGGAGAATTGGCTTGAAGTGACCATTGCTCTATTTGTACATACCTAGCAAATCGAAGGCACCTCTTACTATAGCGGCCCACATGTTAACAGCTTGTCTGTACCTCTAAAAGGAGTGCTCCTGGATGGTTAACACAGAGGTAAGACATGTTGAAGGGAGAGGAAGCCCGGGGGCTTGCTCCTGCTGTTTTTTATGCAAACACATTTCTGCTGCTTGCAGCAGCGATTTTTCTGAGCAGGGCGTGCATGGTGGAGCACTGATCTTCCAGTTACACGTAGCTGGGGACACTGATATGTTCTTAGGTGTTCATGTTGTTCACTGAGGTGACTTCCAAATGATCACATTTATTTGGGGATAGCATGTGCTTCTGTCAGTGATCCGTGGGATCCGTGCTGTTTTAGGGTTCTGGTCTTTTGAATACTCTTGCAGGGGTGCAATTGTGTTTCTGTTTGCAAGACAAAGGCTTAGGTAATGTGTTAAAGAACAGGAAAAAGGGAAATGGCCACACCTCCCTTCTGTTTCACTGTCTCTGTTCCTCAAGCCCAAATACTACAAATACTATCTTTTTTTTTTTTTTGTGATAATGTGTGAACATCTTAATTTCCTCTCCTTCCTTTTGCTCAGAATGTCTTACTTGTTTCCCTCATTTTGCACTGATGCTGTTTTAGCTTCTTTGGAGCTTATCTTAATTAGTTTCACGGGACTTATTAACACATTAGTGGTAGGAAAATGGCTGAGACTTATGCAAATATTTTTGTCAATAAGTCTGTCAGCTTTTCACAGCACAGAACTTGTGTCGTCTATGTCATCTGAGATGCCTGCACATTAATAAGGAGAGTACCTGGAAAAGTAATTGAACTGAGCACACCCGGTGTGACATACAGTTTCACATTAACAGGAGTGTAACATGAAGCCTTGGATACTGCAGACACTCAAGCAGGAGCACTGTGAGCGAAGGGGAGGCAATTGCAGCCCCGAAGCAGGTGAGCAGTTAGATTCAGTAATATACGAAACACTGATTGTTTGCTTGAGAGAGCCTCAGCTATAAAAAGACTGGGAACCACTGGACTAGACCCTGGCTTTTGCCAGGTGGCATTTCAAAGCCTCTCTGTTTTTGTTGAAGCAGCACTCCGAATATCTTCTGCCTTTTGCTCACAATGAAAATCTGCAGAGCCTTTTCTCTCTTGCGTTCTACTTAATCTCATGATTTTTCAGCTATGCAAAGTGCATATATAATTTTTAGCAAGCAATAATACTAGTATTTTGCACCCCCTCAGCATAGCTGCAGTCTATGAGAGGCCGGCGTCGGTGGGAAACAAAGACCAGAGTCACTGTTATGGGGACGCAGCACAGATATCCTAGGTTGTCCCGTGCTATACTCTGAAGACCTGCCCATTCCCAAAGCATGTCACTCCTAGAAACATTGCCTAATCTCAAAGCCATCATTGTCTGTAAAATATTCATTGTAAAATTTTCTTTCCAATTAATTTTTTTTCCCCTAGAGAATGTTTCAAGTGTAACTTTGAAGTTTGCTCATGGTCAGCATCCTAGGAGGGAAATCAGAATACAGCTGCCAATCAGCAGGCAAAAAAACATTTGGTTGTTTTATGGGTTGAGAGAGGAGGGAGCAGAGCTGGCTTTTCATCATTGGCTTTTGATCACCTTTGCATCTTTGTGCTTCCTTTGTCAGGTTTCTTATAGCAAAGCCAAAGCATGGGCTAAAAGAGCTTGTCTAACTTGTGCTGGCCCATATGCCACTAGAGATTCCCAACAAGCTATTCTGATGACTCAAGTCAAAGGAACACTTGGTGGGATGCACCCTGTCACATCCTGGTACTCTCAATCCTAGAATGAATACTAGATGATAGTACAAAAAACTGGGATAAATTCTGCCAAGACTATGGGATGCATTTCTTTGGATTTTACTCAGCCCAGCTGGAAAGTGACTGCTGACAGCTGTGGTGGGCCAGGGCAGCTAGACCAGGCAACAGTCTCCCACCTGCAGTTTCTTGCTGAGCAAGTAGAGCTGACAGCATACTGTATGGAAAGGGTAGCCAGATTGTTTGCTTGCAAAAATCAGGACTTCTCTTGCTTGACCTGAAAACCAAAACAAATAGCTAAAAGTTGTGATTTCACTGGGACATCTGGCCCTCATAAGACCAAGAGTCTTAGTATCTGGCCTAAGACCAAATGGTGTGCAGCTGGGAGGTGAAGTGTATACCGTAGGCTTGTACTGCTCAGCAATTCTGCATTGGAGCTGAAATGAGTCTTGAGCTATTCTGTAGTCTGATCTGTGGCCAGCAGGTTGCTGAGTTTGCAAAGTGGTCTGGAGATGAACTGCCATGTAAATTCTGGAGCTTCTCATTCAATTAGGCAAGCCTTGTCTCCTTTAAGAGATGTCTCATTCTGGTTAAACTTGTCCTCTTCGCCCATGAAGTAACTGTTTCCAGAAAACATGGTGTAATCTTTTGATTTTCAGATAGTGTGTTGTCCTGGTTTCATGTGCCCAGTGAAATTTGGAAGGTATCAAGGGAGATACCAATAACATTTTCAGTAAAATAAATCCTGTGAACTCCAAAATGGCAAAAATTTACTTCAAAAATCAACCTCTGCTTACTCAAAATCTTAAGACCCAGGATGACAGTCCTTACCACCTAATTAAAGTAACAAGTTTTCATTGTCAGTATTTTAGCACAATATTAAAATAACCCCTCTTTGGAACACAGCAGTACAGATCTACTTTCAGATAGTCTAGGAAAAGCCACGCAGCTGAGCAGTAACATGATATGGATGCAGAGCACATCTTTCAAAAATGCATGATGACTTAGGGTCCTAAGCTCCATTTTCAAAACTTTTAAAAGTCTCTCCCTATTTTAAGGCCTGGAAAGAGTAATGCCCATTCAAACACAGAAGGACAGATTAAAGTTTTTCACCTTGCCTGTATTGAAGACCCAGGCTGGTGGTGAAAGAGAGGAGAAGGGAGATTTCCAGATGACAAATCTGACTGTTGTGGCAGGGCAAGTATTGCAGGTTCTGGATAACTTTCATAAAACTCCCAAGTTAGCCCAAGTATGACCATGGAGCCTCATCAGATCATCTTTAGGCTAATGAGGTTTGTTGGCCAACATGTAGAAATTTGTAACATAAATACCAGGACTATTATGAATGAAATACGAATCGCAGTATGAAAGCAGCGGAAAAAATCATAGAGCAAGGGTTGCAGGGATGGCCTGTATTAATGTCCAAGGACCCGACTAGTAACCACAAAACTGGTAAACACTAAGGAGTGTGCTGTTGCCATCAAGACTAGATTGGATTAGTGCCACAGTATAGATGATTAATCAGCGGAAGACCTGAGCTCTGGTAGCAGGAGGATGACAAAAAGGGTTTTAGCGCACTGCATTTGTTATTCCTCTTCCTGTTATCCAACAGAGAGGCAGATTTGTAGCCATACAGATACCCAAAATGAATAAAGAAGACAAGCAAGCTTGCCTAACACTCTTGGAGGCTGAAGCAAGCAAGCTTCTGAAGCAAAAGTATCGCCTCATTAAAAATGCTGATTCCTAAAGCATATAAAAGACCTGTTCAAACCCAGTTTGTCATCAACAGTCGAAAGTAACCTAGGATACATAGTGAAGATTTAACAGGGGTCCTCCCTCATCCTCCACGTCTAGTCCACACAGGCCACTTGGACATGTGCATCTTGGTGCACGTGCATAAATGGGTAAGAGAGTCAGTAAGTTAAACAACTTCAAAATTCATTTAAAATAATTATCTTCCCATTCTGCCACAAGGGCTGTCACTGATTTTTCACATGCTAATTTCCTACAGGCAGTACAAATGACAGAACATATTCCTGCTATTTTTTTTTGAGGAAAGAAGGAAAGAAAAATCTAGCTTGCCTGGAAAAAGTCTTGGTTTACTGCTTATTCATGCTAAATTCATATTCCGAAGAGGATATGTCAAGCACAGATATATCAAACACATCCAGCTTTTTCTCCTGAGGAGTTGCCACAGAAGCTAGTTCATAGGGACACAAAGTAACTTTGCTGTGTTTGCACAGGGACAAGGTTATGGGCAAATCTTTCTCTTAATGACACAACCACAAATTCCTTCTTGCAGCACAGCTGTTCTCTATATACCATGATGTAAAAGAGCAGAACTTACATCCGTTATCTTTTTCATTTTCTACAGGAGTTCAAGGAGGGTCACCTGGCCAGTCACACAGCCCCACAGGTGCTCTTCAGCCACAGAGAGCCACCCTTGGAGCTGAAAGACACAGCTGCGGCCGTTGGCGACAATATTGGCTACATCACCCTTGTGCTGTTCCCCCATCACACCAATGCTGCTGCCAGAGACAACACCATAAACCTGATCCAAGCATTCCAGGACTACCTGCACTGTCACATCAAGTGCTCGAAGGCCTATATTCATACACATATGAGGGTGAAAACATCAGATTTCCTCAATGTGCTGAGTTGTGCCTGTCCAGATGCAGAGAAGAAAGAAATGAAAACAATCACATGAAAGACTTTCACAACCCATTAGCACCAGGGTCACCAAGGCTGCCGTGGAGGACGAAGGTTGGGGCACTTGCTACCTGATAATTGTAGCTTTTAATGTTGCACCTCTGTGCACCTCATAAGGAACTCAAGCATTCGGGGTCTGTTTGTACGACAGTTTGAGGAGTAATCTGCAGAAATGAGATGTGCTTGCAAGGACTCGATCGTTCCAAGAAACAAAACCTTAATTCCAGTCCTAGGTTTATGCCTGTTTAAAGCTTGGCATGGAAACCCAGAGGTAGGAAGCCCTTGGGGAAAGGAAATTGTGTTTAAACTTCTCCTCTAGGGTCTGGGAGAAGAAGGTAGCCCACATAGCCTGGAGAAGCAGTTGGCATTGAGTCAGAAGAGGAACAGCCAAAGCTGCTGATGATTGCACTGACTCCTCTGTGGAGCTCTTGCCCATGCAGGTTGAAGTAGACTTGGAGATTTGGAGCTCTCTGGAAGTGCAGAAAAATCCTTCTGTGGTGCAGAGCTGTCAATGAGAGATGTATTTTAGTGCAGCTGACTTTCTGGTCCTTCTCCATTCATGGCACAATAAAATCTCTCCAAGAACAGTTCTGAGGTGGTCATGTCTGCCTCTGAATATCTTATAAAAGTTGAAATGACTGTCATAAGACAGAACAGTGACTCCATGGCAAACCCGTGAGTTCCCAAGCTGGTGTTCTGCACATCAGCCCACACTGCCTCTCTCATCACCTCCTCAGCTGTTGCCACTCCACAAGGACACAGTCCGAGGGCAAAATGTTGAGCTTAAAAAAAAAAGTGACATCTGCCAGCCCCCACAGAGATCTGTTCAGTGTTATTTATTAGGAGGTTGGAATGACACGGAACATGTTTAACTTGGTTTTAGTTTGTTACGTGTATGGTTTTCTCATTACAGCAGGAACAGGGACACTGCAGGTACAGGGCTGCTAAATGCCCCATTTGGGTAGCATTATCAATAGGAAAGAAAAAATAACTTCTTTTTGTTGATGGTGATGATGAGGTTTTTTCCAAGAAGCCAACTGGCCAGATCTCTGGGTGATTCCTGACGTTGGAAGCCATTCAGATTATTTGCTGTAATCTAGTATAGGAGGTTAAAGGCAATTTCTGCCATTTGCCAGGTAACCATGTTTTCCTTGTGTTGTGTACCATTAGCTCAGTTGAGGACTTTATCTTGCATGTCAGTTCTTCATCTGTTGGTCTGGATCCCTCCTCAAATTTCAGAGGAGATGTCTGAATCCTGGGCCTTTTGTGCAGTCATCTGAACTCTTTCCTGGTTTTGTCAAGCTTTTTTCCTGCAGGGTGGGCAACACTGAGGATCTAAAGCTTGTAATCCAGCTTTGATAACCAATGTGATTTGTTGTTTCATTTCCATAGAAAGAATCCTGCCTTTGACATCACCTCCTGCCCTCTTCCCCCACTCTCTTCCCATTCACCCTGCTGTGTTGGTGGTGGAAAACAAGGTAGGAAGATGCTGGGTGGATAGATACTGCATCCCTGAGTCCTGACCACACCTACCTGAGGGGTGGAAATGAAAATCCTCAGATTCTTGGTACTTAGGGAATATGGTTTAGTCTTTAAATGGAATACAAAACTTGAACCAAAGCATAACAGATGTTTCTAGCACACAACTGGATTGCCTGCTGGTCCCCGGGAGGTGAGGGAAAGCAGCACTGCTTCATGTTGTGGTTGCACTCACTGCATTTAAAGTCTTCAAAATCCCATAAGGCAGCCAGGTGTGTAACCCTTGTTGTCGTGTTGCTCTTCCACAGAGGAAGGCTGAATGAGTTACTGCAGAGTGAGGGGAGGGGGTCAGCATCCAGGGCCTCCCACCATGAGAGGAGCGTAGAGCAGAGCCTGATTCTAGCAAAAGAGTCCTTAGGCCACTTGGGGTGTGAAACTATTTTGTATTCTGACATCAGCATGAAGGTGCCTACATTTCAGTGGGTCCATGTGCACTGAAGATCTAATTGTGCAGTACAATCAGTGGGGATCTAGTTAATACAGTCAAGGAGCCCAGTAACTGACACAGCTCACCAGCCAGTAGGTGTCTTCTTCAGGGTGAGCTGAAACACTCTCGGGACTCCACTACCTTCATTGAGGTCTGTGTTTCACAGGAGCTGAGACGCACGGAGACATCTAAATGGAAGTCTTTTACTCTGGAAATGAACCTCTTCCCCCATGCCCAGCAGCCTACGTGGCAATAGAGCAGCAGACTGCAGGTAAAGGTATGTGGACCGGTGTTGGATCCAGCAGCATCTGCAGTGGCAGTGTCTGCTTGGAAACCTCTTGCACCTCTCTACCAATGGCACAGACACATTTCTCAATCAAACTCTCAAAAGCAGTCTCAAGTCCATAATCTGAAGCCTTGCAGATTCTTCACACATACTTGCATCAGGTGGATGTCTCAGTATCCTGGATTCAGTATCCTGGATGTTTTTGGTGGTGGGGAGTGTTTCAAAGACCATGCTCCGTTGTTTTGTGCTAGAGCATTTGCACATTCCCAGCTACATAAGGGTGGGTGGAAAGTGGCTGCACAACGTGCCTCATCCTCACCCTGCTTGCATCCAGATCTGCCCTTGGGAGAACTTTTTAAAGGGCATCAAAACTCTAGACTGAGCTAAGCGACCCATGCAGGGTTTTGGAACCTGGCTTCTGTCATCAGCTGCATGTGCTTTCCAAGCCCCTTAGGGCTAGCAGGAGTTCAGGGACACAAGTCTTACCAGCCACCTCCCAAAAGCTGGGTCATGTTCTGAATACTTTGTGAAACCAGAGCAAGAAAAACAGATTCTCCAAATCCTTTAGGTTTCTGAAATTAAATTGCAGGAGCCACGGGATTCCAGCTCCCTGTTTCTGCCCCTCTCATACCCATGGCAGGTTTCACAGACTCAGCCTTATCCTGCCTATGGCAGAAATACCTTGTTTCTTCTTTGGGTGCTTCATTTATTTAGTTTCAACATTGTTCTGCAATGTGCCTGTCAGGGCATTGCATGTACAAAAAGAGCAACCATGTAATAGCTCATAAAGGGAGGAAATTTAGACTGTCAGTGATATTATGGAACAACTCATCATGTCTTCTCCTGCCCTTCCCCATTAATCTTCTCTCTGACTCCTCAACTCCCTGAGTAACTACTGAGTCAGAGTCACAGAAAGATTTACATTAGAAGGGACCTGGGGAGTTCATCAAGTTCAACTTCCTACTCGAAGCAGTGCTAACTCCAAGGCAAGAGCAGGTTGTCCAGTCAAATCCTTAACCTCGTCACACAGCAGCAAGAGCAGGGCTGCTCCACAAGGGAAGGCAGGCCAGCAGCTGAGGGTCACTGCAGCATGGGCAGGAGCAGTGCCTTCAGCCAGGGTGCAGTCCCAGGTCCTCACCAGCACCCAAACTGGGTGAGCAGAGCAGGGGTGCTATTACTAACAGGTCCCATCGACAGTCCATTGCTCAGCACACAAAGGCAAGGTAAGAAGTCAGGTGCCAGGTCAAACCAGAAAATCCAAACAACAGCACCGGAGACCTTGGGAACCAGATGGACACAGAAACACCTATGCTGTAGCTTAGGCCAGGACTGAAGGTGCAGCTCTGAGCTTAATGGGAGTTCCTGGAGCTACGGACAAAGGATGCAGTTTGCAGGGTATCGGTAGGGCTGTACAGAGCAACTACAGCTTCCTTGTGCGCTCAGGGCTCTGAAAAAGTATCCTCAAAGACAGGAGATTCCCTACCCTCCCTGGCTGCCCATTCTGGTGCTGCACCACTCTTAAGGGTAAATATTTTTTCCTTATAGAACTTTGTCCTTAAAATTGCCCAAAAGATTCAATGCTCTGCCTTCAGTCCCTGGTAGCATAAATCAGACAGCTGTCAGCTTGAACTTTTCAATGGCTCCAAAATGTCATTTTAGCTTAAATGTCATTTTAGCTTAAAACCAGAGCTAGTGTTTTCCTTTCATGTTATTCTTTATGTGAATCTGTATAAATAGGCAAAGGTGAATGGGAGGGTAAAGGAGTTTTATTTCTTTGTTATTTTGTATAAATAAGTTGATCCCCAGGACTGATTAAAAGGGACCGGAGGTTAAATTTGATCTATAATAGTAGCAGCAGATTTTTCATTCCCTCTTTGAAAATGCGCATATAAAACTATATCCTATTCTCATCACCAGATATCTAGTAAATCTGCAGGCTGCATTCTCAGAAAGGTACCTGGATGGGTAGTTAAAGCTCAGTCAGTTGTCAGAAATTCATCCAAAGATAAAGTTCATTGGCTAAATGAAGAAATAGGGCCATTTCAGAAGTGATCTACATTCTGGTCAGGCTTGCAGGCTAAAGCAAACGGGATGAGTTTTCATATATAAATGCAGTAATTCAGGTTTTGTTCCTATAGCTCCTTTTCTGAATAGGGGAAAGAGAACAGGGTAATTTTTAGCTCCTCAACAGCAGGATGACTAATACAGCAAAGGGGGCTCAAGCTATGCCATAGCATATTGAGGAGCTCCAAATTTGTACAGACCTTCCAAGGGAACAGGAATGCAAGACAGGTGAGCTGTTTAAAGCAATATAAATGATAAGACTTAGTTCTGCAGAGCAAGATTAAGGGAAAAAATCTGCCCAGGAAATGGAGAAAAAGGGAGGACGACAGCAAAACCACTTCATTTTGAGACAGAAAGGTGATGATGTGGTATTCAAAGATACCAAAAGAGACTGGAAGGAATTTTGCAGGCATACATGTGGAAATTTATCTTGGAAAGTGTGAGAAGCACATCAGATCTGTAGGGGCACACAGTAAAAAAATAGAAATGGTTAAAGTACAGATCAAATGCTAAAAAATATATGGGGAATAGACAGCTAGTAAGTATTGTGGCTTACATCATCAAGGACCAAAGATATGTGGCAGGTGGCTGGGATCAACCAGTACCTAACTTGTAGCAAGTTGCACTTTTGGAGTCTGTGGTTGTTGGCTTCTGTGGAATCTAGGACTGTTCACACACTCAAAATTAGGCACATGGTGCTGCAGATTGCTGAACTGGCCTGACTTACATCAGCAAAGATAGGCACATGTGGATGTAGTTTTAAGATTAGAGCATTAAGGAGCAGAGGGTGTAAAATAAGCAGAGCTAGTGAACCTCTTTTTGGTTTCAGTATTAGAAAAGAGGTGAAGAAGACAAGACAGGCTATATCTTGGTGCAATAACAGGGTTAGTAAAGAGATTATAAAAATAAACATGGAAAAGCTAAACTATGGAACTAAAAAAGGTGAACTGAACCATAATACGAGCTCTGGTCATTCTATGAGACCTGTACAGTTCCTGCGGAAAGCTGTTAGAGTTGCACTCTCTTGGCTTCTGTATTCTGTGCTTGAAGAAGGGATAAGTTTTTGACATACCTGCAGTATTCAAATTTTGTGAATTCTCCACATCAGAATGACAGAATAATTCCTCTAATGATATCCAGGACCTTATTCAAAAGGCATCTTTCTGAGACAAATGAAAATATTTTTTCTTGACTAGGAGGCTAAAGCGCTAAAATGCCACAAACAGCTTAGCAATACCTTGACCCTTGTAACTTACCAAGACCACCTTCAGCCTTTCCTTGAACATCTTCAGTGTCCTTCAGCCCCCTGTGCATCCTAGTGGCTCTCCACTGGACTTTCTCCAACTTGTTGACCTCTCTTTTGTGTGGGGATGCCCAAAAATGGACATCAGATGTTCTTTAAACCTCATATTTTTCACACCCTCTTTTTAATCTGTGCATGATTCTAGATGTTTTGCTACTAATCCATGACTGTACAATACAGTTAAACTGACTGAAGTTTCTCACCAAGGCACAACCCAAAGACAAGGTGAGATCAATAAACCCAGTTTTAATCTGGTTGATTGCAATAGTCCTTGAGTAATATTTTTAAAGCCTGCAAATCCCATTTTCAGAAAGGAAGCCACCTCTCTGTGTGAAAATGTCCTCTGGTCCCAGTGCATTGAGGGGTCCTGAATATTAGTGCCATTTTTCACACTGGAGTCTGGGAGCTGTTGAAGAGCTGGCTGTGAGTAACTGGAACATCAGTGTCCTCTCTCCAAATATCATGCAGGTTTGCAAGTTTCTGTACTTCAAGACTGCCTCCTTCCTTGCCTTGAAATGATATTTTTTGACACTCACTCTGATATAAAAGTAGAAAATCTGAGCACAATATAAATGCTTTGTATTTGAGGCTGCAGCCACCTTGTTATTTCTCCGTCAGGAACTGCAATGTAAGGTATTTGTTGTGATGGCTTTTAACATATGGAAGATCAAGATCAGATTCCTAAAATATTCTGAAAACCAGTTATAGCTTTAACAGTGACTGGGGTTAAATATAAAACCTAAGTAATTTGTTCTATTAAAAAGTCAGAGTCTTATTTTTATCAAGTGATGTTATGAGGGCATGTTCTAAATCAGCCAAAAGCTCTTGTAGTTATAAGAGCTTCACTTCGCCGATTTTTAACAGCCCAGTTAAGTTGGTGTGGCTTCTTTGTGCATTTTCTTAGCATGGAATTCTTCCTCTGACACTGACTAGATCAGGTAGACTCTAGAAAATTAAACATTTGAAGAAGACACAGGCAAGGAAAATGCAAGAGCTGAGTTTGTTTTTCCCCTGCAAAGACGAGCCTCATTTGGACAGGGTCAGGTTGTGATGGGTGCACAGGACTAAGAAATAAAACCACAAATTTCATGCATTCATATAACACACTTCCTCTTGACATCCCTCTCCATAAAATCATGCACTTCTCCATATGCATGGGCCAGTTTAAGATTACACTGCTAATGATGATATGCAACTATTCCAAGCATCCTTTAACCAGAATGTGTTTTCTATGCAGGATTAAAGAATAGTTTGTCTGATGCACACTAGACAGGCGGTATGGAACAGGGTCAAGGCAAACATGTAGCAGAGCTCTGAAATTTCCTTTTTGATCAAGCAAGTAGTGAGCATATGTTCGCAGCTGGAATGTGTGCTCAGCTTACTTTAGTGGAGTTTCAGCACTGACCTTTTGCTGCATTCCTCTAGCAGCAGTAAAATGGTTCTGCTTAAGTAAACTGACATATACCACGTGCAAACCCAGCTGTCTTCTCCAGCCCACCATTTCTCCTACTGTTACAAAAAGCCTGAAGGCATGGAAATGTTGTAATTTAATGTGTAATACCCTATCATGAAAATAATGTTATGAAAAATAATTGTGCTCATAGCACAATAAAATCCACCTTGAGAAACTGGTTTAGGAACTGGCCACAGGAGTGCACGTTAATGGGTCCTGGATTGCTGTGTTTTATTACTGTCTGGTTGACAAAAACACAAGAGGTTAAAGCCTCTTACACCATTTTCTGCTGAATCCTATTGCTATGTCCTGCTTGACCCATCCTTACCTCTCTTTGGTTGCTTTGTGTTTGCCACCTTTGTTCTTGTTCCGCTCTGTTTTTCTAAGTGTATGGCAGGTCTAGCCTGTGTATTACTCCACTGTAAAAATTAAGATGGTTTATGCAGCAAGCAGGTGATCTGGCAAGCAGCTATTGTTGGGCAGAATGCTTCTTTACAGAGCTACTTGTGATAGCTCTGCGTGAGCAGACCACAGGGACACAGACAGATTTTGTCCCTATACCATGGCATTGCACTGCGTGCAGACCAAGGCTTTCTAAGACAGCTTGCGATTCCAAGTTACCCCTACTTATGAGATGCACTAAACTTCAGACGTGTGCTTGGCATTCAGAAAGCACTGAATATCTCCCATTTGAGACCCAACCTGCTTAAGCCACCTTGTTTTTGATACTCAAAAATTAAGACATCGCTTGGTGTTTGGATAGACAGAAGAGAGCTTTCCTTTATGTGCATGGCCTGAGCTTCCCAAAAGTCACAACTGAATGTATCTTTCCCCATGAAAAAGCAGAAAGCACACAAATGACATGGATCTGGCATGTATTGTACACAGCCTGCGCTGCCACATTCTTGATGCCTATTTGATGTGGCAAATCTGAAAACCCTGGTGAATGAGAAGGGCAGTCAGGAAAGATCCAAAGGCTCTTTTTTTTTAAAATCCTCTCAGAGTAATTAGGGTGCTGTCTCCACTGCCCTGCTCAAATAAATACCTCAGCCTTGATCGAGTTTTCTTCCCACTGCCATGACATCAGCTGAAAGATTATCACCTACCGCTGCTTGTTGCTGCTGCCTTGCATTCAAACAGAGGTGGGTCAGTTTATACAGGGCAACTGAGGAGCTCTTCTGACCCACCTTATTCTGCCTACAGAGGCTTGGGGAGCATTTTGGGGAGCATTTTACCCAGTGTGGGTAGCAAACTTCAGCAGAGAGGAAGGCAGCCAGAGCGACCAGCTGCAGGCAGTTACCCTCTCTGCGGGCAGAGCTGCAGCCGAACAAGAAGGGTTCAGAGCTCCCTCAGTTTTCAAGCCTCCCTAGGTAAAGCTCCCTTCCCACTCCCCATGTGTTCACTCCCACGCACACGCTCAGCACTGCAGCCCTTTGCTTGCTGCCGGCTGAATCCAGAGCCCCCTCAGGCTCCCAGACAGCAGCAGAGGAGCATCAGTCACGTGGGAATGACAGCAGCCAGCAGACTGTGAAAGAACCGTCTACTGTTGTCATAAGGGAATACTAAAGGGTGTCTGCAAAGGCCACAGGATTCAGGCCCTTCTCTCAGGTCTGGATTTGTAGCCCCAAACCCTTTTTTGAGGTTAGGCACCAAAGAGGAAGGAAGGTCAGCCTGCTCTTTTCTGCCATGGCAGGGATGCCTTACATTTCCATATATTTGCCAGTGTGTAAGACTGTAACAATCTCTTTGAAGTGGAAAACTCAGTTTACAGGCCCAGTCTGGCCTGAATATGTTCAAATCCAGTTGTCCCTGGAGAACGGCTCGACCATCAAAGGAAAGGAGCATGTTAAGAAGCCAGGCTTGGCTGGAATAAGGGATGAATGAGAAGAAACCACCACTCAGCACATGTCCCAGAAGCTAGGGAATATGTGGATGGGGCATGTGTCCTCACTGCATGACAGGTGTGTTACCAGTGTATCTGGCCTTGTGTGAAGCTTAGTCCATACACCCAAGAAGACACCCAACCTGGGTTGGAAGCACTAATAAACGCTGAGGATAGTAGAGTTAGGAACAACAGCCTTGACTGTTAACTCAGCCATGAAAATGACTCCCTGTTGTCATTAAAACCTTATTAAAGACGTGCTGAAATATGGGCGTAACTTTAAATCTGGGTACACTTTATACGTCTGCAGTTAGAGAAATACTTGTTTTCTGAATTAAGGCCCTACACATTTCTGCAGAGTTGTAGTCATAAGTAAATCGGTTCTCCCTCTTGACTTCACATTTTGTATATGCAGCGGGTCTGATTTATTCTAGCTGTGAGACAGATGAGCTTTAAGCTCTTCAACAGCACAAAAAGAAGTCAGAGCTTTTAGGAGTCAGAGGCTTCCAGAGTTCTGGGGGTTGCCAAATCCAGCCCAAATCCAGACAAGGCTGCTGCAGCTCCATGCCCCAAGGGCCCCCCCCAGTAGCAAGGCTGAGCATGTATTCATGGCAGCCACACATGCACACAATATGTACATACATATGTATGTGGCTGGTCCTACGGATCAACACAGGCAGACAACACAACACTCAACCAAACACAAGCAACACAGATGGCCTCATCCTGTTACCTTCTCTGACTGGTCAGGATGAAAGCCCATTAGTGGAAAATACATGTGTGTGTATGCATGTATGGGTACATATACATACGTAGATATATATATATTACGCACTAGCCCTCCAGTAGCTGATGTGCTTTTAGACAGTCTATCCAGTAACTTTCCCCAATCTTCGATCTCCCCTGCTGCTGGCACCTGAGTCTGCAAACCTTGTTGCTGGTACTTAGATGTCCTTGAATACCTACAGAGACACACACATGCCCTGTGGATCCCCCCCATAGCTGGACTGAGCTGTTGAGTCTCTCCAGTATCTGGCCTGTGGATCCCTGGCCTCCCCATCGCTGCAGACATACACAAACAGGTCTCTCCACTGGCCTTCCCAGCAGCTGACCCCCAGACGCCACAGTCCCTCCAGCAGCCAGCTCTCAGACCCTCTGGTTGTTTATGGCCACTCCAATACCTGGCTGCCAAGTCTCTTACCCTACTTGTAGGTAGTCCACCACAATATCCATTAGCAAGTACACACACTGACACCCACACCCACACAACAGGCACGCTTTACAGTCTCCCCAGTTGCTGGCTTCTCAGTTTCATGGCCCCTTTTGACCCATGGGCCCCTTGCCAGTAGCTGGCACTCAGACATCCACACACACGTGCACACAGAATAGAGAGCCCCTCACCTGGGAAAATGGTCAGGAAAAAGAGTTTAATAAGACAGAAGAGCCTGTGGTGACCAGGTGCAAGGCATGGCCAGGCAAGTGCACTCACCACCAACCTGTTTACATGCAACTGTCCCCTTTTGACCCCCTTATCCCTCTGTTTTCCCACACTTGTTCCTCCCCAGTCCACCTTGATCCCTCCCTCCCCACCTCTGGTCCTTTCCCTAAACATCCCATAATGTGCCTGATGCAATCCCAAAATGCTTTTTTCCCTGGCATGCCCTACTAAGTCCCACACCGCTGTAGGCAGTAACCTCCCTCAGTCTATAAAGTGACAGGAGAGCCTCACCAGCTGACTCACCCAGTGGGTCTCACACCCAGACAGTGGGGCTGATCGTCCCCATCAATAAATACTTACTTACTGTAAAATAAATCTGGGGAAAGGAAAAACTATAAAATGTTGTTGTCCATTTTCAGCAAATTATTTCCCACTGAAAGCAAAAGTAAGATATATTGTTGTCTAAAGTGTGGTGTACAAAGATAATGAATCAACATGCCTGAAAGCCCTGTCCTTTAAACTCTTTATATATGAATAAGCTTAATGAGCTCTGCACATCACAAAGACTATTAAAAAATTAACACGGTCCCTTTAATTGCAGTATAGGCGTGAGATCATGCTATCATAGAAATGTTGGTTGGAAGGGACCTCTGGAAGTCATAGTCTAACCTCCCACTTGAAGAGGGACTCTTGCCAACTCTAGAAAAGATCAAGCCGTGGCTGACCTTCATGTCTTATTTCCAGCCTCAGAGAGATATCCATCTAACTTAACATATGATGATTACTATAGGGCTAAGAATAATTCTCTGACTAGGGTGATCTTTTGAATACACTGGATGGTATCTGTTTCAATTTATTGCAAAGACCTTTTGCAATGTATTTTTCTCTTTGTCTGTCTGCCTGTCTTTCTGTCTCTATTTTTTTAACTGCAAGTTAAATGTTCAGAGCTTTCCTTTTTTTCTGCAAGGGACCAGATCTTGTGAAAGCCTAAGCACCTGAATAGTGTTACCACTGTGAATGAAACATGTAAGGGTCTATTAATTTTTTTCTTTTTTCATGAGATCTGCACTAATTACACTGATACACTGCTATAAGGGTATATGTTTGAATGGTGAGGAGCTGTATATATTATTAATGGAAAACCATCTGCCCACCGGTGGTTTAAGTATATTAGGACACTTATTCAGCACTCTTGTACTGTATGTCTCAGTTTTGCAAGGGTGAGTTTCATAACCCATGGTTTTCAAATGAAGTAGTTGAAAGGGGATATCTTGACTAAAGATGCCATGAGGCATTGGTGACACTGAGGAAGAGAGTCTTGTTCTTCTGATGTCCACTCTGGATTTTGAGACTTTGGGTCTGGCTGCTAGACAATCTTTTGTTTAGAAGAGTTGCAAGCATTTGATGTCTTGCATATTTTGCACACATTCATCTTCTTATTTAACCATTACATACTGCTAGATATACGCTGGGAAGTGAAATCTTGAGCCCACTGCAGCCAATAGCAACTCCCACAAAGTTCAGTAGGGCCAGTATTTAACATTACTTTGTCATAAAACCCCTGAATTTGGCTTAGGCGTGCAACAGAGTGGAGGAGACTGACTGTAAAGTCAGCCTGTATAATGGTGAGATTCATCATATAAAGGTTTTAGCTTTAGCTTTTCAAATTCTGTAGTTTCAGTGTAAACAGCCTTGATGCTGCTCTTTACAGAGCAAAGAAATTTAAACAGATGGGCAGAGATTTTCTAGGAAATGTCTGGAATGATTAATCTCTGGCTTCATCACTCGATCACGTTAAGTAAAAATTACTTGAAAGTATTGTCTTAGTGTTGGTTTGAGTCATGCTTTTGAACATAGTATTTTATTTTTATCTGCATTATTCAGTTGATAAGCAGAGAATTTTCTTGTCTTCACTATGTTTTTCTATTTTTTTTTTGAGAGGGCCTGTTAAATTCCCCTAGGTAGTATTTTACGTATGTGAGAGTTAAGATAGGCTCATGAATTAAGGTAGGCTCATGAACTGAGCTGTAGTTAATCTGATAGCTCAGAGATAACAGTCATGGCAGAACTGAGCCATTCCAGTTCAAATCCTGCTGTATTCAGGGGGAGAGTGCGGCTGCTTACATATATTGATCTGGCTGAAAGACCCTTGAAATGGTCTTTTTTCTGGTGTGGGACTCCGATGATAAGTAATTAGCTTCAATTGACCTGTGTGTACTGGTATTTTCTTCTGAAGCGTTATCAGAGTTTGGGCATGTGACTTACCCCACTGCAGACCACAATGGTTGGAAAACAATGTTTGTGGGGGCTTTTGGCTGCAGAGGTATATAAGGCCAAGGTTGTGAGGAAAGTCTGGCCAGACAGAAATCCATTTAAGGGATCAAATCTCTTAGGATTTGATCTGGAAATCTCCAGTGCTCTCGAGTCAGTGACTTTTAATTTTCACTAATTCCAGTAATGTTTGAGTTAGGACTTGAGTGTCCTGGAATATGTAATGGACTCTGGTCTCACAGAACTTTTGTCCTGCAGATAGTGAGTAAAACATTTAAAACAACCAAACAGCAAACACAAAAGCAACAAGCAAGCTTCCTTCCTGCTGAGGGTGCCTGTGGTGGGGTTGACGTGAACCTAAGGCTGGAGAGAAAGGTATGGGAACAAGGAGTGGCCTCTGCATTTCACAGGGAGGAAGGTTGCTCCCATCTCTGCATGACAGAACATCCCGTCCACTCTCCATGTGATTTTTAACGCCTAGGTAATTTTAAATTATTTTAACTTTTCTATAGCCTGACAATGTTCTCAGACAGTAAAGTTTTCCTCATCAAATACATTTAATCTCTCCACAGTTTCACAGAATCACAGAATGATCAGGGTTGGAAGGGACCTCTGGAGATCATCTAGTCCAAGCCCCCTGCCAGAGCAGGGTCACCTACAGCAGGTTGCACGGGACGGCATCCAGGCAGGTTTTGAATGTCTCCAGCGTGGGAGACTCCACAACCTCTCTAATCTTACCATTATCTGGCCCACAGTATGTAGCTTCAATGCTAACAACAAACTCTTAAAGCCTGTCTTTTGTGTGACTGCCAACCAAATATTGTTCAATCACTTCAGTCTTTCAGTTTCTATATCAGCTTAGTAGAATAACTTGTTTGATGCAGTGACAGGAATTTTAAAAGGACTAGATAATTTGAAACATGGGGAGTTTGACTTTGCTGGGTATGGGTATGACAGGGTAAGGCAGCTAATTCCCGTTAAGCCTACAGTAATCAGAACGTAAAGCTTTGCCTCCTGTACTGCTGTGGTCACTCATGTGCTGTGTGCCATGTGCCGAACACCAAGACTTTTTATGCTGCTCGTGTTGAGTGCTACATCCCTCGCTTAGCTTTGCCCGCACATCGTCATCTCTGTTGGGACCCATGGTAACTACCAGCTACCAAGTGATTCAGAAACACAAGTAGGAAGCATGTTATGGGGAAACTTTACCTTCCTTGAGGACTCCAGAGTGCATCCATTATTAAAGGCAGAACTGAAGAAGCAAGGGCCCAATCTGCACGGCAAATTCCATCTACTGAAACAGCAGAAACTGGCACTAGCAAAAGCATCTACACCAAGGAAAAAACAATATTCCTCATGGTTAGGCAGCATTTCCCTGAACTATTTTGAAGGTTTAGAAATCAAGTGAACCTCAGAAAGATGCAGCAACTGCCAACAGCGTATTTTTATCTGCAGTTTGTATTTCTTAACAGGAAGCCTCCATAAAGACAGCCAAGTGGGACTAGCTATCAATGCAAGAGTGGAGGGTACCATTTTACATGTAGTAACATCAGTTTGCAAGACTTGCCCATAATTTATGGACTGCTTGAAAGAAAGAACCACTTCCATGGGCAGGGAGAATTGCCTGAAATGGCTAAAAACATATCCAAGATAACAACTGGTGGTCAGGCAGCGGTTTCCAAACAGCTACTCAACAGAAGCACTCACATCCTCTTGTGTAGCTGGTCAAGCTTGAGGCCAAGCTCCTGTCACTGACCCACTGCAATTTCCACCTTTTATTGGTGAGCGAGAAAAGATTCATTTCTGAAAAAAGGAGGCTTGGCTGGCTTGTGCTGGTAGGATTTCCGCTGCGGAAATAGGCACGCAGAAAACTGATAACGTGGATACTGCACACACGAGGAGTGGCGGAAGGAAGCAGGCCCCTGTTTGCGGAGTGGTGCTATTTCTGCTGGGATTTAAAAGTGTTCTTTGGAACAAAGTTGAAACAGTCACTATAAATGACTTGCCTGAGTGAGTATAGAGCATTTTGGAGGATTATAATTTATGCCGGGCAGGAGCTGTTATGGTTCTGTTTAAGGCACTTAAAATAAGACTTTTGGGAGACAACCAAACCAGCTTCGGCTCTGGTAACTTCCCAGTTCAAGACACTCCTAAATTTATACGTACAGAGTCCATTCCTGCATGGCGACAAGGGCCTTGAACCCCTGTTGAAACCACTAGGTCTCAAAGATGCTCTGATGATATTTGGCACTGTTATGAATGAACCAAAGCCCATTAGGAAAGAGCTGACAATGTCATGTAGCATATGACTCTCTATGACCCCTGTCGAAACCTGAATTAATTCAACTAAAAGATTTCTTCCCCCAAGGTTTTGTCTTTCACAGAAAGTGTGTCTTGAAGGAATTCTCCATAGTATGCTCCTTTGCACAGATTTAAAACCGATCAACATATTAAGACAACTGGGAACAAACCGTGTCTGTCTGGACCCACGTGCTTCCCAAAGTTGGAAGAGAAGGAGGCAGAAATCAATCCGTTTCAGCTGAGCAATCAGAAAGGCAGACATGGAGCCCTGTCTTGCCTTCTCCCAGGCAGCTGAAGAGTACTATCTAGTACAAAGTCATAGCCTGTCCTTTTGTAAATTGCACAGTGGATATCTCTCCATTCTCAGAGAAATTTTTGTACATCATAAGATTGATTTCCAAGTTTTTAGAAATATTGCTTCTCTAATTCTTACAGATTTTTCTTTGCTCAGTTTTATCCCTGTTAGTGAAGTTAAAACCCTTCTTGGAACATGCAGTACAAACCCGCCTCCTCTTTAATCTTTGCACCCTTTAAATATTTACAGATGGTTTTCATATTCCCCTTCAGTTGTCATTTAGCCAGTGTTACTCTGTATCTCTTCAAACTTAGCACCCTTGGAAGGGCACACAAGGCCAAATTCTGCTCTCAGTTACATCTGTGTAATTTTGGAGTAAGTCAGTGAACTTTAGTAGACTTTGAATTTACACCAGCAAAACACAGAGCAAAAGGTGACTCCTAAATAAAGGTGACTGCTAAATAAAAACTAGGAAGACAATTGAAACTAACATCACATCCTCCGGGCCCTGGACTACAGAGGGTTGGTGGCTTTTCTATGACAGTATCTTTTGCTGTATGCCTAATGACTGGAGCGAAGATTTAGGAGACATTGTGAACTGTAACAGCCATTTGAAACATGCCAGTATCTACCACGGCTCTTCTGAGAAGTGCAGATATAGCACATCATTATGTACTAGTCCGTCTTGAGTTCTTTTATGATTTAACACTGTTAGCTTTTGGTTTTTTTCCTATGTTAAATAGAATATTTGATACTAGATACTTCATATTTATACTTCTGTGTCACAAACATAACACAAGAACCTTGGTTTTTTTTTTTTTCCTATGAATTTTTATTCCCTACGGATATTGATAAATATCCCCACTAGAGATAATTTCTCTGCCTTTTCTCAGCCCTGCATAGGGCTGGTTGAAAGCACCATTCCATGTCAGTTCTGAAAGCAGAGAAACTGGTCAGTGAGACAAGAACTATGCATCCTGCACTTAAGTCTACGGTGCATTTTCCATGAAAGAAAATACTTCATGTGGGAAGGGAGTGTCCAGAGGAAGCTTCGCTTACTAAAACTATCTCACCTTCCCCAAGCTGCACTTGCCACCCCACTCTTTATACTACCTTCTACCACCTCTGCAGTCTTTTTTGTGGCCTGTTCAGTCCGTTCTGCTATATTCTACTAGACATATAGTGAATGTTTCATGGTCTACAAAATCACATTTGTTACCTTCCAGCCATATCCCTTGGCCTTGTCTAAATTGTGTTGCTGTTCCAGCTGACCTCCTTGTACCTTCGCTCTTCCTTCTGCCACAGCCACATTAGAGATTGTTAATGTGGTCGGTGTTTTTCTGGCTGAAAGGCATTATTAAGTTTAGCAAAAAAGAGCTGACCTGTCATTGACAAGAGGTTTCTCTGGGCTGTTTTACAGTGCGTCCTTCCACTCGATTTATTTTCCTTATGCTTTGCCCCCCAATACCCTTACTTAGATAGGATTAGTAGGCGCCCTCCATTTCTCGTCCACTCAGCCCAGCTATTTGAGGTATGACGCCTGTTGCTGTATGAACTGCCATCACCTCTGCTGATCGCACACTTTTCCATCCTTCCCCCGGGCCTAATGACAGACACCGCCTCCCAAGACACTGGTAGAGGTTCTCCCGTCCTCCACAGACAGCAGCCACCTTCCCTGTGCTTATTCAGTGGGACACAGGCAACAGACTAAACATCTTTTTCCTTACCCAGGGCACACTGATGTATGTCTGAGCAGGTCACTCCTGCTGTACACAGCATCCTCGATAACAATACTGTTGGTAGGTCCTCCTAAGCAATAGACTTTGGACATGACACTTTGGCCACATAAGATGTCCTGGGGCAGCTTATATAACAAGGCAGAGCTTGCAAGACCTCATGTCTCACATTGACTAGTTTCAATGGCTTTTCTCTTTTGGAGCCTTTATTATAAAGGTGAAGACTGTTTTTCCCCCTTTGCAAGTTATTCCGACAGATGTGGGAATAGAAATAAAGAACCATGAACCACCTTTCTATTCCCATCATCTGGCCTCATGTCCAAGAAATAATCTTAAAAAGAGCTTTGCAGGCTTCTTATGGTTTTCTCTATTGCCTAAAATCACCAGGACAACCTGGATCACATGCAAAGAAAGAAGGTAGCACATTCCAAATGGGAATTAAGATGCAATTTATATGCCTACTTCAGACGCTGTAAGCCTGCCACCTGTGCTTAGCTGGTACTCACCAGCATGGAAATGAAAATGTTCCCAGGCATTTAAATGCTCTGCTTCTGAGTATTCATAAACTCACCTCAATTTCAAGAATAACAAGCACATCAGCAACTGGCCATGTCCGAGCTCATTCAGATTATCAGTTAGGTTGTCTTCACTCTACGTTCTCTCTGTGACTCAGGCTGGTAGATGTGCCAATTCTGTGATGTGCATCCTGGCAAACACCACCATTGTATGAAGGTTCCCCACTTAATATAAAAGCCCACCCATTTGAGCACTTGCTCAGCATGTTCAACACCACAGTTCAATTTGCTTTTTTATCATCTGAGAGGCCTTAAAGCCACATTTGCTATCAAGCTACAGACTTTGTGGATCGAGCGGTATTACCCTATTCTGCCTGTCAGAGCTGCCTGTTGCCTGCTTCGCCAGCAAGCACAAGGGGGAGCACAGCTTACGACAGTCGAACTGGTCCCATCTGCTGACCATGCTACCTATGACTGCTAGATTTTTTTCACCTTTTGGGTTTAGTCCAGCCTTCCGAAGTAATTTTGCTAATAAATAGCTTAAGCTCTTCTAAGGACTCCTTCACATACACCTCCACCCTGTTGCTGGAGGTAGTCTCTTCTTTCTCTCAAGCATAACGAGTTTTACTAGGGTCCTCAGTTCATCACTATCTTGCTTCTGATGACTGCTGTGGCTCGCCCCTGAGCGTTGATCCTTGTAGTGTGTATTAGCTTTGTTCCATTTGCTTCTGCGCTTTGAGCTAAGATTAAAACTTAGTGTTTAAACACTATTATAGCATAAAGTCAAGCCCTTGAACTTAGACAACCAGAAATAAGGTTGGTTGTACTTGTGTATAATAACATATACTTTTAATTCTGTGGTTGCTACTGACTTCTACCACATCCAGTATACAGTATGAAGTAATACAGTTATTTTTATGCAGCGCTGATGGTCTGTTCTGATACCTCAATGAGGCAAAGACACACGAAGAGGATAGGCATCTCTTTACACTTCTGACCTGGTGTGAATACCAGGGAAGAGCACCGTATTTTTGGACACAGTACAGGCAAGAAATAAGAGTAAATGTAGCATGCAAGACTAATACTCTAAATACTGTGCAAGCATAAATTAAAATTTCCTCTAATGAGGGGAAAACAAGGTACAGATCAAATGAATTGATCAACTTTAAGCTCACAGAAATAAAAGAACTGGGTGAGAACTCATCATCTTAGTCACGATTTCCTCCTTTAAATTATATCCTGCCTACACAATGACCTTCTGTTGCTTCACTCATCTCTCATACAATGGGAAAAGTTATAAAACAACATCTTTCAGCTGTGCTTCATTAACTTAGATTCTGCTATCCAGGGTGAAAGACCTCAGCTGTGGTTCTTACCTTTCTGGACAGTGACATCTTGTAACAGTGACATTTCCGGAATTACACCAAGGCCAATGGCATCCTGGGGTGCATCAAGAAGAGTGTGGC
>RSEF01000001.1:90469223-90499235 GCA_003993805.1 Himantopus leucocephalus
GGTCCCTTCCAACCCTGACCATTCTGTGATTCTGTGAAAAGCAGTCCGGTCAGGATGAGGTCTGTAAATCTGTTTCTCAGCTGTCTGTATTCTCCTCGTCCTGTTTGTCATCAGTCACATGGGCACAGATCATACAGCTGAAGACAATACGCTGAAGGTCAGTTAGCTATGGCCTTGACAAATTGAGTCTCTCTACTTTTTTTTTTTCTTGTAATAACCTCAATTCAGATTCTGTAAAGGGCACCTGCAGTTTATACTGGTCACCACAAGCAGGTTAAAAAAGCTTCTTATTTCTCCTAGTGGCAATAACAATTTATTCAATACAAGCCACACATACAATTTTATGCAACATTTTCAAGGCATTAAATACTGTCATCCTTCCAAGGAACGCTGCACTGTATATACAAATAGAAAGTCTCATGCCTATTGAGTCATTTTCCTCTTAATTTCAAATAGCTTCTCATGACCCAAACAGGGTTTCTCACGTGGCTTTACTCCATAAATTATAGTCTATGTGACCATCCTGTACGCTTGCCAGGTACAGATCAAACAGAAAGTACAGCTGAGGTCATCCCATCTCTATATTCTGTTTTTCTACAAAGAGCTAAAAATCTGCTGTTAGCACTACTTCCTCGGGAATAGATACGAGAAACAGGAATATTAGATATATCAGGAGTCCTTTAAACAACAATTCAGTTTGGCAGGCCAATTCAGCATTTACGAGGGGCAGGCTTAGGTACAATTTTAAGCAGAACTAATAGTTTTCCTGTACTATTCCTACCACTTCGATTTTCCAAAACCTCATCACTAGAGCTTACTTGTTCTTTTTAGCATCAAAGACCAATTGGTTATTATGCTGAAAAAATTCATATGTAATCCACTGAGGACTGAAAACACACAGATTCAAAAAATGAAAGGCAAAAAGACTACTTATTTTCTTAGAAATTACTGGCAGTTTTACACAGGTGTTACTAAATTATATGGTGTTTTTGTGTTTTGGCAAAGTAACAGGAGAATTCGGGCATTATTTTTATTAACAAAGAGTCTAGAAGTGTAAGCCAGATGATTTGCTCAAGCATTTTTGGCGTTTCACAGGCTACTTGTTGGTACATGCCATAGAATCATAGACTAAAGAAAAAAAATAAAATAAAATACAAGTACGAATATGTAAGACGTACCTCTTTTACAACACAGATAAGACTTAAGACTTATAAAAAGGAATACTTCTGCTACCACACCTTTCACGAACAGAATAGTCGTTGGAGCACTTGCTTTTCTGGGACCAGAGTTTGATTTCAGCATAAGGCCAGCAATGTAAAATGAGCTCCAACAAGATTAATCCAGCTCCTTCTAGACGAATTTACATCCTTCTTTTCTAGAACACCAAATTAGGACACATTACTTGCATGATTCTGCTTTAGAAGTTGCTGGCAGAGGAAAAGAAAGCATTTGACAGTTCAGCAATAGATGTTTGCTGGGTCACTTACATGGCTTCTGTACAGCATGCAGGACTCAATAAAAATACTAGGCTAAGAGTTCGTTAATTACATAGTGACTTTATAAACATCATGAACCGATTAATATTCCTTTGATACTCTGTGAGAATTTTAAATTATGCAGATTTGCAATCTTCACATTTACCAAACTAAATATAATTTTTTAAAAAACCAAATCACTGAAAATAGAAAATAATTTGTTTTTTAGTTGTCTCCCAGGATCTCCAGTTTTCAAGTGCAGAATTTCAGCAATACATAGGAAGAGATTTCAGATTCAGAGCCAGCTCTGCAGTATCCCCGAGCTTCCTACAGAACAGAACGGTGGACTTCAGAAAGCCACCTGGGACCTTCACCACCACAGCTGCTTCGCTGTGAGCCTGACTCAGCCCCGAGAATCCCAGTTTCAGACAGGACTTTCCCAGTGACCATTCTCTGTAATGAAGGATTGCTCCCAGCCTCCAGGGTCCGCAGCTGAGTTTAAAAAGCTTGACTGTCCAAGATGGGGGAAAAGCAGTTCCCAACCTCCTGCCTACCCCCCATCATGAGGAGGCAGGGGTGTGCGGGCTTTTTTTTTGTTTTTTTTCACTGGATTCAAGTTTGTCCCAAGAAATTTCATAGCTGCAGCTTGAGCTGTCTCCCCAGCATTTCCGATAAGATTGTTTAGTCATAAAACATTAATAATTAATAAGCAGCAAAATATACCTGTACAACAGAGCCCAGAACACTATAGTGTTCCTATTAAGTTGCTCATGTGACAGACTTGTCAATGTGAAATCTTGAAATAAAGCAAAAAGTTAACATATAAAAAAAATGATAAAATCAAAAAATAAGAAAGGAAAAAAAAATAATTTTTTTAACACTTCCGTGATTTACAAAGTGCAGGAGGTTAAATGTTTGTTTCATGTCTTTCATTTTGTAACAATAAAATAGAAAAATGAGGGAGAAATACATTCTATTTAGTGGTCACTGTGACACTGGAAAGACAACCATGACAAATTACGTCAAAGTTATTCTAAGGAGACATCTGACATAGTTCATATTTTTTTGAATCGTCACTGAGTAAATTCAGAAAATGTTTTTAAAACCCAGCAACCTGAAGCCCACCCAGAAGATCCTATGCCCACTACAAGCTCTTATTCCTATTACTTAAGTATGAAATCACTTATATTTCTGTAGATCACATCCAATAAGTTACACTGAATGTCTTTCAGATAGAGGTGAGGAATTCAACATTAATGCTCTGCTGAAACAGAAAGCCAGAGGCAAAAATCAACTGCTAACACCCAAGTGCAGACAGCTTTTATCTTTTATTATGATGACATGATTCTTTAAGTTGTAACAAATACCACTTCAGCGTCATCATCCCTCAGAAAGGAGACATTCCAGCCCAGAATCTCTGTAATCTCGTCCTTTGTCAACAGCATACATCTTACTGATACACAAAATTCAATGCTTAGAGGTCAAAGTCAAAGTAGAGGACACTCTGAAGATTTGCGGAAGCATATTACTCAGTTGGTAAAACATTTCCTCAGAAATTGTCTGGAAAAAAGAAATTAAAAAATTCACCAGTAAGCTATAGCTTTTTTCTGTAGTTTGGAAGAATTAACTATCTCAATTTTGTTTCTTGACAATTAAGAGAATTGCTGTTTTCAGAAGACCACAAAGATTGTTTTCAAACTATGTGTTATAATTCTATATTTAACTCAATTAAAAGAACAAGATTGACTTAAAAATACCGTTTGACATATCTGTTTCCAGTACATTTCTTGTTCCAGTAATTGATTATTTCTGCCTAGCACAAGCAGGACAGTGCTGTTTGTTATCTACAAGACTCCTGCTCTCTGAATTCCAGAATTAGATTGAACTTCAGTACTTGGTTTATTCTTGGCCTCCTCCTTGCTTAGCAGTTTACTATTTTGTCAAGAAATACATGTTATTTCTTTCCTAATGTAACTCTGATTTTTATATTACTTCCAGTACCACTTTTTAGAACAAATAAAACTAATGCTGGCCACCTTTGGAAAACTTTGTGTTTCTCAAGATCAGCTAGAACTCCAAATTAAATAATTTCAGAATCTTAATTTCAAGTAACTTCAAATACCTAGAGTCATTAATGAGTTTGTGGGAGCATGACTGAACTCAATACATTTCCAAGTTGTTAGACAATAGAGCAAATAAATGCCTAAACCCTTCAGAGTAAATAATAGCAAAAAAGTATCTTTTTCAAAGGTGATGTATTCACCGTTTGTAAAGGTGAACTTCCCAGTTTGAAATTTTAGCATCCTCAGAAGATTCTACAGGATATCCAAAAATACAAACGCTTCTTATTCCTGTTTTATAGGCAAGTGACCAAAACCACAGTGATTAATTGAAGCTCACACAACAAGAGCAGGGCGCAGCAAAGAAATCAAAACTACATCTGCTGACGTTTAACTTCTTGTTCCAGCAGTCTCCTAGGTTGGATATGAACTTGATTTAACCTACCTGTGGTACCAAGAATTGCACAGTTCGAGAAATTCCTCCATCCCATGAGGCCATTTCCATCATGAAACCTAAAACAATAGCATTCATATTGTATGCACTACCTATGCAGTCTTCCCTGTCAATTACACTGTTATCAAGCAGTGGGGGAGTTTGCACATATAATTAGGATTTTAACTGCCTTAACTAACGATGTCATTAATCGCATTTAAATCAGACTTGGTCAACCTCCTGACTGAAATCTGCTTTAACTGGAAAACCTAGTGAGTTATAGAGAAAGTCAATATACCCTTGAAGAGCAGAATAACCAGGCCTACTGTACAGAACAGTGGTAGCCAGCAAAAGCAGGAGGTTTCTCCAAATATGACGGCTATGAGTTGTTTCAATGGCTTGCTTTCATTGAGAAATAGCTCTTTACTTTAGCTCTCATGTGATTACACCCACATGAATGAGTACAAGTCTCTTGCCAAAAGTACACTGACAGCCTGGCAGCAATAGAAACTACCTGGACTTACTTGTATGGAAAAAGCTCAGCACTCATTTATTGCTCAAGTTACGGCACAGCATTTTTATGCTGGCATTTCCTTACTAGAACAAATGAACTACAAGGTCCACAGGAGCACACTCATGGCAAATAAAGATACCCAGAAAAATACTTGTTTAATGAAAGCAGCTTTGTGGATGATACTCCATTGTGAATTACTAAAGGTCACCATAGGAAGAGGTTCCTTGAGTAGGTTGTAGAAAGAACATTAACACTACTAACACCTTAACTACTCAAAATGACTGGTTCAAGTATTTAAGTGCAGCACACAAGAATGCAGTAAGTAGTAACACCACTTGGAAAGACAGAAAACCAAGTTGAGTCATGGGGACTTTCCAGCAAAGGGACGAATTAGGGTATAAACTTGTCTTGGAAAGATATGGGGAGTCCTTATTGTTTGAGGAATCAATATACAAAACACACTGGAAATTATACTGTAGAGAACCACCAGCTTTTACCCACCTTCAGAGATCACTCAAAGTAGCAGTAAAGGCTTTTTCTTCTACTGTCCATGTTTAAGTTGTAAAGATACTTTTGAAACACTTTTAGTCTCCATTCTAAGAGTCTGAGACTATTTCCTGGTAGGACAGTTACTAATTTTAAAAAGAAAATCTACGTGTATATTTTAACAAACAATAAATTATTGAAAAACACCTTTTTTGGGGAAAATATACAGTCTGAGCTAAGGCTGGATGTCACCAGATGCAACACAAACAGCTGAAGCATTCACTAACATACCTTTGACGCACTTGAACACAAGCTCTGCCCTCTTCAAGCACCATGGAATGGTCATTTCCTAAAAAATAATAAATGAAAAGCCTCAATGCCCAATGGATCTAACCAACAACAGTAGCAGGGAAGTTATTAAGAATAATACATTTTTGCCATAGAACCACATTTTCCCATCACGTATTCAAGCAGCACTGCAAGCCATGAAGAGGGATTCCACTTTCCAGAATATTCTAGGCAGGTGGTATACACCTTACAGGTGACCATAAAAGTACTGCCACTGCTTATTGGTAGGAGAGCCCAGTGTCAGAACAGTCTATACATTTTTAAGCTGAGATCCTGAATAAAAATATTGCTGACAACCCTATTAATGTCACTGGAAATGGGTCTATTTAATTCCCCTGTGGAGCTTCAGAAAAATGTATAACATCCAATGGGTAACTGTCAGATTCATGCTTCAGCTAGCCATAGATAGGCTCCTCACCACATCTTAACAGCACTAACTGATGATTGCTAGCTGTTCTTGATAATTCTAGTTAAGGTTCATTGGCATACCCACCACCTTCAGTAAAAACCTTCTCTCGAATACTGAAACTGGAAGAAGCCCTTCTCCCCTAAAGATGCATTTATGTTAAGAGTTAAACAAACAAAAAAAAAAATCTATCTTCACACAATGGAGGTGTTTCAGATATAAACAGACAGCAAATTCTTACCTAAATAGCAAGATGGAATATGAAAACCACACTGGTTTAAGATATGGCTACAAGCACTGGTCTAAATAATTTAAGTAACAGTTTAAAAGTGTCAGTACGTTAAACATTCTTTGGCTGTACACTACAAAGGGAATTATATCAAGATGAATATTCCTAGTCAGAGACAGAATGAGTGTCACTGTAAACACTTCTCAGAAAGAAAATAATACCTATTTGTACTCTTCAACATCAAAATGTGCACTTTCTAGCCTGAATACAGATGTGGAAACAAATTTATCATTCTATATACCTTTTCAAATTTACACTTTACACAATTTTGTATTCAGTAAAGCCAGCTTTTATTTGGCAATGTGAAATACTGTACAATCTGTCATTTTCAAAGAGCTTAATTTCAGGATTAAAAAAAGTTAAAAAACCAGTTATCTAAGAAAGCCAGCTGATAACACTGAAACAGTATACTAAAGGTGGCTGCATTAAACAACTGCTGAAAGCCAAAGTTCCTACTAAGGTGGGAGTATCTCCTGCCATGCCCAGAATATGTAGTACGTTAAAAACAGCATAAGCTAGAAATGAATTTCAGAAAACTTTCTTTCATTATATAAAACACTGCATCAATAGATGCTGCTTTTAGAGTATACAACACATGAATCAGACAGAACAATGCCGGACAACATTTTTTTATTTAATTTCTAAGCTTTCTGGAAGAAGTATTTGGTCTTTGTTACAATTTATTTACCTGTATGTGCCTTCTTTCGTAAGTAATGTAGGTGTTTATTGTTAATTTTGATCACTGTTTTGGCTTAGGTAAAAAACAAGTGTCTAAAACCAAACATCCTGTTGCTCTGAAGGCAACTCAGGAGTACCTTGCATAATCAATAAAGGGAACTAAACCTTAAAAGGACTGATTGAAACAGCAGGATATGACACTATTCCTTGGACTATTTCAGAGGAACATAGATGTTAAATCTTGTGGGCACTCAGGGAAATAACAGGTTGAATCCAGAATGTCACTGCGTGCAAGCCACAAGAACTGAAAATGACGCAGTAGTGACTCAATTCTAATCCATCTTTAAAAACGTTAAGTTCTCATGATTTTGCCATGTTATCAGGATTTTTCTCCATACGCAAACTAAGTAACAGTTGAGGAAATCATGAAGGATTGGCTAAGTACCAATTTGAAATAGAGTGCCGGAGACAGGGAAAAAAGCAAACACCCCCTTTCCTATAGTGAGTTCTGGTTAACAGCATTCAAGAAAGTAAAAAAACACCTGGGACTTTTGGTTTTGTTCACTAGCAGAGACCACACCTCACTCCTTTTTAGGATGCAATGATTTGTTGTCAAGTTGAGACAAATTTCTTGTCAAATTTTATTAAAAAAAAAAAAAAAAAAANAAAAAAAAAAAAAAAAAAGGCCAGCTTCACTGATTAGAAATATATGCTGCAAGCCTTTTTATTCAAGCAAAACTGTGACAGACTCACTGCATGGGGCTGCTGCTTTTATAAAGCTTAGGGCTTATGCCTTTGCAGAACCATGTCATAACCAGGTAATGAAAACACTAAAGTCCATAAATGTCCTGTGGGATGAAGATTTCAAACCAAAATTCAATGGCTAATGTTAGTAAGCTAAGAGTTAGCATGGTGTTTACTCGAAATATATTTACGCAAGTCCTGAATACAGTATGAGCATCTATACATTTAAAGGGCAGAAACTCAGATGAGAAATATTTGAAGTTAATACACCCATCAATAGTCTCTCTATATACATAAACCATGTTCATAAACATTTGTTACACAGCTTATACTCCATTCATTTCTACTATTTTTCAAAACATTTTTGTCTTAATTTATGGTAATAGAGAGAGCTGCCCAAGATCTCTGAAGAGTCAGATTTTTCTCAGTGTTGTTGTGTGTACAGCAGCAATGGCTCCTATGTTGAAATTACCAAGGAAGTCTGCCAACTCCAGGATTTTTAGCGATGCCATGCTATTAAAGCCATTTCAATCCCCAGTTTATATATCAGTTTATATTAGATTCAGAACAGTGATCACACAGTAACGCTTCAGTTGTGCTGAATTTGAACCTGTCTGCTTTTGCCTTTCTCAAGTATCAAACCCAGTTTCTTTCCTTCGTTTAACTTAATGATCATAACAGAAAATTCTGTTTTTGTTGTTCTTGTCACAAGAAAACCAAAGGAAAACAGAATTCCTAATTTGTTTTTTCATAGAAAAAAATAATTAGCTTTATATGAAAGTCCAATAACAATGAAATGTAATGACTTCATCGAGATTGGTAGACTCATTACTTCTGTGAGGTTATAAACACCACTCTTCCATCCATAAAAGAAAACCTTTGGGAAAAACACAGAGAAAACTCATGATGAATGCCTGTGACAGTGTACCATGCAAACGTCTCTGCAGCTGTGCTCCTGGTTAACCACTTTACAAAAATGTTTTTATGTAGGTGGTAAACGCAGATTCAAAACGGGGGCTGCTGAAGGCACCAAGTTCAGGTTAACTTTCAGAAATCTGTTATTGTTCACTTTTCCCTCAACAACAAGTGACATATTTGTGTGTTTCAAATGAGGTCAGCCAGCTGCAAAGCACTGTAATAAGCAATGCTGCAAATGCAATTCACACAACACAGTTTTGGCTAAACATACACTTATCATACAGGTCACTTTCCACTTACTCTGCAAAACTTAATATATTAAGTAAATTGTTGTACCAGAACCTTTTAAGAATCCAGCGCTAGACAAGAAGATAATTCTTCAGTTTCACACATCCAAGCAACAACACACTCTCAAAGCATGTTGAACACTTGGTCTTATATTTTATTTGTATTTTAAAATACAGATATGCAAATGAAACCTAAAACTAGCAAGATTTTTTTTCTAACTAGCAACAATTAAAACTGGGGATCTGGTATCACTATCGCATCAGCGAATCTGAAGGTATAGTTTCTAAGCAAGAACTGTTGCCAGAAGACTTCCAGGCATGTAGTCCCATCTTTCATTAATACTCACGCAACTGTGCAATGAGCTGGATCAAGGAAGTAAAGTGTCCAAAATGAGGGGTGGGAATAAAATACTAAAGTGATTCAGCTGGCTGCAACGTTTTTTAACTGGTTCAGTTCCTTCATTTGGGTCACCATATAGATATAAGTGCCAGCACAAAGATGTGCCAGGGGCACATAACTGGGATAAAACATCCCATTTGGCTTAAACCAGCATGAAACATACCCTTTGCAAAAATCACTTTTGTTCCATCCTAGAAAATAAAACCAAACCAAATCTTTACATTTACTTACTTCTGACATATCATGCACCAATAGGAGAGGAATACTAATGGTAGTAATGTCGTGCGTGCAGCAGACTTTGAGAATGTTTCTGAGTCCCATGATTGCAGGGTCCCGAGCAGTTATGTTACCAGATCTGACATTATCATCCACACAGAGGTGAAAAGCAACGTGAATTTCAGAAAGATTTGAATGGCGTGTGATGTAGAATTCTCCTACAGAATAATATAAACCAAGAAGGCAAGATATCATGGTAGTGATCTGTACTGAAGCACAATTGTTATGCAATGTAAGGATAGGGTCAGTTAAGACAAAAGGTAAATACAAACATACAACAGAGATCAACACACATACATAATAAGATTAAAAAACGTTAGAAACCAACTGATCTAAGATCTCTTGGAATATCATTGTTTTACATTCATGCTACACTCACTTCCCTGCTTTGATGGGTTTCACTGGCATCACAGACACCTGGTGTAATAAGACATAACAGTGACAGTACAGGCGGATATAATCTATATATAGCATGAAACAGAAAAACAAACACAGAGGAGGTGTAATACTCAAAATATATAATGTAAGTACTGAATTGCAGACAGATGTGGGAGGCGGAAATACCAAAAATGGATGGGTTAAAATAAAGGATGCAAAAAGTCTGTGGAAAAAGATAGCGGGTTACGTAACAACTGAGATACGCACTGGAAGACAAATGTATCAGTGATCAGTAGAATTTAAAAATATATCATAGTAATGGGGAGATTAGATACGGAGTTGTTTCCAAGAAGTTACCAAGACATCTTGCTGGGGTTATTTTTAGACTTGGTATTCATTTATCAAAGGTAGAGAAACGGTAAGGGGCAGTGAAACACAGGTGTCTCCATCTTACATTTCTGCTGGAGATAAAAAACCTATACTAGAGTCAACAGAAAAGCAGGTATGCAATACTCCTGTTTCAGTCAACAGATAAACATTTTTCTTCAAACCTATTGTCACTGGTCATTTAAGTTAAGATATTACCTTTGTACTGGGACAGCTGAAGAATGGGTACATACTCCTTTCTCATGACTGCTAAGGAGTTAGTAATCCCCAGCAATAATCATCTGAGAGTAATAATACACAAGCCACTGCAGCAAGATTCACCTGGATTTATCTGTTAAGGACCTGAGTTGATTTATAATCCACTTACACTAATGAGATCTAAGACAATCATGAAAGCAATTTTAAGAAGCCCTCTTATTCAACCATGGGTTGTATGGATTTTACTGCTCCAACTGTGTATTCATCTTCAGATTCCATAGAAGCTGTCCTTACTAAAATTCACAACACATACAGGAGAAACTTCCTCTTTGAGAGGAATGGATTTCTCAAAGTTAAAAAATACATTCTAAAATGCTTTACTGTATCACAACAGTGACATACATATAATTATTTTCAAAACCAAAATTAGTTGCTAGTATGTAAGCTTCACCTTTTCTCAAGATGCTCAGAGATCTTTTTTTCACCCTCAAATTGTGAAAAGAAATTTTAGGCATAGAGAAGATAAGTGATTTGCCCCAAGTCACATGATGCAGTGGCAAAGCTGGGAATAGAAACCAGATGTCCTGACACCCAGTTCTCTGCCTTAGCCACAAGAACATCCTTCTCCTCTGATTGAGGTCAACTCGGGTTTAGTTTATAATTTATGTTCTGACTTTAGAGCTAAAAATATGCATCTATATAACACAAATTGCTCTAAGGGGGGAGGGGGGGAAATACAGTGGAACTCACCTGGCAAAATATTTGACTGGTTTCGTTCAATATTCTTTAATTTATCTTCATTTCCGCTACTTTTGTTTTCTGTATATAAACACATAGCACAAATATTAAGCATATCATCTATTAATTACACTTTGGCATGAAAGTTGGATGCACTAAGATAATATCTGGCTTGAATTTTTACCATGAAGTTACCATAAAGTCCCCCAAAAGAAGGGGGGTGGACAGGAAGTGTTTTTGCTGTTTTCAACAGACACTGAACTGAATCCTCTCTCAAATTATTAGCTTTCTTATTTTATCATCTTATGATACCTCTTCATTTGGGCAAAAGAAAGCACAGTATTTTCAAACATAATAATAAACTTCCCAAATTGCCCCCACAGCTACATAGTACCTTGCTATTGCTTTTTAAATAATGTAAGTATTTAAAACAAATTTGTTTCTAGTATTACAAGAAAAATTTTAAAGAGATTTACATAAATTAGCAGTATAAAAACAGCGTTCAGTATTTTCCTCATGACTACAGCAATATGCAGGTTCCTAAGAAAACTTGTTTCTCGATGGACTCTTATGAATCTATTCATGATACTGACATTTTTCAACCACATAAGTAGTTCTCTGCAAGAAAAACAAAGTTTCATGATGTACAATTACTGCCTTAACACCATGTGGTCAGAAAATTTCACAGCCATTTGTAAATATAACTGCAAAGTAAACCATTTACAAGGATTCAGTCAGCACTAAAAAGTATACACATATAGTCAATTTATTATTCAGATTTTAGTGTTCACTTCTAAGGAATGGAAAAAGTCATAACCCCACTTCTGCAATTTTTAAAGCTTTACATTTAAATAGAAATAAAAAAGTCAAGTAAGATAAAGTCTGTCCTGCTACAAGTAAAGTAAGATAAAGTCTGTCCTGCTACAGGCAGTTTAAACTGCACAGGAAAGCACAATGGCCCTATACACTTCTGATGCTGTTGAAGTGTGATCAGAACCTAAAGACTCATACTCTTTTTTTTTTTTTTTTTTTTTTTGGTAAGGTATGTCTGTTATGGCAGCAAAGACATCATGTGAACATGCTGTCTGTGAGGAGAGAATTTCATGCAGACTTCTCAGAGTTTATTGATAAACTCAAACATTCCATTTTATAGATCAGGTAACTGAAGAGTGAAATCAACTTTCCCGTAACCATAAACATTCAGCTGACCACTATTCTATTTCAAGGAAAGTAATTTTGGTTGTCACTGACCATGATGTCTTTTCGACTTACTGCTACGTTGTGCTCTAGCCTTAAGTACAACCTTCTGGACAATTTCAAGCTGTTCTTGAATTCCAGGAAAATGGAAATCCGTGCACTCTTGGCAAACAGTTGCAAAATCTATGAAAAAAAAAAATATTAAAATCCACATCAGAAGGCTGTGCTTAGTAATGTTACATAATTCAAGCAAGTCCAGTTACAAAGGCAAGCCCCCCCAAACCAGTCATAGCCCTGTTGGAGTCCACTTCAAATTCTAAAAAAAATTTATGGCAGAGACAAAACATTTTTCGAAATAAATTAATCACTTGGGGAAAAGAAATCCTTGAGTGCTGGTGCTCTTCAAACAAAACCACCCACACCAAAAAAACCCCAAAATAACTGCAATAATATACGTGCATTAAATTTATTTGTGCTTTACAAATGATGTCTTATTACTAACAGTCCTTCAATCTGTGATACTTTATTTAAACATACATAATAGATACTTCCAACAGCAACAACTGCATTCCAATTTGCTTTGAAAAATGAAAACTATTAACAAAATTCATCAGCAGCGTATCTGGAAAGCTGGAATTACAGTTCCTTCCTTTTAGTTCTCAAAACACAGACCTGAAAGCTAAAGAACAGTGTCATCAGCTGAGAAGAGCTGTAAGTTCCTCTTCCTGATAAGTAAGTACTATGTCAGACTTGGAAATATTATACTGATAATTAGGAACATAACATACTGCCTCTGTGACTGGTATTCTAAGCTCCTTATCCTAATGTCCAGCCATCTCTCCAAGCAAGTCAATGGGAGCCAAAACAAGCTATTAGCAAGCTGGACTATACTAAGCAATTGCTACTTACTTCCCATTTTGAGGTACCTGCTCTAATCCTCCTTAAAGTTCTTAATGTACTCTGATTGCCTATCTGCAGAGCACCGCATACTCCTGTGAACAGGCTGCAACAGGAACAGGCAGGGTAGAGAGAAAAATCTTAATGTATTTTATCTGTTTACGTGAAGTCTCATCTCCATCAGAAAATCTATTTTGAAAAGGCTTTATTAAATTCTGGTGTCCAAAACCAAGGTAGGAAGAAGCTTATATTCCAAAAGATTGTGTCTTCTGTGTGTATCAAGATAAAATTTGGTCACAAGACATATTATTTAAAACAAACAAATGAAAAATCTCTTGTATTTAAATTAGAATTAACTTCAATTTTAGTTTATCATTTGTCTGAGTTGCTATACCTATGCAAAACCTGAGTCACAGTAGCCCTACAAAGTCCTAAGATAAGAGACTTGAGCTAGGCAATGCATAAAGTAAGTAAAGAAACTATTCATCTATCTTAGAAAAACAGTACGAATGAAATGAGCTTGTTGAAAGTTCATACATAAGTTTAACTTTCTGTTCAAGGCTGTCTTCTAGAGATGTATCCAAATCCGATTTCAAAGGTATTTTTTGCTAGTTACCATTTACACATTGTAAGAAATACAGAAAACACTGCAGTCATGGTTTTCAAGTCTTGCAAATACGTCACATACATCCTGAATTTTGAGACAAACAGAACCAGTTTTGGACAACAGATTTACCAAAGATATAACATCAAAATTTTCTCTAGACAAAACAGAACTAAGAAAATACACTAAACAAAGCACATTCTTAAGCTTCCTCAGGTAAACAATAAGGTCAACCAAGTAAGTTGCAGGAATTCATACACCTGGAGCCCCTCTCCATTTAGTACTTGTCAACTGATTGCTGTTCTCGAAACAATGTAAAATGCTTGGATGAACAGCACGCTTACATGAAGCTCATTTACTCCAACGACCTTGGAAAATCTCAGAAGTTTGAGGGAGCTTCTAGCCCGTCACAAAATAAAGGCTATTAGGTTTGTATTTTTCCCCAGCTTTAAAACGATAGCAGAAAATTGTTTCTGCACTTTTGTAACCCAGAAATTTAAACTTCACAAGCCATTACCTCTCTACTCAAACAATAGCATCAACATATTATTTAAAGGTCTTCTGTATAGCAATTTGATGAACCTTTGAACCCCCTACCATATTTATTTCTTAAAGAACCTTTTAGGAAGGAGAATTGCTTCTGGCTAGTGCTCTTGCAACAAACACCTCTAACAGTTTAAGAGCAAAGTCTCCTCTCAAATGTGTTTATTACTGCTCTTCTGCCAGAAGCTACCACTGCACCACAGAATGGATTTAAAGCGTGCCCAAACCTCAGTTGCTGTCTACAGTGGTTTGGGGTCTCAGTACAACCAGAAATTCACTGATGGTTTAAAGTAATATATCTGACTAGGTCAGAGGAACCGAGATATGAGACACATTCATTTATGCAACATTTTTAAAAAGAATGGTGCTGCAAGCAGCTGTGGAATGTGCCCACAGTTAAGTTCACCAAAGTCCCTTCAGAACTCACAGAAATCAAAATTTACTGAGGATTATATTTTACAGACTGTGATACAGGCCCTTATTTTCCCCTCTTCTGTGACCACAAGATCTAATTGGTGGGTAGAAGATGCAATTTTGTGTTTAACAGTATTACTTAAATGTTCATCTTATCACCTAAGATTTAGTATAAACCCAAATATTCTCTATTTGCTATTAGTTTAAATATTTAAGCAGTAAAAAAAAGTAACTGAAAATGAGTACAAGCATGAAATAATACTCTCAGAACAAAGCAACTTGAAAACCATCAACAGCACAAATGCAACTGCAATTTTTACTGGTACACTTCCCTTTCTTTCTTGCTACAAGCCTGACTGCACACTGTTTTCAGAGAATATCAACCACCAAAGTCTATTTTTTTATGGTGCTCTAGAATAACGATGAGTAATAGTGGTTCCAGTCAAAAAGACGTTTCAAGTGTAAATATTTTGGTATTAAACTTCAAGAGGAAGGTGGGAAAGTCAATCATGTGGTTCAGAGAAAGCCTCAGTGACCAAAATTGGAACAGGAACGAACACATGTTTCATTGGTTAACCTTGATACAAAACACCTTCATCATAGTGTCCAGTTACTCAAAAGACATGCACTTAAAATGGCTACTAACCAAGCTTTCCAGGAGCAGGCAAGTAATATTCATATTGTTCACTTTTAATGGAATTCATAGTGCTGCAGATGTCTAAAACACGTGGTATTTTTATACGTTTACTTATCAATTTAAAATCTTAGTGTGTTTAATTTTCATCTTTGCAAATAGATTTCAGTATGCTAATCTGACATTACAGAGTTACAAGCCCCTATAATAAGTCAGTCTAAGGCAGGGAAATCAACATTGAAGTGTTCACTCTAACGTGCTCCTTAAACACAAAACCTAGGAAAGAGATGAGAGAGAGAACAGCATATCAGAGCACAACTCTGTTCTCACATCCTTATCTGTATCTCTTTTGCATTTGTTACCCTTTTGCAATACCATGTTGAAACATTAGGGTCTCCAGTAAATTTTAATTTCACAGGGAGTATTTTTTGTGAGAAAAGACAGTAAGTTTTTAAGTGACATTCGTTTTCAGTGACACAACATACCCCATTAGAGGGCTCACCTCTTTTGATGCCGCTATATGAACTAATACGGTTATCCACCAATAAAACCAGGCCACAGAGAGAAGTTGAATAGAGAGACATTGCAGTTTGAAGTCTGTGAAGTTTTACTCCACTTCGATGATTGCGCTTATGTTTACAGAAATCCAGCATATCGGCTCTCAGTAATCTCAAGTTATGCATGGTCTTCAACTGAGCTCCTGTATGGAATATAAATGACTTTGATACATACAGTAAAAGAGGAAACTCAAGATTGTTACTAAAATGCAAGCAACTAAAGTGCTCCCCTAAGTTTTATGAAAAAGATCTAAGGGAAATATAATCAATAATACTCAAAGAAAGTTCTTAACCATATCTCCAGTTTTACATACATATCAGCAATTTAAAAAATAAGAGTAAAAATGCAATATTTTCACATACTGTCACAAAGCAATGGTTATCTATACCTGAAATAAGCCTTCTTCCCTATTATAAAGCTATGGATGAAATACTGATGCAGTCAAAACAGGCAGTGTAAGAAGTCTCTATTGCATAAACCAGAAGTAAAAATTTAAGCATCCGTTCTTCTGTTAATTTATCATGGGAATCGAATTTAATACCCACATTTTCTTACCAAACCTAAGTTAAAATATAATTTTTAACTGCTATGTGTTTTGATGTTAGTGTGCTCTTCTACACTAGTCACCTTGCTAGAGTGGATAAAAACTTGCTTCTAGAATGTTTTTCATTAAGTATATTTCAGGTAGCTAGATACTGTTTGATACAGTTCATACCGTACTGCACTTCAGTTACAAACTGTATTATTACATACATTGACAGTTAAATACTGTAAATAATACATGACTTAGATACATTATTTATTAGCATCTGTTATTATGTTTGGTGTCAGTTTACTTTACTTACCCAAGTGAATAGTAAAACTTTCTTCTAACAGCCTTTGCTCTTCATAAATTCTTCCATTTCCTTCTACAGATTCTCTCAGTTGACTGGGCTGAACATTGATTTCATCACTAAAATAATGAGAAACACACTGGAAGGTTTATCCTAATTTTTGTTCAAGACCAGCAATATTTTGTGAAAGCTATCCAAATTTTTCTCAGGTAGTCTGTGGAAACGAAGAGATTAAGGCTATTTGAATGAACTCCACTCATCTGAGGTTTTGCCTTTCTGGCATGCACTCCAGGTGCATACCAGCAGGAAGAGTAGACTCCACCGTTAGATTTACATTACCTAACTCACTCGTGAAGCACTCCGAGATCGAGAAATAAAAATAAATCACAATACCTAGTTATATTATAATAAGAACACAGGAATAACAGGAGAAATAAAAAAAGAATTCTTCTCAGCCTATCTATAATAGCCAAAACCTTATTTATGAAGTTACTAGATAAAACTTGTCTTCCCCCCCCCCACCCAAGTGAGAGGTTAAAAAACCCCACAACAACGCTTCACAGTGTTCAAACTAGCAGGAAAGATTTCAGATATGAGTTTTAATTTTTTTTCCTAAATTCAGCTATCTGGTAGTAAGTGATAGATTAGTACTGTTTCTGCTACATGAAAGAATATGAACACCCCTCCAATTTGTTTCTGCATTAATGAAAAGTTTCTCTTTATTTTCAAAGTGCCTAATCTTCAAAGGTGTTTCATAAAGGATTGTTTTAGAAACTTGCAAGCAATTCCACTAATTGCAAATGCCTAGTGATGAGGTATAACTGAGATATATCATTAATAAATATATACACACTCATATAAGCAACTAGATGCATGAAGATATATATATGTGTGTGTATATATGCATATATCTTGTATGTCTATATATGTGTGTAACACACGCACATATTTCTCTCTCTCTAAGCTTCCACTTGCCCTACTATAGGCTTCCCGTGCATTATTTTCAAATGCATTACGGACCTACAGTTGTCAGGACTCAACACAAGCAGAGAGATCACACTTTCTACTAGCGTATGTAAGTGCAATGATTCAAATACTATCAATTCACATCTGTTATAAACACCCAAGATTACGAAGCCAAAACACTCTCTCTCAGAGGTACTTGCCTCTGGTCCTCTAGCAGTCCATTTCTCCCAGTTTTCAGCTCTAAGCAACTTCACCTTGGTCTTATTTTACAGCAGTAGAAGGCCAGAATATGGCAAGAGGTTCACAGTGATAAGTGTGAATAGCCTTTGTAATTTCACTATCTCTAAAGCCTCATGGAAATAATCAACAAAACTAACATGACAATTCTGAGGAAAAATATTTTAGGACTGGGCTTAGATCTTGAGCAGGTGACTACTGCAGTGATGTTTTACCCGGTCACTAGTTTAGAAAGAGGCCAGCTTGCTTGTGAGCTATACAGTCCTGGGACATTCTCGGACTAACCTGAGAACTGCAAAAGACTTCCAAAACATAAATTCACAGACTACAAAATCCTGAGGAAAGCAGTGAGAAACCTAAACACACAGTATCATCTTCCAATGTATTTCCCCTCCTCTCTCTCTTCCCTCGTGTTCCATACACTCAGCTTCCTTATCCCAAAAGGAAACACTTAAAAGGAAGTGAGGAAGTATTTCATGCAGTATGATCCATGCCTGTCTTCTCTTATCATTGGCATCCACTTTGTTCAAAGGTGTTGCGTTTCCCATAAATTCCTTACTGCATCCACCTAAATCTGCTCAGACAGGCTCTTCTACTAATGCGAGGCATGGGAAAGCATCAGGTTTTACTCCTTCTATATTCCTATAAGTAGCAAAGGTCATGGTTACTAATGATAAAGAATAAGGATCTTCCCCAAGTTACAAATTCTGATTTCCCTGCTATTTCCTCAGTCACATCCAACTCCCATCACAAGTGTTCACACCAAAAAAATTCCATTTTTTTTAGCTGTCCAGTGATGTGTATGTAAAACAGAAGAAAAAAAAAAAGTGGCGTATTAATTCAAAACACATGATACTGTTACCATTTATTAAGCTACAATTATTCTGCAGAACATCCTTAAGTGGTACCGGAAAGCCTTGTGAAATAGTGTTAAAGATAAACATTGTTAAAGATAGACATTGTAAATAAGGTAAAACAGGAGGAAACCCCATTCAGCTCAAGTTGTAGTTTAGTGCATTACAACACTTTCTAGTATAGAAAGGTTACAACATTACACAATGAAGAACCTCCTAAAAATATAAATATTTAATTATGATGGTTTATTTGCCTTTGATTTGCTTTAATTGTCCTATTTAAATGGCTAGTCTGAAATAAAGATTATATAAAAGCAAGTCCTTTGAACTATTACAGATGGAAGTAAGTATCACAGAGGAATTAAATACCTGATTGAGCTGTTGTTGGGATTCTTTAGGTCTTGATGAAGTTTTATCACCCATTCCTGATATTCCTGCTTCTGGATTGCAGTAGACTGTTTTAATTCATTGGTCCATTTGTTCTCCAAATCCTAGCAAGACACCAGTAATAACTTGTTTTGGGTTTTCTTTTTAAGACAGTTATTTGCATGACATATTCTAGTTCACTGAACTTAGTTTACCTGCTGAGATTCAAAATGCTGAGCCGCTAATGAATTTACATCTTGGTCTGTTAGTGATTTCCCTAGCTCCTGCATCACCTTATCCATTTCTGCCCCTTGTCTGAAAGACAAGCAAACATAGATTTACAACAAGCAACACTTTCAAAAAAATGGCAGAACACCTGTTGTTGTTGATACAGTTGCTGATGCAATGATCGGTTGTATCAGTCAGCTGGTAAATGCTCATCACAAGCAGAGATACAACTGCACACAGAGCTGAAAGATGCGTCATGCAGTACTTCGTCTGTCTGCTCATTTTGGAATTGGAATTCATACACTTAAAGTCTGCCCTCACAGATATTCAGAAGAAGGTACAACAGTATCTCCAGATACTCTAATATAGCACTTCACTATCCTTATCACTAGAAGAGTTTTTGGAATGGACCTACTCAGTCCCTTGCTTTCCTCCCTCCCCAACCACAGTTGATGCGTGCAGGTAAACACCAGGAAGTAGGCTAAACACACCTATTTTTATAGTCAGATGAGCTTCCAGAGCAAACTACATTCAACAAGGGGACCTGGAGTTAAAGGGCAGATTGTCCAATACCTTGTCCCTCCTTAGTCTTCTCAATCCCTAGCTTTACTTAGTCTTTCACATTCAGTGCTTTCTTCAGCAAGGAATTGTTTTACCGTAGCACAGATTTAGCAATGAATATCCACAGAACAAATTTGAGTTGAGGGTCAGGGATTCCAAGTCAGCTCCTGTGCAAACAGAACACCACCTACACTCATCTGGGACAGTCTGGTATGCATTTTATAATGTGAGCTTAAACAAACAAAACTTAAGAGGAGTATTGCCACTTAGAATGCTAAAACATACCTACTTAGAATATTCTGGCATCCCACAACCTTCCCTAGTATCCAGTATCTATACTATATATACATATATTTGTGTGCATTCATTTTCCTTAACTTATTTAGTCTCAAAAAAACCCAGAAAACTCTGCATTGTATGTGTTCCCTCTTGTGGGCAGAGCAGTCACCTGCAGCTATTCAAGCTTACTTGGAAACTCAAGATTCCACATAGGCTTTCCTGAATTTCAACTTCAACAGTTTCTGATTTAAATCTGGTTCAAGTTTTTTGCTCATCTTTTCATCCCGTGAAACTTCCAATTTTTCATTTAAATTACAGCATAACAAAGGCAAAACATGTTACATAAATATACTTGATTTTCTATATATCCTAAACACTTCATGTTGCTATACCACTTACAATGTGGATAAAAAAATGGAAATCAAACCTCGTATTACTTTGACGGCCTTAGCTTTTAATATTTTCAGTGACTGAGGAGAATAAAAGATAGCTGACCCTAACAACATAGGCTAAGTGTTATACGACTTTAAAGAGCGAAACATAAAACTAAAATAGGGCACACCCAGTGGCATGCACCCCTATTTAATAAGGTAGGGGAAAAAAAAAAGGAATACCTTTCCCGTAGTTTTTTCAATTCCACATCTCTTTCGCTTATTAATTCTGAGATACTAACAAAATAATTGTGTTCCAGGTTTAACAGCATTTCAGAAGCTGGAGAATGTATCAGATCATGATAAACATCAGCAAAATCTTCATCCCAGCTGGTTTCTTCAGGTTTTGCATACTCTAATGTTGTCTAAAAATAAGAGATTTAGAGATTTTAAAGCATATGGTACCTTTTAGGACAAGGATCCCTCACAATGGTCGGGCAAAATCAACTGAGCATGCAGACTGTTGCACAACCTTCAACATACATGAATTATCTTTCCTAATTTGAGCTTTCGATATTCTGCTTTAGCTTTAACATTTTCTCCCGTTCCATATTCTTTCTCTTTCAAAGCAACTAACAGCAGAAACATTAAGGTTTTGACTACAGCAAGGAATTACCAGTTTTCAGCCATCACCAACTTGGAAAGAACAACAATATCTACAACAATATTTGCAATTGATGAATTTTAGATAGGGCCAAAAACACCAGCTGTGCAAACAAAAATGTTTTGCTAGAAAGGATGACTGATGTCTGATGTCACTAGAATTTGATCAACAACACTGATTTAAAGAAAGCAATTTTTATTGAACAAAGAATGGCCCAACGATGCCAGTTTTGCAAGCTCCTTCATACTGAAACATTCCTTACATTTGCAATCATTCCCACCAGATTCAGATGAGAAATTGAGATTGTATCATTGAAATGTAGGTTAGAAACTTCAAGAAATTATCTAATCCTAACCCCAGCACTCAGGCTAACCTATTAATAGAAACTGATAGCACAGAAGACTGTCAACTCTTTCAATGTTATATCACATTCCTATGCTCGCCTAATACAGATTTTTCTTTCTTAAAGGTTAAATTAATTTCATTTTGTTGATGTTCATTAAGGCAGATGATGTGCTTCCAATTCTCTTTACAACGGATGTATGTTCTGGACTTTTTCACAACATTCTTCTGTATTCCATGATGAGCAAATTCAATTCCTATAAACTTTTCCTTTAATGCTGCCGTTTCTGTCATTCTTTTTTTCTCTTTACTAGGACTCCTTCAGTTCTTTTACATTCCTCTATTTTGAAGATCACGTGCAAAACATTATTCCAACTAAAGCCCCACCATCTCTAAATAATGTAAAATAGTCACACGAACTCAGAAAATGCACTGAAAAGTCTCTTCCAGCTATACACTTTCTCTTTGGAGTCGTCTTTGCTATTTTTGAGATTCAGGATAGAAGTACCACTTTACTATCTCTTGCTTTGATTTTAATGTACTATAATAACCCTTAGGTCTATTTTTGTTTTAATATCACTAGCTATTTACCTCTCAATTTTTTATCTTTTGACTCTACTAATTTCAGGAAAACCCTGACTGAGAATTTGTAGGATAAAGACTTCATGATCACTTTCAGATAAAAAGAAAAAAATGTAAGAATTGGTCAGTAAAAGTGTAATTTCAATCCAATTTTGCATCTTCACAGATGTGATTCTGTCTGTACATGCACACACTCTAACAAAGCAAGTCCTGAATATTAACTTTTCAGCCTTAATCTTACCTCTTTATAAGCTTTAGCCCAAGTATCTGTCAGCTGGTTTATGTCTACTTTTCCTGATTTCACTGCTTCCAGAGCCATTTCAGCTTCTCTATCATAATCTTTTATAGTTTCCTCTTCTATGAACTTATTAAGAGATTGCTTCAGGTCTATTATAACAAGACGAGAATGGTCCATCAACAAAACATGTCAGTGGAAAAACATGTCACAATACACATCAGTAATCGTCTAGGAAACATAAAAATAAAGTTTTTCTGAAAATGTTCTACTTGGGCACCTTACTTGCTAGTACTGACTGCATTTTTCTTTAATGTTTTGCTGTTTTAAATACAAATTTTTTAAAGACAGTTCTAGTAAATAGCCTTCTTTCGGTTTCTTAAAGCAGGTTGTGAGACACTTACGGACATGGATATATCACACTAATTTAAAAAATCATTTCTTACCATTTTCTATAAAGCATGGCAGATTGTGCAGAAGCATTAGACGCCCATGCAAATGACTAATATTCTCTTGCACAGGGAATTTGAGGGGCACAGTAAGCACTAAATGTTGATTTCCAGCACTGAATTTGTAAACATAGTCTCTCTCCCTAGTGCAGGTCTTCCCTTTATTAGGCTTCATCTTCTGGAGTTGATTTCCTGCATTAGAAATGAAAATAACATGAATTACATTCTTGGGAAATCATCAGTAAAAGATGCTAACTAAAAACATGGCTTTCTTAATAATTAACAGCTTCTAGCAAGAAAACTTGGGGTTTTAAGTTCTTCATAGATACTCAACTCAATTTTGACTTGCAAATACAGAGGTTGGAACTAAAGTTCCCAAAACACTGAATGCTTCCAAACTGTAATTAAGTCTATTGATATATGAATTTGGGTAATTACTTTTACAAATTACAGTATAAGCCTCCTGACTTAAAGGACGAACCAGGACAGAAGGAATCTTCATGAAACACTGTAACTGTTGTCATGCACGTCTCAAAATCTGAAATCCTTCACAGTGCATTAGGATTGTATTTCCTCCTTTCTGCGGGTGGTAGACTTGGCGGGGCAGAGGGGAAGTTTGCAGCCATTTTTAGAAAAAGTTTATTTTGCCATTTTATAACCTGCTTTAGTATAGATTGCCATTATTTCTAAATAATAGCAATAAAAACAAGCCAAAAGAAAAGCAAGAGAATCGTCTACAGGATGAAAATACAGGATGGGAGCACATATCTGTATCACTAATTTTTCTCTCCACTAGGGCTCCTCCACTCACTTTACAGTCCTCTTTTCTGAACATTACCTGCAAAGCTGGACACACTACACCAGCTGAAACCTCACCAGTGCTAAAAACCACTGTCCACGGAGAAGAAAAGCAGAAAACCAAAGAAAAAAAAAAAGTATATTTTCCACAGCAAAATTAACTGGACCAGTTTATAGGTTTGGGATTTTTTTTTTTTTTTTTTTTTGTGTGTGTGTGATCAAATCGACGTGTTGGAAACGGATTAAACAAATCAGTTACAAATCGCCTCAGGACAACAATACACCGCCTTTGACCCCAGCGGAGAGGGCCAAACCCCCCTTTCCACAACCGGCGCCGGTGCCCTCAGCTCCACCACAGGCTCGGGGGTCCCGGACCGGCCGAAAAAGCGGAAGCAAAGCTGGTGGCGGGAGGGAAGGGCCTGCGGGACCCCGTCCGCCGTCACCTCCCCGCCCCGGGAAGGCTCCAAACCCCCCAGGGTAAACACAGCCCCTCAGCTCGCACGGGGCAGCGCCCACAGGCACCGGAGCCGCTTCCCCCGCCGCACAGGGCGGGAGCGGTGCCCTCCTCCCTCCGCGCTCACCTGGGTACCGGGAGGACAGGCGGGCAGGTGAGGGGGCGCGGCGGGCGGGCGGCGGCGGGGGGCCCGGCCGCTGAGGGGGGAGGTGGCGACGCCGGGCGGTTCCCGCCTCCCCGCTAGAAGCTGCAGGCCCGGAGCCGCCGATTCGCCACCCGCCCGCGCTGTAGCGAATGTGCCGGCGCCGCTGCGGCTCACTGCCGGCGCCCGAGGGGCGGGGCAGCAGTGTCGTCACCGGCGCGTGCGCCCCGCCCCCGCGGCTGCCCGCCGCCGCGCGCCACCCGGAGCGGGAATGGCGCGGCCGGTGAGGAGGTGCGGGCGGCGGCAGCGGTGGCGCGCGGCGGCCTGTGCGCTGTGCGGCGCGGCGCGGGGTAGGGGGGACGCGAGGCGCCGGCGCCCGGCCCCGAGGCGCGCGGGCGCCGGCAGCTCGCGCCCAGCGGCTGCTGGGCGGCGTTTCCTAGAAAGCCGTCAGGCGCGCGCGCGCCGGCGGCGGCCGTTGGCCTCTGAGGGAGCGTGCGGGCCCCCGTCCGCCCCTCGCCCCCGCGGCCGCCGTGCCCGTCGGAGCCCTCCGCCGTCAGACCGAGCCGCGCCGTGGGCTGTTGTAGAGCGGGGCTCGAGTGCGGGCCGGCGGTGTCTCCCTTCTAGCTGGAGGGGGAGCGCGGGGCTGCTCCCCGGGGCGGGCGGCAGCGGCTGCGTCCCGCGAAGAGCAGGGCCGGCGGGTGGCGTCCCCTCGGGTGGGTCGCTGGCTGAGGGGGTGAGCTTGAAAGTGCTGCCTGTGCCCCCCCCCCCCCCCCCCCGTGGTGGAACCNCCCCCCCCCCGTGGTAGGACCACAGGTGGGCCGGCGGCGGTGTCACAAGGGAAACAGCCTCGGAGGTGCCCGGGAAACACATTTCAAGTGCCTGAAAGTGACTCAGGAGAGAAGTCATTGCCGTTGCACGGTCGCGGCTCTGAGGCAGCGTGTGCGTAGGGAGAATACAGTGCTCCCACGACGAGAACACCAAAAAACACCGTTGTTTTAAGATTTTTAAAAAATTTAGGTGCTCTTCCTAATAACCGTCTTGTATACAGTAGCACTGGTTATGCACACGTTTGAACATGTGCTTTCTTTCTTGTAAAACGTGGTTGACCCCAAAATCAGGTGTTAGCAAGTCAAGATGCTCAGTCTGAAAGGATTAATATTGTGTGGGTTTTTTTGCCACAGGAACAAGAAAATTGTCGATTATTCCAAATTTGGGGATTTGGAAGATGATGGTAAGTGGCATTTTCTTGTACATAACAAAAATGCCAAACACTGATGTAACCACCCAAAATACCATCAAGAGTGTTTTTAATGACTTAGTTCATTGAGAAGGCCGTTAGCTGTTTTCACTGGAAGTAATCTGGGCACGCTGTTAAATATCCTAATTCAACAAGAATATGATGGCTGTAAGCCGGAGTATAACAACAGTGTGTCAGGAAACTGGTGAATACCTAATGTCTTGTTGCGGGAAAATCTGTTTCTCTCCTTGCCTCAGTTTTCAGTGGTGATTGGTTGTTCCATGTCCTCCTGATGATCAGTTCACAGATTTGTAAAACAGACTATAAAGGAGGTGTGAATCATCTGTACAGAGATCTAATGTTTCTCCTACAGCTCTGCATCTCGATGGGTTTTGATTAAGGACATAGCATTCAAAATTTGAGTTCCATTTATAAGAAAAATAGGTTGCAGACTATTCATTTTCACAACAGTCCTCCTTCTAAGCCTTAATGGGTGTTAGCATTTTTCTTACAGAACTTGGTTGCTTTCATGGGTTTTTTTTCCATGCTGTTTGCAAGAGCTAGGGAACAGTTTGAATTGGTGGGAAGGGGAGAGCAAGAGTAAATAATATTGAAGATCTCTTGTGAATCATGTGGATTAATGGAGATTCTTAGTTTCAGGAGTTTAAATGTGGTGCATGACTTTTCTTAGTTTGTAAGTGACCACTTGTAATATTAAAGAAAAATTCTCAGAAACATTAATAATCTTATCTGGGGTTTCCCATCATTTAGAAAATACTGAAGATTATTATTTTTTTCCTTATTTTGCACTGTGATCTGCAATGTCTTCAGTTGGAAGAAAGGCAGTTATCATGCCATCTAATTTTCTTTGCAAATTGGAGAAATGCATTGTATTTAGTAAGAGGCAATATGAAAATGGTAGAAAAAAGGGAGCAGCTGACATTTTTTAAGAAGGAGAACAATTCTCAAAACACCAAGCACTCTAAAACTGTTTAATGGCTGTGATTACTATTGTAATTTATTGCTGTTCGGCGTATCAAAAGATGAACTTCTAGTTATTGAAAATCTGGTAACACATTGGACACTGAAGCTTTATTGCCATATTGGTAATAAAACCTGAAATAATAACTGAATAAAATTATACGCAAAAGTGGTCTTGTTAAATTTTCATTTTAAATATATTTAAGAATCATATAGTTATAGTTGTGTTCTTTAAAAATAGAATTCGTTTCAAAAAGGTTATCTTTGGTATATTTTCAGCGTGTGATTAAATTAAGTTGAATGACTTTTTTTTGGTCATATGGAAGAATATAGTAAAACTCATTAAAGCTTGTTGCTGTTTCCCGAACAGATGAAGACTTTGCATGTATAGCTGCACCTTCAAGCAAAAAATCCAGAACACAGCTCAAGGATCTAAAGAAGGAGAAAAAAGAGAAGCAAAAAAAGCCACACAAAGAATTGACTCCGTCACAAAAGCAGGCACCTAGTAAAAGGTAAGAAATGTTGAAATGTGGTTAACTTTGTGTAAAGCTGGATTTCAGTAATAGTATTTGTTTTTTCCATTTTTTTTTTTTTCCTGGAGTTTTAAGCAGCTGAGAATAAACAGCTAACATATTAGTGTGATAAAGATTTTCAACCTTATTGGTAGGGTTGCAAATCAGGCATAATGTAATTATGCATAGAGTCAGGAAAACTTGCCTGAGTTTGGTAGTGAGCTATGTCTATTTTGTTACAGCTATAAAAAACTCCAGCAAGCAGCCTATATAGGTGCAGAAACAGGTTTACATGTCTGCTCTTGTCTTGATATCTCTACAGTGCAAAACAACTGTAACAATTCTGAGTTACTTAAGGACTCCTAAAACTGAGAAATATAAAGACAAGTTTGAATCCTTAAAAAAGAACGTCTTTAAAGCAGGATAAAAAATACAAAGTCAATGTAAATGAAAAAAAGAAATCTGATTATTTTGGTAGTAAAGTTGTGTATAAATATTACATTTTGGTGTGGTATTTCAAGCAAACATAACCACTTCTTTTTGTGATAATACCAGTTATTAGTTCATGGTTATACAATGGTTTGCAATCATAATACTTTTGAGTATAATGTGCTTTAATTATTAGTGTGTACTTTGTGTAAATTATTTGAGGAAGTAATATTTATAATATGATACGCTACAAGTATGTATTGAAATATTAACCTCTTTACAAGTATTCGAATTTTTAAAAGCTCAGTGAGTCAGAAATAGATCTGTAACTTTCACGTCGTTATTTTATTATTTAGCATGTTTTTTTTTCCCCAGGATATCCTTGGATGACAAACTTTATCAAAGAGATTTGGAAGTTGCCTTAGCCTTATCCATCAAAGAAAAATCTGCAAATATCCTTGAGGTGCAAAATTCAGAACAAGGTTATTTTACAGTTCAATGCAATGCTCTCTATTTATATGTAGTGAATTTGAACATGACAATTTATTTTACAGTGAAATAGGTTGAAAGTCATGTTTTATTTCAAGATATCATGATAAGGAAATCAGAATTTCTAGATAGTGCCTGTCTTCTTACGTTCTTGTGTTTTTCTGTCAGAAAAATAACTCTTCTATAAGATCTTCCAAACATATAGTTTGATTAGAGACAGATAAAAATGTTAGCTATTTTCATTTCTTAATATGTTGACTTTTTATAATGTGGGTTTTTTTAAACTAATATTTTGTATTCTTTTATTTGTTTGTTTTCTGGATCCTAAAACAGGTACTAGTATTGAATCAGAAAATGTGCACAGGAGACCCCCTTTTTCCAACTGCAGTGTAGACGGTGAACTTTTAGGTATGTTGTTCTCATACTCTTGTCTTTTCAGAAATAGCATTTTGAGATACATTTAAGTAGCTTACCTCTTCTTTGTTTCCATTGGTTTCTGTTTTTCATTAGGTGGAAAGAAGAGTCTTTATCTTAAATAAAGACTGAAGGATGCATTTTTTCATTAAAAATTTGGTCCCAGTCTTAAAATGGGAAAACCTGTGGATTGCTGAATAAGATTGGTACAGATCACTAAAAGTTAGTTGGAAAAAGCAACAGACGTGATGGTTTTGGATGCTGAGTTTATTTACTTCTTCAAGAAGCTACACTTACCCTCAGCTCCTTCGTGGGTTCGTAATGCCTATGCATCATATAAATGTGACCAAACACATTTGCTGTGCCATTGGAAACTTTTTCATTTTTCCAGTTTTATTTTTGGTCTTATGTCCTTTTGTTAGCTTGATTACAGATAAATATTGATAACTTTCACGACCGTAAAGTACAATTTGGTCAGTTAAAAGATTAAAATGAGAATCACCTGAAAACAAGTGCCAGTGACATGCTTCTCTGTAGTATACTTCAAAATCACAATAACGAATTCTGGGGACTCAAATACCTGCTTCCTTTTGAGAAGGAGAGTAGATTTACTGTGAATTTGAATTAATTAGACTGCCTACTCTTTTCTAGGTCTCAATCAGGTTATGGATGATGACGTACCTAGAGGTGATGGTAGGCAAAGGAAAGCAGCATCTAAAGTTCCAGTGACCATTGACAGTGATGACGGAGAGCATGCTATTGATTCTGACCCAGAGTCTGTACCCAGTAAGTTCTTCTCTATAAAAACCCTCTCCTTAGATGCGCTTTGAATGTGATGCCTTACATTTAGTTCATGTTTTCAGTGAAGTGCGTACTGCTTCTGCTGTATCTTCCCTCCTCCCCTTTACTGAAGCATTATCTTTTAATACTAACGGCATCTCAATTGCACTTTGACACTAAGTCTAAACATTGGAACTTATTCATACACATTCCTCAAAATGGCAAAAATGATACTGCTTCTCTGCATTTGCTGCAGTATGTCAGAACAAATTTCTTCTACCTGCTTTGTCCAGGAAAGTTTCATCTCTTTAAAGAGCCTCTGTTCTTTTTTCCGGTTGTCTGGGGTTTGTGTCAAAACAGTGACTCTGGAGTAGTGTCAAGTGTTAGTGCTTTCAGTATTGGCTTCATTCAAGCTTACTTTAAAATATAAGCAGCCTCACTTCTTTCCTTCCTCCAATTCTCAACTTTTAGAAAACCATGCTGCATCTGATTGGAGGTCAGCCTAGCCTCATACTCTGCTTCTGATAGCAACCTAATATTGAATGCCTGCAGATTATGACGACAGAATCATAGAATGGTTTAGGTTGGAAGAAACCTTAAAGATCATCTAGTTCCAGCCTCCCTGACATGGGCAGAGACACCTTCCACTAGACCAGGTCGCTCAAAGCCCCATCCAACGCGGCCTTGAACACTTCTAGGGATGGGGCATCCACAACTTCTCTGGGCAACCTGTTCCATTGGCTCACCACCCTCACAGTAAAGAATTTCTTTGTAATATCTAATCTAAATCTTCCTTCTTTCATTTTAAAACGGTTACCCCTTGTTCTATCACTACACTCCCTGATAAAGAGTCCTTCCCCGTCTTTCCCGTAGGCCCCCTTTAAGTACTGGAAAGCTACCATAGGGTCTCCCCAGAGCCTTCTCTTCTCCAGGCTGAACAACTCCAA
>RSEF01000001.1:90499335-90565276 GCA_003993805.1 Himantopus leucocephalus
AATTTCAGTAGTTAGGAGAGGCCTAGCTAAGAAGCAAAGTTACAAACAAAATTGGTCCCGTTTTACCTCAAACCAGGACAGGCTTTTACATCTAGGTCTGGGTGAAGCTCACATGATTAGCAGTGCAGTGTGTGCTGTTTCCCTGGAAGGAGGAAGTCACCTCTGAGATTGCAGTGCAGGGATTTACATGACTTTGTATCATCAGGTCACTTCTGGAAAGAGAAGTAGATGAGCATGTGCCCCTCTCACGGTTCTGAATGGGACATTGCTTTCTTTGCTTTTGTATCCCATTCAATAGGTAGGGTGTGAATGCTGGAGTCCAGAAATCTACTTTATCACTGTGCCACAGCACTTTTCAGAGTCAAATCATCCTGATTCAGGCAGTTATGAAGTGAGACCTGTGGGGTCTATTCTTAATGAACAACGGTAACTTCTGGTTGCCCTTCATTGAGGGAAATGGGGACAATTGGCTGGGATCCCTTCCCTTGAGACCTGGTGCTTATTCTGTGATCTAAGCTGTGGCGTACAGCTAAGGATTGATTGTCCTATGTTATTACATCATTTTCCTCCTCCCTCATTTCCTTCTTTTAGAAAATTAATAGTAATGCAATTTCCCTAGTTTATTTAATTGATTATTTGGCTTGAAATTACTATGTCATCAGAATGTCAGAAGAAAAGCTTTAAATATTGAAGTCTGCAGGTTGACCTTTAAGTCTTTGTTCTTTAGAACGAATTTGAACTTTCTTGCTGATGGCTTTAATTCATTGATGCATCTTAATGGAAAATTGATTTTTTTCTCCGTAAATATCACATTTACATTTTTAAAAAAAGGAAAATGATATTTTAAGAAAAGGTTTTCTAACAAAATGAAAACAATGTCTTTGATGTATGCCCTGGGTTTCAGGGTTTGAAATAATTTTTATTAAGGAAAGGCTCATGATAATGCTGTGACTTTTTCTCTCATTAAACTCTTTGCTATATTGCAAGGAAGTGAGAGATGATTACTAGTCATTATCTATGCTTGCTTTACAGAAGACCAACAGCTTGATGTGCATTCTCTGTCCTTAATTTTCAAAACTAGTAGGGCTGAAAGGCTTATCCACTATTTGTTCTCTAAAAACAAACAAAACCCAGAAAGCAACAAACAAAAAACCCTCACTATCCTTCTGTTTTCTTATTGGACTAGGAAATGGAGTATAAATCTTACAAAGCCTGGAGTGAGGCTGGCAAAATGCCATTCTGATGAAAGAGTGTCATTATAAAGTCAATGCCAAATGCCACTAAGAGTGCCATTAACTTGAAAAGAAGAATGAAAAATATTTCTGTCCAATCTGAATAGCATGAGTCAGATTCTTTTTTTCATGCTAAATTCTGTTAGGCAAGACTGGAATAAAGTTGTCATGGCCGTAGCAGTAGAGGAAGCTGATGCAAAGGTTGAGACAAAACCATGCCTTTTATCTGGAGTCCTTCAGTGCCAACTGGGGCAGCTCCCCTTTTCTTTTTCTCCTTACCCCTACTTTTGCTTTAGCCTACACCAAACAGCTATGGACAATCAAGTGGATATGTAGGATCTGAGAAATGTCAAGCTCAGCCCTCTTTCTTCTCCTCTCACAGTGAAGCTGTGACAAGGCAGTCTCCTCCTAATGTTGGTCAACAGACACCCCGGGCCTCTCTGGACCTTCTTCTCTCTCTTCCTCTTCTCTGATACAGAAGATGTTCTTCTCACAAAGGAATTATAATCAAAATGTTTCAGGAGGTGTGTGTGGGGTGGGGAGAGAGAACAAATTGGGAGGAGAGAGGAAATTTTGGAGCTGCATGACTTCTAGAAGAATGCGAAAAATGTGAAGTTGGTGTAGCAGAAGTATTGTTGGGGTTGGGGACAGCAGAAAGAGAGCCAAACTGGCTGTCTTGGCAAAGAGATACCTTTCAGAAATATAAGGGCATAGATTTGGCCCTAGTGGCGATGTGACTCAAGTTCCCTTGCTTGCAGCAGTGGATTAGACCTGCAGAATTTGTGGCACCCACACTTTAATATATATCTGTATGTGAACACATATATACACATGTGCGCCCATGTAGACACAAGTGGTTCTATGTGTTTTCAGCCTGTGTCATTGAAAAGGTGTCACTATCTGTATTTGCCAGCTCTCTATGTGCTCTATGTTCCATGAGACCGCTTCTACCACAGTGTTTAGGAGAAATCAGCCAACTGATGATGATTAACAGGCTGCTTGCATGATTGTTTATATGGTAGGAAGAAAGACTTCTCATCCAGTTAGTCATATGTGCTAAATACCACCTCAATCTTCATGCCTTTTTTTCAGAGTTGGTCTGGTTGTTTCTTGTTTTTGCTTTTATCAAGGTATTCTTAGTTTTTCAATTAAATAAAATAAAAAGCCTTTTGGAGAAATGTAAAGGAAAATGTATTTGTGGTTTGGCAAAATAAGACAAACTTTCTACAACAAATAGGATTTTTGGCAAGGGGTTATTAAAATGATTTATGAATCTTGACAAAAACATTTTGATCAATAATACATGGTGAAAATATTTCATAGGATGCTTTTTGATCAACAATTATTTTGAAAACTAACAAATTTGGAAGGTTTTTTTTTATTTTCTGATAATGAAATCCTTTTTTCTTGAATAGTGTGGGACAGAAACTGAAAAATACTAGTCCATCTACATCTACCACCTCCAAGTCTTGGTCCCCCACAGCCCCTTTGGAATCTAACAACAGAAATTTATGAACGGCATTTTAACTTCTAGCATTCAAAATAATGTCTGAAAAAACCCCCTGAAGTTTTGGTCACTGAGTCTGTATGATTTTAAAAATTAGGTAAGACATGGCTTACCTTTGTACTGAAATTAAGGCAGCTCTGGCTACTTTTTCCTGTTAGTTTACCATTATATCCATTGGCAGTGCATAGCATGTCACTGTTTACAGCATGCTTGCACCTTGCTACCCTCCTGTTACACTTAATTGTAATGGCAATCAGTATTAAAATCTGCTCCTCTCCCTTTCCAGAAACACAGCTATACAGGGATTTGACCCTACAGAGATTAGATCTGCCTTCTTCCCCGCCTTATAAAATTTTGTGTGTGTGCGTGCCTCTACATGCACTCATATATTCATCCATAGATATACAAATGCCAAATAGATATATTACTATACACATGTGTATCTAGGCATATATACACATACATATTTGTAAGATTAAAAGTTTCTGAAAATGTGATTATTGCAAGGCATTGCAGTCACTAGAATTAAAATGGCAGTACTGAAACACAGAACAATCACAGTTTGTGCTCAGCGCTCAGGGTGACTGATCCCGCTGTGCTCCTGCTGAGCACTGGAAGAAGCTCAGATAATTTGCCTATCATGAGTCTTTGTGAAGTGTTGGGGAACAAGCCAAGGTCCAGTAGGCCAGCTAAAGGAGATGTGAGTGGGCTGGTGGTAGGTTTTGCTGTGCACATGCATTTGAAAACAGAATTGCTGTATCTGCTAAGGGAAAGGAAATGTTTTGATTTCAGGCTCTTCCAATGCAGATAGCTGGAAACATTTACTAGACTAAGACTTTAATGTTAAAATATAAACACCATTTTTTTTCCTGAAGATTTGATAGGGGAGACCTCTGAGGGATGTGGCATTCTGTTTATCTACAAATACACTGACAGAGCGCCTGAACTCAGACCTTGAGACAGTGTCTTTGCTTTGGCAGCTGAAGATTTTTGACTATTGAAGTTCCCAACTGTGAAGATTTTATTTCAGCAAGAAAGATACTTTTTTTTTTTTTTTTTTTNTTTTTCCAGAACAGGAAAAGGTAAGAACTGTTCTACCTGTAAAACAACCAACCAACCAACTTTCCAGTTAGCCTCCTCAATCACCTCAAGGTGATTTCATTATCTTACGCTGCCGTTGCCTCCAAATGGCCTTGGAGACATCATTTGAAGTACAGTGAAGTATTTGTCATGGAGTCAGAATGTTCTTGGCAATCCTGAGAATTGCTAGATTAAGTTCTTACCCAAAAGCCTGAAGTTGTATTTTGCACACTTCTTGGCAACACATATAAACTATGATTATTTCCCTCCCCACGCCCACTTATGCAACAACATCCTTAAACATTTCTTGCTATGTGGTAAGGTCTTGAGGTAAAAGCATACCATATTTCTCTGGACATTAAAAACTTCTTATGCCAGAAGAGCATTATGGTGTTAACACCAAGTGTAAAATAAAGTCCTTATCTTGTAAAACTAAGAATTTGGGGGAATATTGTCAGGTGCAAATGGTACGTTGTTCATGAAGTTGGTCGGATTATTACCAATTTGTCCTTGATGAAGCCCTATCCCTACCACCTTCTGGAGGACACTTATCAGAGATGGACCCTTCCAGGTCATACCTGGGTTACAGTCTCACCGCCATTACTTTTAGAAAGTTGGAATTTCCCCCTCCTTGATGTCCCCCTCCTTGTTGTACAGCGGGTTCTTGTGCTGGCAGCTGCCTGTAGGTGGGGCTGCCGTTCTACGCAGGCTGGGGCACCGGCAGCGGTGGTACAGATGTGCAGATGCAGCCTATGCTGAACTGCAATGGCCAGCAAGTAACCATCTCCTTTAGCAACTTAAGCGATGCAAAGTGACCATAGTTTTAAAATATTTTATTAAATGTTTAAAAGAACATAAACATATTAACAATTTTATGGCTGAGGTTCTCATAATTTGTGACTTTACCATTTTATCTGATTTGAGAGCTCAAAAGATTACACCTTAACATTAGAAACTTTGTAATTAAGATTTATAACAGTAAGTTGTCTCATAGCTAACAAGAGAATAGAAATAGCAGATAGAACCATATAAACTTTGGACAGTGGGAGAGTACATATTTTACTATAAACTGGGGTCTGTCAAGATTTTTGAAGAACAAGAAACCTTTTACAAGCAGTTTCATGTTAATCTGAACAAATCAACTTAATTCAGTTGACTTCTAAGCAATAGAGAAAAGTGGGATAGTACATCCTTAATTATTCCCCAAATACGCATTTATTTTTTTTAATTGTCTTAAGTAAGTCTGTACTACCTTCATACTGATATTTAGCACCATGTAATGGGATAGTCACCATTTAGCTTCTGGTGAATGTACAGTTTGTTATTTACTCTGTGCTAGAATAAAGGGTCCAATTGTAATAAAAGTTCATCCTTGCTTTCTGCAGTAGAACATCAACGTTGGAAGAGCAACAGCATGCTTTCGACCATGAAGCTGTAGCTTATTTACAGACAAAAGAATGCCCCCCTCCCTCTTTTCCCAGTTGCTTATTCGTGATGAGGATTTGATTAATAATACTACAGGTTAAGTTTCCTTTACACTGGAAACTAAGGTAGGTTTTAATCACTTTGTCTTAAACTGAATTGGAACAGTGCACACCAAACAAGCACAGCCTGGCATTTCATTATGAGCTCCACTATTTTTACCATCTCTGTATGTTGTATGAGAAGACTGGTGGTGAAAGATATAAGTATACACACAGGCAATCATGTTTTCTTAGAAAATGTAAAATAACAAATTTCTTGAGGAGGTGGGTAGTGTGCCAACAACCTGTAATACACCAGTATGTCTGTTACTCCCACCCCCTACTAAGAAAGAATTGTATTTTCTTAACAAAATTATTGGGTGGATGGGTGGAGGGGTGAGAAATTTTTTTTTTTTTCTAACAGACATGCTGGAGATAAACAGCTTTGGTTGTCAGTCAAAAGGCAGTTTAAACTCAGATTAATTTTAGGGATTTGGGGTTTTTTTATTATTGCAATTTAGTGAAAAAAGAGATACTTCTAAATTGCAAGCTTATGCCCATTGCTCTTTGACAGTGAAATGATATTCAGTGTTTCATTGCTTTCGCGCAGCAGTTCATAGCTATAGCTTACGGACTAGTGTATATGCATAGCATCAACAAAGCTGTACATTGGGTTCAGCAGTGGTACATGTTATTTTTGTAGCAGCACTGCAGGCTTCTGACACCGTGAGGGGGTACATACGCTGCAAGTTCATAGGGTACAAACAATTACAGAGGATAATCCCATTGTACTGCCTTGTGGCAGATATTTTCCTTTGTGGCTGTGCAGAATGACTGCCACTATTGTTCTCTATGCTGCCTGTTGGTAGCTGGGGGAACGACAAAGGAATCTTTTAGTTCATACATTTTATTACAAGAATCCAAACTGGTAACAAAATGCTGTTCGAGCTCTTCCCCCACTCCTTGGGAGGGAGAGTCCTCTTACTTTGGCAGTTTATACTTCTCTGATCCCTTGAGTCTCTCTTTGCTCGTTGAGCTGGATGCCCTGTGCCTAGCAATGTTTCTGCTGTCTATGAGCAGAGGCTGCAGGAATGCTCCTCCTACTCCTCTCTCCTCCCCATAGCACTGACCATGATACCCCTGCAGGAAAAAACCCAAAGAGCTTGAGTCCTGCTTCAACCTTACAGGTGTTAAAAGCTCTAGCCTTTAGCCATAAGTAATATCCACTCCTGAGTTGTTCATGTTAATTTGTGCATGGTTGCCACAGGACCTCCAAAATTAACTTAATAACAACTGTATTTGGCTTTTGTTTTGTCAAAAGCTTGTGAGTATACATGAAAAAGCAAGAGCTAGAATAGGGAAGAAAAGAAGTGGCTGTCACTTGGTGTTTTCTTTTAAGTATTTTCCCCAAAACCTCAGTTTCTTTAAAGTAAATACAAGTACACTGAGGAGCAGACAGTAAAACATCAAAGATAAGTCACTGCTTGAGGTGAGAACAAGTTCTTATGCCAGGTCCAGCTTTCCACGATGACAGTCACGACTAGCACCCAAAGGCCATTGCCAGGTGTCAGTCTGAGGTTTTTCTGAAATATTTCTGTGGTTCAGACAGCTACCTGAAAACATCTCAAGCCATAAGAAATAGATTAAAGATTCAAGTTTTACTGTATGTTATATCTGTGTTAAGAAAAGCTAACAGCTTGATCCCCCTCCAGGCAAGGCCGGTGCTCTGGAGCCAGCTGCTGGCAATGCTGCATGGGCTATGAAAGGTCTCCAGAAGAGCATACACCATCTGCAACAGCTATGTTTCTGCAACATCCCGAGCAGCTCCTGATGTTATTCAGAGATGTGTAGTAGCTTTGCTGTGGCTATTACCTTCAGCAAAGTGCATGATACCACCATTGTTCTGAGTGAAACCTGAAGCATCTTTTTTGCATGTGCACAAAACAGGTCAGGATATGCTCACAGTGAGAAAAGATACAGCTAGGACCTGTTGGGACAATACAGCCTGTGCAAATAACTGTGAACGCCTAGAGGCATATGCAAGGAATGCATGGCATGACTAGCATTGGGAAAGGGAAGGCAGGACACTTTACTCATAGTAGCTCTGGTCTACATCAGCCAGCTGTTTTAGGTATAGCAGGCCTGCAGTATTTAACTTTTCTGTGAGACTCACGTTTTTCTCTCTCATGCACAGCATAAGACGTCTGATCCCGTTAGCTGTTGCTTCTCTTTGTACATAAGGCAGGCACCTAAAAAGACTTCTAGGATAGGAGTTAAAATTCTTACTTTTTTTTTAGAGAAGTTTGTTTCAAAATAATCTGCAGTTTTGTTTTTGTTTTTATGTGAAGACTGGAAGCTGGCTGATGACCTGATTATTTACTTGAAGGAATGCAGCCTTTCTAAAGGAAGCCCTACAGCAATCTGCCTCACTCTGCCAAGGTAGCCACAGTCTCTGCATAGCCAAGTATAATGCAGCTGACCTTCACCATATACACTGCTACAGAAGCACTGTACATTAAATATCTGGTCCCCAGCACCCAAACCCATAGTTCCTAGTTTCCCAGGCAGTGACACCTCACTATCGTGCAATGCAGAGCATGCACTGCCAGCCTTCTGCATTTGGAAGTATAGCTAACAACCAGTACAGTTGCAGTTGAAAGCATGTTTTCAAGGCAAGAGCTTAAACAATTTGCATCTTTGTAAACTGGGTGCTTGACCTAATTAAGCACAGAAGTAATGCGTGACAAAGGCAGGGGCCTTTGCTAGGGAATGCCACAGCCCTGCCATTTTGGACACCATCTTTCTGGCCAGGTTCTGCTGCAAGCATCCTTTGGCAATTGCTTGAAACTAGACCTCTGGGGCATAAGAGGGAAGATTAATTCCTTGCACCTTTAGAAGGACTTTTGAACTGTCATCCTAACTTGCTCTTGCCTGCGCTGCCAAAAATAAGTATAATTTTTGAAGAATGCCAGCCTTTGTTAAATACTCTGCTATTCTCAGCTCTCAAAAGAGCAACTGTCATTTTTTTGTGATGTAGCATTACTTTTTCAGACAGCTAACATGACACAAGACTAGAGAAATTGGATGCTGCATTGTTTCAAAAACTAGCTGCTTTAAAGTCTGATAAAGTGCTTATTCAGTGTTATCTGAATAAAAAATATTCCAGTATTAGATTTGACTTTGAAAATCTGATAGCATGATAAATCTGTTGCTGTTGCACTAAGGCCATTGTTGCACCAGCTACTTTGACGAAGGCTCTTCCTCTCTCCCCTCAGAGGAATTCATACTTCACTAGGTGAAACGAGTATCTCCAGTCGCCATGAGCGTTAGGAAGATATTTGGGCTCCTTTCTAAACTGCAATGTAGGACAAAATGCATTACCTTCACATTACATGATTGTTTTTACACAGAAGTCAATGAAACCTTTCCTACTCTCAATGAAAACAAGTTTCAGACTTTTTAATTTCTACTGACAGGAGTGGCAGTAGAACTGGCCCGATGGGATTTCCTCCATACATGTCTTTACACTTTGTCATGTGTGTGACACGTGCAGTGATCAACTGCAAAGTGATTTAGCTGTAATGAAAGCGTGAAGGACAGCATCAGGCTGTTTTTGAGCTACAGGGAGAGAAGTTTTCTGCAGACAAATGGAAGGAGGAAAAAGACCTATTCCTCAAAAATAAGAAAGAGTTTCTGAATTCTTCTTTAATCTTGTAAGAAGTCTTTTCATTCTCAGAGTAAATACAGCATTTTTCAAGCCAAAAAAATGTCCCAAGCAAATGTGATAAATAAAAGAACAGGGCATTTTGATAGACTGCAACCTTAGCCACAGAGAGAAAAAATACCTCTCCATAAGAAAGCAGCATGTGTGAGTAGGTACACGAATTCTTTGCATGTCTTCAGTTATGGCTTGAAAGTATCAGTCCTCAGTACCAATCTAAGACAAGATCTGAAAACTGTTCAGTGTCTTTCACTGGCCTAGTGTAACTGATCTTTTTCTCTCTCTAAGTTTTGAAAAACTTTTCACTTTTCACTTTGAAAAAGTGAAATCACGTTTTTCAATAAGGTACCATTTCACTGAATGAGAATGAACGAATAGCCTCTTTAGGAAGACCTCTTATAGGTTAATTTCCCTGGCTGGGTCTTATCGGATGGCATCCTTTTCTTCCAAGGTTGTATGCTTTTTATTTTGCCTCTTTTGAGGAAGAAGATGGGATTAAGATAGCCTAGGTAGTACATGGGAAGACAATGACTTTGGTTAATCTTTACTCTTACACATCAGACTCTAGATGAATGGTTCCAGCTTGACCTGTTCCTAAATCTTCAGTTATGGCTTTAAAAATGGGCCTCATCCGATGGAAGAAAGACCACCATGTATTAAAGCATTAGTTAAAATTAAAAAGGTGAACATGTAACAGTGCACAATAAATGCAGGCTGCTGTTGGAGGGAGTGGATTTTTCTGCTACTTTCAGACCCCGATGCCCAATTAGAGGAGATGGTGGTCCTTCTGGAAGAGACCAGTTGCTGATGGATGGTTTCAGTGTCTGAGGGTGCTGGATGCCCTGAAGTAGGAAAGGAACTTGTAGCAGAGGCTCACCACAAAGTACCAGATGTTTCGAGCCATCTGTGACCTTGCAATGAAAATGCGCCAGATGATCACAAGGAGGGTGGTGTTGAATGCATATCGGATGTTCCTCAGCCTGAGAAAGAGAAAGAGGCATCTTATGGAGAAAGACAAAAACAACAAAAAGCTTAGCAGCTTGCTTAATTTGCTACAGGTAATTTTGTAAGAAATCCTGTTTACAGGTGGCCCTTGGGCTTTTTGCTGTTCCTGTTTTGGTAAAGACAGTGCACCTTAGACGTCCCTCCCATCTTGCCAAGGACTGTGTTGAAGTTATGGTATAGTTAATGGGATAGGTGGAATACCTATATTGCATGTTTCTCTTGTTCCAGGTACTGTCATTTCAGACTAGAATAGACAATGAAGTCATACTGAGAGTTGTTTTCTTAATGACAGTCTAGCTCCAATACTTTCTGCTTTGATTTGGTGTATTGGCTATTTTATACTTAGTAGGATTGGTAACAGGCTGGAGGACCTTTGCAGGAGCTGATGAATAAGGTTCTCTTTTTTGGTTGAAACCTTGCCTTTAATGTTGGGAAATTACTCAATAAACATAAATGGTCTTCACTTTTGCAGTACTGCAAGCACTGGGGTTTTGGGTTTGGGTTTTTTTTTACACTGTATATTTAAATGGGATTATTGAGTCTTTAAGATGCTAATCATCTTGTCCTCTTTCCGTCAAGCAAAAACTTAGGCAGTTGTCTAAGTCCCACTTTCCCAGTGTCTGACCAAGGGAAGAAAGGAAAGCTTCATACATAACGTGCCCAAGACTGGTTTAATTTTTCCAAGAGTCCTTGTTTGGATTTTTTTGCAAACTTTATCACTGCACTATACCACACTGCCTATTTGGGCTATGAGGCAGTTACTGGCCTGTTGCAGAGGTTCTCAATCCTTTAAAAATGACCCAGGAACGAAGAACTTGTTTAGGATTCCTTGCTATGGCAACAGGCTGTTTTATGCTTCTAGCATTTACAGTGCACAAAAATGGTTTTCTTAAAGGAAACACTAGGTTCTTACTCCAAGGGAGCTGCTCTTTCTCCTTTTGCCTGCACTTCCCACTAAAAGGGCTGGAGAAGACAGGAAGAGCACAATCTTTAACTGAATAGGAGAAGGACAATCTCAAATTGCTCATTCAGACTCTCTTAAACTGTCACCAAGGACTGAATGCACACGGCTTTCCACCGATTTCGGAGAATTTTTGCCCATTCTGCTGAGGGTATTTGAAACTTCAACTTTAAAATGAAATTTAGAATCATACAAATGCTTAAAGTTTTTATGCAATGTCTTTGAATTGCTAAAAACTTTTAGGAGCTTCACAAAATCTAAATCTGACCCTTATTTTTCTATTGTAATTCTGAATGACCAAGATCATCTGCATTCATGTTTTTCTCTTACGAATTGTAACTTCATTACTCAGTCATCTGCTAGGAAGGCATAATATCTAGCCCTTGATTGTTAGTGTCATCAAAAGTTCTCTTTTTCTTCAGGATGGAAAAATAAAACACTGACAACCCTCTGCCTTAAGAAATAAGCTATACTATGTTTATCTCTGTATTATTCAACAATTATTGCAAAAGTAAATAGAATGATTTTCCTCAAAAGCCATTCAAGGTAGCCAGGAGCTCCTGACCTTGTCAGTGGGTATGACTTACTTTCGTAAGTGCTGCTTTGCTGCTGGAATGCCAGCCATGTCTTCATTTAGCAAGTACTTCTTAGCACCTAGGCAGTAACTTTCAATGTATTCTGACCAGTGCAGCTGACGAACATCAAAGTTGTATAACTGGGATTTAAAGACAAAGAGCAGAAGTTAGATGCTAGAGTTCAAAACAAGTTCACTTCTTCACATCAATTCTTCATTGACCTCCGTTCCTGACAAGGCCCTTTCTCTGAAGTTCATAAAGCCACCAGGTTTCCAAGAAGAAATGGGCACTAACAGACTATATTTCACAGCTGTCAATTAATGTCTTACCCAGCTGAGAATTTGGATAAAGCAAGCAGGAATTTAGTGCTACCTGGCAGAAAATAAAAAGATAAGTTTGTCTTTCAGGTGGCAATTTTTGCATAAATACATGTATTTGTACACCCAGGTAAACAGATTCATCTGAAAACCTCCATGCAGTTTTTAATGTGTCACTGGAATTATGTATAAATAAATGAATTGGACATTGAATCAACAAGTGCTTCTGCATCAGTATTACTCTGTGTTGTGCTGCATTCTCTCTCAGCATCTAGGTTGACAGAAGTCCAAGAAATGGGTTACTCCAGTGTTTGGCATCAAAAATTCTCATTGTAGAGCCAATTACCCCAGACAATTTCAAATGCTGATATTAGAAAAATTGTTAGCAAGATCTCAGGTGGCTGCCTGTCTATTACAGAAAAAAAAGAATTGTAAAGAGAAAGAGGTCATCTTGTAGAGAATTTTTTTTTTTTTTAAATGAATGAGTGAAGTGAATGGCATTTCTTACTTACAGGGTCCTAAAAGGGAAGATACTCAGAAAAACACGTTCCTTTCACCCCCTGCCAATCCAGGCCATATGCTTTGCACAAGAGCTTTGGTATCGGACCAGCAATAACTTGAGCAGAGAGGGGTTAGCTAACTATGCCTAATACAGAGGGTTAGCTACTCTGCAGATCCCAATGTGTCTGTTAAGATATGTATAAAGATCTATGCTGCCCATAAACTATCTATCTTGAATACTGCTTACAATGTAGTGCATCTCACCAAGTTCTCATAAACAGCTTGGTAAGACTAAAACACTGTCTAGCTTGCACTGAAATCCTTGATGCTCCTTTTATCTCTTTTTTTTAATTTTTCTTCCTCAGAACTAGCTCCTATTGTACCATCTAGGTTCCCTCTACATCTGCTGTAGTCACAGCAGTGCCACTGCCCGTGCACTCCCTCTGCAGACTGGGGAAGAATATTCTTGACACTACTACCAGGAGTCTTTGAGAATTTAATGATGTGAGTGAGGCCAGTTTGATGTGAATGCCGAAGTATCTCTTTGCAAGGAGATACTGACCAAACATGCATTCAAGCTTATCACAAATCTGCTCTTTGTATTCCTTCAGTCTTTAAGTTACAATCCCATTCTTAAGGAGTAGTATTTCAAACCTATAAAGACTGGAACAAAGCTTGACATCCTGAAAATTAATTGCTCTTTGGGGACTTAAATAAAATAGGACTTTTTTTTTCATATTGTCCAGGATAAAACACTATGTGTTAACTAAATTTCTGCATGCAGTGCCCATTAAAACCCATGTGGATCAAAATGTCAAAATCAAAATTTCAAGTAATTTCATCTAGATCACCCACCACAGCTGTCCTGTTAACTGGAAAGACTTCAGTGACTGACCTGACTCAGAAGAAAGAGCAATACACCTCAGGAGAAAACATTCTCCTATTATAAACAGAAGGTTCCTGATAAGTTATTTAATAAAACAAGGAGAGAATAAATTATTTTAGGTTAAAGTCAATTCCAGTCATCTAGGCAGATGTCATTCAAAAGCTCAACCATACACCAAAAATAAGTGCTGCAGATGAACATAACTGAAGATTATCAACCCATATTAAGGACATACTTACCTTTTTGTCCTCTGTGTTAAGGTGACTCATTAACATATTCATATTATCTGAAGACCAGTCCCAGGACTGGGTGGAGAAATACTGCAGGAGCATCATAGACTTGTGCAGTCGATTGATAATCTTCATCATTCTGAAACACAGGAGGAGTGTCAGAGGTGGACAGGAAGTTTGACCTTATGCAAAAGCTGTCGGTTTGCTCTGTAGGTGTTTTCACCAAACCACAAGAATAGGCATTGCAATTCCTGATGAGCCCTGCACTGGTGCTCACCAGGCTGAGAACTTGCTCAGCAAGTCTAACTGCTCCAGCTGTGTCTTAAGTGTACACTTACTCAGCTTTTATTGTTGGCTGGAACATGGGTGCAAACATGCATTTCCCAGGGCAGGAATGATGCCTAACTTACTGGCCCGAACTAAACTAGGGTTGGAGGCCATATCTACATCATGTACCACGTGTGAGGTGAAGAGCCCATCTGAACTAGTATGAACACAGCAGATTCCAAAACTGCAAAGGTGTATTGCTTGCCCACCAAGGTGGATAATTCTCTTTCTACCACACAAATACTCTTCTGTTCTCAAGCCTGAGTTGGCTCCCAAAGCAAGACTCTGATTTTTGGAGTTAGCTCCAGCACAGAGGTGACTGCATCTGCAGCGTGGACAAGCTCTGAAGTCAATTGCTCAACTTTAGTTTTCAGATAATGGCATGATTTTTGTGCCTTTGGGCTTCTTTGATCTCTCTCTAAAAAAAAATAAAATAAAAAAAATTTTGTTTTTCTTAAAGGCCCTTCCTCTCCCTGGGTAATATAGTGGCATTTTGGAGGGTTATTTTGTGTCCTTCCTTATACAGGAAGGGTCCGATAGCATGTACTCCTGGTTGATAACCTTGAAAATCATCCAGTACGTCAGCTTTTTTTTTGTGTGCATGTATGTATAATTGTCTGAATGTCTTCCTGGCTCATGCATGTCCTGATAAAGATGAAAGCTGCTTCAGGGGCATTGCTGTTAAACAGGGACTTTGGAAATGTAGGTTCAGGTCTCTCATGTGTCTTGGCCTTGTTTTATTATTCATTTTTTTATATAAAAGGGAATGACAGTAATGCTGTCCTACCTTGCAGGATTATCTTACAGTTGTCCCAATGGTCATGAGTACAAAAGGCCTCTGGGAGGCAGTTGTTTTAAAGTGTGATGTACAGTGCTCAGTCAATTTTGAGAGAACACCACGTTCTCTCAGACTGGATAAGGGCACGAGAAAGCATTAAAAGGCCGATTTCTGTGGAAAACAGAGCTGTTTTCATGAGAAATTTTGAGCTGCCCAGAGGGTAACACAGTTGCTGTGACAAATAAAAAGCGGCAGTCTGGGAAAGAATGGTGCCAGGCTGGCCTCTCCCTGTGCAGATGTGACTGCCACAACGATAAGCACTAAGCACAGCAGAAAAAGACACAATGAGTACATCAATTCAGAGGAGAACTGCGCAGCTTACCCAAAGTGAATTAAAAGAGCGCTAAAACCTTACATAGGCACTCCTACTCAGAAATAAAGTGGCTTTCATTTTAGAAGAAAAACAAACCATCAGATTAAAGGAACCTTCATTCTGAATAATTATGTGCATATTGATTGAATGCAGTTTATCTAAACTACTTTGAAATTACTTCAGATTAATCTTCCTGATTGTGCCTGTGTAGGCACTATGGGGCAAAGCTTTGTGAATATTTTAATACCATTTAGGAATTTGGGAAACGAAGTATATGGCTAGATTGCAAAGATCTGCAGTTGCCCCTCAAACTGGCTCCCCAAAAGCCATCAATATCTTTAAAGTGCTTAGGGTTAAATGGAATGCATCAGAAAAAAATGGTAAGAGAATCAACTATGTGTCCCTACTTATGTTTTGAAAATAGGCTGTCCGCCTGGCCTCCTGTCAATGTGGGCAGAATAAGTTCTGACTGTAGATCTAACCCAAAGCAACATATCCAAGTGGCCAGAAGCAAGGGTAAAAAAGAGAAATTAAGCATCTAAAGAGGTACGTATGAAAACTGTGTTTCATGCTAACTGATTGAGCTAAAATGTTGTGAACACATTCAAATTATTTACTAATGTGGATGAAGGAATGGTCCACTGAAAAACATCAACCAAGTAGGAACATGCTTTTCTGCAGCCTCTGAGAGGCTATGGGAAAAAGATTTATTATAGAAAATCTCACTCTCCACTGTGGAGGGATTAAGAGGAAAAAATCAAGTATTAGCTGTCACTTGATAGCCTTATTAGTTACACTTCAGAAATGTGTCTTGTCTTCTAGAAAACTGTTTACAGCAATGATTTCTTTACTTGCTCCTATACTGAGCCTTGCATGAACAGATTCTCAGGTGCGACAGATTGCTCCAAGAGATGATATAAAACACATTATTTTCTAAGTCATGGATAGATGTGCAGTAATAACGTTAAGAAATTTAGGGCAGTCTTCCTAGTCATCTGGCAATTTATGTGAAATGAGCTAACACTTAAAAGTAAGCTTTTCAGGAGAGGCAGTATACACAGGTCTAAAGCTGAAGGAGATGTCTCTTGTACCTACTCTTTGGTAGATGGGGTACTGCGTGTGATAACTACACGAGGAACTCCAACTGAGTTCCCCCCAAGTACCCTGCAATTCAAATTACTGAAGGGCATAGGCTGGTCCTGAATAAACAGTAGACTTGTGAAACCATAAGCAGTTCCCAGATAACCTATTGTATATAATAACCCATCACCTTATGATGAGTTGAGTACAGACACAGTAGAGAACTGAAATCTGAGTCTTGGTCCTGGCAAAGAAGCTTCTCCTTTCTGCTTGCAAGTGTGGGATAGGGTCATGGATAGAATTCAAGATACTGCCATGAAGATGGCTTGTACTTCAGTGGATGGGAGTGACAAGTGGGAAGACAGTTAAGCCTTGGTGCTCTGTTTGAAGCAGAGGGAAAAATTAAAGGGAAACATTAAAGCGGGTCAGTGACATATTCAACTTTTTTTATTTGAATGTGGTTTACTGCCCTTAGAGGATAAAGGCCTGATATTTAGGTAGTTGTGAAAAAAAAAAAAAAAAAAAAAAAAAAAANATGCTTTCTACCACATTGCCGCAGTACCTGGATTAGCTTAAGTAGCACATAAAAAGAAAAGGGGAATTATATTTTAAAAAAGAAAAAAGGACTCAGTGAACACACAAGTTCATTGCTTTGCTGTGTTTGCTCCGGTCAGAAATCTAAAAATTCAGATGAAAAGATCTTTCTCAGCATGAGTTCATGCTGAGCTCTATTTGAATTTTAAGTACAGTATTGCAGCCAATGTCCATTGGCTACCTAAGCCAATCAACTTTACGAAAAGAAATGTCAATTGTAATGGTAATGCCAATATCTTACTGCTGCGTGTTTTAACATAGTTTGGAGGCTATTCTTGCTCATATTCAGTTAACCTCTATTGCTAGGGTAATTGTTGCTTCCTGGATAACTGGAAGTCTCTTTATGGACCAATTTGCGTCTGTAGCAGAATGTCTGAGAGAAATCAGAGCAATACATCAGCCAGGGATGTCCCTGCAAACAGCTGAAGCCAGCTTTATAACAAGCAGAAAAGCACAGAGCAGCTGACATGGAACACAGTGCTGGCATACTGCTCTTGTGTTGCACAACAAATTCTCCTCTGTGATGGCAGGCAGTAAAAGAGGACGTTGGCTGAGCGATGTTATTTACACCAGGATTCCTTCCACATGGGACATGTGTGCCTGTGTTCTTCCTAGCCATGACACTGCCAAAGCTCAAATACCAATTGTAATGGTAAACCATCCTCGTAAATACAATTCAGAATTTATTCATACCCAGAAACAACTGCTTCCTAGATTTCAGGGCCACTGCTGGCAACTGCTAATTACGCATCTGGTTTATGGGAAAAAAAAATTAGAATGTTCTAAACGTTGCCAGTCTCAAGTCCTTAAGCAAGCTTGAGTCTTTACTCATGACAGATAGAAGCAATCACATCAGCAAAGTTGCAACAGTAGAAATCTTGCTATACAGAGGACAACATAAATAGCATTCCTCTCCTGCTGCCTTGGGAACCTCTGAAGCTTGTAAAGCTGAATTTAAAACATGTGCTGCCCCCCAGGTACTGGAAATGGTGGGAACCCTACGCTATGCTTCACTACAGCCCTGTGGTTCCTTTTCTTTTTGAGCAATCTCCTCAAAACAAGGAAATGAGAAGATGACCAGGGACTCCAGGCTGAGGCAGCCAGTTCTCAGAACTTGTTAGAGCTCTGCTCTGCATAATGGTGGCAGGTGTGCAGAAGGCTGAAGGCATGTGGTTTCTTACCTGGGTTTTCTGCCCGTGAGCCTCATGTACAGGTCATAGAGTATGGCCGGCGCCTTGTGACTGACAGTTATCCAGTACTGGTTTATCAAGTAGTTGGACGTCAAGTGAGCGTTGGGCGTTCGGAAGGCCTGCTCCAGCGGGTTCCTTTTGAATGTGGACATGACGTACTGCTCTGTAAGGGAACAAGCATTTTACTTAAAACCAGGCACTTAATTTCAGTTGAGTTGGGCACAACCATACCAACATGCTGCAGTAAAGCCCAAGTTATGGTGCTGCTTAACACATTCTGCAAATTATGGCACTAGGGCTTGGACAAAATCATCTCATGGTCCCTTCTGGCATTAAAATTGATGACTCCATCTATTGCTTATTTGAAACACAATCTGACTCTAGACGTAATAGCAGCAGACAAACTTCCGTAGCAAAACACCAAAATGTAATGGAGGAAAACCAGGCAGCTGTAGCCTGAAATGCTTCAAACCAAGGAACTGCAGTTCTGCTGTCACCTGCAGTAGATGTAGAAGAAGTTGCTAAGTGTTAACATATCTTCAGATCACTGAAAGCAAACTTTGATCTGCTAGCATAAAACAAAAATGACATTTCTAATTTCTAATCAAATTTTCAAAAGGGCTGATGTCAGTATTAGTCTGAGTCAGGAACAGGTTGCTTACACATGTAGGGGGCTGTTTGTAGAAAGACTTCATTATATCCTTTCAAACCACATCTGACCCACAACACCAAATACCTCAGCCTGTTTTCAGAGGAGCTCTGGATGCAGTAAAGCATCAAATTGTCTTGCATCCTTAATTTGAAAATTAATGATAGGGTGGTAGTCTTTCATTCCCTTTGCATGCTAAGGCACAAAATATGTTGGGCCTGATTCTGAGCCCCTGCAATGGCACAGTGCCACAGAAGTGGCATCTAGATGTGCATATCTGGGGCATTTGCATATTGTAGAGGCTTAATAGAATTGCAGTAGTTGAATACAAGACTATCATCCTAGGGACTGATAAACAGATGGTGCTCCTATTCTTGAGCACAACAAAGAAGAATATGTGGGCTTTTTTTACTTTTTAAAAAATGAATTGGAGAGTTATGACGTCAATCTGTGCTCATACTATAGTTTACTCTCTAAGCTTATGTTACAAATACAAAATCAGATGAGAATTTGCAAGTCACAAGAAACATCCAGATCATCCCTAGATAAGCAGATTCCAATCTGTATCATGTATCTGTAGTTGGCTCATTACTGCACTTCCAGTAGTGATTTTTGCTGTACTTGTTCTAAGTAACAACAACTACAGGAGACTTGTTAGCCACTTAGCTGCTAAGTTGGGACAACAAAGACTTTTAAAATAGTACAATTTAGTTTCAGTGAAAGTTCATTGTTAATTTTTGTGTCCCTTATGCTGCAAGTTTAATGACTGAGGACCAGTTCTCCTGAAACTCATCTTAGATCTGAATAGTTAAACCTGACTGCCATCCCTTCTGTTTCACGTAGCCACACTGCAATGATGTGGTTATCTTGTGGTCATCTTATGGGCTGCAGTATGGAAATCCTATCCTTTGCAGCATGTTCTCTCAAAATGGCAAGGATTAGCAAAGAACTCCTATTTAAACTTTCCCATGTACTTGTGCCTGGCAGGGAGGGGTCACTGGAGCAGTTTTCCTGAAGATTTGGAAAGGTGTTTACTCCTGGCAGGGCACTGGCGATCAAATGTTTGTGATGGACTACTGGGAAGGAAGCCACTGTCTCCTGGCCCAGCTCTTGGCACGGTTTGTGTCTGTCTAAGCAGTGCGTGAGGACTTCCTTTCCTCTGTGTTATCAGCACGGGCATTTACTATGATTATACTGTGACAAAGCCCTAGCTGGCTTAAATATAGACAGATCTGCTCCCAGTTTGGAGAGGGCTTTATATCTAGCTCATAGATCAGGAAAGCAATCCCACGAACTCTGCTGCTTTTCCCTGTAAGGAAGTTTCTCCAAGAGACACTTTAAATCCAAGTTTACTTACAAACTCTCATCTGCTTATCAATATTTAAGTTTATTTGGTTTAATTCAGTCACTTCATTTCCTAATGGAAACCTGTTAGTTCAACTGGGAACCATTGATATTTTGGAATTGTGACAGTTTTGATATTGGCTGCAGCACACGTTTATGGCTCTGTTTTTTTCAAATCCTGATGTTAATATAATGCAAATCTAGTTTTCAGCTGTAAACTGGTTAAGAAGGTTTCCCTTTGGGAACACGTTAAAGACATTACTACTACTCTTTGCATTTTTTGGCATCTTTGGTCAGGATAGCAAGAAAGAACTAATCAGTAAGTGGAAAATGCAGCCCTTGTCATTTCAGACCATCAGCCATATACACCAAATTCACACAAATCTTCAACACCCTTATAATCTTGGTTACTTAAGGCTTGCAGAGGAAAATGCAGGTGTAGTAAAGCAGCTGCAGTATTATGCTGTGATATTACTCGATGTGAGAAGCACGTACGTCAAGAGCAGATGAGACATCTACTGAAAACTAAAGAAAAATTCCGAAAGTCAGGAATGGAAACATCTTTGTTTTAAAATGCACATACAAAGACAGTGAGACCAACCTGATAGACTTACTGTAAGGAAGTCAGGAAAACACCAGTTTTGCATAACTTGGAACAGTTAATGCTACGCTTGTTTTCTTTATGAACATCCCTAATTTCTGGGAAGTTTTGAACTTCGCAAGCGTAGCAAGTCTCTTATGCTATAAGAGTTTGTTTTGGAGAGACACAGAAAGAATCAGAGAGATGGGTCAGGCAGGCAGAGAACCCCAAACCAGAAACATATCACCTCTAGGAGCTACTGAAACGACTTAGCGGGTGGATGATCTTTCCCCTCCGACCACAGCACAAAAACACAGCAGCAAATTCTACAACTCAAAGGCAGAGGGAGAATCAGACACCAGTCTCGCCTATATAGACTGTCAAGGATAAATTGAAATTAAGTTTTCCCACACTGAACACCATTTTAAAACCTTTAAGGTTTTAAAGGTTTTAAGGTTTAAGGTTTAGTTTTGAGCAGAATTGCAAAATATACTTCACAAAGTCAGACTTGCAAGACTTACATTGCAGCAAACAAGAATATGCTGCTTCAGATTAATACTCAGTTGTCTGACCACATTTTTGTAACAGGAGGGAGAATAACAAGAAAGTAAGAAAAAATCCCAAGACATAGCATCATTTGGAAAAGAAATAAATCAGTTCAGGTTCCTTTTCACACTAGAGGTTTGTCTGTATTTGGAGATCTGTGGAATAAACTGGTTTGCAATGGATGTTTAAGCTCTCAAGTAGACTTAAATTTTTCAAATAATTCTCTTCTAGGCCTGTTTCTCCTCCATCCTTCCAAGCTCATCACCTTTGTACTCAAAATGCCCCATCTCAGTCACTTCTGTTCCCTACCCAGGGGATCATCCTCAGCCAACTCCAGTCTCAATTTCTGTGTTTGATCTTTCTCTCCTTTCCTCCTCTCCTCCCAAAAAATCCCTACTCTGTTGTGTTCCTACAGCTAGTCCCAGTGTAAGTCTCCCTAACCAGATAGCCCAGGTCCTGCCCTCTGCAAACCCCATGTTTGATTTGCACTAAAACACTCAGTCCCATGCCAGATGACCCCCATTTCCCACCCTTGTTTCTCATCAGCTTCCAGTCTCGCTCTCACAACGCTCCACCTTGATAATTGCTACAGACCCTGTGACAGTCCAGGCTCCCCAGACTCCTTGAACAAACTCTCTTCCCCTCTGCTGATCCTGTGTCTCCTGAATGTTTGCATCAAACAGCTTCTTTCATGTTGGGGAAAAAGAAAAATTCTGAAAAAGCTGAAAAAACACTGGAGGTAGAGACCTGGCCTCAAGAATTTTAGTGTGAAAGGTGAAGGTTAGCAGAGCTAAACACAGCTGGAAAAGGGGTTTCGAAAAGAGAAGGTAACAACTTCAGTAGCAGATGCTGCCCATTGCAAAGGAAGGAACTGGCGGGTGAAGTTCAGTCCTTCTGTGCAGGGGCTGGACTACTCAGTGGTAGCTCTTATTTAAGAGACATCATGGCTCTGAAAGCCCTGTTGGAAGTGCATGCCATGAGACTGTCTGCCTAGAAGCCAAATAATAGTGAGTAGACAGAGAAAGTAATACGAATGGGTTGAGAAAGTCTGTCATATATATATCAAGAAGACTTTAGAACTGTGTGTATTTACCAAAAACAAACTGGTAGAAGGCTGTATTGAGACTTCAAACTGGATGGCTGCAGTCGTAACATCCTAATGCAATAAACTTTCCCAAGCTCATTTCTTAAACCATGCAACATCTTTAAGGGCAAAATTTTGCTCTTCGATACTCTATCCTAATTCATTAATCTATACCAAATACCTTCTGCAGCCTGCTGCTGTCATGAAAACTGTGGATACAACATGTGGCAGAAAGAGCTCCACAGTGTCACCCAAGGAGAAAATTTTGCCTTCAGTCCCACCATGCAGCTGAACTGCTTATGCAAGCTTCTGCTGCACTCAGATGATTTCATTGCTAAATCCACAGCTATGAGCAAATTAACAGAATAAGATCAGTTACAATGCATTGCTGTTTTCATCAGTACAATTACACTGAGAATGGGTTAAGAAAGGCAAACCTCAGGTAGTAGTGTTATGGTTGCTGTTGTCTGAAGTAGCAGCCTGTGAAGAGCTTTGTATTTACTCCTGTGAAGATGCCACAGAAGATCTGACTTTGCATGTTAGGAAGATTGGCTGCATTTTCCAACAATTATCTACGAAGCCTCACCTCTTCTCTCAGACTGTGACAAACCACATCATTAGGTCTCTCATTAAAAAAATGTCAGGAACTTGGTGTGATTTTCTTACTGCTCAGCCAATTGCTGAAACCTCTTCCCTGCTAGATCATAGAATGGTTAGAGTTGGAAGGGAACTTAAACATCATCTAGTTCCAACCCTCCTGCCATGGGCAGGGACACCTTCCACTACAGCAGGTTGCTCAAAGCACCATCCAATCTGGCCTTGAACACTTGCAAGGATGGGGCAACCACAACTTCCCCGGGCAACCTGTTCCAGTGTCTCACCACCCTCAGAGTAAAGAATTTCTTGCTAATGTCTCATCTAAATCTACCCTGTTCCAGTTTAAAACCATTGCCCCTCATCCTACTGCTACACTCCCTGATAAAGAGTCTCTCCCCATCTTTTCTGTAGGCCCCCTTCATGTACTGGAAGGCCGCTATAAGGTCTCCCTGGAGCCTTCTCTTCTCCAGGCTGAACAACCCCAACTCTCTCAGCCTGTCTTCACAGGAGAGGTGGTCTAGCCCTCTGATCATCTTTGCGGCCTCCTCTGGACTCGCTCTGACAGGTCCACATGCTTCTTATGTTAGGGGCCCCAAAGCTGAACACAGTACTGCAGGTGGGGTCTCACCAGAGCAGAGTAGACCAGGAGGATCACCTCCCTCGACCTGCTCACTTGATCAAATGTGATGGTAGGATATTAGTAGGATTTTCAGACAAGCCTTGTTCTGCAAATGCAATTATGGTCTGATTCTTTGCTAACTTACAGTTTGCCAATTAAATAATGCAAAGACAAGTGCAAAGCAAAGGCTGAGAGGTGAAACACCACTGTAGTGATTTGCCAGCATCCTGTATTTAAAGCACAAAGATATGAATTAATGTGTAACAGAAAGTGAATCAGGCCCCGTACTTCTGTGTATGAATGTACTGACTGTATGCGTTATTTCTGCTGCTTGGCTTCAGCATGAGTTTTCCACTGTAAGGGTGTCAGGATTTGTCTCCCTTTCTTTTCACCCCTGCCTCAGAAACATATCCACTTGAAGAAAAGTCAGCCATGAAAATAATTTGAAGTCTTCCACTCAAAAAATTCAGGACCAAAAGGCAAACTATTCTTGAAGCACACCTGACATTTCAAGGTTTGCCTTCTCAAGTCTACACCAATTATTTCTGTTTACAATTTTCTTCAGAGAAAGAGGAAAAAAGGCTACTTTACTTCCATAATATACTAATTTTCATTCACTATTAAGGTTCTCCAAGTGCTTTCAAAGCACAAAAAAACCCCCCAAACCCAGAAAAGCTTCTTATTCAGAAAAGAAAGATGCCCTGTGTACAGTTACGTAGAGCATCTTCTCATAAAATTAAGGACTGGTTCTCTATTCCTTTTTCCACCATTTAATACCTCAGTGTGGCAAAGCACATACTTTGCTGGGTTGTGATTACACCCACAATGAAAACTGAATAAATGCTTTCCTCAGCTGAATGCCCAGTACCAGGAGCTTTTGCTCACAGGACCCTCACCAACTGCAGCTGGGCCTCCCACACGCAGTTTGAATGGCAGATGCTGAATGCCACCTAAATATAGGAAACCACCTTTTCAAAGCCTGGCTGAGGAATGCTATTGATGTTTGACATGTTCTAGGTTTAAATTAGACCTTACCCATTTCTCCCCAGAAGAAAGGGTTGATTCCACCCGTTGTGCAGTTGTACACCAACAGGTTTTTTGGTCTGGAAAAGAGAAAGAAAAATTATTTTAAGACATGAAGAGAAGTACCCAAAGCTTTATTAATGAAGCATGAAAGCCAACAGCCCAAGAAACAGTAACATCAGCTCATAAAAAAAAATGCAGAAAAGGTCATTTTTCATAAATATGAAAATATATTATAAAACCATGATTTTTAAAATAAGATTCAGTCAGATTCTGGAAAGCGTATGAAGTTAATAAATACAGATGGGGTTAAAGAAAAATCACCCATATATCACGTATCAAAAATTACAAAAACAATAAGGAAAGCATGCATACTGACAAATTTCTGATTTATGTTTTTTTAATAGTTTCTCTTAGTATACTGTAAATAATTGGCCCAAGCCAACCTCAGGGACCCATTGTGTATTTTGCAATCATTTACTTAATCAATATGATTTGTGTTACTTTTAAACTCCATTTGTCAATCCATTTCAACAAAATTCTCATTTTAATACCAAATAAAGCTTGGTTGTTACTTGCTCGTGGAACTAAACATAGATCATACTGGTTTTATTTCTTCCTTTGATACAAGGCAAGGATTAGTCAAAACAGCTTTTTTGATCTAAGCCTGCCTTGCCAAGGGTGCAAGTGATACCATCAAGACAGCATTTTTCTTACTCTGCATTAGCAACTGAAGCCATCTGCCAAAATGCTAGAAGAGGTGAGACTTGGCCTTGAACAGCAGATAGCAGCTTGGCTGGATACAGCATCTCAGTGCTCCTAGGGTGCCTGTGGCATTCAGAGCCTTTCTCCACTGGAGGAACCTGCCTATGAGGAACTTTTCTTTTCAAAACTCTGATGACTGAAGAGACCAGGAGATAGAACCCCTAAACCCGGGACAGCAAATCTCGCACGGTAATAGTTGAAAACTGCATTTGGATACTGCACAGTTTTAATGGTGCTTTTTTTAATAACACTTTGAAATCATGGTACTTGACTGTACATTATTATCATTATTACTAATCCCTAGCAGACTTCTAGGGATGGTTAGGACTAATAGACATGTATCAAGCTCCAAATCCACGATCTCCTGTAACTCTTAATTACTGAGTAGAAGCCTGATAGAGTGTTAAACATGAAAATGGACAGTAGTGCTTAATGTGGGGAAACTCGGCATTATGGAAATCAATATGGCAACTCACTAAAGACTAAATCTGTAATATGTGCCCATGTAGAAAACTCACCTAGTGCTGAGCCATGTACACAGCCTTTTGCAAAGTGCACTTAAGTTACAGCACAGCCAGCCACTTACTCCAGTGGGCCAGGCCCATTAAACACCAATGAAGAGGATTTCTCCATTCTCCCAGCTACCAGTGAAGAGTCTCTCCCTGTTGATTTTTTTCCATTCTCCACCCTCCAGCTGAGTTGGTGACCATGGTAGAGCGTAGAGCTTCTACACTGTGTAATGAAGATTGCAATTCTCTGCTAAGTTTTAGAATCTAATTTCCCTCAGTAATGTCACCTGCCCTGAAGGATACTGACTTTCTAATTAGATGATTTGGAAAAAAAAAAATAGAAAAATTTAAGCCATACATGCTATTCTTCAAGAAAGGACCTAAACCCAAAACTGTCTCAGAAAATTAAATTTCTAGAACGCTCAGGCTCCTGTTCCTATTTTTTGGCTTACAGATCGCTAACCTTAGGGTTGTGCCTACCTATACAAAGCTTTAAATCAAGTTCTGCAATTGCTCCTTTAGGCTAATAATTATTTGTGTGGGAACCAGATTAAAAGCATGTATCTTTTGCCAATGAAAAGTCAGAAAAAATGGCACTTCTCCTACCATGGCCAGAGGCAGGAAGGTATCTACCTGCGTGCTGATATACTGCTCATCAGCACTTGTTCATCTCCTCTTCCAGCTTTATGGACAGGCCATAGCTCTCTTCATCTCTGAGATGGAGAGATGGAGAGGAAAATACATAAGAGGAAACTATTTATTTTTCCCAGACCGTGCTGCTTTGTCTGTTGCTGATGCAGGGGGACAAAATGATGAGAAAAATAAATCTAAAGAGCTGGTGAGCTGCCTTTTAAGATCTTTTTAGGATCCCTGCATTTAGGTTACTGTATGCAGCTGTTCTCTACCCTCAGCTCAGACGGCTTACTCTGTCTTTCAAAGTAAAATATTGCTGCCTTTTATTTGCCTGATATTGATTTCTCAGAGTTGCACAAACCTCCAGAATAATTCATGTGGTTTACTCTGTAGCACTTCCTAACTAATGAATAAAGGTCACAGCCAGAGGTTCACAGAAGATCTTGAAACCTTAATGTCACTTATGCATACCCTTCTCAACAACACGAAGAATGGGCTTTTTTTAGATCATCTTCCCTAGCATATGAGCCCATCATATATTTATACTGTGCTGTGTTTTCCAAGGAAAACACAAAGAGTGTTTTCACCAAGAAAACTTTAGAAGCCACTTGTAAAGCAACTCAGTGTAGCTGCCGGAGCAAGGAGGCCCCCAAAACAGCTGCTGTGAAGCTGCAGTAAAGCTCTCGGACTTCAGAAAAGTGACTTCTGAGATAGACTTGTCAGCTGAGCTTACGCTGTACTGAGAAACAGGTCTCACCTGCAGCTTTAGAGATTTCCTAACTCTAAAGCCTGCCTTTATTGCTTCTGCTACACTTTTAGTCCTTGCCAACCAGGAGAAGAAAGCATGAACCAGAAAATGAGTCAACAACGTTCTTGCACAGGTTTTTAATTAGCTTCTAGTTCCCTTTAAAATCCTGGTGCAGGCACTAAATGCCCAAGTCCATCAGAAAGAGGAGTGCCTTCCCACCTGTGCACAGCAGTGTACCACCCAGCCGCAAGGGTGAGGTTGATGGCGACGTCTACTGGAATCATATCTGCCACTGCTTCGTTGTTAGCGATGACGGTTCGCAGAATCCCTTTGCCCGCCTGTGGGACAAAGGAAAAGAGACACTGACAGTAACACCATGGTAAGACTTCATCAGCTTGGAGTGAGGACAGACCGTCACGTTAGCGCTTTTCAAACATGGCACCTGCTGCAGAAGATTATTTGGTTTCTGTGAAAACAAAGATGGACCTCACGTGGATCCCACTGTTCTGCATTTGTAGAGGAAGTCTAAAACATGATGACGTCTGTGCTGCGTATAACAAGAAAAGCTGTGACTCTTAGTTAACTCAAACTGAAAGAAATACCTTAGGAAAGAGATATATTTGAATTTACTGCAGTAGAATTCCCAGTTACATTTTCTTAAATGACCCAGGCAGAGAGAGGTCTGAGTGTCCGTCAAAGAAAATGGTTACTTTGGAAATGACACCAACAGGCTTTTTGAAAAGTTTACTCCCTTTCCTTTGGATGTATTCACACCCTCCTCTTTTCAAAAGCTGTGTCTGTTAAGCACAGAGACACAGTCAAGACATGGCCCCTGCCCTGAAGAGCTCGCCACCCAATGAAAATTGGGAAATGAATGAGTGAAAATATGAAGTACTGACAAACAAAGAGAAGAGGTAGGCAAGAAGAGAAGATTTTCATTTTTCTTGGATTGGAAGCGCATTTGTCAGGGGATCAGGCTCCCCAAAATAGATATATTTATCCTGAATGCTTAACAAGGGATTACCCGATGACCAATTAGTCTTTGGAGGTTCCACAGGAGACACATAGCAACAGATGGCAACAACATGGCAGACTGAATCACAGAGGACAATTCAGCAATATAGAAATGTGGAGGTGAAACAGGGTGAAGGAAGTTCACCTAGTGTGTCAATTATGAGGGCTGAACAGAGCAAATATAACCGCCCCCCGCGCTCCCCCCCAGTGGCAGAGTCAAGGTTACAATCAAGTTATCTAGCATGTGGGGAAAAAAATTACAATGAATTTGAGATAGATCTAGAAGCTCAGGACCCAGTGAAAGATCTGGAAGAATAAAAGTGCTAGCAAAGCAAAGTAAAAAATCTCTCATAATTTAGATCCATGTAAAACCAAAGGGAGGGACCGAGTGAAGGGGCAAAGGAATATGCTCTACAGGTCCATGAATATTTAAAAGTCAGGGCAAAGAACATGTTACAGCCTATTTTTTTTCTTTTCTTCCAACCTGAGACTCCCATTTCACAATGGAATAGCTCTCCAGCTGTGAAAGATGAAGTTTTACTACAGCAACTAGACAGGAAGTGCCCGATTGTGCAAAACCACTTGCCTGAAGTCCACGGAGAAGAAAGATGTGATGAAAAAAAGCATTTAAGATTTGATATTAACTTGTAAAGCACATGCCATTGTTTACTGGTCACTGGTGTATTTTAAGAGACTACATCCCATTTGGGAGGTTTTTATCTGGGATATTTTGTTCTCTTTCTCTTCCTCCTCCTTTCCCCTTCTATAATCAGATGGTTTTGTTACATTTCACAGCTTGCAAGTAAGGGAATACTACTTATGACTGATTTAATTTTCATGAACTAAGACTTTTGAGCAGTCTCATCTCATCCTTGTTGCAGCTGGCAGAGGGATCATAGACAGACAGAGGCAACCATGTAAGCTTCCCCACACGACTCCAAACATCCTCCTCAAACCCACGGCATGCAGTTAACCTCTGCAGCCCTACACTGAACTGCAGTTATGCTTAGACATTAAAACTTTAACTTGCAACATCACAATTTGTTGTTGTTCCTACCACTGATTTTTCAAGGGAAAAAGGAAAAAGAACCGAAGCAGCCAATCAAGCTCAGCTACGAATCTTCCACTGCTGTGAATCCATGCCCACTAGAGACCACTGTATGATCAACTATCACATTTTCACAGGTACACTAAAGACACCTTTTTGAGGTCTTCAAAACTAGAAAGTTTGATGGACATGCTGCCTGTATTCAGAGCAGCATGTGACAGTCATATACGCAGATGAATTAGATATTTTATGTATTCTGTATTTAACAAAGACTTCAGGTTTAAGTGCTTTAAGTTACTTTTTACATTGGAAATGGTTTGGTAATTCTTTATCAGGTATGGCTTCATTTCTGTTTGTAGTTGCTGACTTTCTTCTCTTTAGTGAAACAGAAGCTACTTTAGCTGAAGACTTTGAAACCATTTGTCAGTCTGACATTCCTGGACAGCCTCCCAGCAGAAGCACTTTGGGGCTAGTCGCTATCCAGAACATGAATTAAAACCATGGTTCTGCTCTCCAGCTTCACTGCCTTGCAGGGAGGAAGGTCTTTACGTGTAATATAGAACAGTGAGACAAAATGCCTCAATTACAGTCCAGCAGAAATGTAATTAATTTCATTTTATTTTTCAATCAACAAACAAAGCTTCTCCCCACAGCACCTGGAGCAACTGTAGGCAAAAGAAACATAATGAGACTATCAAGAACAACTTGAACTCCCATACTTCATGAATATTTAAAAGAATTATATCTATTTGTGGAATGATCAGACTCAAATGTTAGAGTGGTGACTGAGGGGAAAAAAAAAAAATCTTTGCAAGGTTTGGAGTTCAGATTCTGCCCAGATGACCCCAAAGATCACCTGAGCCAAATCCGAATCTTGGGGGTGTTCACATAGGATGAGCGTGGGTTAGAAGTTGAAAGTGAATGTTTAAGTATGGGGGCAACCTTAAAAAAAAACATGAACACCAAAACACTTCCCTTTTGCTTTTTCCATGTTTAGTTAAGGCAAATAAAGCTACTTGACTAATAAATACACTTTGAAATACAGTTGGCCGAGAGAGCTGGTTGTCATCACACAACTTCCAGGTAATCAAACTAATGCATAACTCGGATGCTCAAGTGTTAATTTTCAAACTACCAAACAGGAATTACCAATTCACCATATCTAAGCACATTAATTCAAACCACGTATTTTTTTTTTTTCCCCCCTCAGAAGACCAAAAGTCTCTTGGGCTCCCTAATAATAAATACCTTTCACTTCCAAATAACTAGTACAGTCCAACTAAGTTCAGTAGCAACTGGGGATGGTAAAAGACAAACACTGTCTGTCAGCACTGGCAATCCCCCTTTGCTTCTCCACATCACGGGGTCTCTGCTGCCAACAGATGCCAGCCAACACCACTGCCTGTGGGGCCAAAGAGCCGTTGGACACAGACAACAACCTGGTCTCTACACCCTGGACCTACCATCTTTGATCTTTGTCTTCTTGATTAAGTCTTGATATAGTTACATTTCAAATCGTCACAGTTCATCACTGAAGAGCTCAGTGCAGATGGCACAAATTTCATTGTCTCTATTTCATGTACTGAAGAACCTCAGAGCTTCAATCCTGAACCAAAAAATACCATCTCTATTTCAAAACTATTTCAGTACAAGTCAAAGCATTTATATAAAAGGGAAGGGAAGTTATTTACTACAGTGATCCTCGAATCTCAAAATCTTTACTTTCCACAGAGTTTATCTGGAGATAAAGATAGAGGCTGGCATCCGTGTGCAAAACCTGGCTTAAGTGAAACTACCATTAGGTTTGCCGTTGCATTCAGTAAGGCTAGCAGGTTTTTTGCTTTTAAGAATAGAAAATATTAGTTGCTGGTATGAGTGGCAAAAGATAAGCATATAAAATATAAGCCGTAGTGTAAGTTCCTAAAGCAGACACTATGAGAAAAGACCAATAGACGGGCAAAATTTCCAAATACTTAACCATTAGGTGTTTTTTACTTGTTGACAGATTAAAAGAAAAGAAAAAAGGAGGGGGAAAATGCTTTCTAAATGACAAAAGATTTGATTGGCATGTTTTTATATGGCTGAAAGCATATGAAATTGGCTGTTTCATAACACACTGGCATATATACATGTATGACAGCTAGCTGCTGTAATTTGTTACTTAGGTAATTCACTTGTGGGGAATAGAGCGCAATGCAATGGAAATCTTTTGTATAACATCTTTCTTGCAAACTAACTCCGGATAAATTTGTATGACAGACATTTTTAGTGCTCAAAAGTAAACATAAAAAAAAAAGCAAAACTCACAGATATCATTACAAAAGTTAGAACCTGTCACATGAAAATGTAAGGAGTGGATCTGCAAAACTACAGACCCTTTCTTTATCATGATGATGACAAAATGTCATGAAAGAACACAGAAAACAGCACAAGATGCTGGAAGTAGAACAGAGGGAGAGGCAGTACAAGCTTTATGAGCAGTCAACAAGTAAAAGGCTGATAGACAATTATTTTAAAGAAACTGCGAGATGAATAGGACCTAATAACGCCTTGTGAACACAAATGATTCATTTGGGGGCTTTTGAACGTCTCTGTGATGTGTAACCGGGGTTTCAGATAAACGCATTAGCTGGGATATACCCACTAATTTCACTAGTCCTGTGGATTCCAGAAGTAACTGTAAGTTTCTATTTATGCTCTACTTCAAGTACAAATAAGCTTTTTTAACAAGATGATATTTGGATTTTATTCTGTTCTCCTATGATTATAGACTATTAATCCTTTTATACACTGCATCAGGCTGATTGCAATATAGTTTTTACAAAGTAATCAAGTTGGACAAATCATACATGTACAAAAATATCTGCCCATAGCTATACAGCATTATGCATTGACAAACAGACCTAAGGAAGCGATTTGAGTTCACAAAAAAAATAAGCCAGGATAAAAGGTACGCAACTTCACTGTTTTCATCTGTTAAATGGTAATGATTGTTTTCATATTACAGGGAATATTTTATCAAGATATTAATTATTTATCTTATAGCTTTGTTACTTGTCAGTTTGCACATTAGTTATTTACACCAGTGGTAAGCAAGAATATGGTGAGTTATCCACGTGACTGGCAGAGTCTGAATTGATAGTTACACACATTATTTAGGTGTACTCTGCACATGGAGAAATCCTGTATAAAGCAATTGCAAGTGAGATCCAGAATCTTTGTTACTGTGGAGTGGTCACAAGCTATAGCAGTGGACTTGGCAACAATACATATAAAGATAAATGAAAGAATAAATAATGCTGCCTTGTATTGATGGCATGGTAATCTGGCCTGGAAAATTAAGTTCTGATACAAGATTCAAGCTTTGCTATCTGTGAATTACCTTAGTTTCAAGGACACATCTTTTGCCCTTTCTTTGAATATTTGGCCAAATTTGTCCAAAACTTTATTATTTTTTTTTAGAGGTTTTAGAAACTGCAATTCATGTTTACTGAACCAGCAACATGAATACTCCTTCAATGTCCTTTTTTGAGTGCAGCATAAATAGGCAGTCTTCTGGGTCCTACGGGCATATAGATGTATGGCAGGTGCGTGACATCTTTCTATCAGATTTAAAAAATTGCTATGATCCTTTTTTTGCACACAATTTCTAAGTGGAGCTGTAGAGTAACTTTAGAGTTGCTATTTTAGTAACTCTAACTCCACTTTAAGGGGAGCTTAAATAGTAACTAGACATACCGCGACAAATATTCCACTTGTCCCGTTGAAGCTGTCAATCCAACCCTGCAAAAAAGAAGAATGATTACTATTTCTTTCAATGACATGTTGCTTACACAGGCTTCGAAATGGTGAAAGGGCCATAATGCTGTGGTGTAGACAAAGAAGCAACGAGACATCAGTTAAGATGGATGCCAGCCTATCTGGGACAGCTGCCAGGAAGCTAACCAGTACGAAGCACCTAATTGATTTTAAATAGGGGATGCATTGTATGCTACCTCATTCTGTCTGCAACTTACCCACCAACAACAGAATCTAATTTTGTTTTTAGAAACCACTTTCCTATAATAACTCGACTACAGGAACAAACTCTGGCTTTAAACACTACAGTGTCTAGGTGCTGTCACAATTGCTGAAAACAGTCAGCATGTTACATACCCTCTGACATACAACATGCAGATGTCACTGAGACTGATTTGGTTACTCCAGCTAATTTCTAAGGCGACGAAGAAAAAAAAAAAAACCACTCCCCTTTTGAGTCCCATCCTACTTCAGGTCAGGGAAACTGCCACTTGTGGGAACTGGAGTTAAGAGCGGTGACGAGCAATCTAACCCAAAACAGGTTATGACATCTAACAGGGTTTGCTCTGTCTTTCCAAGATGGGGAGCTTGGCCCAGAGTTTCGGCTATATCCCAGCCATCTTTGGCATGCTTTGAGCTGCATGAAAGCCAAAGGTGACTTTATGTTGCCTTTCCAATTTGGCTGCAATGTTAGGGCACACTATGCCTGCCGGTATATTTAGCTTAGTGAATTACTTCAGTCCAAAAGTACAGCTGCATTTAATTACTGAGTGGCTGACATTTGTACGTGAAACAGGCCCATACAAGTGTGACTCCAGTGAATTCAATGACTACCAACATCAGACAGAGATATTAGGTAACTGCACACGACGTTATCAAATGCTTTCAAGGACCATGTGAGGTCTAGGGTGCTCACCAGGACCTCATTGCTAGTCTGACTAGACCATGGAAAGACTCAAACCAGAATGCATCACGGCTACAACCAACTCGCAGACCTCGTGTTTCTCCAGCTAGTACAGAAACTCCCCTGTGTGTCTGTCTGGGCACAATCCTCTGCGTCCAGCATTTTGCACCATTATTGTCCCAGCTCTTGTTATTATTGCTTAAATGTGTTCTTTTCACTTGGAGACAAGACTCTTTCCTGAAGGTGCTGAAGAAGGCTTGCTGTTCTCCTCCAGCACAGGTCCCCCACCTCTTCCACGTGCTTTCCTATGAACTGGAATACCTGTTTCTCAAGCTGACACCGCTATAAGTAGGGAGAGATTCCTGACAGTACTGCAGCTACTGCTGTAGCAAAGGGCTCTTGGCAGGGAATTGCTATGTATTCATGCTTACTGGGAAGGGCTCATGCCAGCTAGCTCCCACGATGGAAGGCCTGATGATAGCAATGTTCAAGTTTCCTTTCTCTTGCTGAATCAGGTATTCTGACAAGGCTTTGGTGTAGGTGTAAGTGTTGGGCCAGTCCCCAAGCAGCTTGGGTGTGATGTCTTGAATGATAGATTCATCCAACCACCTACAGAAAACAAGGAGAACATCATTATCCGCCATGCAGAGAGAATAAAGTCTGAGGCAGGAAGGACCAGTGAGACAGGAATCCTCACCTGAAACAGAGAATAGCAAAGTCACAGTCATTTAAGACAAAGCAAGGAGCAACTGTTTTTTATTTGGAACAGCTCTGCAGGAGAAAAGTTACTTTTGTCTTCAAAGTGCAAAATAACCCTGGTGAGCTTCATCCTATGGTGTTCAGCTCAACTGCAGGTATCTATACAATCTCATTTTAAATCAATCTCTTGTTTAAATCAGTCTGTAACATAAACATAGCCATGGTCTACAGATTCATGGAGCTTTCCAACCTAGCACTCTCAGTAGTTAGTGCTCCTCCTTGGCCAACACAGTCCCTATATACTCTTAAGTACGTTTCAGGAGATTCCTCATAATCTTCAGTTACTGAGTCAAATAGCATTACAAAGGTCTCAAAAGTTAGAACAACATACTACAGGGTTATTAATCCAGTAGCACTATTTACAGTGTTAGACGTTCCTTTCTACTAGTTTTCCACAGCTTGTTCACATAAGAAGTTAGGAAATTGTCAGTGCTAGCTGCTTAAAAAAAAATCAAAAAAACAAACAAACCAAAAAAACCCACTAAGTTTTGTTTTTTTTTTTTTTAGGTATTCAAGTATCTAAGCCATCAGAAGTAGTTACATATATATCTTTAAAAGAGCGGCCCTTAACATGGCAGTGCTGCAGCAGGGGCCTAAGGCTCAAAGGCTCTTCCCTGGCACACCATCAAGGCTTCATTGGTCCTGCCAGCATTTGGGTCTAAAGGACAGGAACTGGCTGTACTTCCAGAGCCCTTGCACATCACTGCCAATTCCCGGCAGGCTTTCAGCAGTCTGGTGTTACACCACAGAATCAAAGATTAACTCCTATAATCCAATTTGTAATTAAGTCAATGGACTTAATAGTTCAGACTGAATGGGCGTGCTCTTCTCAGGGGCATTGCAAGGATCCTTGCTTCACCCCTCTTTATCTTGAATTTCAGAAACAGGTGGAGGTCAAGGGGAGAGGAATAAGGCAAAGGTTATCACACCTGGAGAAGTACTTGCTCATATCAACTTAAAGATGCAAACACCTGATTGCTGAAAAGCACACCGCTTTTCAGATGGCTCTCATTAGACGCAGATGGAAACATTACAGGAAAAATGTTGTATGAGAAAACACTGATACAGTGAAACTGCAAAACAGGGGAGGGTTGAATCCAGTGGATCTCAGTTTTGGAACAAGTTAAAAAGAATCTGAGAGTTTTCAGTACATAGATTATTTTTTTTTAAATAAAAAAAAGCCTTACGGAGGCACAAATATTTTCCTTTGTAACCCTAGTCCCGTGTTTCAGAAACAAGGCAGAAAAATTGTTTAATCATAAAATATGAAGTTGAACTATGCAGAGGCTATAAGCAGCATGCAATATTGACTTAATTTACAAAGCCTGTTTAGGCAGCCATTGAACCCAGCCTCCTCAGGGTCTCAGATAAATTGCCATTGTTTGAATCTGTCGAGTAATTAATTATGAGGCTACCAAAAGGACATGTCTATTTCTGTGGAGCCTGGAGGAAGACTAGGTTCATTCAGGAACTCAAATTAAACTGCATACCAGTCTCTTTTCCCTTCTCCTGTCTTTTTTGTTTGTTTGTTTGTTTGTTTTGTTGTTTTTTTTAACAGTAGGGGCTTATAGTTTAGTGTTTCTCACAAAGCAAAGACAGGTGTAGAAGTAAAAAGAGAAGCGATTTCCCCTTGTCCTCATCCTTCCAGACAGGCCTCTGCATTTTTTTAAGTAGTCATCAAGATGACCATGCTCCTGCCTGTCTCAAAGGTACCATCCTACCAGGTGATTCGATGTACCAGCTTTACCATCACAGGAGCACTGAGCTGACAGTTCAGCAGGGTGAACTGTTCCCACTCCCCTGTGACCTACTCTGAAGATTCTGAAATGCTAAATTACAAAGCTACTTCTTTTGCTCGCTGCTGCAATTGCCCCGTAGAAACAAGAGATGCAAATTAAACAATTACTAACCTCATCTTTCACCACATATATGCACCAAATTACTCTGCCATAGAAAAACATAACTTTCTGTGTTAATTACTTTGCATTAATAAGACACTCTTTCTTGTAAGTGATGACAAATCTACATTTTCTGCAATAATGAAAACAGTTTTGCTTCAGCCCACACTTCACTGTGTTCCTTACCTCAGAACACCCTTCAAAGCTGATTTCCCTCGGCTTTAGATTAAGGCAAACCTTGCTTGATGTGGCAGATTATGTTTCTTCTATTGGCTAGCAGCACTGAGAAGTGTGACTTTTGGTTTACACAGATTAGGCCTAAGGCTTTACTTGCAGGTTAAATATCAAAATACTGAAAAGCAGGGATATAATAGGAGGATAAGAACAGAAAAAGAAACAGCTAGGAATCCTACTTGGGATTTCAACTGAGTAAGCATATATCAATTGCATGGCCACAAGCATCATTAAATGGATCTGTAATTGCATCCAGTTGTGTGATTGTGCCTCTTAATGTATTTGCAGAAGAGTACTTTAAGACAGGGGTTGTTTGAATTTCCTTGTCTCCTTTTTTTCCCTCCCCCACCTTTTTAAAGGTGACATTAATTGCCTTTCTCTGAAACTTTCTGTACCCAGTTATCCACATATTTTTTCTTCCACTTACGTGGTGAATAATAAAAGGTGCATCTCTCCCATCTCCTTCCAACCCCACTTTGTCTTCTCTCTCTCCAAGTAATCCCCTTCACGGTCTCTCAGTTTTCTCTATCCCATTCTGCCTGTATCATGCCTAGTCAAGTGGACGGCGTCCCTGCCCATCACAGGAGGGTTGGAACTATATGATCTTCAAGGTCCCTTCCAACTCTAACCATTCTATGTCATCCTAACATCACAGGGACTTCCCCCACCCTGCTCCTCCACATGCTCTGCAGCCTCATGTATCTCCTTCATATATTGCCTTTGATCTGCAAAACGTCTTCCAAACCAATGACCCTGAAGACAGCAAATTTCAAAAGGGCTCACCTGATTTCAATGCCTTTGAAGGCAGTGGTTGTCTTTCCTGTGAGGAATTATAACACTACCTGCAAACACTGTAAAGAAACAGACACCACGCTAGCTGAGCGCATGCTGTGACATCTGTTTCACTAAAAGTACCAGAAGATTGTGAACTTCTGGAGTATGGGACATAGGAAAAACTGTAAAACAAATTCAAAAATCTAGTAAAAGAGAAACCCCATCTCTAATTATGCAACTAAGAAAAAACAAGTAAGATAAACATATCAAAGAACACATCTGAAAGCCCATCCTCTGTCACTCAACCTTTCTTTCAAACATCACGCTCTCTGCTGCACATGCAAAATACAACAAATAAGTACTTAGTGTCTAATACAAAGCAGCTGAAGTAGGCACCTCTGGGGTAGCCAGTCACTTCTGCACATTTCTGATTAGCATTCAGGCCTTTGCTGAAGTCTTTTTTTATCTGAGCCATCAACATTAATTGTTTCCAAAGTTGCAAGTGATGGTAAGCTTTGGGGGGCAGTGAAATGTGATATTGATAGTGATGAACTCCAAACGACATTGTAAAACTGAGTCAGTGGGCAAAAAGGTGGCAGATTAGGTTCACTGTAAATAAAGGCAAGGTAATGCATTTAGGGTAAAGCTGTCTAAACTGGTTTTAGAGCTTGCTGAACTCAGAACTGGCAGTTGCAGTTCAGCAAGAGCTCTTGGAAGCACAGCTGACAGCTCTATGAAATTTCCAAGTCGATGAGTAGCAGCAGACAAAAAAGTCAACGAAAGGTTGGACCTCATCAGGTACTGAGAACAAGACCAATGGTGTCATTTTGAAGCTACTTAAATAAAACTTTGAGTGACCACATCTTGAGTACTGCATGCAGTTCCAACTGGCCTGTGCACCTCAAGGAGTGTGTGGACTTGAAAAAAGGCAGAGAGGAAGGGCAACTAAAATCATCAAGGAGACAGATCCATTGGCATTGTCATGGTTTAACCCTAGCCAGCAACTAAGCACCACACAGCTAAAGACAGTTTAATAGGTACAGTAAAAGCTGTGTGCACAAGCAAAGCAAAACAAGGAATTTGTTCACTACTTCCAATCAGCAGGCAGGTGTTCAGCCATCTCCAGGAAAGCAGGGCTCCATCACACGTAATGGTTACTTGGGAAGACAAACGCCGTAACTCCAAACATCTCCCCCTTCCTTCTTCTTCGCCCAGCTTTATAAGCTGAGCATGACGTCATATGGCATGGAATATCCCTTTGGTCAATTGGGGTCAGTTCTCCTGGCTGTGCCTCCTCCCAACTGTTTGTGCACCCCCAGCCTACTCGCTTGGTGGGGTGGTGTGAGGAGCAGAAGAGGCCTTGACTCTGTGTAAGCGCTGCTCAGTAATAACTAAAACATCCCTGTATTATCAACACTGTTTTCAGCTCACATTCAAAACATAGCCTCATACTAGCTTCTATGAAGAAAATTAACGCTATCCCAACCAAAACCAGCACAGGTATATGAGGAGATGGTAAAAAGGCTCAGACTCTTCAGTTCGCAGAAGAGAAGGTCCAGGGTGAATGCAATACAGATTTACAGAACTGCAGTGGCAGTGAATAGGGCAAATGCTGCAGAGACTCCAACACTACAACTATGGGACATGCAATGAAACTACTAGTATGACAGTTTGAAACAGATAAAAGAAAGCTCGTCTTTACACAGCAGTTAGCTAGTAAACTTCTGGAACCTGCTGCCACAGGGGGTTGCAGAGGCACAATACCAGAAAGTTCACGAAGGGATTAAACAAGTTAATGGACTCAAAAACAGATCAGAAAAGAATAGGACATAACGCCCCTCATTACAACAGTTCTGGTTTCTGGGAGGCTACAAAGCGAACAGATTGCAGAAAGTATCCAGGCTGGTGTAGTTACTCTAAACAGCATCTCCCAGTGCCACTGTTGAGGGCAAGACGTTAGGCCAGGCAGTTTATTGCGCTAATGCACTAGGGCATTTCTTATGTTTTTATCGTGCTCCACTTGCTGAATAAATGGTAAATGACAGATGACTACTAGCTGGAAGTAAACACATGCAAGAATATAGGCTACTGGAGAAATTCAAATAGAAAACACTGATTTGTACTAAATTTTCTGGAGTAGCGCTTAGACAGTGAAATTATTTCTTTAGACAAACAATTTTTTGAAATGAAGACTTAGTGGTTCTCCTAGTGGACATTAATTAATCTCATGTCCTATAACCCTGAATCAAGGATAAGAAAGATTTTATACTAGCTCTTTGCGTTACTAGTTCACAGGTCAGTTGCTTATATCACACAAGTGGAATACCACTAGAAAATAAATGAAAACAAAGTTACAGCTGTGGGAAAATTCTCAGAGGGGAAGGTGTCCTGGGGCCTGTATCAGCAGATTTTGTTTTTCTTTCTAATTATTCTTCATTTCAGTAAATTCAGTTAAACAAGCTTTTTTGTTGTTCCCTCAAAGTCCTGGATTCTCATGCTGAACCCTCTAAAACAGCCTGTTTCTGACTCATCCCATATAACTCCGGTTTAATACCACAGGATTGTTGAAATAAGTGGCAACAATGTTGGACAGCTGAAGAGATGAAAAAATGTACATAAGGTATATGAAAAAAATCAGTTCTTATTAAGGTAGCAACAGAGTTGAGTCTTACAGAAAGCGGCAACACAACTCCATGTCTGGTAGCAAATACACTCATGCATAACTTAATGTTGGAGTCTCATGAAATCACACATTCTTTTTAAAAACAGTGTGTGGTAAAATTTAGAGGTAGGTGAAATCACAGGGTTATTAAGTGTGGTTTATGCTATATTCTAATACTTTTGTATCTGGAAAAATATTCTTAAGCTCAACCAAATGTTTATAAAGCATGATGACTTCAGTAGCTCTCCAGATACAAAGACTACAAAGCAGAGTCTCTATTTCTTCTCTTTTCAAAAAACCTCAGTAAAGCTAGTTTCAAGATAAAACACAGAAAGGACAGACTTACTGGATGACATTCTGTGAAAAGTACCCCTCAAAAACACCGAGAACGAAAGCTCTTTCTTCCCTTGGTCTCTCTCATGGCCAGCATTTCTTGCTGGCGTGGGTGTGGGCAGACAAGGTGATACCATAATAACAGCAACTATGAACAGAAATCCCACCAGACAGGTTATGTGAACAATTCAGAGGTCTTCTGCAGAATGAAGCAAAACCAATGTCAGAAGGGGCGATGCAGCTCTTACTTACTCTACTAAATCGAAGAGCTTCTTGGGTTCAGCTGGGGGTGGGTAGATGATTTCATCTATGCATTTCCGGACACAATTTGCATAGGCAGTGGAGATGTGGATGAAGGCCTCAAGGTTCTGCATCTGCCGGGCCAGTTCTAGAAGCCGCTGCGTGCCCATTGCATTCAGTTGCAGGGCATGTCTAAAGAGGGCAGGGGACAGAGAAAAAAATGCATTTCATGGGAAAATATATGAAAGCTGAGCATGTAATAATAATAATGAAAAGGGAAGTAAGGTAAGAGAAGGGGTCACAGCAGAGTGGAAAGCTTCAATGAAATGCAAGGGCTAAACCAGCTTTCAGAGCAACGCTGTTGGATCCACTGTTCTGGCCACAGAATGTCTCTTCAATACTTTTACTCAAGTCAAAGGATCAGAGGTAACATTTCACTAAAATCTCTAAATCTGACATATTTGCCACCCCCTGCTGGAACAAATATTTCCAATACGCATGACCACTGAGGCGTTATGGTTCCTATGGTCCCCATTCAACATTCAAGGGACCACTGCTAAACCAGATAAACACATCGGTTTCAGTAAGCAGCAAAGGGTCCTTGGGCCCAGAATAACAGATTCATACTGAAAGAAGACACAATTAGAGATAACAGCTTAAATTCCAAAGGAATGGAGAAGACAACTGATAAGCATGAGAGAAAACAGAGTCCTGGGTAGCAAGGTTGACCCTGAAGCACCCAGCATACCTAGAAGTTGTCCTAGAGACTATCTGCAATGGATCTCAGTGAACAGCATTCAACTTTTTGTATGCTTTGTACTGGAAGAAAGACACTTTACTGCACAGAAGGGAAAACACTAAGGAATATGCAATCTGTTCAGCCCAGGAGTAGAAACTTTCAACAACACGCAGAAGATTATGAATAACGCTATCAGGTACAGTGTACATTAAAGAAATTAATAACATTGACATTGAAGAGAAATTGTAAATAGTCCAGATGAATGAAAACAGAAGCTAAAAGTATGATTAATGTTTGGATCACAATATCTAAAGCCAGAGATATTATTTTTTTAATCATGCTGCTATTAAAGAACAGCGTTTGCAATAGATTTCTATTTCCTCCTGCCCTTCTAGCAGGATGAATACTTCTACTTTAGCTTCCCATCATATGAAAGTTACCCTTGCATGTGCATTTCTATTTGCTTGTATCCCTTCTGAGATGGCGTGAACAGAATTGCGCTCAGAATATGGGCCCAGCATGGATTTCTGCTGAGATGTTCAGAGTCCCTTTAGCCTTCTCAGGGAATATCATCTAACCCTGGTGATTTATTTATGTGACTCTTTATTTATTCTATTTATATTTAAACCACATCTACTAATATTTCAATATAACACAGTTTCCATCTGGAGAATTCCCTAAATGTACTGTGTGTTGATGCCAGTAATTCATTCAGTTTCTCTGTTGCTGCTTTTCCAGTATCTTGATAGCACTGCTTTTGCACCTCCCTTATCTATCGGTTCTACATATTCTGTGGTAGTTTGGGGCTTTTGCTGTATTTAAAAAACATTTTTATTTTTATTTTTTGTGTCATTAGCAAACCGCTGCTCAAAATTTTTGAGCTGCAGTATTACACTTTCACATTCAACTTGCTAGAACCCATACAATATACTTTCGCATTCAGACAGGAATAGTTTGAACAACTTCTCGTACTTTGCCATTTAGATTTTCCTCGTTCTGTTAGATAGATTTTGACAGATCACATGCAATCAGCCTTTAAATAGTTTTTACGCTGCCCACAAGCAGATGACCACTTTAACTTTTTAACTTCTTTCTAGCTATCCTCCTTATTCAACACATAGTTTCCCTTTGCTGTTACATGCCACTGTGATGTATTTTTATAGCATGTTCACTTGTGTACTGATTTAAAAACATTTCCGGCTATTAATGCAATGCAGTACTTTGCTACTTAGATCTTGAGCCCGGTTCTACATATGGCTCAAGCTTAAATTAAGAGCTGCTTCCTTTCTGATGGGTTCTCCAACCAGTTGTTGCAAAAAGCAATTATTTATGGTGGACACAGTGGTTACCTACTTAGCCTACATACGATCTAATGAAAACCGACATGAATAATTGTTTTCTACTCTCACAGCTGTAGCATTTTTCAAAAAACTGTAAAGATCTGGCAATCCAGATCATCATCATCCACCTCAGTTTCTTGACCTTTACGATTTGCATAGAAGCACTTACACATCCAATCTTGGTTTAGTGCCTTATTTCTGCTGTTCTTTCTCAATGGAAAGCCTGCCTGTACAGGCACTCCCAAGGGAGCTCCTTCAGAAATTGAGCATTTATTTCAAACAGTTAATTACACCGAGTGTTGGGTATTTTAAAGCTTGCGATAGGCTATTTTCTTAAACAACATCTCATTTCCTTCTTCAGTTACTCCGTGACAAAGAAAGGCCGTTAACACTAGCTTTTGAGACAGACACAACATAGTTTCACTTCAAGCTGTCTCCAGCTAGTTCTGCCAAAACATCTCCCTCTTGACCTAAAACACATTTTTCCCTATCCCAATTTTAGGTCATACTTAACTCCCTTACTATATTACAACCCAAGCTTGCCGTACTTCCTTCTGTTCCCATGGAAATCTGCCAAGATACTTTACTTTTGATGTGCATGTGCACATGACATTTTCAGAGCACTTACATTGCACATTCAGCACAGAACCACATGTAGCATGAAAGCATAAATGGAGAATTATTGCCGCAGCTATACAAAAGATGCACTGAATGGTGTGTTACGGGCTATTGTGCATTCTGAATCATGCTTAGCAAATACAGAAAGCAGGACATACTTCAGGGGTTCATCAAAGCGAACTGTTGCTGCACAGTGGAAGACAATATTGACCCGGGTCAGAAGCTCCTCCTCATCTTCAGCACTGATGGCCAGCTTAGGTTGAGTGAGTTCAGCATTAATAGGCTTAATCTTCTCGTAGAAATTAGGGCAATCTTCTCGGACCCTGTCAAAGACCTTGAAGCACAAACAGAGAGAGATCAGGTACAGAATTAGGCTACTGAGATCACTTTGATTAGTAGCCAGTCTGATTACATCAGTCAATGAAATTAGCACAAAAGAGAATCCCTGGTTCTTTCAGAGGGAGGACATAGGTGAGATGATAAAATAGTTAATTCACTTGTTCCCTCCCATGGGAAAACCTCACAGGGGAAACAGAAAAAAAATCTAGGAGGGAATGCATTGTCCTGAAGAGATGAATGAATCTTCTCTGCAGCTGTCATTTCCTGGGACAGCCACTAAAATTCTGGTATCTCCAGATCTCATGCAACCACTTGCTATTTGACCTCTAAGGCTGCCTGTAGGACCATAACAGGAGCTGAAGAGGAGTATGGAGTAGGAAAGCCTGTGAAGACTCAAGCAATTTTCTTGATGGTTCTACAAAGGACTTGAGGAGGGGAGGGAAGCAGGGCACATTCTGGCTCCTCCTCTTCCTCTGATGCTCTGCTGACTGTCATTCTTTGTTCGTGTCATGAGTCCTGTGGGGAACTGCCTTTAGGGTGGAAAGATGGGGAACCTCAATAACCCATACTGCTAAGGTTGCTGACTGCTTCCAGCAATTTTGCATGACTGGACACGTGTGCAGTCAGTTGGCCTCTCAAGCTGTCTTCCAGCCCTTTTTTCTGTGACTGTGATCCATAGCTCTTTCCAATACACGTTTTCTGCCCCGTCTTCTGCAGAATTACAAGACTGTGCATCTATCCGCTAAAAAGATCCCTACATTTCCATACACATTCTAGCTGATGACTTGTCCAAAACCAGTATTTGGCACCCTGCTTTGCCTAAGATCCAAGATAGCAGGTACTCTGAGCAGCAAGACAACTGTGCACAATCCTTCAGAAAGGAAAAGGAAATCAATATCGTCATCACCTGAAAAGTGCCTATGTAAAATCAGCAATTTCCTCAGTTCCCATTTTCACTCTGCGAGTAGCTCAGAGTCCCTGATAACAGTATAGCAGGTCTGAGTGAAGTTCTGCTTGCTCCATGAAAGCAGACAGCTACTGCAGGTTCCACCTGGAGACCTTTTATTTGGTAAATCTCACAGGCAAAGAAGATGAAGCCTGAATTTCAAAACATTATGTGAGTATGCTGGAATAAGATTTGAAAAAATGATCCTGAGTTTTAGAAGTGTATGTTCTAAGGGATTTGTATTGCTGGCCAGCATTACTATATTCAAGAAACTTCAACCGAAGTAATACTAACAGTAAAGTCCAAAAAGCTCCTCCTTTTTGGGGGCAGAGTGACAACAAGAAGGGTAGAAAGAATAAATAGGATAGAGAAGCTGTGGGATCTGAAGAGGTATAATCTAGATTGTAAAGGACAACCACACTTCAAAAGTAACTGACAGGAATGACTAAGTACTGGGACAGATTGCTGGTGGAAGCTGTGTGCTACTGCCTTTGGATACATTTGAGAACTGTCTAGATAAGCATTGCCAGGAGAGGCACAGAATAGCTGAACCCCTTGGTGCAGGAGGATGGGCCAGCTGGCTTCTCAGTAGCTCTGTGTTTTTTAGTTGTTTCCTCTACTCTGTAGCTTACTCACCAGTAACATGGTGTTTGTAAATCTCCTTACTATCACGGTCTCTTGTTTTCCTAGAGATTGTTCTGTCTTTGACTTGCACAGTGCTTATGTAAGAGCAGGAATTGTGCGACATAAATTAAACATACTAAAAAAAAGACATATGAAAGATTAAATTGGTACTAATAACAATAGTTTCTTGTTTGACTAAGGGATTACCATCTTTCTGCTTATCTGACAACCAAATCTAGATAAACCTCGATGTTCCTAGGGATAAAGAAGTGGTAAGAAAACCATCAGCCTTCCCCACTATGCAGCACATTGTGTACTTGACTTCACGTGTTTTTCTTTAACACACAGCTGCACATCCTTCATAAACCTGAAACTTGAGCAAGTTAACAAAAGTTATGACATGAAAATGTCTTTAATTTCTCTCAGTTGCACTCAACTACATGCACATTTCAGCAATATAGTCTAGGCTAGAGAATACATCTCTAGACAGAGAAAGCTAATCATGGACAAAGATGTTGGTGAGAGCCAGCTGGACTGTAGGAACTCAATTCCCAGCAATTTATGTTCAGAACTGGGTAGCAGCAGCATTAATGTCTGTAAAAACCTTGTCTTCTAACAAAAGGATGCTAGAGTGGCTGTCCAGATATGCATCACCTCATGACAGATCACAGAAGCAAACCCTGAGAGACACAAAACGGAAAGATTTCTTAGAGAACCCATGTAAGACCAAAGCTCTCTTTTTAAGAGTTTTAGGAATAATTCTGCATTTGTTTGTTCTATTGCAAAGGTGGTGCAAAACTCCTCCCAGTGAGAGTTATTTTATACTTATTTTACTTAGGCATAAATAATGCAAAGGCAGAGAAAGAATTAATCAGCCCTTTCTCCATTTCAGTCACAGTATATAAGAAGACAAGTAGTACTTCTGCAATGCAAGCCTTGCTCAAACTTGGACAGTTATATTCTGCCTACATGCCAGCTCCTCCTGATGTCCCCACTGCAGATAATATCCCCTTCAATATTTCTATGCCTACTGCTAGGTATTGCCTACTACCACATGCCACTCAACAGCTGTAGTTTTTCAGCCCCTCCAATGATTCACTGCATTTCTCTGAAGGATTAAGACAATTTCTAAATGCAAGCTCACAAATCAGCATACTGCTTTGGAAACCTTCTGGATCCCAAGAACATTCAGTTCATCATCACCATTAAACCAGATAACAGGAGCAGCTGTTTAATCGAAGTCTGCTGCCTCTTTTATGGCATCTTAAGACTTCAGACTTGCCAGTGCTTTACAGGAAAGTGCAAGGAGATTTAAAGACAAAACAAATGCAGCTTACTCTATACTGTTTCCTACAGGTCAAGAAACACTTAACATAAAGATGATGCTTAGTGTGCAGGTAAACAATAATTGCATCTCTAAATTCTGATTAACTCCAGAACATATATAATAAATCCCCAAGAACTGCATGAGGCCAAAAGATTGCTCTATCTTTTCTTTTTAGAACGATGCCTGCCAACAAAAAATATATTCAATGGATAGAAGTAGGCTGGCATGCTGTACTGTTGGAACCGGATGAGAACACTGGCCAAGTCAACAATACTCCAGAAGTGATACATGAATTGCCACAGAATTGTAGTGAAGAGAACAGAAAGATGTTCGATTTCAAGTTGTCCAATATTAATTAAACTGAGGGAAATCAGTAATAACATATCCTGCTTTCAGTGTCTTTTTGAGCATGCTTTTTGAGAATTCCAGAGCCAACTCTGCTGCCCTGACCCGAATAGAATAAATGAACCTAATAGATGTTATTTTCGTTTTAATCCTCAAAATAGGATGCAAGTTCTGCATAGGCTGTGCTGTCCCTCAACAGAGGTGAGAATTTCACTCTGAAACTTGCTGAATTTTTCTTATGTTCCAATTGGGCAATTCCATTTTATAATAATAATCTAATCTCTGTGACTTCAATTTACATTGTCAAGCACTTATTATGAAAACAGAATGTCTAGAATTTTTCCCAGCATTATATTTGAGTGTGTTTGATGGGCATCGCTTTCCCTATTCCTGCCCACTTATGCTTTGACCTCCCTTCCCAAAGGACATCTGTAACTCTCTGTGTTCTCTGCTCTTGCCTTAAAGCATGTAATAGTTCAGAGAGATATCTGCCTATCAATCTTTCAATCAGAACTTTTTTCCATACCACGATACAAAAAAACCTCAAAGAAAGGGAAAATTGCACATCTATGGAACAGCTGAAAAATAAAGGAACCACTGAACAATGTCAAATGCCAAAGGCTTTGCTTCTTTCTCAGGATGGTCTACTTTAATAAGGAACTTGCATGAGTTTGGTCTTATAACTGCCTTTCAAAGAAGCCTGAGTAGTCCTTCCATTTTTGGACCTATCCATCCTCGCCCCTAAAAAAACAACTTACTGTAACAGGCAACATGCAGGATGGCACTTTATTGAGAAACACAAGTAGGAGAGAAAGCAGTTCTGTTTGCTTGGTAACGTTATTTAACACTATTTCTTGTGCTCTCCCCTGATGTGAAGGATTCATTTTCCAAACTGCAGAATAAACATCTCCCAGCAAACCAAGCCATGGTGAAGGTTGGGCTACTGCTCTTCATCACAATATCAGCGGAGTCTGTAACTCGCTATGGCTCCTTTCTGCAACAGGCTGCCTCTTCAATGATAGCACTCATGGTTCTCCCTCTGCCAGATCAGGGCCAAACACTTTGGTGATTGACCCAGAAAGCATCAAGTTTTCAAGTGTGACCTAGAAAGGTAACCTTTTTTCCTCCTGTGGTACAAAACCAATGATCAGTCGAGGCATCCAAATTACACTATTTTAACCAGATGTTGCCAGCTTTTTTTTTTTTTTTGTGTGTAAGATCAATAAATAATGGTCTTCTCTGGTGCACAGTGGAGCCAGGTGTGTTTAATAGGCGTTGGGATATTAGGCTTCTCTAGGAGGATTAGCAAAAGATGGTAACTTACATTTTGGTATGCACATTTCAAGGCATTACTGTATGAGAAAACTTAAAATGGAGAAAAATCAGAGAATTCCGACAAAATGAATCACATATATGAGGAACTACTGAGAAGATTAAGGTTAACAGAGTTTAATTAAAAAAAAAAAAGGCAAAAAGCTTCCATCCTTTCAGATAAAGAAATGGAAGGGATTGTTTAGCATAATTCAGGAGAGTAGAAGCATGAATTGCTTCTGTAAAGGAAATACAACTTACTCAAAGCAAGACAGGCCAAGGGGCAAAACATCATGGCAACAATTCGTTTAAAGAGCAAGGTGTCCCACTGGGTGTGTTGAATAATTTTAAAATGTCCTTCTTCTGAACAGATTGTTGGTGTGTAAGTGCTAGGGAACAGCCTATATATAGATATACAGAGTAATACTCTGGTGCATATACCCCTCTGTGATTTCAATGGCAGTATCATAAATGGACGAGTGACCACCAAAAATCTAAACTACTGCAGGTACCAAAGCCATGAAAATAACTCTTTAAAAAACACCTGATCTCTGCAGTGTATTCTGATAAAAGGGCTTATCCCACTTAGTCTTTGCCACTGGTAAAATCCTCCAATACAGTCTTGAAGGAAGGCAGGTACGTAACTACTTTTAGAATTGCCATTGTAGCAAATCTGAGAAATAACTGGGCAGCTTCTTGACATAAAGTAATTAGCCTGCAATTAATTTTTAGCCTGGTACATTTCCATCAATAAGCATCAGGAATTGCTCAGTCAAGAAATGTGTGAAAATGCAGCTCAGGAAGCATTAATCGGGATAGAGCCTTTTTTCCCCCTTGTGTGCTCTCTGCCTCATTTCCTCTTCAGAAAGTTGCTTTTAAGTATGGTTCTTCTCAAGGCAAATAAAGCATAATTCATCTAATCAGTTAGAAAGCATGCAGCAGAGTGTTCCTCATTACAGGAAAACAAATGGCTTATGCTTCAATCTACAGCTATTACTTTCCCCCTGAGTAGAGCTAATGTAGTGGAAATACAGTACCCATGACCAATATCTAGTAAACAAAACAGCTGATTATTTAAAGATAAAGGCTACAGAAACAAAGAGATGACAGTAAATTTCAATATAGGTCAGCTACGGCTAGTATGTATAGCCAGCTACTTAGGATGTGGTTTTAAACGGCCAATTTCCTTGAAAATTGGCTGCTGACAAAGGCTGGTGTTTTCTAGCAAGAATACTCGTGTTACGTATCAGTTAATATGGAACAGTAAAAGGAGCTCTTTCAGAGATGGGCGTTGTAGATAGGAGCATTAAGGACTTGACAGACATGGAAAAGCTTTCTGTGGTCTCTAGTACAATCTTATAGGTGGGTGGACAAGTCATAGACACAATATGGAGGTTTCTTATAGTCATCACAGACGTTTCTTGTGCCCCTGTGTGGTACTTAGACAGATAACACTATCAGCACGCTATGCTTGACATTTAAAACAGGGGAAGAATTTAAGTGCAGGGAAGGAGGATAGTAACACTTGCAGCTTTTCCTACAAGAACCATTTAACATCTTTCTTCCCATGCATTTTCCAGAACTGTTTTCCTTCTCATCCCTCCTCTGTAGCTATGCCCCAATGTGGGCATAGGTGCAAGGGGAGTCAGTTGCAAAAGGATGGCAGGAGCACTTGGCTATGACCAGAGTCCTGTCCATCTTCCCTTTCTCAATTCCTGCCATGCAGAATTCACTACTGATTACTTAGAGAATCACTGTATGTACTTGGAAATATTAATAAGTACAGGGTTATCCAGACATAGGATCTGAATCTCCGTGTGTTTTGGGGAAGTGAGGGGGCCACATGAAGGCAGTAGCTGCAAAGACTCCTTTCAGATATGACTCCCTTTCACATGGATCCTTAGTAGGGAGAGACAGGCCAGACAGAGCTAACCACAACTACACGTCTGGGTGATCAGGTGTGCCTGGCTCATTAGATCACACAGAAGGAAGGAAGCCACAGTGCAGCACTGCAAATGAGTGAGATGCAGTCCTGAGTGCAGAAGAGTCAGTCTCAGCTGTGAAGCCTCACAGGATGGAACAATGTGAAAAAGAGGTGGCCATCACAGATGAAATGGCATGATGGCATCCTCAGCCAGCTGCAAAACAGCTGACCCAGCACAACACAATCAGCATCACCTCTGCGTAGCAGTCCTTGTTTATACAAACGATCATATCTTCTGATGGCTGGAACTGGTTGAGACCCACAGAAGTCTTGGGGTCTGCCTGGTGGTGTCTCTGTATGTTAGACCACATAGTAACTCAAAATGTCACTGTTTAGTGAAAAAAGACCTCTGCCGAAAAGTCACTGAGGGATCCCCATGACTAGAGACACTCAAGCAACCTTATCTCAGCCAGACCCTGAGGGTACTTCTCCTTCTGCTACAATGCTGTTTCCAAAGAAGATAACCAGGCACATTGGCTGTCACACAGTTACAGCTGAGGCAACTAGCCCATAACCCATATAATACACAGTGCTGGTACGCAATTCAAAATTTTGTTTCAAGGACAACGCCATAGATACATCTGGGCTCTACAACTCCTTTAAATACATCTGGGAAAGTCTTGAGATACTCTGCTCTGAACTTGGGCCCCTCCAAAGAGCTCTTCCAAAGGAATGACTGCAGCACTTGTGGCAACCTAGGGTCAATATCCTGACCTCTTCCTAAGGCATAAAGGACAAAATGCCATCATGAAGAGGATCACAGGTAATGTGGGCACCAAAGTTCACCCTGATTAAAAGTGTAAGGGAGGTAAAAATCCTTTGATGTCACACGCAACAGAAGTAGAGCAAATCAAGACAAATGCATCAAATATTTAAAGATACTCAAATTAAAAAAAAAAAGATTCTTCTAAACATTGTAGTGAGATGGCACTCAAGCATAGAGAGCTGAACATCTGGGAAATGAGTACAGCATACAGTAGAAGAGTAAGTCACTCTTCTATCATGAACCATGTTAGAAGATTCTGGGGTGTGAGGAGCAGTCAATCAGCAAATGGTAAGAGCCTTGTGCTGAATCTCCTCCACCCAAGACAGCCAATGAATTCTGTGCGAATATCTATACCTGGAAGTTAAACTGTGCTAAGTTATGCTCTGGGCACCGCAACTCAATCATTTGTTCTGTTCCACTCTTAGAAGGGTCTTAGTACAATTTTGGCCTGAATCAACTACCAGAAAGATGAACAAGTCCCTGGTCACAAGCGAGGAGTTAGCCTGGGACAGGGGCTTTTGCCAACAGATATCCCACACGTGGCCATGATGTTTTGGAAGGTAAGAAAGTTTAATGGCATGAGTGCAAGCCATTTCATGCCAGCTGGTCTCAGTGCCTGACATTCATCCCAAGAACATTCAATTTATGGACGTTGTCAAACAGTACAATCATTTAAGCATGGAAGTTTCATTTCATTTCATCATTTTTCTTTTGTGTTCACATCCAATATAAATATTTAAGCCTTCTTATGCCACTCCACATATGTTTTTGTTATGTTGACCATGACAATGTAATTTTTTGATTTGTGCTTAAAAGAAAAGCACTTAGCCCAGGTACCTCAGCCTGTCAAATATCTGCTTCCTTTCCTCGCTGTCATTTAACTATAATCATATTCTCATAGTAAGGCTACATGTAGCCCACACAGCAAGTAAACAAACTAGAAAATTACTGGGAGATGATCAGAAGGAAATGTAATTTATGAGACTAATGGGAAGAGCAGAGACACTACAAGAAGTGAAGGCACTTGTGAAAAAGAGAACAAGTCCAGTGAGGAAGAAAATAGTTCAGATTCTAATAAAACATCTAAGAAAGGATGACTTAACCCTTATAAACCGATTTTCTGTAGTGTCACTATTCCAAGCAAGCAAGGAAGTAGAGAGTTACAAGTAATCCTTGATTTCCATCCAAGGAGGCTTCAGCTTAGGGAATTTAAAACTTCTTTAAGAAGATAGAACCATCTGTCCAAATAACCTCCAGCTACTTACAACGTAGTGTGGCTCTGCAAGTGCTGCTCTTACTGGAGACCAGCTGTATTTAATGCCTCTGATTATGGCCAGTTCTCAGAAGAATCCATGGAAACTCTTCAGAAATGGTTGCAGAAGCACACATGCAAGCCTGACAGCTGGATTCACAGCTCAGACCTTCTCTCTGAATTCAACCCTTTTGTACATTATTTAAAATATGGACCACTTATTTGAGACCTCTTTTGATAGTGCTTGGATCAATCAGTTCTGCCCATAATAAACATTCTTAAAATTCACCCCTTCCTGTCATGGGTACAAAAAAAAAAAAAAAAAAAAAGCAGTCCCACTGAACTGTGTCAAATTATTCTGATGTAAAGCAAAGGCAAATTTGTCCCATGAAGTCCATGTCAGCCTCTTGGCATGTGTATTCCCTTTTCCACTAGCTTGGGTCTCATCAAGCAGGAGGTGTAGTCTTGTTTCAGAATAAAGATACCTGTTGTTAGGAGGGCCATTTAACGTCAGCTTGTGATAGTAACACTTCTACTAGGAGCAGATGTCACTGTCTTCCCAGTACAAAGATCAAAGTGTTGCCACAGATGGCTCAGTTATACCACGTGAAAATTTTCTCCCTACCCTGCCGTTGCAGTTGTACCTGACTAGAATGCTCTGACAGGGCTGATGGTAAGAGAAAAGCCAGATGATGTTTCACACATCCTGCAAGACTTTTCCTCTTTAAGGCAGTAAAAGATAAGAATGAGTTCTGTTTGCAGTCAGGTAGGAGTTTCTCTTTTTTCTTTCTTTTTTTTTTTTTTTTAGTAGTGAGAAATCCTGATATTTTNATATTTTAGTATGGAAGGAAACAGACACACATTTTAAAGAGGATCAGGAAAGCCGTATCAAGTGTCCTTAAGCCAGGCTCAGGTTTTAGCTCGCTCTGACATCTTTCAGAGCCTACTGAAAGGTAATCAACCGTTACAAGCCTGACCTACCATCTCTGGCACTCCTATTAATTGTTCCAGCTAAAGTCATAATGTTAAAACTTTCTGATCAGAGGATCTCTGACTCAAGACATCTTTTACACTGACATGCAGTCTTCATCTCACCCACAAAATACCCCAAATACTGTACATGTATTAATAGAAAAGTTACTTTTCTCTGCAAGTATATTTTCAGCTCATACTCCTTCCAATAGAGACCAAAGAGGAGAATTCATGTAAGCTGAAATGGCATTCATGTTTTCTGCATGCCCTGCCCTTGGCAGGGCAGATCTAGATTTCACCAATTAGTTTTACGCTACTCAGTTCATGCAAGGCAGAAAAATGAGCACTTGGGCTAATTATGCTTCAGGTGTAACAAATCACTTGCCCATGTGTCACCAGAATGAGCAACATTTTCAACTAGGTTGAACAACAAAAGTTGTTTGTACACAAAAGTCTTCCCATCTGTCTGAGTAGGGATTACTGTTAATGAGCCTGTGTCCTTGGCCCTAGTCCTATGAGGTTATAAATTACTTTAATGCTTTAATCTACCAGTGAAAAACCCTGGCTGAAGGAGCGGAGAAGAAAGAAGCACAATACACCACAGCCAACTATGCGTATTGAAATACATCTCTCATCCCACATAGTGGTTTCACAAATAAGAAGTACGCATTGTTCTCAGAAGGACTACTTGCATGAGGCTATACAGCCTAACTATATATTTAACTGAGGGATGCACAAACCACATTAAGTCTCCACCTGTTCTGCCATATTCAGCAAAGGCAGCTCACCAACTTTCAAGATTCCCTGGGGAAAAAACCCTAATGCTTAAAGATCTGCCCCAAACTACATGGCCCATAAAGTTAGCATCTTTACAGCATACAGCTTTCTGTGGACACTACTACAGAGTGATAAGGTGTAAGCAGGAGGTCCTGATGGAGCACCAAGGCTCATAAATAAGCAAAGTCTCTACTGGGAATGAGGAAAGTGATTAAAACAGTTCAAGGTCAAGAAGGCCACATGGGCACAAAACCAGAGTGTGAAAAACCTGTTACTCTGGTGCTGTGGTATGCACACTGTGCACAAGATAAGAAACTGCTTGTGCTTAATTGCAACTACGTAGAAGAGTCAAGGCTAAAATAAAATGATTTGTCTTAGTGACTGTATATGGTAAACAATATGGTGCCAGTACGAACTGGATATTGGCAAGGGAGCTCTAGGGTGCAATGTCTTCCAAAGTCACCTGTACCCAGGCAACCATATAAGTAATACTATACAAAGTCAAGATTGCCTAAGTGACAGCACTGAAAAAAAACACCAAACTTGGGTATGGGTGCAGCAGAAGTGAGACCAACTAGAAAGAAAGTAACTGGGGAGAGACTGTTTATTTGAGAGGAGCTTGGATGGAGAAAGAGAGGTGCAAGGGTGGTGAAAAGTCACATCCAGAAATAAAAAACTGGGAGATAAGATATAAAATCAGGTACAGAATAAAAGGAGAACAGTATTTTTTATCAGTAGAAGTGTGGTCACCTACAGATGGTGATGAAGCTGACCTTTGAATCCAAGTCCACAAAGATGCCAAAGGGACCCCCACTGGAAAACCTGCTGGAGCCTCCATCACGTCTTTGTCTGAAAGATTTGGTGTGTGAGAGGGAAAAAGGAGGGATAGACTTATAGTGGGAAAGGAGATAGAACTGTAATTCAATAGTAGTTGGGTGTGATTCATAAGAGTTAAGAATGATAATTAGTAGCTTTATAGCTGTGTGTGCTTTTAGATTAACTATCATTTAATTGCTTTATTAGTCTCTTAGTAGTGTATTGCTTAATTTAAAAAAAATCATAGTCTCTTAATTCGGTTATACCTCAAGCCTGCAACATGAAGGGGAGAGTCAGACTCATAAAGCAACATACGGCTACCACTGTTGGCTCACCAAGCTGAAGGACCAGCTCTATCCATTAATCAACAGGGGCAACCTTCACCCCATCTGATGGATGCTCAGACTCTCACCCAACCAGTCTCAGTCTCCATCCTCCCACCAAACGACACCGGTAATTCACAGGCTTCAAAGCATGTTTAACAGAATAAGAAAACATTGATCTTTGTTTTCTCTGACTTTTGTGCTCAGCTCATGACATGTCTCTTTCTCACATTTGTATAAAAAAATGGCAAGCCTACTGGTTTATTACAATCATAAAGTGTTTCTAGAATGGCTTCAAGGTGTCATATCTGTGAACCTGAGGGAACTGTGGCAGCATGAACAGATCTTTCCCCCGAACTTTTAACTGTGATGGAAGAAGAACTCTCTTACTCTTTTGGTCCTCTGCCTTCCCCTGTGCATTCCTTTTGCAGTACTTTTTTCTGGTACAGCAATATCACTTACTCTCCACCTCTTTGGGACCCCAAGTACCACATGCAGCTGGCTGGCAGATTTGTGATCCCCTGAGCAGCTACATGGGATGCCAAAGCAGGAAAGTGGAAGTACAGCTGTGCTACAGCTGCAGAAAATGGTCTCTCAGGTAGCACATGCCCTAATGGTAAATTTGTGTCTTGGATTCTCCAGTAGTATGAGGGCTAATGGCCAAGTATCTCATGTATGAAATCCTCTGACTTCAGACGTATGCTGTTTTCAGATTCATTTCTCCAGCAAAAGTGTTTTTAACTCACCAGGTTAGTGGGGCTCTGAGAAAAGAAGTACTGGGAGGAAGGTCCTAGCCCGTGCAATTTTCTTTACATTGAACATTTTACGGAGGCTCATCCTTTTCAAATGAAAAGCATTCAGTTTTGGCATCTTCTCTCCAGGCATAATAGCATAGCTATTATCTCCCCATCATTTACTCAATTCATCACTCAGAGCATTTCAATTTTACCTAATTCAGAGAGAGTAAAAGCGTACTAAACCAAGAATATCTTCCCTTTTACACTGGAAAAAATGACTCCAAAACACTGTGTTTCCTTCCCTCCCGCATGCCTAAAAGCATTTCCCGAAGAGGCTCCAATTATATAATAGTATCTGATCATCAGTCTCTGAACCAAGAGAAATAACAACTAAGGAACAATGACACTGACAATGCCGGCTACGTCCTATGAGGTACGCAGATCAGTGCTGTGCCGTTATAGAAAAAGAAGCTCAGGAGATCATCTCCAATATTAAGGCCCACTTCTGAAGGGATGCTAATCTCCATCTGGGGTTGCAGCCATGGAGACATGCATTTCCTTGCATGTTGCTCAAAAGACCTTGCCAGTTTAGAATGTGATTTTACAAGGCCAGATGCCAATTCTGAAACGTTACTGCAGGTTGTTTTGTATGGGTAGCCTTTAGCTCTGCACTTAAATACCAGTTATTGTAGCTAAGAATGGTTCAGAGCACATATAGTAATTTATTTTATAAATGGACATTTTTACTGTAATGCCAAAGGGAAGCAGAATTACGTCTCAGACTCCTTAGTACTGCTTCTATTAAACCAAAGTAAAACTTGGCCTTGTCTGCTTCATACTTAATATCACCAGAGTATCTTGGACAACTGGTTTACAGGTCTGGTTGACAATTGTCCACTACACTACAGCCAGCTCTAAATCAAAAAGTTTGTTGTAGATACAGACTTTAAAATAATCTCCCCTTGAGCTGTGCTCGGTCTGCAGGGCTAATAGACCTAAAATTGCATTTCAGTCAATATAGTGATCAAATGAGTCCTGAAAAAATACTGCCAAGTAAGAAAGGGCCACTTACTCAACCACTTTCACTTCTTGCATTGGTAAAACTGAGATGCTGTTTATCTAATTCCCAGCTGGTGGGATGGTTAAACACCCTGAAAATGAAACACCAATGTATCAAATGGCTGGCAAGGAGCTCTTAAGAGATTACTCATGACTGAGCCAATAGCCCACAGTACTGGGTACTTCTTTTGTAAAGGAAAATCTCTTTAATGAGGAGAGACTTTAAATCCACCCACTCAGCAACCTGGTGTCAGAAATCATTCTGTATTGGTCATGAAGGTCATTATCAGTGCCAATAATTAAACCATGACCTTTAAGGAATAAGTATGTTTTTATCAACACTAGTAGACTGAAATGAGCTTAACTGAAGAATTTGTCCATTTTAACCGTACGTATTGGTGGGTCTGCAGGATGATGTTTTCTGAAATCTTTCTTTATGCAAACTACCACCTCCCGGGGGAGCTGTAGAGAGGGAGACTTCTAGCCTCACAGGCAGGCAATTACTATCACACCTTTGCAGTTCCCACCACTCTGCATCAGGACACACCTGGGACAGACAGGCAGCACAGTCTCCTAATTCCTCCCACATCTGAGGATCCACATAACAGCGCAGTTGCCTAGTGAATAGACTCATGCTGCTGGTCATAGTAGGCAGCCCAGGCAAGGCAACCACATCTGAATCGCTACCAATGGCTCAAAGGTACCTACTGGTCATCCCAGGTATGGTTTATCACTCTGTTTTTTCTCTCAAGACCTTTGGAGATACCATGTGAAAACTAGGCTTATGCTGACCTCCCTCAGAAATTCTTAATGGTTTCTTTCACCACCTTCAAGCAGATAGATGCAAATCTGTAGAGGAAACATTTCTGCGAGCACAGAATTCTTTACTTTCATTCTGAGTTTCAAGTGCCTCATTTTCTGCCCTCTTCTGCTCAATGATAAATACATCAGCATTTTAAAAAGAAACAGCTCAGAGAATCCTTTTCATAGGAGAGCTATTAAAAAGCAATTTCTTTACCAGGGAGAAATACCACTCTCAAGTATACAACAGGCAGCCTTGCTTCATAGTTCATTTTTGTATTTATATTATGGTTATCCTTCATATTTCTATTCTTCAGCAAATCAGCTTGATAGATTCATTCTTTTTTGAGTCGGTCTTAGTCACTAGAGTCTGTTCACCAAGAACCATCTGTTCCCAAGATTTCCCTCCCACACACCACAGTAGAATTACACCTACAACGAGTTTCTTCTATTAGGAAAGAAATGACTATAACAAGCTAGGTGACATGAGTCGCTAGGGAGACAACAAAAGTACTGATGTCTTTGTTCATCATAATTATAAAGCGTTTATATGCAATACCTATTACTCAAGGACTGACTGTGGAGGGTAAGTGAACCTGTGTACCCTTCCCTCCCAGAGTCAGAATTTAATCCTAGAAATGACGCTCTAAGCCATGGTGGTATCATTACAAGCAACAAATGAGGAAATCTGTCCAACTTCTCTTTGTAAGTCACCGGAGAAACATTTAAGAAAGGAAACTGCTTTTTTATGGTCTTCCCCTTCATGCATAATGGAGACAATCTGATCACACAGCCTGTGTCAATGTCTGGTCAGTGCAAACGGGAATAGTGTCACTGACACCATGTATTTCAGCTGAGGACCTAGTTCTTTTTTTTTTTTTTATGTGCAAGTTCATATCGAAGGTTTCCCTGAGGTACAATATCAACACTTCTGTTAGAGAGGGCAGCTGGCCCAGAGGTTAACACACTGACCTGAGATTTAGATATGGATTTACCAGCTTCAGCTCCCTACTCTGTACTGATTGCTGATTCCCACTCTGTTGGTACAGTACCAAAAGCTCGAGACCTGTGCAAGAAGTGGGGATGCAGAGAGAGTGAATGAGGTTGTACCAGCCCTCCTTCCCCTTCCACAGCCTGGGCCCTGATTTCATTGAGTGTGTTTACGTGCAGCGTAATGACCCTCAAATTCCTTCTTCTGCCTCTGACCTTTCTGTGATCATGCAGGAGTCACCTATTCTTTCTGATTCAGACTCATCCCATCTACCTTACCTAAGTGTCTAGGAGAGTTTAATCAGATTAAACTAAAGGAGCTAATAGATCTATAATGAAGGTATCATCATGCATCAAATCTGTTACAACTGCCAAATTATAACAGTAGCGTGTGGGCCTTATCTTGGGGGCCTCATCCAAAGCACAGGACGTAAACAGCAGCTGAGAAGCTAGACTGCAGCCTGCACTATGCGTTCATGCTTCACCAAATACCAAGCTCAAGTGCACCCTGTGTAGCTGTCACCTTCACTTACGTCACTCAAGCAAGAAGATAAAGTGAGTGAATAAATACATGCCATGCCTTCAACAGAAAACAAATTGGGAAGGAGCGAGAAAACCAATTGCTGTTTTCAGATTAAAGGGGATACTATCAAAGAAACAGCACTGCTCTTGCACTTTACCTATACAGTATTTTCACTCAGTCCCTAAAGTGACCTGCTGAACCACCCCCCTGAAGCCATTCTGCTGAGAAAATCTAATCTCTTTTATAAAATTGCTAAAGTTTTCAGAATAGAAATGGCATTTCTTGGCTCTTCCTCTTTCCAGTGTTGCAGCTCAGGAGCCCTGGCATCTTACCAGTGCATGGGCTCAGCTATGCCTTTGAAGCTGAAATCGATCTAGCCTTGCTCTTAGAATGAAAACTAATGAAAAGAAGGGAAAAGGAGCGCTGAATAAATTAAATGTAGCTCCTGCCAGACCACAGGAGCACAAAACAAGGTGTAGGCAGAGAAATTATCCAGGGGCACAAGAACTATCATGCAGGAGCAGACCTAAGGTGTATTTGTTCCTAGCCCCTGTCTGACAACAGATACCAGGGATGTTTCAAAGAAAGATGTAAGTTGTCTGCATCAGGCAGCCAGGAATATATAACATCAATGTGTATTCCCAGTTAGGTCTCATCCTGGTTTATAGGATGAAGGGATTGGTTTAAGTGTTTAAGTTACAACACTATCCTTCTATACATATTTTACTTGTAATACGTCTTTATCCATAGAAATGTTTAGTACAGCTTGAAACCTCATTTCATTGTCTCAATAACAACATATACAATTAATTTCAAAATCCAATTATTCTTTAGTAACACAATCTTTCCTTTCCAGCACTGAACTTGCTTTTACTTTCACTGAATGTCCCCTTTGCTGGACACCGAGTTTATCTTATTTTGTTTTTATTTATTTTTAGCGTAGATGTCTTCCGCTACTCTGGTTTCATGTTCTGCTGATTCTCCCTATGCCAGGGATTTGAACATCTATTAGTGTATAAGCAATCTCTTGTCAAGCATACAAAGCTGACTGCTTTCCTAGAGAACATCTGCATTCCAAGGAACTCACTGTTTCCACAGGCACAAGGCCCATGGAAAGCAAAATTTAAGAGGATGGTCTCAAAGTTATGTGAGTGGCTGAGGAATAACATTGATTAAATGTCCCTGAACCCTCCAGATTAGATTTGGGGCAGGAGGGACAGAAGAATAACTAAAGGTCTCCAGACATATCTTTTGGATTGCAAGTATTTTTTTTATTAAATATTACATTAATACCTAACAATTATGTAGTCTTTTTCTTCAGTAAGTTCTTTATAAAGAAGAGCCATATAATTTTTCAGGGGAGGAAACAGTCACCTAGATTTGAAGTGACTTACCCAAGGTCACATAACTACGCAGTAGAAGAACTAGGAGGAGAACCTAGCTGTTTTAAAGCCCTTTAAGAGGCAATACTCCTTCAACTAAGTGTTTCTTTCCCAAAAGCTACCATTTGAGTGCCAAATTAACATTAAAATTATGACACTGACTCAAAGTCAAACATGTTTAAAAAAAATACAGTACACACATTTTAGGATTAGGAATGTTATCTCTTTGTAACTGGTACATAAGCAATGGTGTTTAATAAAGGCAGGATACATTGGGGTGAATAGTAACAAACTTGGGTGATGGGCCTGTGAAAGACTCTATTCTTTTTGTAGGTACCGTGTGCTCTCTTCTGTCACTGTTCATTGTTTTCCTGTCTGACTTCGGGGACACCACAGGCCCCCAGGGAGAAGAAAGGGGGAAGCAGATGAGAGAGGCAGAGTAATGCCAGCCCCAGAGAGCACCAGCCCTACGAGAAACAATTAAAGGTGGTGTTAACTGGAGAATGCCTCTGCTTGGCTCCAAGCAGGCTGGGAAGATCACTCTTTTCATCTCCAAGCTTATAACGAAAGGGGGTATAAATAACTGCTTTGCTCTTCATGGCCCCCCCGCCCTGCAACTGTTTTTGACTCATTCTAAACAGGAGCTAACATTTATCTGGATGAAAACTGCCTAGAGGTAGCAATCCTAATGTGTCCTGCAGAGTTATCATAGGAAACATGGAAATTGCCACTTGGTGATCCAGGGGTTTCATCTAAACAAAAGGAAAGCAGTGAAAACTGTCCTCAAAGGACACATCTGAGAGGGATGGAGGAGTGACAGATGTGGGACTGAGGCAGGCATTGGCAAACTAAATAAATAACTGTATAGCAACCTAGGTAGAAAATCAAAATAATCTTCTCTGTAATTCACAGATCAACACAGAGGCAGCTGTGTCAACTCTCATTTGATACAGTACAGATCCCAAATCAGCGCTGAAGCAGGTGCATAATGGTACACGAAAAACATTTACAGAAACCATCTCAGATCTCAAAAGCACCTCTTCAATAACTTCTCATACTGCCCATTTTGTGTACATGGATGGATAACATTCAATTGGATTAGGCTAAATGTATGTCACTGCTATAGACAGCAGCAGGGAACCAATGCCTTAGGATTGCTAGAGCTTGTGTTTTCATATCCCCTTCAGCAGGAGGTTAATCTTTGCACTTTATTACAGACATAAGCATGGCTTCAGTTTAGCCACACCTTTGGGCCTGTCGCATCAAAAACGTTTGCTTGCTCTTGCAATAGTTGGTCAGCCTCCCCACTCTTATGCTAAATAATGAATCAAGCACATTCTCTAAAATATCTTGTTGGAACCTCCCAAGGAAACTAACCATACATTTTATTTTGACAAATTACATACAAATGCATTTCTTCTGCAGCTGATTCTGTCTAGCACAGAGTAATTTAACAGCATGTATTTCCATGTAAAAGTTGTGACTTCTACTTAGATTATTTGCTTTCTCCTACTGTCACTGGGAAAATGTTCACCTTTGAATCAAAGACAATGTACAGATTCACAGAAACATGCCCCCACTTAAGTGCACCTGCTTCGAGTTATTCACTGCTATTTAAAATACACAATGGCACACATGGAGAGTTAATACCACCTACAATTGGCTTTTCAGTTAAATTGAAAATGTAATATGACAGAATTTGGTTTTCAGCCTGGTTTCCAAGGAAACATTTCCAGCTACTATTGGTGGAGGTGACAAGTTGATTGTCAAACTCACAATTTCTTCTGTTCCTGGTCCATCAGTTTGATTTCTTTTTTCATCTGGTCTTCCCTACTGAAATACATGCTAATACAGGGGGAAGGGTTTCTTAATGCATGCAAAATAATCCCTATTTCCCAAACAGCCGCCCCAAAAGAGAGACACTTAAAAAGCAGTAGCAATGATTAAAGGAGAATACATTAAATGAACATATTCAAATTAATTTCAAATGTAATACCCAGATTTGTATATGTACAATTCTGCACAGTGTTGATAAATATCTGCTGGAGATAATCTACAATTTTACTATTTATCTCTAACAAGCAGATGGGCTCCCACACTGTCATTTCCAGGAGTACAAACACATTCTGAAAACAAAAATGAAACAAGGAAGAGCTTAAGAATATGTGTGCAGGTTTTTAACCAAATGCACCAAAGGTGAGATTTTATAACCCATTAGGACACCTGCATTTTCTACAATTACAGCATTAGGAGGTGACAAGGACCACAAAAGATCAATCACCAATGTCATTGCTTTTGAAGACAAGGGGCAACACATTCCAGAGAGCATATACAGGACAGAAAAGAGGTCCCAGCCTTCCAGGCAGGCCTTTGGCCTGGGCCAAAGGCACGCTGCCTTGGCCTGGGCCCTTCCTGGCCTTTCTTCTTACCAAAAAAGTGGTTGGTACAGAGGAAGGGAGGGCAGCTGGATATTTTCATGCACACAGAAATGATGCCTTGCTTGTAAGGCTCAATGAAATTACACAGACTCATAGATATATCACTGCTGCTGTTTCTACTTTTGTCCTTACGTGCATTTCTGTTCGCTCTTTCTTTGTGCCTTGCCAAAGAAAAATATGGGGAATCATGGTGGTTCCCCTCTCCTTCTCAGGACACCCTCGTCTTCCCAGGACACTCATATGAGCCCATACTACAGTATTTTTTCTCCTCTTTTACCTTTTCCAAAACCTCTGTAATGCCAGAAGGCTGGGCGTGGCTCTTTTTAAGGATATTATTAATAATATCCTTCAGGCACTAGAGAAGATTTCTAGGAGCTATTCCCTCTCTGTAATACCCAGTTTCCCTCCTAAGCCACGTCAGTCATAAAATAAGGACATACAGGAGCGTGTTGGTTTTTTTAACAGCTATAGTTCCTCTTTATCTGACTGCAATATGTTCTTCTCTGTAAGTGCCTTGCACTGCAATTGCCCCAGCTCATGCTTTCTCTACTCCTCTCTTCTCCTTTCCTCCTATCTAAATTTCATACTAATAAACACCTTTCTCTGTTGTGTATAGAGCACTTCTGCGTACATTTGATTAAAAAGCTCAAAATTTCTAAATGTCTCTTCTTGGGCCATGCACAATGACCCCAGTGTCCTTCTATCCTACTGTCCAGGATACCTTCAGTTCACACACCCTGTAATGATCACGGCAACCAGGAGCAGAGATTAAGGACTATGCTTTATATTAATAATTGGGTGATGAACCAGGGCTAACAGCCTCAAAATTGGAGTGAGACATGCCCTGCTTGTGTAAAAGCACAACCACCGGTGCTGCTATGAGCTGAACTTGACCTTGTGAAATGGCCTCCTTGATTCCTACAGCAACACGTACTCTGTGACTTTTCCATGATTTAAAAAAAAAAAGTCTGCTATGACAATTTCTCTCAGACATGTGATCTAATTGTCCATCCTTTCCCTCCTATTATATATAAACACATTTAATTTCTTCCTTTGCAGTCTATGCTGAAATTAGGAAAAGAATGGAAAGGAAGAAAGGATATTATTTAATTTCTGCAAAAAGCTGATAAAGAAGTCTTCCTCTGAAGATGTGGTACTAGACACTGAAGGAAATGCAAACAGAAATGATGGGTGCTCTCAGGAGGGTGTCTGATAATGAGTGCAGGCTGGAGGTGACAAGGGGGTGCCCGATGTTGGCACTTTGTTTCATGGGATGATGACAGAATTAGCACATTTCTGTAACTTAGACAGCAGACATACTGCATCTGGAGGCAGCACTGAAGGAAGGCTGCTTGTGACCTAGATGGGGACCACTTCACGGCACCACTGTTCCCACCTTTTACCCTTCTGACCTGCATGGGACCAGGACACTGGGAGTTGACCAGTCCCACCCCTGGCACTTCTCCAGTGCCACCCAGCCAGGTCCCTACCACCAGCAGCTCCTGCAGCACAGCACGCTGAGGCTACCAGCACCCTCATTTGCAGGTGTTTATTACTTTTTTTTTTGTTCTTCCAGGATACTCCTCCCTTACTGTCCTTGTTACTGCTTTGTTTCGGTGGTAATAAACACTATTTTATTACCCATTTCCTTTGCAGCAGGTGTGCGATAGTGCTGGGAAGGCACAAGAGACACAGATGCAGGAGGGCCGAACCACAGCAATGATGTGGAGTTAGACACTGCTCCCAGGACTTAAAAGCACATGGACTTGAGGGAGACAAAAGCAAGGGAAAATGTCCGATGGACAGGATGCTCTAAGGTTTGCTGAGATGTTGCTTAGAAACCTTTTCTCTTTTAACTGGAGTCCTAATGTTAACACTGGCAGCACTTAAAGCTTGATCTACCCCTGTTCACAGTGAGTTTTAAGTAATCTGTGTGGGTCTGGGGGCTGATCTATCAAATTTTGACACAACACCATGGCAGCATAATAAAAAATTGAGGTCCTGATAAATTCTGACATTGCTCTAATTTCACTCTAGTGTGAATCCACTTAGATTGATCTAATTTAGATCACCTGGAATAAAGGTGAAACTTTTCCAACCATGTCATCCAAACAGGAATGTCAGAACATCGTAAGGGTTCACCTCCCTCTCCTGAAGTTAACTAGGTGGAGATATTACAATATTATGAAAAAAATGTGGATAGGATAAGAGCAGTATAATCATTTGATACTAATCAACACTGAAATTGCTAGAGAAATAAGAAGCCGACATTTTGCTTAAAGCCTGCAGCAAAATTTGCTCAGTTGATAGCAAAGTGAACATTACACAGGTTAATTTATTTCATGCATTTCAGTTCTCAGCATGACATGCTTTCTATCCAGAAATGTGAGTGTATTTGCAGTGTATCTCAGGAGATGGGAACATGTCCATCAACAAATTCCACTGTAGTTTATTTAAGGTTAATATTTTACAGCAAATTGACATTAAATACACTCCTCTGATAAGATAACAATCTGAGGGCAACACCTTCTCTTTCAAGGCTCGAGTAAAATGATAACCTTTGAAACATGCCAGTTGCCTGATGTAAAAACTGAGAACTGCCTCCATCAGGCAGTTTAACAACGGATCTATATCTTTATGACTACAACTTCTCATTATAGAGATATCTATATAGACTAAAACCCACTTCTAGAAAGACACAAGCAAAAGTGAAAAAGTTGTTCTAGGCCCTCAAGTGGGGTTAGCTCAGCATATCAAGATACTGATGTAGTTCTGCTGGAAAGTCTTCCTGACCGAACAAAACCCAAAACACATAGCATTACTTTGTTTAGTACCCATGGGCTGCATGACGATTGTACCTGTAGTGCACTTCGGCTGCGTATTTGACTTGCTGTTTTGTTGCTTTCCTTTCTAAAGGGCAGTAAATTTTACAAGATCTAGCTCTCTACCCC
>RSEF01000001.1:90565290-90598185 GCA_003993805.1 Himantopus leucocephalus
CCCCCCCCCCCCCCCCCGAACTTCTAAGGACTCTCAAATTAATATTATGGCATTCAGACAAGTGACACAGCATCTTGCATGGATAGACTGTGGCCTCAGCGTGCATGAGTTCTCTAAAAAAGAAAAAAAAAAAGCATTGTTTATCATTCATGGGTAGAAATGAAGAAAAACAGGGCTGGAAGGGACCTTGTAAGATCCTCTGTCCCAGTGAGATACCAGATTCTGACACTGTTGAATATGGGGTTCACGTTGCAGCTGCAGCTGGAAAATACAAATGCACTTAAGTTGGCTGATTTGTTGAAATTACCATGCTAGTTCAAATTTCATTCTACTCTGAAACATCTATTTGGGTGCTTGCACTCTGTAGTGAAATGCATAAAACCAGGAAATAACCAGTTCATACAGATTAGGCAGCCCCAAACCAAAGTAATTAAAATAGGAACTAAAAGAGAAGGATAAAAGGATGGTGAGAAATAAGTTTTTTGCATGGTTGCCCAGACACCAGAAAGACAGGCACACAGAAAACTCTTTACCTGAGGGAGGGAGAAAGGGAGAGCAAATAGTTAATACCATTTGGAAAAAGGCAGGCATTCAGGAGTAAGGGATGTGTATTATGCTGAGAGGGAGAAAAGACATACAAAGGGGTATGGAATAAAGGACTTTGCTTCCTAAAGGGAGATGGACTTTAAGGTCAGCTGGCCAGGTCCTCCTGGACAGGCTCTTACTGGATACACATTTGACCAGTATCCATGGAAGTAAGCATGAGATGAGTTAGCACTGTCTTATAGAAGATGCCTGATACAGCTGTAAAAATACCATTTTAAGATTTTGTTTCTAACAAGAGACTGCTGTTGAATAATTGAGGTAACTCCCCCACCAAATGTATTTTACTCAAACCTCAAAAGATACCAGTGAAGATAATGGCTGCCTCTTGCTTCGCAAGCTAGGCTATTCAAAATGTTATTCAACACTCACCAGTGCATGAGCACCTAGCCAAAGGAAACGGCGTACAGCAGTCTCTTCAGCAAGGTGGATGGTGTAACGTGTATGGACCAGGGCACAGCACACTGCCCAGCAGCACGTTTAGTGCCATTGCTCAGTGACCTCATTTCAAGCATGACGTATGTCTGGACATATGTGCAGAGCACACCAGTTGAGACAACTGCCAAGTTAAGATGTAACCAAACATTCTCCTTCTGAACATCCCTGGCCAGCAGCCATTCCAGCATATCAACACTCAGACTGGCTATCCCTGAACTAATCAGCAGTGGCTGTGAAAGCTGCCTGGCTGTAAGCGCTCCAGGCAACCTGCTTTCTTTCAGTTCTCCACATGCTGCATATGAGTGAGCAAGCAGGGGCAAACCATCAGCTGTGTATGATGAACAGCACTCTCCAGCCCAAATCCAAGATACAAAATGTACACCCACTTCTTCCAACTTTCACAACAACTGCACTTAAAACTCCAGGTTGCTGGTAGGAAAGAATGCAGCTCCACCACCCTGTTTTAAAGGGTGATCTCTGAAAGCACCTGTGTTGTTGCTAGTGAAAAGTGAGCTGTGGAAGCGTAGGTTAGTAAGGACAGAGAATCATTGGCCATCGCCCAAATGTGGTGATGGCTCACTCTCAACAGGAACACATGGTTGTCAGGCCCTGAACCTCAGCAAATTTACCTCTAATTTTTCCCCTTTCTGCATCTGCAATGATGTGCTAAAATGGCAAATTATTTACTTACTGTTGACTATAGTTGCTGGGGTATATAGGAGGGACAGGTGACCTGACAATGCTGGGAGCTGAAGGAGATATGTGAAGAAGGAACTAAGCAGATGACGGCTGTAATGCTCTACAGGTCATTACACAGAAAACGAAAATAGAGCTGGACACAGGATTTAGGTCAGGGTTGACTTGGAAATGTAATGGTGCAGCCAGCATTGCTGATGTTAGAGTGATGTTGTGATCAAAACCTTCCCTAGAGATTTCTAGGGCTAGTGGAAAGTGGGGAAGTGGGTTGCTAGGCCCCAAAGCAGCAAATCCTGCCTGTCAGAAACAGAAAGAGTAATAGGGGAAGGGCAGAAAGAATGATAATCTTCCAAGCTTCAAAAGGAAGGACCAAAAGGAAGAATTTTGGAAGGATGACAAAATGATTAACTGCTTCCATGCCCTATTGAAGCTCAAGGTCCCTGTGCTGCTAAGAATGGTTACTGCCCTCTCATTCAATGTACTGTGCACACTGAAAAATTTGACAGAGGAGAATCTAATTACCATTCCCTAAAGGCTCAGAGACTTTCCACTGATAAAACTCCTTCAAAATCCTACAGGCACTACATTAACGATTTTGAACTGCAGTAAACTTCATTTATTCATTATTTCTTTGGTATTCAGGATACAGTGTATAGAGTCCTGATGCCCTTTGGATGTCACTACCAAAACTAGCACCTTGACTTTCCTCACAGTTTGTATTTTTGCTCATGCTGAAACAGAGACAAGCAAAATCAGCAGTCGGGATTTGCAGCAGACATCAGGCTTTTAAAGGATCAGATATACTCAGTTAAAAAAATAGAATGAGAGTAATACCTACAGAAAACATGCCATAATGTACTTTTAGCACATATAAGCCTTCACATACAATAATTTTTTCCCCTTCTGAACTTCCATGCCTCTATCTCTTGTGCTTCATTTCTTAGAGTAAATCCTTCAAATGTATTAAAGAACTACTTATTTGATGCTTGGAAGAGATGTGAAAGCAATATTTTGTCATGTATTTATAAAGTGATTAAAGTTTTCTACTTATTCCACACAGATTAAAAAAAGAAAAAGCTCATGTATTTTGATAATTGATATGAAAAGGTAAGGACTAGTACTTTAAATCAGTGGAAAGATAATAATCAAAACCTGACTGTCTTTTCTTTAATGAAAATAGCAGAAGCCCTATGCATCCCTTCCTTGAAGAACCATAAAATAGCAAGCACTACTTTCAGAGAGGAATCCTTGAGTAACTCAGAGAAGGCATGCTGTGGGTTTAGGACTTGGCTCTCAGAAGGATGCACCATTCTCCTATGGAATGTGTGTGACATGGTAGGTAGTCAAGTGATAATGATGGTAATATTTTACAAGAAGACATTACTAGCTCCACCTCCATGTTCTTAGAAACTTGGGTAACATCCTTTGAATAGTGTACCTAGAAAGCTGAACTGCATCTTAGGTATGAAGTTTGACAGGGAAACCAGCTGGCAAGAGCATATTTGAATGAGCAGCCACATGAATGAGCACTAAAACACATTCTGGTTTTAACTGTGCAACATGGAATTCTGTGGCTGGGTAAGAGCTTCTACCCACAGCATAGGAAAAGACGTCACAGCTTAGTATTCTTTTATTGGCATATTCTTCTCCATGTCTCACAAACCTGGAACATCTTTTCTAGCTTTAGGCATCCAAAAACTAGGCATTCAGTCTAAAATGCTGCCCAGATTAGGCTAAAGACTTAAGACTAAATGCACACGTACTTACCCTCATTCCTTATGAGGGCCTAAGTCCAACTCCACATTGCCACTGACAGTCCAAGCCTCTCCCCTGCCTTCCTGTCTGCTGCTACTAGTGTTTGATGGCCACACCAGGAGCTGACCTAGTACAGGCAGGAGTTACATTTTCAGCCAGAGGGTTTGGGTTTTTTTGGTTATTGCAGCCAGGTTTGGGGGCTGTGCATCTCAGACTGAGATGGTTTACAAACAGGAACATGAAACTTTTGAGTGAGGAGTCTAACTACATGCTTACAGTGTGTGTTACCAGTTTTTTATACATCTTTCATGAACAAAACCTTAGTTTAACTTGAGACCAGTACCTCTGGACACCTAATATTTCAACATGCTTTCACCATCAAAAAGAGAACCTATATAACTTAATTCTTTCTTGATCTGAAGGGGAAATTTTCAATAACATAAAAAAAAATTGTCAACTGACTAGAAATTTTTGCTGTAATTTTGAGCTCTAGTTCTGCAATTTTAAAAATAAAAATCTGGAATATTTTTTTTTAAAAATATATCCTTCTGAACCAAAAATGTGAACTGGTATTTTAGAAGATGTCATCCCAAAATATTTTGGGCTTTGATTTTTTTCCTCTTTCTAGGGCTCTGGTGTTGGAGCTCCACCAATGCAATCCAGGTAATTCAATACAAAAGTGTATTTTACTTGTTCTTATCCGTGTTTTCTTTGCCAAAAAACATTTGGGGGGATTTATTTTCCTTGCCTACCAGGAAGATACTGACTGTTCACCATAAACATTTGATTATACGTATTTATAAAATAGTCATAGTATTATACAAAATTATAATGCCCAATAATGCCCAGCTTGGAGCCAGATTCAGGCTCCTCTTTTCCTGAGCTCAGCAGTAGTATGAAGGCTTGAAAACAGAATTTAGGGTTTTGCAGAAACAAAACCAAAATAAGAGACCTTGACCTTAAACTGAGGTCTGGAACCCCATTTTTAAGACAAGATGGCAACAAAAGGAGATAACTAGCAGAGGAGACAAGAGAGATGAGAAGAAAACACATGATAATGCAGATTAAATGTACGCACATAGTTAGCTAGTATCAAAGGTTTGCTTGGTTTTTAAACAAGCAACATGTCGTTGCTTGTTTTTGTTATTATTATTTGCTATTTATATTGCAGCAGTGCCCAGAAGTCCGGACATACCAAGCTCAGACCCTGCCTTTAAATCTTGGTGCGATCAGAGATGAACAAATGCAAGTTACTGTAATCAGTAATTTCTCCTCTCAAATGCATGCCTCCAGCAGACGGGAAAAAATATGACCGTAGATTTTGGCAAATTCTGCCATTCTAGTGACCAACTTTGTTTCTTGTTATCACAGGTACAATGTGCTGTGCATTGCAGGCCTTGGTCTCAGTCCAGAGCCTTTATCCTTTGTCCTTTGTCAATTCCCCTTGGTCCCCTCTGTCCCTCTGCTGTTCTCCAGTTCTATGTTTTTATAATTCTGTGCTCTTTTAAGCATTTCAATGTGCTTCCACTGTGGGAGCAGATTAACACTGGCAGCATCTGGTTTCCCACCTCTGATTTTTCCTTACTGTACCTAACACTAAATGAGTTACCGATTCTCCAAGCTCAAGCTTTTGACGCTACCAGCTTATTTTTTGGCACACCTAAGCTCTTCCACTACCACTGTCCATCACATGTCTGGTGGAATACTTTAGGAACTGACAGGCAAACTAATTACTTAATCCAGTGATTATTCCAAAGCTTGGTGTATGAGAAGGAGATCATTCTAAATTTTCTCTCTCATCTAAATCACACCTGTAAGTAATGAGCCATACATTTGGCAAAACTCAACCAATTCAGTCTGTATCAAGACAAGGCAAGATTCTGTTAACTCTTCAGTGGCATCTGCTGCAAAACAACCTCCTTGAATTTAGGGTAAAACACACTGAAACTATAGCACAAGACTGACACACCAGTGAAAGATGCACCAACTTTCTTTAAAGAAAACAAATACTGCAAGGCTTGTAAAACATTTGTCATCACAATACCCAGACTCTTTTTCAGGTACCTCAGCATCACAGCCTTCACCAGCACAATCCATGTTAGTAACCACAGTAGCTGTAGGTCATATTAGACTTGCTGATAAGTCACTGTCACTTTGCTCGCTGCAGGTTCCCAACAGATTTGCAGGTATTTTAACCTTCCCTGGTTAGGTGACATAAACACACAGGATACAAGGAAAGCATGGGAAATCACACAATTCCATCTCAGAAGTACAGGCATAAGCTGCAACAGCCAGGAAGGAAGAGAGATGCACGAAACCCCATCAAACTGACATGAAGTGCCACCTGGCATGGCGTGGTGCTAGGTGCTATGCTGTAGGAAAATGTTCAATTGCAGAAGTACACTTTGGAAGCAGTCTTCTTACAGTTAGGATTTTTAAAGTGGAAGCTTATAGTAACTAAGCAAATACAGGATCAAAAATCAGTCTAATGATAATTGTTGACAGACTGTATGAGGCATTCCTTGATTTTAAAAATATTTAGCTAGACCAGTAACCCTTTCCCTATACCAACCCCAGATCAAACACAAATCTGGTCACAAACAATCAGCTGTGGACAGTCGCCTTCATGGTCCAGAATGTGGCAGTAACTCATCCATGTTCACAGAATTAACAGGGTGCCTCTCTGCAAAATCAGACCAGCTTACTCTGCATGTTTGGCTGCAGTCAACTGCTTGCTATTCGTAATCACACCATTGTTCACATTTAACTATCATCAGAAGAGTTGCTTTGCCGGAGCAGTTTTTCTTTTGGGAAGCAAAATTAATTTACAACAGGCTAAAACTAATAATACCCCACCCTGGCTCCCTTAAAAGAAAACAATAGGCTAAGACAAGCCCCCAGAAAACTACCAAAACCCAATTTCCACACTTGGGTTCCTTGGCACAATTCAGACATTTTGACTTGTGTATGCAATGATGCAAGCCAGAACTTCACGTTTTTTTAAAGCATTCTCCCTCATATACTTGGTGGTTCTAATGGATTGGGTAAATTAAATAAAAACAATAGGCTGGATTTGCTAGGGGAAACTGCAGTGGAAGGTGACTTTCAGCCAACTTTTAGGTGCTCTGCTCTTTTGGAGGATCAGTTTGGGGTCAATGGTTTGGTACATAATGCAGCAGTCCACACCTGTACAAACAGCCTTATGAGTGCCTTCTGGTAACCATGGCATTGTGGTATACAGGGATACCCTGAGGTTTTTTCCACTCTTACAGTCATAGCTCAATGCCAGGGACTGGGAGAAGGATGATGCATAAGCCAGCGACTCAAAACAGGACAGCGGGCAAGATGCCTAGAAGATCAAATGCTCTGGACTATGCATATCAAGATGTATCACTGTGTCACAAGTGGGAGCTCACTCTTAGGGGTCCTAAGGCTCAGAATATTCCCCCCACCCTCCCTTTCCCCAGTATTTTAACAACCTTGCTTATAGAAAGTATTATCTGGTGATCAGGTCTGAAGGTTTTGACTGAAGAGTCAAAATAGATGACTAAAGACTCTGCCCCACTACATCTAGGATTTCTTCGTAAACTGCAATGTTTTGTTTACAATAAACTTCATTTCTTTGCAAGGTCTTCTGACATAAAATTGGTTTTATCTTCCATCATTCAGTCATAGTCGGCTGCCAGATAAGAAAAAAACACAGGTAAGGAAGGCTAGGGTTAAATTTAGGGAAAACAGAAGAGCTTTCGTTAAGAAAAACTGGAAGAAACAGCTGGGGACAGAATCTAATAAAATCAGACATGAAGGATGAGACATGACTTAACTTTATATTTTGTTGAATGACCAAATAGTAATTTCTGCTCTTTGGGTGGTGACTGATAGCTCCATTACCAATGCATTTAAGAAAAAGATAAGCCTCCATTCTTAACTATGATTTGCAGGCCAAGATGTTCCCAAAAGAGGTTGCCTGAGGTTAGGTGTCCTTATTCAGCCCCACTTCATAGTAAAGTACCCAAGCCCGCGTATAAGCTTTGGTACATGAGCAGCTCTGTCGACATCCAGACATGTTCTGAAGTGCAATAGCCCAAAAAAGAATTGTGCCAACTCGCACATGTCAAGAACCAAGTCACAGGCTCCAGCAAAATGACAAACATTGTTTAAAAACATGTTTGCTGAAGGCCTTGTTGGTAAACGGGTCATTTGGCAAAATTGTGAACACAAAGCATGCTGTGCAGCTGCCTAAAAACTCAGCTCTCCTGTGCGCTTGAGCAAAACCAGGATACAGGAGAAATCAAAGGATGCCCAACAGGACTTCTCTAATGATGTTGCTCCATAGCCTTGATGCCAGCAACAGCTGCTGGGAAATAGCTCTGATTTCTGTTACTGATGTAAACTCTCGAGCCTGTGAGGCGGAGATTTTCTCTTCAATGCTCTGTACTTTTCCTGTCCTCTTTGAATATGCCAGGCTGAACTCTTTACTCTCACCCTCCCCTGCACCATGTTTCTTCCATACCTCTGATGCACGCTCTCTCACTTCCTTGACTTTTACCACTTAGGATAGGCAGACATCAGTGGTGGCAATGCTGAAAGCTTTCTGCTGGCAAGGAGACCAACATCCAAAAAGGGACGAATTTCTACATGGAGACATCCCTGACTAGCATAAAAGTGAATTTTGTGCATTAGAGAATCTAAATCTTTCCTTTACTCACTTGCAAAAGTCTAATATTATGATACTATTTCCATTTCCAGCTTGACACACAAGGTCTAGTTCAGATGCAATCACATGGGCAAAAGAAGTAGATGAGAGTCAGCAGTACCAATAAAACCATTGCTTCTTGGTTTTGGTAGCTTCCAAACCCAGAAACTGTCTAGCTCGCTTATCCTCCAAGGCTTTTAGGGTGGAGTCAGGCAGTATTGGTTTCCCAGATACAGAGTGTGATTAACTGCATTTGAGTTCCTGTATCAAGCACTTCTTACTATGTTTAAATTGCTATCACCTGAAGTTGAAATACTGACAGTGAAATCAAACTCATTCACGTATTTTTTCCTGTAAGAAACAAAATTATCCAGAGCAAAAAGAAAATCCAACACGATGACATATAACTGAAAGGACAAGTGTAAATTACTTATTTGCGCCCATTACCTCCTTGAAATCCATCCTTCACGAGATACTCAACCAAAGCTAAAGAAGATTTCAGGAACTGGGCCCTGGCTGCAAACCAGAAAGCACATAGGCATATATGCAAATTCAAGCAATGTTATGAAGATCCTTTAAAATTGTGACTCAACTGCAATCTTAGTTTGCTAATTCCCTGGTAAGATACCCTCTTTCTTCTGTAAGACACCCTTGCACATTAAAGAAAAAAATATTGTGAAGTAGGTACAGGCTACAGTGTCCCAAAATATCACTGCTTATGGAGAACTAAAAATGCATTTCATTTTACATGTGGTAGCAAATGCAGCCTGTCTGCAACCTCTAGGCTGTTACTGACAAGAGAAAATCTTACTTTTGAGGGTTCCTTAAATTGCATCATTCTAAACATACTGCCTACTTATTTGCTTCAAGGGCTGAACCTTTATTTATTTTGTCATTTATCAGCTGGCAGAATTCTTCACTGCGGACATAATCATTAACACACGAATCCCTTGGCATATCCACCATTAAATAAAACAAAAATGGCTAGCTTGAAAGAGGGTACCTATGTGTGCATTTGTGTGTATACACATTAGTTGGACTGCAGAGCACAGTTTTGTGTTTACTGCGTAAGAAGCTTGTCCATAACGTTCCTTGGATAAAATCATGTCCCTGGCCATCTGAGTTCCAAAGAACTGCATAAAATTAGCCATGATATCTTTACAAATTTAGCAGAATACTTGAATATTTATATTTAAACTTGTCTATAAGTCTCTTGTTAGATATCTACTGTGAAACTAAGAGATTTCTCCTTTCTTTTCAGCATTTATTTTCTTTTTTTTTCTTTCTTTATTGCATTAGCCACACATGCATTAGCATACAATTGGCTAGAGGGATCTTTCTGGAATGTTTATATTTGAGGCTCTGTATTCTCCCTGGAAGTGTTGCTGTTATATTACGTTCACTTCTTATGAAGTAATTTTAAGCAAAAAACGAACCAACCAAAAAAACCCTTTTGAAATCTGATGATTTATTGTGATTCCAGTCCACGCCAAGGAAAAGTCAAATGAAACCAAGAAGTAAAGATAAAAACGAAGGCCAGCTTTTACGTATCATTCTGTAGGTGGTGGGTATTTGTGTAGGATAATGACATGCAAGACAGAAACCAGTAACTCCCTTGCTGTCGCAGCTGAGCAAGCAGGCACATAGAAAGCTGACCTCCAGAAAGTGATCTTGCTTGATCCTTTGCACAAAATGTATTTTCTGTGTAGGCACCTAGCAAAGATCACACACACTTTGTGATGAGAAGCTGGTAAGAGAGATGGAGTTTGTGTACGGCAGGACTGCAAAGCAGCACTCTGCTGAGATGGCAGCTGCCACCATGCAGGTGGCCTCTGGTCAGACAGTGATGGTGGGCTGCCACACTTCATGCTGGCTTTGTCTTGCAAGTGCCTGAGCACCTGGACAAGTACCAGTGTTACTGTCATTCTGCTGGTCTCAGTGGACATGCCGCATCAACACCTGTAACAGCTGTTTCGAGTGAAAGATGAGGAAACTGATGTGTCAGATTTTGACACCAAAACATTTTAATTCACAAAATGAAAGACAAGCACTTTTGAAATGAATGTGAAGCATTTTGCTTTCAAAAAATTATTCATTTGAGAATAATTTGCCTTGATTCTACAGATTCATTTAGTGCTGCGTCCTTCCTTTTCATTTAGCAATTTATGTTAATTAAACAATGTTAATTTCATTGTGATTTATTGTGTAACTATTGCAAGTTATGTATAACTGGAGTAAATGTAAAATCGCGATCTATTTTTAAAAAAGACACAAGTTGACTTTACTATCGTGAATACCCCCAGGAACTGAAGTACTGAAGACCGTTTGCAAAGCTGTAGCACTAAGCTGTGAACTCTCCTTGGCAGTAACAAAACTGAGGTTTGTATTCTGTACCACCTAGCAGAGCTTGTGACCAGCAGACAAATGGCAGGCCCCAAGGCTTGTCAGTATTTGAGCCATATCGCTTGTTGTAATAAAAGACAATGCATCACACCATTAGGTCATAATCCTTCCTAGACCTTCAAGGTACTGTGAGTACTGCTTTTAAGGGACAACATCAGCAGGAACTATCTTAATAATACCCGAGAACTGCACCTCTAAGTGACCAGAGCCTGATGGCTTTGGGAGAGACTCAAGCAATAGTACAAGGAGAAGCCATGTAATGAGGGACCCAGCTCCTCCCAGCAGGAAACGCCTTTGTGAAGGGTGTTGAGAACAATTCCTATGACAAGCAGCTGAGGGAACTGGGGTTGTTTATTTTGGAGAAAAGGAGGCTCAGGGGAGACCTTATCACTACCTGAAAGCAGGTTGTAGTGTCGGTTTCTTTTCCCAAGTAACAAGCAATAAGAAGAGAGGAAATGGCCTCAAGTTGCACCAGAGGAGGTTTAGGACACATATGAGGAAAAATTTCTTCACCAAGAGGGCTGTCTAGCATTGGAACAGTCCGCCCAGGGAAGTGGTTGAGTCACCATACCTGGCAGTATTTAGAAGACATGTAGATGTGGCACCTGGGGACATGGTTTAGTGGTGGACTTGGCAGTGTTAGGTTATGGTTGGACTCAATGATCTCAAGGGTCTTCTCCAACATAAATGATTCTATGATTCTACAACTTATTTGTACTTCAAACACATATAGATAGAAAAAATACTATTTCAGTCTTGGCCAATGGCATATAGGATACTCTGAAACTCTTGGTAATGATCTTTTTCTGCCTCCATTGCTAGTGTTAAGAGAATCTATAAAGTGCTTTGGAAGTCATACTTAATGGACAGGGTTCTCCTCCTCAGAAGGTAGCATTTCAGAACTGATTAGCCGAACATTTAGCTGCCAGCAGCACTGCCCAAATGATTAACCTTACCCGCTACTTAGCACTGGTGAGGCCACATCTGGAGTGCAGTGTCCAGTTGTGAGATCCCCAGCACAAGAGAGAGATGGATGTACTGGTGTAAGCCCAGTGAAGGGCCACAAAGATGATGAAGGGACTAGAGCACCTCTCCTGTGAGGAAACGCTGAGAGAGCTGGGACTGTTCAGCCTGCAGAAGAAAAGGCTCAGGGAGATCTTACCAATGTTTATCAATATGCAATAGTAGGGTGTAAAGAAGTTGGAGCCAGGCTCTTCTCAAGGGTATCCAGTGACAGGACAAGAGAAAATGGGCAAAAAATAAAACACATGAAATCCTGCCTGAATATAAGAAAACACTTTTTTACTGTGAGACTGGTACAGGTGCTTAGATAGGTTATGGAGTCTCCCTCCTTGGAGACTCAAAACCCAGCTGGGCATTGTCAGATAGAGCAACTGGCTCTATCTGACCTGCTCTGAGCAGGGGTTTGGACTAGACAATCTCCAGAGGACCCTGCCAATGTTAGCAATTCTGTGATCCTGTGAAAAGGTGTAGAGAAAGGAATGTGGAAACAAGTTAGAAAGAAAAAATACTTACATTTTCAAGTTCATAAAAAACTAGCTGAAACTGCAGTCAATAGAATTATTACTTTTGAAATAACAAAGGACACTACAGAGGTTTTATCATATTCCCTACTGATTAAAATAGGAGATGAAATTTCCTGGGAATAGCTACTGTACTGTGACAGTATCAAAGAATGATCTTAATTAGAAGACAAAGAGGATACTTATTGTCCTGTGAAATTGCAGGACACTACCTCTTTCAGACTTTTATATTAGTGGCTGGGAGGAACAGAAAATTACTCAGGTCACAGGGATGTCTACATGATGTGATGACACAGGTGGAGAACAAGAGATAAATGGACAATTTAACTGGCAAAAGGAAGAGGGAGGAGTTTAGAGCCTGTTTGGCAAAATAAAATATAAGTTCTGCCTAACTTTTAGAAACTGCAGAGAAGAGAGAACAGGATTGGCAGTTCTCATACTTAACCTCTTCTGTTCTACAACACAATTAAGACCGAGGGGTAGAGAGTAACCTGTGTAGTTTGACATGTTCATCAACAAATTACTTTGCCTTTTCAATAAATAACTACAAAAAATTTAAAAGTAACATCTAAGTGAAAGACAAATGACTTCTTTTTCTAGAATGTCTTAAATAGGGCCTAAAAACTCCTCTGCCATGCTCCTAAAAACTCAATGAAGATTAACACATTTAGCAAAATTTGGGATAAACAGGAAAACACTGTCTGATCACCTTGATATAGGGGAAATGACAAATTCAACAGGGCTATATGACAGGCACAAGGGTTTCAGCTTTAAATCTGGCATAATCCTTTTTATAATTCAAAAGTCATGGTATTGATTCACACCCGTGGGCTCTCTGATCACCCTAAACTACTTCTCCCTTTCTGCTCATGTCCTTACCAGGCTTTTCATTCAGACTGAAAGACTTTTTGGACAAAGACCTGTGCTTGCATAGCTATGGCTTCTGAACGCCAACATAAAGGCAAATTAAATTTATAATATATCAACACAAGAAAAGGTTTCCTCTTCTCCCTCATCCCCACCGACATAATTTTCTAGTCCTCCATTACTTTTCTTCTCCCTCTAGCTCCTCAACCTCATTATCTTCCAGACCCTTGCACTGATTTTCACCAATGATAATACCCTACTCCTCACACTTTCCTTCTAATGCTTTGTAAAAACATTTTTTCCAAATATTACCTCTGAGACTCTCTGCAGACCTGCTCTCTTCTCTTTTTTCCTCTAATTGTTTTTTCAGGATCTCTTCCTAAGTTTTCATATTACTGCAGCCTTTTATTAGTCTTTTTACCTTCTGCATCTGTTTTTCCTCCACTACTAAGATTTCCATTGGTCTCACCATTAGGGCATAAACTTATCCCCTTACTTCCTGAACCACTTCTCTCTCTCTCTGTGCCATCTTTGAACTTAGCTGACGTCCCTCCTTTTGGATGTCTTGATGTCCATTGTAACTTCTCATACCCAAAACAAGTCCTTTCTTTAGTAATATCACCAACTGATTATTTAACTACTTCCTCTCTCTGTCCCTAGATGTCTAATTTGCATTGCAATCCTATCACCCACATTTTGTCTCCAGCTTCGTTAAAAAAATGAGGGCTCATCTTCTAAGAATGGTGCATAGACACCTCCACATAGTTTCTTCATGTCTGCTTTTGTATGTACATAGAACCTTACAGAACAAGTTTGTGATCCTAAAAAAGGGGTATGGAGACAGTGTTTTCAAACATGCAAGCATTTTCAAACTGACTGCTGATATGAGGTGGTCCATTTTTAACATTTCTAAATTAAAGTACCCCAAAGGGAATCAGCCTGCAAAAGGGCACTGAGATGAATCAGACTCACCAGACACATTGGAAAGTTTTAGCAAAGAAATACATTATGTACAGAAAAGTACAGTTATTAGTATTTCTAATACTGTCATTAGTCACATATAAATGTAACAAAGCACACACAGCAGAGAAGATTTAGGGTTGATCTAAATCCATAATGCCGAATGCATCCCTGATCAACTTATACAGTATGTGGAGAAATTCTAAATTACTGTGCAGCATCCATGTATACTAAGCAGTGACAGAAACTGCATTATGACTATGAAACTGTGTGATTATGCCTATTTTCTCTGGGAATTGCCTCAGTCACACAAAGACATTCTTTCTTCCTCATCAGATTGTGACCTGAATTGATCTGACTGATGCAATGGCGGACACAATTTCAACCACCACCTTTCTTTCCCCCTTCCTCTTATCATGGTTCCTCCTCTGACATCTGAGTATGCATTAAAAAAATACACCACCACCACCCCCCGCCGTTTCCACCTAGCTGTACTTCTGGCATTTCTGCAGAATGCAGTCTGTGCTGACAGCTGTGCAAGTGCAAAGGAGAGAGAAGGTATATGAAACCAAGTTCTGCTTATGCTAGTCGAGAATAAGATGGGCCTTTGTGATTCTCAGCTTCTCCATTAGCCTCCTGGTAGGCATGGCTTTGCATGCAGAACATGAAAGAGCAAGCAGGGCTGCCAGATCTCCCAATTTAGCTGAAAGCTGACAGGTGAGATTTTACAATCCAAGTCATGACATAGGTTGGATGTCAAATGAGGAGGAGCTGTCACCATACAAGGCTGCAGCTTTGGCGCAGCACCCAAAAAGGCAATGCCATTGCACTTTGCTTGCTCCAAATGCCCATGTTCCAGCAGAGCCTTGAGCCAAGCAGCAGCAGTAGCAGCACGGCTGCAAACATCCAACAGCAGAAAGGGACACCAGGGACACGTGCTTGAGCTCAGGACTAATGGTGGCTTCTTTTTTGTCCAGCGTGAAAGGTTATCTTGCTGGAAGAACCAGCTGTCTTGTTGGCCCTTCCTTGTGCTGTATGAAGCAGGCTATTAGCTGCTAACATATACAGCAAAACCTTACCAGCCTGCTTCAAACAGAAACACAAATTGGAGAAGAGAAAGAAATGAAATGGAACGAGGCAACAGATGGTGTTAGCTTAGGAAAGAGGAACAGAACGCTTTGAGACCCTTGCCTGCATTCATGTCAGTATGTTACCAACCTTAAGATTTAACTCCTCTCTACCACACAGTTTACAAATCATGGAGTCAAGTAAGATGCAAGATTTTATTAAAATGACAGATTTTTTCCTTTGGTACACAAATACTAGAGTTATTTCTGATAGTCTAGCAAGGCAAATCTAAATAAATAATAAAACAGAAGATAATAAAATCTTCAGCTCTGTTTCACTCCGATTAGTAGTTTCCAGACCTCTTAATGAGCAAGTGGGATCCCGAACCATCAACCAAAAAACCTCATTACTCCGTTCCAAGTACTGATCCATGCACCATTGCAGTGGTCACAGCAGATTTAGGGGTCACTGTTCCAGAGGGAGTGATGCTGCACTGGTTTGATGTGGCGAACCTTTAGTGCTGAGTGATGATGAATGATGAGTGGTGATGAGCAAGATGCATGAGCGAGGGAGTGGAGAAAGGGATAATCGAGGGAGGTGGAAAAAGAGAAATCTGGCATGATTTGGTGAAATGTAGAGGGCTAACAGAAGGTCTTGCTGTATATTTGCTCATAAGCATAGCACACTTGACAAGGAAATACTGAGGAGGGAAAGGTGTCTGATAATATCAGACTTCTGCTGTTTTCAGTGGTCAGTCCCATCATAATGTGTAGTTCCAGACAAAGCTTTGCAGGGAAGAGAAGGTGGTCTATCTGTACCATCCACTGTAACTATTAGGGTTAACCATAAGAGTTGAATGTGGTTGGACGATATGAAAAAGCAGTAGCATTTTACAGTATTTCTGGTCACACCCAGCAATATCTGCTCCCCATTTTCAGCAGCCTCACAGCCTCCCCATTTTCTCTCTGAATTATCAGAGACATTAACAAGAGTCTTTTCCACTACCCACTTTGACTGATCTTTCTAATTAGGAGCACTGAACAAATAGATCTGAGAAACAGCTTGGCTGCAGCAAGCAGCCTTTGTTCACTGCATGCAGGGCATGGAAAAAATTCTGCTCTCTTAGGGACAAAGTGGAAGCTACAACCTGTGACTCAGTGTTAGCCCAGTAACTGCTCTCCAGGGAATCTGAGACAACCCCTCCAAGCATTCCTGCCTATTTCTGCACATGGAGAGATCAGACAACAAAAAATACTCCTTGAAACAATTCCCTACCTCTGATAAATATGCACCTCCCATCAACTAATGAGTAAACAGCACTGTCAAGCTTCGCCTTGTGATCCACATCTATGGACACATCCAGAGTGAAGCAAATACTGAAATGCGTTTTTTTGTGTAAGAGCTGCACTCTGTGCCATGCAGACATGGCATTTCATCAAGCACAGGGTAATAGCTTGATTCCCTTAGGGGCCCATTTTTGGAAAACAGAATATCTCCTTTCATAAATAGGCAACGTCACCATGCGCCACACATTCCTCAATGCACACATTCATTTTGGAGTTTATGCTGAAATAATTGAGTATCTGTTCATTATATGTTTGATATTAATGCAATAGCGCATCTTCACGTAAAACTAATTTTACAAGATCTGAGGAAAACCAGCATTATACTACATTTCAATGCCATCTGGTCAGCTACTCCAGAATACAGTGGAAGAACTCTGATTTATGCACAAATTATTTTTTACATTTTACTCTTCATGTTGGAGTCAAAATTTGAAAAATTCCAGATGAGAAACATTTTAAAAGCACAAACCAAGGCATTTTGCCCCTTCACACCCCACCATCCTTTCATGACTTACAAGTGCTTTTTTATTTAACAGGAGTCATCTTCCAGCATATTCACCTGTACACACTGTGAACAAGACAGTTCACAAATGTGATACCTCAAAGTTTAAAGCCCCGTAGATATGATGATAGAAACCACCAAAATGTCACAGAGATATATGAAGAGAGATCAAAAATGAATATTTAGAATATTTAGAAGCTAGCAACCTGTTTTTCTCTATTACTCTGGTTCCTGGGAAACTTCCGTTCTGGATGTGAAAATAAGAAATTCCAGAGGATACTACTATGTCAAGGCATAATGTAAAAGAAGAAAGAGCTACTTTCAAAGTGAATGTGTGATCGGTCAGTAGAGAAGATTAGATAGGGTAGAATATCAAAGTAGAAATAAAGTAGTTTCTCCTAAAACCAGATACAAATACTATATTGCATTAAATCCAACAGTTTGTGGGGGAAAAGAATGATTATGCAGTAGAGATTAGAATTTATATATGTACACGTAAGGAAAAGAAGGGATTTCTTTCTGAATTTTCCTGTGCATACTCAAATATATGCATTCTTCGTCAGTGATTATGACCAGGAATATCAAATGCAAATGTTGCCTGAAGACTTGGAATATTTGTTATATAGCTTAGGGGTCTCCCGAACAGGAGAAGGCAAACGACAACTGTAAATGAAATTCTAGTTGCTAGATTGTGAATGACTGATTATGTGGCTTAAAGACATACAGCAAACTTAACTGGAAACAATCTGCAAAAATGTTAAGAATAATGTTTCTTGCCCTCTTCATCTGCCATGAATTTAACAGTTACTGGAGTTAACAGTTTCACTTCTAGAAAAAAACCATAGGCTGCCACCATTTTCACATGGAAATAACCTTTGAGGAGTCAGGTTTCTGCCTTAGAGAAGTATTTTTGCTTTATTTTAAAAAGATCAGCATCAGAGAGACACCTTCTTCCTTGAGGGAACCTGAAGGAGTTGTGAACACACCCCTAGAGTATTTTTTCTTTTCAAGGCTGCAGCAACCTAACTTAGAGACTTGCCTCTGGCTTTCATTTGTTCGAAACACGTTGAGGCTGGCTGTCAAAGGTTCAAGGAGAGGTTATCAAGTCCTGTTTGCTGTTGGAATGTCTATAACTGCTGACACACACTATGGGAAAAAAAAAAAAGGGTACATCTACTACAGCTGCAACAATGAAACAGCTACTAGGGAACCTCACCTAGAACTAAGGACAACACTAAGCTGTGCTGGCCAACTGAAGAGATAAGCTAGTAATAAAGCTTATAGAAGTCTTGAAAAATAGCTTGGTTTGTCATTTTTTTAGTGGGTTAAAAAAAAATGCAAAACCATGCAAACACACCACATTTGGGATTTTGTTGTCTGATGATGAAAACCATTGCCCACAGTCATCAGTTATGAAAGCTGTAAAACAGCTAGAGAATGTTCATCGAAAGGAGAAGTAATGAAAAATAGTGCGCTTGACAGATTTTCAAAAAGCAACCAAAAAGCTTCATTTTAGCTCACTTACAAATTTTCCTGAACAGGAAAATAACCTACTCTCTGTTGAAACCACAAAAAAATCAAACTCTGTTGTTGGGCATACTTAAGATTTTTCTAGCTTGATGCCTTAAAACATTAGGAGGAAAAACGCATGCTTTCCTCCAAACTTACTTGTCTCTAAGTAAGTTATCTATGGCCCTATTTTACCTCTAACTCCAGTAGAAGGAGGAGGAGTACTTTTCCAGTAAAGTGTTCAAAGTTTTACATGAATACTCTAAAGATAAGTTGACATTTCTCAGATTAATTCCATATAATTCCTTGCCTACTAGGGCCAGATCTGTCCCTTCCCCTCATTTCACATCAGCTATGTATAAATTCACACTAGCAGTAAGCATTAGCTTGAACTCTGGCACTTATAGCTGGAGGAGCCTGAGCAAGTTCATGACCTCGCACTGGCCTAAGCTCCTGAGGACCTTGAGGTCCTTCGGCCAAATCCACTCTAGGCAACTGGTCTAGCAGTTTCTCCTTACAAATCTTTACATTAAATGCAGCAAAGGGCTTTGACGTCCTCCTTGACACTAGAGATCCGTACTTCCTCACCAGGGTGGCAAAGCTAAAAGCTCAACAGAAACAAGCCACATGGGTGGAGGTCAAACAGGTCTGTTCTTCAACTCACAGGTCTGTCTTAGCCTTTGTGTTCTGCTGAAAGCAACTTTGGAAAACACCCTTTCCAAATGCAACAGTATTTTATCACTTCATAAATAAGGTTAAACTGGAGCTGACATCAGAAGATGACAGATGCCTTACTGTACTGGAGCAATGCACAGCCACTAGGCTTTGTTTTATGAAATGAATTTAATGTCCCGATAAGGGAAAGGAGTAGGGTGCAATGGGCTCACACTCAGTTTTATTTTTGAATGCTAATGTTCAACTATTAAGTTTTAGAAGTGGGCGAAGGAAAACAGTTCATGAAAGCAAGATGCTGCTCTTCTTGCAAAAAGGAAATTTTCTAAGGTAATATGCTTTTGAAAAAATTAATTCTTAACAAACAGGAATGCAAAAAAGGAGTAGAGCAATTACATCACTACAGTGTAAAATGCTGCATCACCTATCAAAAAAAGACAGATCCAGGTTCATTCATGTACATTTTTTTTTGTTTTGTTTTAGACACGACAAAAATATACAACCATTACTGCAGAAGGTATTTTGTTCTTCATAAATTGAGTATAACAGAAGTCCTCGGCTTCACCCAGCTCAATGGATTTCAGATTAGACTCTAGAATAAAATATAGAAACTTACCTTGCATTTCAACATGTTGGCTACTCTCTCTTGCATTGATTGTCCAGCCTTTGGCCTGACAAGTATATAAACCGCTTTTACTTCAGGGCTGGAGCGCAGGAGCTTTTCCACCAGTACTTTGCCCATGAAACCTGTAGCTCCTGTGATAAGTACGGTCTTTCCATTGTAATAAGCTGAGACTGAAGACATGGTGCTTTCTTGTTCTGTCCTTCCTTTAACTTTCTGCAGGAGGTACCTGAGAAGATGCAGAAATAAAACTTTAAGGGCTTTTGAATCAAGACATAGATCAGCTATTTGGGAGCTACAGTCTGAGATAACCTTTTCTAGTCAGCTATGGCAGCTCATATTAGTTCAGTCAATGGCAATTTTAAAGATGATTTTTAAAAGCCTTTATTATGAAAATAAACCACAAATATTAAAAAGGTTAATCTGAGAATCTTTAAAAATCAAGCTCAGCCTTATCCTCCATATTACACCATAGCTGCACCCAGCAGTCACAGTTCAGAAAAGAGCTTGTGCTGTCCAAAACTCCTAGCAGTAGATGCTCACTGAAGTGCTGAATAGCATTTCTCACACACAGTGAAGTGGCAGCCATAAAGATAGCAGTTATCCCTACGAGACAAAGTAGAACAGATCTCCTCACAAACACTGCAGGTACAAATGCTGTGGTTTCCACTTTTATTCCACTGTGCCAAGCAGTTCCATTTCTTGTCAACCATCACTTTGCAACGTGCCCAGCCTTTTCCTATTGTCTTGGCTTGGAACAAATCCATGAAGAAAGCTCTTCACGGAAGACACTGTGCAATGACATTGCTCTGCAAGACTGCAACACCATGCTCCTGTGTGTAAGGTCATCACCCATAATTGGCTCTTAAGGCCAAAATGCATCCCACTTAACTCTAAGGAGTACAGATGTCACATGCTTTCTCTGAAGAGTTTTGGGTTGTTTGAACTGCCCTTTGGAGATCCATTGACTATATAAGGGGGCTGACATGACTAGGCTGCCACATGAAGTGTCCCAGTTAAGTCTTTTAATTAGATACAATGGTTTCAGGCCTCCATGTCCCCAGCCATCCTGATTCAAACTCTAAGCTGATTAAATGACAAACAAGGCTGGATTGAATCCTCCTAGAATAGCCCCTCTCTCTATTAGACTAACTGGAGGAAAAAACTTCCTCCTTTCTCCGAAGCATCCATAAACCACTTCCACTGCAACGGAAAGGCTCCTGAAAAAATATAAATAAATGTTTTGAAAAAAGCCTACTAAATTTGCAACAAAAAGAAGCAAGAACAGTAGAGCGATGTCAATCAAGTACTCAAGAACCCAGAGAACAATCCTCAGGTACCCCAGAAAAACTTCTCTACCTCTTGCAGAAGCTTCAGAGTCTCTGTTGGCCATTTCAAGTTTCTCAACACGACGTAAGTCAACTGAATGCTAATAGAATACAAATATACCAAAACGGAAATATAGCATTTGCTGCATTTTTGCAGTCTGTGAAGATTCCCTGTTCTCACTAACCCTTTCGCATTTCTGAAACCTAATAAGCCATTCAGGGACAGTGAAGTAGCCTAACTTAGAGCAAAAACTGCAAGCCTTCATACACAAACATCTTACATAATGAGTCCTTGCCTTGGACCAACACAACTGAACGACAGCAAAAAGTACTGTAAGAACCCTGGCTACATGTGGTGGTAGGTTAAATTCCCTTCATTGCATGGGGCCATGAGAGAAATACAGCTTGTCCTACAGCCCATGCCTTCCTCAGGATGGTATCTTACCCCCAAAAATTGACCACCAACTATGTGAAACATGAGAGACACCACAGATGAACCCTTACAAGGTGTACATTCTTCACTGAAACACTCAGGAATGTTCTTAGCTGGACTGCAACCCCCAAGGTGTTGCCACTCACACCAGTGAAAAGCGATCCACAGTCTGTGTCAATGTGCTGTCATTATCTGCGTCTACAGCTGATGCATCTACCCAGACCTGACTTTTCATTCCTACCAATCTGCCAGTTTTCACAATCAATGTACTGCTACATGGAAACACTGAATGTATATTTCTAACAGGCTATAGCCCAGACACACAAACAAGACACTCAAGCACAACAAAGTTTTGTTCTTCTTTCCCACTGCTGTCTCGTACATAGCATCAAACAAATGAAAATCCCCAAATTTCTTTATCTGTAACGAATCATCAGGTGTGCCATCCAATTTAGAAAGTGGGTCAAGCAGAATAACTTCTGAAGGACACTATTTTACAAATTAATAGCTGTGGGTATTCTGGCTCAATGAATTTGAGTATTAGCCTACTTTCAGATACGGCCTAGATCACAATTTAAATGAATGTAACGGGCTTATCTAGGCCTATTAAAAACGTGTTCTTATCAAAGAGCTGGCCACTTGGGAAGCTAAATAAACAGGTTAAACTATTAGATAATTAACTTATTTATAATAAAGTGTCACATCTCATTCAGGTTCAGAAAAAACTGAGTGATATTGGAAGACAGGAACTTGCAGAATTTGGAAGTGTGGGAAAGGGTGTGTGCATCTATAAGTAGATAGTAGTTTAGCCAGTTGAAGACGGAGGTGACAGAAAACTAAAGAAATTTGGTATGACACATGCCCTGCAAAGCAGAGAAATTAATGAGAGAAGTCCTTAAGTCACTAGAGCCCACAGAAATTCTACTGAACATAAGGAAATTGACCCTGCTCTGGCAGGGCGCTGAACTAGATGATCTCCAGAGGTCCCTTCCAACCCTGACCATTCTGTGATTCTGTGAAACAAAAAGATGAAATGTAAGACCACTTCCAGTCACTGGATACTTGCTTTGTACTCATATTCAGAAGATCTTATCTACCTAACCTCACCTAATATTCTGCTAGAAAAATCGTACATCTATAAAGTACTTGGAGATTAGCACAGTGTTTAACAGGAATTACTTGCCTTGCCACACTTCAGTAATACAGAACGTTTCCAACCTGCACCACTAAACATTAGTGCTTTGCATTATAGTTCTAGACGACTGCAAAAATAACTTAAGATTTCTGAATATGGACACCAATTCATTACATTGTTTCATTTGGGTTCTCTGTTTGAGTTATCCAAATGGGTCTTCATTTGTTTTGGCCAGATGTCCAATGCCTGTTAGAACAGTAAACAAAACAAAACCAAACAAAAAATCACACTACTTTTAAAGTGCCCCTAAAATTAGCTGTGCAGCCACATTTCATTAAGTATTTCTAGCAAGGACTACATACGCATCACTGACAGTTTTTCCCCATGTAGTCTGAGACCATTTTAAACGTTTGTCTCCAAAAAGTCAGGAAAACAACTGCATCTCCCAGACCATTCTGGTACAATGACAATGGAAGCACCAAACACAGCCACAAAAAAACCTGAACTTCTAAGGCAATCTGCTCTTCCTCTTGATTATTGGCTTAACCCTGTAGGCATAAAAGAAAAGGTAAGAAAACCCACAACCTTTCTATTTTCTATAATAAAGCAGTCCAAGTCAGGCAGCACGGAGTTTCCAGGGCCAGTTTCAGAGTTGGATCCAGTTGCTCAGGGCCTCATCCACAATAAAAAGCCACAAGGAATGAGATGTTTTTTGCTTATTACGGGGTCAGATTTGTGTCTCCTTGTATTACTTTTTTTTCCCCTTTCCTAAGTTAGCTTTAGAAGAAAATACAATAATCTTGCACACATCTGATGCCATGCTAATTATCAGCAAAGAAAATCTGTTTATTTGTTTAATGTGCATAAACAAATTGATGTTTTGAGATCATCTTTTGTGTAAAAGCCACAATTCTGCAATCAGCTATATTTAGACAGATCTCTGAATCTCCACTGTTCAAGCAAATTTAGAGAGACTTTTATTAGGTTCCAATTTCAAAAGCAGATTCTAGCTTATATTCAGGATTGCTAAGATATTTTCCTTTCAACTTAGGGAATATTGACTTTTTTTATTTTTCAGAACCATATTTGAGTTTTATATTTTTAAGAGTGTGATTTTATAACATAATTTATTCTTCTCTGCTTTAATTGATTTTGCTTGGCCTTTGTAAAGAATGTGCTGAAGAAGTTATGGAGATTTTAAGGAACCAGAGCATTTCTAAGGTCAAAAGGTAAGATCCAAGTAATGCCTGCTGACCTGACCCTTTGGATGTCTACTTCAAAATACAAAGAACTATATGCATTCCTTTTTGACGTTTTACACTCAGTCAAATGAAGAAAAAAAAGTTTCCTGCAGAAGCTTATACTTTGCTTTTCATTTTAAAGAATAAACAGTCAATGCTGGGCATTAACTATTTCACAGTCAAGCTGCAAGGGACTAAGTGTCTGGTGAGAGAAAACTATTCGAAGTCTGAACCATGGTCAGCAGTCACAGTGAGTTGACCCTTATTGAGGTGAAGATGGATAAAGACTATTTCAGAGCTTGAGGTACCTCTAGCTTCCAAAACTAACTGGAGGTGAGAAAGCCACTGAGTGGTGGAGAAGAGCCACATATGGGCTTCATGAAGCCCAGCTCAAGTGAGTAATTACAGGCAATTCTGACTGTTCAGGCACTAATCAGAGCAGGAAAGCAATTACTGATGCCATCTGAATTACTGAACACAGCATCTTTGCAGCAGTATGCATCTCACTGATGCTGACTCATCTTCAGCCGTAGTGTGAAAAGAACACCTTTTGGCCAGCCAAGCCAGGAATCACACTGAGCATCTCTACAGACACAAGTACACAAGCTGCTTTAAGGGTAAAGCTCTGTTACTGATGCCTGTAACAGACTCCTCTCAAGCAGTCATAAAGAACGACCTACAGTGCTGCATTACAAACAAAGCCACGATCTTCTGCTAGGGGCATATACCAAAGGACAAGCAAAGGGAAAGGTGGGAATCCTACCAACCTAATACTTTGCTCCTGCAAAAGAGAACCTTTATATCCCCAACAGAAGAGTAAAGGAGAGCTTTCCCCCACCAAGAGCAGATGCAACTGAGCTGATATTTAACAAAACAACTAATGCACTGTCCTCATTTTCCACGTACTTCACTGATGCCAAATCTGCATTTAGATTACAATGGTGTAATGCTGAGAGTTAGACTGCTATCAAAGCCATAGCGTCTCTGAACTTCATGGACCGCTGCTACTGCTGCTGCCCAGACCAGGTCCATGGCTGCAATGTGTTAATAAGAGATGGCAAAATGGAGCACGACCAATGAAGGATGGGTACACTGGAGCAGGTTCATATTTCACCATGGTTTGGACCACTAATAAGCTTTCCATGCTGTACTCAACTAGGACAGCAGCCATCGCAAAAGCTTATCTGTTGAGATATTTGCCTTTTCAATTCAAAAAAAAAAAAGAAAAAAAAAGAAAAAAAAAGAGATTTAGTTTTGTGCAAGAGCAAAGGACTCTATGCCTGTAGATATACATCTAGATTCACAAATGGCCTCTCTGGCATCTCCTTCTACTTAGTCTGGTTTTGATGAGTTTTCTCATATCTGCTGCATTTTCACAAGGATGTAATTTCTGTGAAGAAGAAGGTCAGACTGATGAATCTTTTAGACATCACATTAAACATAATGAACTAGCTTCAACTAAAATTACAATTAATGACAAATAACATTTTTCTGAAACAAAGTCACAGACAGAAAGAGTCCTTTAAGACAAAATAATTTTTGGCCACTTTCTGAACATAAATTTTTAATCTTGGGTACAAATGCCCAATCATACATAAAGAGTTTTCTTTAATCAGAATTCTGGAGGAGGCATAATTAACCTGCAACACACAGAGACAGAAAAATTCCTCTGTTGCTTCAGAGAGCTTGTACAGCTGAGGTCAGAAGCAATATAAAGCGGTCACAGACTATTTCAACCTCATTAATTTGCTTCCTCAATCTATTAATTATTTTATGAGTTTAAAATGGACTGAACATGGGGGATGCCTGAACAATGTATCTTCATATAATTTATTTTTTTTTTCTCCAGGATGTGTGACAAAGACTCCACAAACTATGCATATAATTCAATACATAAAAACAATTCTTTCTAATTTGTGTTCTTTGCCTGAAAGCATTTGTGTATAGTTTGTTGTTAACTATCATCAGCAAGTAAATAATCCCACCACTGTGACTGTAGCAGGAACAACCCAATCTTTTCACTTTGGTGGCCAGCAGAGATGGATACGCGAATAACAAGCAGTTTTCCTCCAACACTAATGCATATACAACAATAGTATGGTTTGAAACAAATCAGTATAATCGAAGGAGACCGTGTACGTGGATGAAGGGGCAGGAATAGTGTTAAAAGTTCAACACCTGCACGCTACCTCCTGTGGAGCATGCTCCAGTCTGAAACAAAGCAACTTTTGAACCTTCTGATTCCTGGAGTAACAGAATGCTCCATTCTGTGCTTAAAGAATAAAAATTAAAAATACAAAGGAAAATGCAATAAGCATCTACATGTTTCTTTTATGTGCTGGCAGTAGAAACATGGGATATAACAGCTCCCATCAATCCACAGTGAAATCTCAGGCATATGCAGGTGCATTAGCCATGCATGCTCTGTCATTTGAGATGTTTTATATGGATGTCAAGGCTTTGTTGAACACCAGGCTCTGCTTCAGAGATTTCACAGATTATTTTTAGCCCCAGGACATCTGGAAGTAATAGAGCATGTTGTGGCCTTAGAGTCACAGAGCAAAGTTCCACACCATGCATGCTAGCAATAGCTGAAGTAGTGACTTACTTTTCATCATAGTGACTCAAGTCCTGGCTTCTCAGTAAAACCGGGAGGAAGCTTATGTCACTCAGCTTCACTGATTTGATTTACTGGGCCAAACTCACTATCAGGGTGGTTCCGCTGCAATGACCAGCATTTCAGCTGGGATTAATATGAATTAGCTTAGATTTGAAATATTTTCTGCATTTTCAGTAACAAATAACCGTGACTCAGAATGGAAAAGGGCTGTAGTTCAACACTGCATGGCACTTTTGACAGCAGTACTGCTAACACGAACAAGCAGATAGTACCAACAATGATGCACTGAAGTTACATAATATATTTTCAAAGGTCTTTAGGCATATAAAGATTTGTGTAGTACATAACATTTGGGAAGATGTAGGGGAGATTTTACTGAAAATAAAGCAAAGAGGATGTTAAAATGGCTGATCTAGGGACAAATTAAAAGATCCTTGTGGTTTGCAAAATTTCCATAGTTATTTAATAGCACTAACAACCTAACAAAAATAAAAAACTGGCAAAGATAAATCTTCTCTCACTTAGCTACAGAATTAAAAGGAAGGTCATAATCCATCCTTTGTACAGGCACTACAGCTCGAAGAAGTAAAATCCTTTGATTTAAACATGGGCACATTTACAGCCAGACTGAACTCCTGATGATAATTCTCTTTACAAAAGAGATTTTGCTCCTAGCAATTTACACCAAATACGAATGTTGTTGCTAGCAGCCTGAAGGTTATATCACTTTTCTCCAGCTAATATATTTCAAATCATTTTTTGTTTGCCAACAGTACCGACTCAATTCCATAACAGCAACAAGCAAGTAGCAACCCAAGTAGCAATAAGCAAGGCGAAGCTCTCATTGCTCCTGGAAAACCTTCATGACTTGAAAAATTACACCAGTTTTGCAATCCATTTCAATTTATAACAGTTAAATCTAAAGAGACAGCGCAGTGTGACAGCATAATTAAGAGTCAGAGACAACGAGCAGCATGCACAGTTGGACCCTATGAACTGCTGAAGGTTACACAACATGCAGAGAGAAGCTCTTGATCCTTTAGAAACTACTGTGAGCTGTGGCTTCTGCGCTAGAGATCTGCCCACAGAACAAGACCCAGATGTAGGTCAAAAGCTTGAATTTCAAGATTTGGTCATTGTTTAAGCATTACCAGTACAGCTTGACAGATCGGCTGACTGTCCTAAGTAGTCCAAACTGTTTGATCACCGTTAAGAAATAAAGGAGAACGAATGAAGCAGAAGGGCCACTGATATAATGAAACCCAGGAGCAGCCTCTTGATTTTTCAGTGAATCCCATTAGTCTCTCTCAGTTTCACTAGTCTCTCTAAAACTGATGAAAACAAGCCTATAAGCGTTTTAGAGCTAAGATGGGGCAATTGCGCTAGGGACATACCCACATACACAATATGGGATTTTAAAGAACAAATATTTCTCAATAGCTCAAATATGGACGTATTCAGCCTTACCCCTGTTTAGTTAGCCTACTGCTAAGAAGAGCGGCTCCCAGAGACGTCAAAGGAGCAGCTTCTGCAGGCTCCTTTCTGTATTACACAGGTCAGCAACTGTGCCCATTGTCCCTTTATTTTAGCTTAGAGCTAGTACTTGCAAGGCGATTGAGTATGTTGCAGGATCAAAGCTTAGGTGCTGTGCACAGATGAGGACTAGAACAGAGTTTTTGCTCCGCCGCATAGTAATTAAATGCAGTCATCCTGTGTCAGAGCACAGGTGATCCATCCCGTTCTCTTTCCACTAACTCACTCTTCACAGCCATTGTCACCTTGTTCTTTCTCCTTCAGTTGTGACTGGGATTTCTACAACTAGCAGTCCTCTCTCAAACCCCTAAATCAAACCCCTTGCCATACCCTTTGCGCACCGATCACACTGCATCTTAGCATTGCAAAAGGGAGGTCTCTCAGTGATTAAGTCAAAGGTCTATGAATCTCTCTGTGATATCAGGGTGGTCTGGCACATTTATTTTCTTTTAGAGACCTCAGTTGATAACTTTGTGTTAGTATCCAGCATCTCTTAGCACAGTATTCAAAGATTTTCTGTCCTTTTCCACCACTTGTGCTTGCCCCTTGTCAAAGATAGTGGCACTATCATTTACAGCATTTGTGGGAAGAGTTGGATTTGGGGAAACCAAGTTGGGCAGAGGTGTTGATCTGCTTGAGGGTAGAAAGGCTCTACAGAGGGATCTGGACAGGCTGGATCAATGGGCTGAGGCCAACTGTATGACATTCAACAAAGCCAAGTGCCGGGTCCTGCACTTGGGTCACAACAACCCCATGCAGTTCTACAGGCTTGGGGAAGAGTGGCTGGAAAAAGCCACTGGTGGAAAAAGACCTGGGGGTGTTGGTTGGCAGCCAGCTGAATATGGGCTGGCAGTGTGCCCAGGTGGCCAAAAAGGCCAAGAGCACCCTGGCTTGTATCAGAAATAGCGCGGCCAGCAGGACTAAGGAAGTGACTGTCCCCCTGTACTCAGCACTGGTGAGGCCACATCTCTAATAGCATGTTCAGTTTTAGGCCCCTCACTACAAGAGGGACATTGAGATGCTGGAGCGTATTCAGAGAAGGGCAACAAAGCTGGTGAAGGGTCTAGAGAACACGACTTTTGAGAAATGGCTGAGGGAACTGGGGTTGTTTAGTCTGGAGAAAAGGAGGCTCAGGGGAGACCTTATTGCTCTCTACAACTACCTGAAACGAGGTTGTAGCAAGGTGGGTGTCGGTATCTCTTCCCAAGTAACAAGTCATAGGACCAGAGGAAATGGCCTCAAGTTGCACCAGGGAAGGTTTAGGACACATATTAGGAAAAATTTCTTCACAGAAAGGGTTGTCAAGCATTGGAACAGGGTGCCCAGGGAAGTGGTTGAGACACCATCCCTGAAGGTATTTAAAAGATGTGCAGACATGGCAGTTAGGGACATGGTTTATTGGTGGACTTGGCAGTCCAGTTAACAGTTAACAGTTGGACTTGATGATCTTAAAGGTGATTTCCAACCTAAATGATTCTATGATACTATGATTGATCCAGTTTAAGAATAACTGCATATAATTTAAGGGTAACAGGAGGCTGAAGTGTTTTGGTGTTTTTTTCAAGCCCCACTTTTGGAACAGTCCAACTTGGACAGCTGCTGTGAACAGGACTGCTAACTGCCCCCTGATTTCCACATTCCAACACTCATGGAAAATCATCCCTTATTGACCCCGAAATAGACAGGGTAACTAAAACTGAAAGTATCTAAAAACTGACTGCATTTCTGTAACAAATAAAAAAATGTAGTGATTGATAGAAGCAATGCAAATATTCATGTGATTGCAGCAACCATGTTCTGCGCAAAGGCACTGCCACAACATAAGGAATACCCTTCACTCAAGATTTTGAGTCAGCAGTAATATTGATCCAAGTAGAGCATTATCTAGTAAGTACATCTGTCATGTAATGATGGCGAGACTACCTTCCTGAGGGATTTTTCTACTGTCATTGTAGTCTCCATCCAGCTCTCTTGCTAGGTAAATACATAACCACAATGCTTAAAAATCGTAATGAAATCAAGTGAAACTGCATTTATATGTTTTCATAACAAATCCTAAAAAATGCAGAAAAAAAAACAAAAGAAGAAACGAGTACAATGTACCAGGAACGTGGTCAAAGTGATGACCCCTTAATAGCCATTAACAAATGCTTATCTAAGCCATGCTACCTTCCTATTGTTACAACTTTTTTTACAGCTATGTCCAGGAGAAGCTGTATATAGAAAAGATGAGTAGCTTTGTACTCCTGTGCAGACTTATCTGAATACATACATATTTTTATTGACATTAAGCTTCAAAACAAATGCAAAGTATTTAATAAATGAGTGACACTAGCTGTAAAAAAAAAAAAAAAAGCTGTAGGGATTCAAACGTACACACATTTACCCTCTCCAGTTTCTGATGACCTTAGAGTCTCCCATTCAATTTGTCTGCATTTTCCAAAGCACACAGGCTTCTACTAAAGACTTTCATAATGTGTATGCCCGTACCTGTGTTTGTACACGTGCACATGCATAGAAAACCATTTTTAGGTTGTAGACGCAACAATCTGTTAACTGTGTTTCTCCTTGAGTTGCAACCATTTTTGTGTCATCAAGATCACAATTATCTTTTAGATGCTAGTGGCTATAGAATACCTCTAATTGTAACCTTTTACAAGCTGTAACAGAACAAATATTCCTTTTCCTCCATCCCTCCATAATGTCCAAATTTACTAATACCTCCCCTATAAGGAAACTACTTATGAGCTGAAAAGCTTTTGACATGTTGTCAGTGAAACCTCTTGATGAGCTCAGATAATATAGTAGCATGGTGTATGCTGCTTAACAGAAAAATGTGGTGACTATACTAAGTCGTCTAGCAGTCCTGTGACAGCAAGCTAAAATGAAATTTCACACTTTAGATTTCAGATCTAACAGAGTGGAAAAAATTAACTGCTGTCTTCAGCCTCAGATTTAAGGGTAATTAAATAACTGCAATTATTTTTCTTTCCAATAGAAAGCTAAGCTTAGCAGTCTGAGCATTTTTATATTCAGGTTTTATTAAGAAGTGCAGCCTAGAACCCTACTCCTGCCTCTGTTGGGGTTGAAAGACGAAAACGCTTGGAATATTTCCCACCAAGAGAAGTCTTAAAAGGATGACCAGATAAACGTGAGAGCCTATACTATCAATTTCATAGCAAAGCATACATAAATATAGATAAATGTTTTCAAACTCAAAAGATTTAAGACACCATCAAGTTGTCTTTTCATATTGAAACGTAAAAGGGAGCATTATCAATGGAAATACCACAGTTTTGCCTGTATATCTTTTACCTCATCATTGCCTCAAGACTCAGACTAAATACCAACAAAAAGTAATTTTTTTTTTTCATTTCTCCCACATTTCTCTATTGTTCACACTTAGAGCATTTGATGGCACCTGGCAACCCATCAGACAAAAGCAGCAGTCTCATTTGTTCTGTCCAGCTATTGAAATAGGACAGAAGCCATCCAGGCTTCTGCTATGTAAAATTATCCTGTCAAGTGAAGTTCTCAGGAGACAAGAGCCGGATCAAGCCCTTCAGGAACAGGGAAGAAATGCAGCCAAAGCTTATTTTGTTCCAGGAAGCCCACAGGGAATTTTATGCCGCTTAGTGCATGCTACTAGCTGGCTTATTCTGCAGCAAGCCAGAACACCAGCAGCAGTGACCAGCTCTCCAATAATACTCTGCATCCCCTGTTTTGTTGAAAACAATTCTGGCACTACCTGAATCTGAACTGTGATACACTGACATATTTGCTCCTAGAGTCCTTTGCACTGAAATAACGACCTCACACAGGCAGCATAAGGGTGTATACTAAGGCAGCTACAGCAGCAGAGCTCCAGCTGATTCCCAGTTTGGCAGGATGCTGCCATGTTGTGACTGTCGCTGTGAAATGTCATCAACTGACAAACATCTCATTCTCCCTTTGGAAATGCACAAAAAACACCGCGAGGAGAATCTAGCAGGTCACTTTATCCTACAAGGACCCATGTGTGGAACATTGGGAGGGGGGCAATGGAGACAACAGTATGGGGCTTGCCTACTTCTGAAGAGAGGGTGAGGAAACGCAACAGCAAAAAAAATGTAGACTTTATATATAAAATACAGAGAAAATATAAAGTATCCTAGTTCTTAAGACAGAAGTCAGTGAGACAGAAGGCATTTCAGAAAGATTCATTAGTGCTTCTGCTTCCCATTAAATCTCACCATTCTGGGTAGACTTTTCCCCTGCTTTGTTGACTGTCCCCGTGGGGATGCACTCCCAACCTCTTTAATCCTTGATGTATTACTTCTAGCAAGAGAAGAGAAGCATGGAGCTACAATAAGCAGCTGATTCCTGCTGCTCCTTCCAAGGCTGTAGGATAGCTTGGGGCCAATGGATGAAAGCTTCAGAGGCTACAAGTGCAGAGTGAGAGTACTAGTTTTGCCTCTGCCCCTTTTGACAGCAAATGTCATCCTAAGGGTTTGGAATTTTTTTTTCTTGGGATCAACAAACACAGCAAGCAGGCAGCATGACCAAGAAGGCCTCCTTCTCTGGAACTTAAACAGGGAATACAGAATAAGCCCAGCTAAACCAGAAGATTCACTAGCCATATTGTCCTGATTTCAGCTGGGACAGAGTTGATTTTCTTCCTAGTAGCTGCTGTGTTTTGGATTTAGTGTAAGAATGTTGATAACACATATTGTTTTAGTTGTTGCTAGGTAATGGTTATATTAAGTCAAGGACTTTTTCAGCTTCCCATAGAGGCTGAGAGGGAGCATAGACAGGACAAGGTGGCCAAAGGAATATTCCATACTATATACATCATGCTGTGAGATAATTAATGGAGGTGACTTAGAAATTAATTTATGTTCGCATTTTGAAGAAGGGTACAGCATCAATGAAACTTTCAGGGGCA
>RSEF01000001.1:90598285-90620022 GCA_003993805.1 Himantopus leucocephalus
TACTGAACAAAATTGGTCCTGTTTTACCTCAAACCGGGACATTCAACAATGCCAAGTGCAAGGTCCTGCACCTGGGTCAGGGTAATCGCCAGTATCAGTACAGAATGAAGGATGAATTGATTGAGAGCAGCCCTGCAGAGGACTTGGGTGTATTGGTGGGTGAAAAGCTGGACATGAGCCAGCAATATGTGCTCACAGCCCAGAAAGCCAACTGTATCCTGGGCTGCATCATAAGAAACATGGCCAGCAGGTTGAGGAAGGTGATTCTGCCCATCTACTCCACTCTCCTGAGACCCCAGTTGGAGTACTGTCTCCAGCTCTGGGGTCCCCAGCACAAGAAAGACATGGACCTTTTAGAGCAGGTCCAGAGGAGAGCCACAAAAATGATCAGAGGGTTGGAACACCTCTCCCATGAAGGAAAGCTGAGAGAGTTGGGGTTGTTCATCCTGGAGAAGAGAAAGGCTCCAGGGAGACCTTATTCCAGCCTTTCAAAACTTAAAGGGGGCTTACAAGAAAGACAGGGAGAGACTCTTTACCAAGGCCTGTACTGACAGGACAAGGGGCAACGGTTTTAAACTGAAAGATGGTAGATTTAGGTTGGACATAAGGAAGAAATTTTTTACGATGAGAGTTGTGAGACACTGGAATAGGTTGCCCAGAGAAGTTGTGGATGCCGATGCCCCATCATTGAAAGTGGTCAGGTTGGACAGGATGTAGGGCGTGAGAAGACATTGGCACGGTAACCCAGGATAACTCACTTCCCCTGTCTCTACTCTACTCTACTCTACTCGATGTAGACTCCTAAGTGCATCTTATCTTGTTGTCATGGTAACCCAAGATAGTTTGTTTTCCCGCATCTGCATATACCCTTGTACAGGCGCCAAAGTGATGGCCAGCTTCAGACAACAGCACCTGCATTACATTGGCAAGTTTGCTAATGAGCAAAACAAGACATTGCATATGTACAATATGCGCAAGTTTTATTACCCACCCCTGCAGTGCTTTCCCTAGAGTTTCACCCTCAAGAAGGGTTGCACTGCATTGGGTCACCATTTTTACTTGTGTTGGTGTCCAGGGGCTGCCACTGCGGTAATGCTACACTTTCAATAAAGCCAAAGCTTTCACTCGCTGAATGTAATGCCTCATCCCTGAGGGATCTGCATCTGCTTTTCACTTGTACTTTCACTTGTAACACTTCAAGCAACCTGATCTAGTGAAAGATGTCCCTGATCATGGCAGGGGGGTTGGACTAGATGATCTTCAAAGGTCAGTTCCAATCCAAACCATTCTATGATTCTATGACAAGGGGATTTTGTTTGAAATACTGCCAGATTTTGGGAACTAAATAAATGTGGACACAATTGGTGAAAGATGAAGAGGCTGAAGAAAGCACATTTTTCTCTATCAGGCACACACATTAATTTTCTGAATGGCTAAATGGAGAAAAGTTCTTCACTAATAGCTCCTTTAACTTTTAAGATGCAGCCAGATTTGTTGAGGTTACCCAAGAATATGGAAAACAGAAACTGCTTCTACTTTTTGCTCCTGGGTTGTACAAACAGTGGGTCACTTTATATTTTTCCTTGCACAGAACAATTCCTTTTGTATAAAACAGAATTATGCTTAGTGGGAAGATAGCAATAGCTTCTCTTTATGACAAGCTCTCTGTCAAACCTCATTGTAAATGCTATCTTCTAGAAAAATCAGTACAATTCACAAACTCATTCTTTTCTTCAGTGAACATCTTTTCCATTTTTGCAGCAGTCACGCAGGGAGCACTCCCTCTGCCAACAGGCTGTCATGATTTGCTTATTTGTCTCCATTGCTCCATCCCGTCAAGACCACTCTGGACCCATTTTTGTAGAGCCTTTTCCCTTGCTTGTCTTCAGACAAATCTACATCTTTTCTGCCAACCTGCAACTTTAGTATCCCTGAAAAAAACCAACAACAGGTTCCTTCAAGAAGAACAGAACTAATGAGATGTGGTTTCCTATACCTTCTTATTCCTAACCCCACCAGAGTGGGGTTCTCTGGTGTTAACAGAGCACAAAATTTGAAGCTTATTTTACAGGTGTTTCCCCCCCCCAGTGTTGATTCTCTAAGGCCTTGTAGGAATTCACAGCTGTTGTTTCAGTGGGTTCCTGAGAGGCTGTCCTCACACTTCCCAGCCATTTATTTCCACAGATTGCAGGCGTTTACTCTTCTGTCAGATTTCGTTGACATGGACAGTGTCATCACCTCATTTTCCTGGTTAGTTTTGTTTTGTTTTGTTTTGTTTTAAGATCTCCACCTTTGTTGGTGTACATTTTCAGAGGTACATGTTTTTATGGGTATAACAATAGCTACAGAGTGCTTTTGTGCAGAGGTTTTAAATTCGGTGTATTGTAGCATTCTGTTTGGGGCGGGGACGCAAGAGGGCAAGTCAGGGATCTAAAAAATGTTGATTTCAACAAAAAATGTGTTTTTCCTGTTGAAAGTTGGAAAAAAAAATGGAATTGCTCATACTATTTTTATTGTAAATAGTATTTTACTTCTAGGTTTTATTACTTTAGAAAGCCTAGCCGAACAAACATGAAATCTTTTGGGATGAAAGTCTTTGTACTAATGGACTGTATACAGACACAATTGTTCCATTTTATATTTCTGTTGAATAACTGCTCCATATAAACATAAAATGTCTGGCTGACTCCTTCCATCCTCCTCCCGAAAAGACAGTTAAGTAAAATCCAGGACAGGAACCTAATCACTGAGTCATTTATGCTGAAATACATACCTAAGTCTAATATTCCTTCAGGAGTGGCTGCTTGTTAGTTATGGCTTTTTTTTTTTTTTATTGTGGAATTTGATTTGCTGCTCTCTGTAATACCTGTAAGGTATTGCAAATAAATACCTCATTGCAAATATTAAGGAGTAATTAGAAGATGAGAATGCTAGAGAATGCTAGACTGGATAGCACGTGAGCACAGTAACTACTAGCACATGATGACTTGTCTTATGGAATGTACAATATTTTCATTTTAGCTTTTGAAACCTTTGTTCCACAATTAAAATTTCTTAGCCAAATATTATGTTGCATTTTGTTAGAAAAAAATTTGTAGAATTTGTACATCTTTTTTATGGAAGACATTTCCACATCTTATTGTAGAAACAGAATACACATAAGCAATGGCATATCAACACCACCTCTAAATTATCCAGAATTGTTATCAAAGGAGTACTGCTCCTGGAAAAAGATAGCATATATCTGCCTGCTACCTGAACTGCATGCAGCTAAATTCTGTGAAAGCTGCATCCATAGAGCCACTGCATCGCAAATACCCACATTCCACAGGCCATAAAACATTTTAACACATCTAACTAAGCCAAGCAATTCACTACGAAAGATTAAAATCCACCAAAATAATGATTCATGGAAAGAGAGCAAGAGACGTTTCGGGTGTTGCAATGGCCCTCAGTCCTTTTAATACCATGGAATTTTCCTAGGTGAAAATGTCTATCCAGATGATGTCAACACTATCTCCCACAATATCCTCACAAAGAGCGTTGTGCGATTTGGTATACTACATATATAGAACTTGCTTAGCACAATTTTCTTAGCATTAATACCTAAATTTGCTGAAGCCTGAGGCCACAAGCTTTGAACTTTTACCCAGTTAAGTAAAAGAAGGCCCCAGAGCCAATCTGAGCTAGATGATAGGGAAGGCTGCTACAGTTGTCAGCTGATGCAGCAACCTTAGAGATAAGAGAAGAAACAGCCCTCCTAGAGACAACGAAGGGACCCAATGAAGAACGGGAAGACCCCAGACCCTAATATTATTACTGGTCAGAACTGTTGCATGAGGCGTGAGGAATTTAGATTGTAAGGTTATAATTGCCCAGAGATTTCTTTGTTTCGGGTCCTCTTCAGAGACACCCATTTCGAGCTGCTCTGCATGTTGGATGAATAAACCACTTATTTACTCAGCCGGATTGGCGACTCATCTTTTTGAGCAGGAACCTAGGGCCAAGCCCTGTTGATGGTGGTGTAATTCCTGCAGGTGGCATAATTCTCTCAACATGGACCAAGCATGTTGACTGTGGCATAATTCCTGGCAGGTGGCATAATTTCCTCAATAGACAGGTTAGGTCAGTGGACAGTGAAGTGAATTAAAAACTATTGAACTACTGACCTCAAAGTGTTTTTGTCAGTGGCACAAAATCTACCTGGAGACTAGTGGTGTAACCGGAGGGTTGATATTGGGTCCAGTACTGTTCAGTATCTTCATTGATGGCCTGGATGGTGGGGCAGAGTACACCCTCAGCAAGTTTGCAGTTGTTCCAAAACTGGGAGGAGTGGCTGATACACCAAATGATGATGCTAATTTCCAGAGGGACCTTAACAGGATGGAGAAGTGGGCTGACAAGAATATGATAAAGTTTAACAAAGGGAATTGCAAAGTCCTGCACCTGAGGAGGAATGACCCCATGCACCAGTTCAGGCTGTGGACTGACCAGATCGAAAGCAGCTTTGCAGAAAAGGATTTGGGGGATATGCTTGACAAGTTGAACATAAGCCAGCAATGTGCACTTGCAGCAATGGAGGACAGTGATATCCTGGGCTGCATTAGGAGGAGCGTTGCCAGCATGTCAAGAGAGTGATCTGTCCCCTCTACTTTGCACTGGTGAGGCCACATGTGGAGTGCTGTGCCCAGTGCTTGGCTCCCTGTCACAAAAGAGACATGGCCGTATTGGAGCAAGTCCAGTAGAGGGCCACGAAGATGATTAAGAGGCTGGAATATCTGTCATACAAGGAGAGGCTGAGAGAGCTGGGGTGTTTAGCCTGAACAAGAGCAGACTCCAGGGGATCTTGTCAATGTGTATAAATACCTGATAGGAGGTGGAACCAGACTCTTCTCAGAGGTGTCTAGTGATGGGTAAGAGGCAATGGACACAAATTGCAATACGAAAAAACCCCACATATTTAAACACAAGACAAAAACATTTTTAATGTGTGAGTGATTGAGCACTTGCACAGATTTCCCAGAGACGTTATGGAGTCTCCATCCTTGAGAATATTCAAAACATGGCTCAGCATGTTCCTGGGCAACCTCATCCAGCTGACCCTCCTTTGAGCAGGGGGTTGGACTAGATGATTTCCAGAGGTCCCTCCCACTATCAGCTGTTCTGTGATTCTGTGGTTTAGACATACTTGTAGGTAGGTAAAGTTTATGCAAGTGATTTTATGCATTAATAAAATTAAACAGATACAGAGCTCACTTATAGCCATTCTACCATGTTTATGTGGTATCAAGAGGTCATTGTAGCAATCATTAGCAAACAGCTTCTCAGCTCCACTCAAAATCTTAGAAAAACAGATGAAACTCACTGACTCATTTGTTTTTACTTCAAACTAAGTAATCTTCAAAAAAGTACTCAGAGGCAAAGTAGGCAAAACCAGAACAACATACCAAAAATAATAAATAAATGTGCTCCTCTGAGCAATGCATACCATTTTAAAGTCTCTCTCTGATTTCTTGGTGGGAAAACTATGTGGGCAGCTGGCTGCCAACCCCTTTCTGTGATAACAGTAATCTCATAATCATAGAATTATGGAACGGTTTGGGTTGGAAAGGTCATCTAACCCAACCTCCAATCTTCCTCAAACACTATTGGTGTCAGTTTCTGAGGCTCTGTTATCTAGCCCAAGATACCTGCTCAGGGAAGATCTTTGCAAACTGCAATTCCTCCTGAACTGCAAACCTTCTCCAAACTGCAGTTTTCTCCTGGAAGAGGGGTTAGCTGCTCTTCGTCCTTACAAAATATTTAGTGACTCTCTGCTTCTCAGTAGGAGAAACACCACATACTATATTACTCACAGTTCTTACTGCTTCCAGGAAGCTTAAACAATTTTCCTCTTTTCTTCAGTCACTGCTTTTGCTGCTGCCTGTTTTGATAGATGAGGGTGACTACTCACCAAAAATACATTTAGGCCTGGCAGGTTTGCCCAAACTTTTGTAAATATGTAACTATCTCAGCCTTATGACCTGATTAATTTTGGAAATACTTTTGGTGTATCATAAAATAAAGTCAGAAAAATATTTCATGGCCCACAGTAATCTCATGACCAGTGTTGGTACAAGCAATTTATTGATTCTGCATGAAAGAGCTAAAGTCATCTCACGTGCGTGGCAGTACAGAGCAGCTTAAGGGGAAAATACAGAACAACAGTTGCAATGACTAGGGATGAGCTCTAGCATTGAAAATTCTCAACACTGGGATGTTGTAGTGAGATGTCACTAGACCTTATTTGTCACTTCAGTTGACTTCCCTGATGCATTTTATGGTGGGCCAGATACTACACTGGTTTCTATGGCTGTACCTCCACTGATTCAATCTAAGTGCTCAGACTCACCATAGATGAGGATCTAGCCTATAGCTGTTGAACCACCATTATAACTTCTGAAGGTTGATGTATGCTGTGTTTAGAAGAGGCAGGAAGGAAACACTGAAAACATTTACAGTGAATTTTAATATTTTCTACCAGTCACACTGAGGGAATGACTTGAAAATACACTAATTAGTATCTCCATTTGCCTCTGAAATATTCTTTAGCTTGCTTCAGTTTCATTTCATCCTTTCCCAGATTGCATTTTTTACTGTTTGCATGTAAAATCCTTGGAGTCTTTCGACTGTAAAGAAGGAACAACTAAATGTTGACATCTGATAATTGCTTCTTTTCTCTTGAAAGACATTTTAGCACATGAAGTAGTGGTTTGTTCACAGAGTGGAAGATCAGTTGGGAACATGTTAAACCTAAAGAAGGACATACAACAGAGTTTCTCTCACAGAAACTGAAACACTAGCAGCAATAGCTAGCAGACTCAGGGAGTCACAACAGTGTGTGCAATGTGGAGAAATTCAGCTGACGGAGGACATTGAGTGTGTGATTATAAATTCTTCAGAAAGGATAGGCAAGGAAGGAGAGGTGGTGGGGTAGTCTTGCATGTTAAGGAGTGTTTTAATTACCTAGACCTTAATGATAGTGACAATACAGTCAAGTGTTTATAGGTAAGAATCAGGGGGAAAGGCCAACAAGGCAGATATCATGGTGGGAGTCTGTTATAAACCACCCAGCCAGGATCAAGAAGTAGACAAAATATTGTATAAGCAGCCAGGACAAGTCTCACAATCACTAGCCCTTGTTCTTGTGAGGGACTTCAACTTACCAGATGTCTACTGGAAATACAATACAGCAGAGAGGAAACAGTCTAGGAGGTTCCTGGAGAGCGTGGAAGATAACTGCGTGACACAGCTGGTGAGCAAGCCAACTAGGGAAGGCACCCTGCTGCACCTGTTTGTGAACAGGGAAGGACTTGTGGGTGATGTGATGGTTGGAGGCTGTCTTGGGCATAGAGATTGCAAAAAGGCAGTTTTCAGTTCTTGGAGAAGTAAGGAGGGGGGCCAGCAGAACTGCTACCTTGGACTTCCAGAGGACAGACTTTGGCCTGTTTAGGGGTCTGGTTGACAAAGTCCCTTGGGAGGCAGTCCTGAAGAGCAAAGGAGTCCAGAAAGCCTGGACAATCTTCAAGAAGGAAATCTTAAAGGTGCAGGAGCAGGCCATCCCCATGTGCCAAAAGACGAGCCAGTGGGGAAGAAGATGAGCCTGGCTGAACAGAGAGCTTTGGCTGGAACTCAGGAGAAAAAAAGTGGTTATGAACTTTGGAAGAAGAGACAGGCAACTCAGAAGGCCTACAATGATGTCATGAGGTTATGCAGGGAGAAAATTAGAAGGGCCAAAGCCCAACTAGAACCTAATCTGGCTACTGCCATAAAAGGCTATTAAAAAATCTTTCTATAAATACATTAGTAACAAAAGCAAGGGTAAGGAGAATCTCTGTCCTTTATTGGATGTGGCGGGAAACATAGTGACAAAGAATGAGGAAAAGGCTGAGGTACTTAATGCCTCCTTTGCCTTAGTCTTTAATATTAAGACCAGTTGTTCTCTTGGTACCCAGACCTCTGAGCTGGAAGACAGGGACAGGGAGCAGAATAAAGCCCCCATAATTCAAGGGAAAAAGGTTAGTGATGTGCTACAACACTTAGACACACACAAGTCTATGGGGCCGGATGGGATCCACCCAAGGATACTGAGGGAACTGGTGGAAGTGCTCACCAAGCCACTTTCCATCATTTATTGGCAGTCCTGGCTAACCAGGGAGGTCCCAATTGACTGGGGGTTAGCAAGTGTGACACCTATCTACAAGAAAGGCTGGAAGGAGGATGCAGGGAACTACAGGCCAGTCTGACCTTGGTGCCGGGGAAGGTTATGGAACAGATCGTCTTGAGTGCCATCACATGGCACATACAGGACAACCAGGTGATCAGGCCCAGTCAGCATGCGTTTATGAGAGGCAAGTCCTACTTGTGAAACTAGGTCTCCTTCTATGACAAGGTGACCTGCTTAGTGGATGAGGGAAAGCCTGTGCGTGTTGCCTACCTAGGCTTTAGTAAAGCCTTTGACACTGCTTACCACATCATTCTCCTGGAGAAACTGGCTGGTCATGGCTTGGATGGGCATACACTTTGCTGGGTAAAAAAATGGCTGGATGGACAAACCCAAAGGGTTGTGGTGAACGGAGTTAAATTCAGTTGGCAGCCAGTCACAGGTGGTGTTCTCCAGGGCTCAGTATTGGGGCAGTTCTGTTTAATATTTTTATCAATGGTATGGATGAGGGGATCGAGTGCACCCTCAGTAAGTTTGCAAATGACACCAAGGTGGGCAGGAGTGTCGATCTGCTTGAGGGTAGAAAGGCTCTACAGAGGAATCTGGACAGGCTGGATCAATGGGTCGAGGCCAGCTGCATGAGGTTCAACAAGGCCAAGTGCCGTGTCCTACACTTGGGTCACAACAACCCCATGCAGCTCTACAGGCTTGGGGATGAGTGCTGGAAAGCTGCCTGGTGGAAAAGGACCTGGAGGTGTTGGTCAACAGCTGGCTGAATATGAGCCAGCAGTATGTCCAAGTGTCCAAGAAGGCCAATAGCATCCTGGCTTATATCAGAAATACTGTGACCTGCAGGACTCAGGAAGTGATCGTCCTCCTGTACTCAGCACTGGTGAGGCCACACCTTGAACACACACATGTTCAGTTTTGGGCCCCTTGCTACAGGAAATACATTGAAGTGCTGGAGCACATCCAAAGAAGGGCAACACAACTGGTGACGGGTCTGGAGAGCAAGGCTTATGAGGAGTGGCTGAGGGTTGTTTAGCCTGCAGTAAAGGAGGCTGAGAGGAGACCTTATCACTTTCTAAAACTACCTGAAAAGAGGTTGTAGTGAGGTGGGGGTCGGTCTCTTTTTCCAAGTAACAAGTGATAGGACAAGAAGAAATGGCCTCAAGTTGTGCCATGGGAGGTTTAGGTTGGATATTAGGAAAAATTTCTTCACGGAAAGGGTTACTAAGAATTGAAACAGTCTGCCTAGGGAAGTGGTTGGATCACCATCCTTGGAGATATTTAAAAAGACGTGCAAATGTGGCACTTAGGGACATGGTTTAGTGGTGGAGTTGGCAGTGCTAGGTTCACAGTTGAACTTGATGATCTTAAAGGTCATTTCCAACCTAAGAGATTCTGTGATTGTATGATTCTATGACTCCTGCTTGCTGTTTCATTTACTGCCTTAGACTGGAGCTAACAGTCATTCCACTAGTGCCTCCTGTGGGTCCCCGCAGGATCACTCATTCCTCTGGTCCCTTCCTCTTTATTCCATTCTGAAGGCATTGAAAGGCATTCAAGTCATTTATGCCTTGAAAATTATGAGGTGCATCATGGCAGGTTTTGGTGAGAGTGGTCCCTACTCCATGTACATATGGTCTGCCTGATCGAATGGGCATGCCAGATGTCTATTAGTTTACTTAGAATAATTCTGACCAGCCTCCAGAGTGTCTGGAAATGTCACATAAGTGTCAAAACTTCTCAAATTCCTGTCAGACATGATAAAACTTCCAGGGAACTAAAACATTTCCAAGACACTTTCTTGTCCCCCATCTTTGATTTGCGTATCAAAACACAAATAGATGAGTGAAAATAGTGAGCAGAGACACCACTATAGCTTATTTTCACCTTTGCTTACCAGTGTCCTCCGTTGTATCATCCCTGCTGCATCAAATGAATGAAAAAGTTGTAGGTAAGGGAAAAAAGTCTGACTACAGAAAAGTCCAGAAGAACGTCTGCCTAAGTCATTTTTATGTGTGGATCCTTCCTTAAAAAACCAGAGGAAACATCCGCTTGGTTGAAAATGGAGAATGAAAAAAAAAAGAGAGAGAGAAGAAATTCCCTTTATTTTTCTTTCCCTTACTATAAAATTGTATCAAAAAGTTAAAGATGGTTAAAGAAATGCAAATAATAAACATCAGAGCCCAGCTATGGGTCTATAGTACTTAGTCACTTAATTGTTTCATTTTGAAGTCAATGTGAATTCACTGTCTGTTTTATGTTTGGACACCTGGACTCCAGCTCCGGCTTTCCTGCCACACCACTGCCTACCTTTCACTCTAGCAGACACCTCAGCACCAGACCAGTGGTGAGGCTGGAAATGCTTCACAGATGGTGTCCTGATCTGAAAGCACAGACCCTGGGTTCTCTCTAATTAGTCACCACATGGCCTCTCCTGTAGAAATACCTCTAACCCCACTCTGGAGTCACAACTTACTGTGTCTTGAAACTGAACTGTGACACTGAAACCAAATGTCCTGCTCTTCCCCTGTCCTGCTGCTGACAGTGCTGCAAAGTAAATGCTTTGGAAAAAAGTCTTAAACCAGGGCAAGGACGGACATAACCCTTACCCTGCCAAAGTTTTGTAGCCTAGAGCAGGAGTTGTGTTAAGGGCTTCCTCAGTAGAAGGTTAAAGCTGCCAATTAAATTACTCTTTAGGGATTTATTCTCCATGAACTTACCTAGTTTCGTGTTTAACCAAACTATACTTTTGGTCTTCACAACGTCCTGTGTCATTGCATTCCACAATTTATGCTCTTTGTAAAGGAGCATTTCCCTTTGTTTGCTTTGGCCCTTAGGCCTGCTAATTTTCTTGGGTGTTCCCTACTTCTTGTACTATGAGAAACAGCAAATAATAATTTCAGAATTACCTCCTTTTCTGCCACCATTAGATAGGTATTTGTCCTGTAGTACCTCCACCTCCTTTCCCATTATCTCTTTTCCAGGCTGAAAAAAACTATTCCGTGTAGTTTCTACACGTGTCCTGTGTTTTATGTCTTTCTGTCATGACAACTGGAGGGCCATCATGTGATGGCCAGATATCACATGCATTCCTTTTCATGGTATAAGTGCAGCTTTTCCTGTAAAACTCAACCACAGAGAGCGTCCATGGGAAGGTGTACAGAATGGCTAAAGGAGAAAAGATACACAATAGTCCAAATGGGCCCAGTGGCCATGGAGGTCAGGTCCAGGTTTTTTGACATCCTTCCTACCACAGGCCAAACCCTCCAAACAGCTTGCTCTGTCCTTCCTCCATGCAGCCAGGAACTTAAGCCCACCTCTCTATTACATTGCCACATTCCCCTCCTCTGCTGCAGCCCCAACATCCTGTGCCTTCCAGATGGTTATATCATGAGCAAGGAGGGAGAGATGTGGACAGAAGTGTGAGCACTGCTGCAAGACAGTAGTGATACAAGTTGTGCATGTTGTGAGGATGCTGCTGTCAAGGGCATCCAAAAGCTACTTGAAGGAAGAAATTCTTCTTGTTTTCTGACAGATGATGCCTATATTTTATTCTTTTTTATTTCCCCAGTCCCTCTAACTTAGCACTTCCCCATGTACACAAGTTGCTCCCTCATGGTTTTTTCAGCAGTGACTTGGGAGCAGTGGTCCAGTCACATTTCTCTTTGTGAGTCAAAGCTACTCAGTTAGATCTTAGCACTAGCTGATGAGGAATCCTATCAGTGTCCAGTAGCTGCTGTTAAAGTTTTCTCAGAAGGAAGGCCAGTGTCATCCCCCGCTCTGCCTGGCCCTGCATACCTCTTCCCCAGCTGGGGACCCTATCTGTGCACCACAAGCTGCTCTTTAAAAAAATAAGAATATAATCAGAGGTGCAAGCTTTCCCACAGGAATTTTGGATATATCACATTTATAAGGCCTCCATGGGGTCTGGGGGAAATATACTTCTGGTCTGAACCTAAACAAGTGCCATTAGAGCAACGCTGCCCTACAGCCTAGCTGGATTTTTCAGACAAGCCATTTGTCAGTGCTGTATAAATAAAGGACAGTAGATTCTAGTATTTAAGTGGCCTACGCTATTTTTTAAGTGATGTGCACCTGGTATTATTATATGTACCTTCTCTCTATGAACACAGATGTTAATATTTATGTTTGCTGGTCTAAATCTTCTCCTACCATTTATCAGGAAATGAGCGCTCAGCTGAATTTGGGAACAGTTCCAAATTCAGCCAAGGCAGTTTATTTTCAAAAGAAAACACTGTTGACAATAGATTTGGGGTTTAGAGACCTCATCTTCTAAACTCATAGACAGATTCAAAAGTTGCTCCCTTAAATATGGAGCCAGTACACTAACTGGCCTCTACACACCACTCTAACACAGTGTCTGTGTATTTGTGTACATTAGAACATACTTTTTCTGGTGCTTTTGAAAAAGACTCGAGGTGAGGGATTTCAACAGTTTGCAAGATTTAATGTTGCATGGCACGATCTGATTTTTGCAGGTTTATATTGGCTGATATTTATTGAATTTTATTGAAGAACTGTATTCTGTTTACATTCTGGCTGGGATTTTGAGATCCCTTTGCCAGACACCCACAATACCTTACTACTTCTAAAAGTACAGGTTGTACAAAGAGAAGCAATATGCAGCCTGTCAAAACCACCTTAAAGGGAACAGGCCGTTACTGAAACTCAAAAAGATCCAAGGTCTTGCAGTTTCGGTGGCACTGAGGGGCTTTGCAATATCTGCTCAGCCATGGTGATTTAGCACAGACTGTAGGCGAAAGACCATTCAGCTTTCTGAAGGCTCTGGGAGCATGCAACAGCAAAGAAAGAGAAGGAAGGACAAAGCTACAGCTGGGGCAAGACACCTTGCTGCAGCAGCAGTGCTTGCTGTACATACACAATACCCAACTTGTGAAGAATGGCAAAGAGCCATTCCTACCTTGGAATCTCTCAAAGAGCAAAATCACTGCAAAACAACAATAGGAAAAGAGCCTTGAAAATTTTTTCTCATTTCCTAAAATAGCTCTCCCCCACATGCCAGCTCCCCCACCCTCTTTCCCATTTTTGGCAGGGAGCTAGCAAGTAATTAAAAAGGGACTTTCATGCTGGGACAAACATGCAGAAATGAAAACATTTTATATTTTTCTTTGCCAGTATGTACATTTCTGAGTAAATATTAAAGATACTTGCATGAGCAAGAGAGCTTCTTCTCTTGGAAGCCAAATGACTTTTTCTGGTTCTATTCTGCAGTTAACAAGGTCATCTCTGATCACAGTTATACCAATGGAGTAATCATTCCCTCATAAAATTATAAGGCAAGGCTTCATTTTACAATTATCAATGAAAGGTGGGAAGGAGGTAATACTGTATGAATCAGAAAGAACATTTGTCAAATGTCAGTCACTGCAACATATTGCATGGAAGGAAAAACTGGCTTACACTTTTTTAAGACTTGCCTTGGCATTTTCAGTTTTTAATTTAATTTCATTTTCATTTTGAAATCATAAAAACTTGACAGAAAACCCCACAGTTTCAGAAGACTTTAAAGCAGCATATCTGGCAAAAAAACTTTTCCAGAAAGAATTTTGCCTGGACAAGGGAATCAGGACCAGTCCTGGCTGGACCTATGCCAAACCCCTTCAGAATCATTAGTCTCCTCAAAGGATTTCCTTTATTTTCATAATGTTACAGCACATTCCAATCTTCCATTTTAGTTTACTGTTTTTTTGTAATGGGAAATTGTCCTTACACAACAGCATAATCAGCCCTAATTTTGTAAATATTAATCTGCATAATCAAGATTTATGTTTATAAAAATATTTATACTTCCTCTTCTCTGTTAGGAGAGGAAAATTATATTTTATAATTAGGCAGTGGCAACAAACAAGATGTGTAATTACGTTATTAGCATGTGTGAATTCAGAATAGGAAGCCCTGTGGAACTTTGCTTGGGAAAAAGTGTCCTTGGCTTGCACAGTAGGTGACTGTTAACTTGCCAGCTGTTGCCAGTCTCAAAATACCAAGACTTACCATATTAGCTGACTATGGGTCAGATTCATTCCTCAGCAGTGGACACTTAAGCGTTAGTTAAGTTTCACTGAAGCCTCTGACAGTGAAACATCAGTGGTCCCTAAGCCTTTCCCATGTGGTGTCCTCATACATGAACTTCTCTTCTAGATATGTTTGCATAAGAGCAAAGTAAGGCATAAAGGAAGAAAAATTGAAATATAAGTAAAAGAAAACAGCATTGGAGAGATTTTTATTTATGTATCTGTACATATATATTTGTGCATGGATTTATCCACAACAGGCAAAATCTTACCCTCACTGATTTTCACAATTAGCTTTAGCAAAGATGCAAATTCATTAACCCAGAGAGATTAAAATGTCTTCCAAAACATTTCTCTATGGCTGAATTAAATTTTATATCCTTTAACACAGCACCTAATATTAGAGACAGTTCTGCTTAACTGTCATAATTTAGTGCTGTGCACCAAAATTATGGTTTCTATCCATTTGTCTGATGGAGTCAGGTGTCCAGGGGTAAGTAAGGGAACACAGCAGCGCTAAGCCAGGCAAGATGCCTCAAGCTTCTGCAGCTGCAACTCACAGAAGATCATTGTGGCTAATGACACCACAAAGAATATGGCAAAACCTTGGTTTATCACAGCAAGGGGCTATCACTTTGCAATGTAAGAAGGCCTTATGTTATCATATTAAATAGAAGATTAAAATATGGGATCATCTGACCCTCAGTCAGCCAAAACATTTAAACCTTCACTTTAAATCATCCCTCTATTCCCACCACCACCACACTTTGCACATGGCTAGAGTTAGACAGACGTTTAAATGGCTTGCCATGGCCTCCTTAGATAATTTGTTAGTTCACACATAGATCACCAGGGTCTTGGTTGGTAATAATCAAATCACCTGATCTGCTCGCTTTCTTCAGGCACCCTGCCTTGCTAGCCATCTGACTGGCCCAAGTGAGTCAAGCAGTCAGAAAGCCTGTTAGCCCTAGCAGGAATGCTTGAGTATCCCAAACAAAATATTCAAGAATTTTAATCATTTTGAAAAGAATTAGGATTTTGACTAGCATGCAAAATATTTGAAAACCTGACATTTTATATGGCCTGCAAACTTTTATATAGCTGTATTTCAGAGATGACATTGATTTAAGAAAGGAAACTGTATGAATTCCCATTGTTTCAGCATCTTAGAGGTAGTTAGTTTTCTACACGTTCTTTTCTTGGCCTTAGAAAGCAATTTAGCAAGTGTCTACAGGCTTTCTTCTTGGTCTTTGTAAGTGAACATAAAATACTCCTATACGTAAAGATATTTCTCTTAACAAATGCAGCAAATACTAGGACATAGCAACTTCTGTTAAAAAAAACCCAATATCAGATGTAAATATGTCGTATTGAACCTCACCACCAAGAAGACACATGAGAAACCAGAGGGTGTGAGCCTCTGCTGTAAAATGAGTGCATTGAAAAATGTGCATTCAGCCTGGAGAAGAGAAGGCTTCGGGGAGACCTTATAGCAGCCTTCCAGTACATAAAGGGGGCCTACAGGAAAGATGGGGAGGGACTCTTTATCCGGGAGTATAGCAACAGGATGAGGGGTAACGGTTTTAAACTGAAAGAGGGTAGACTTAAATTACGTAGACTTACGTATTAGAAGAGATTCTTTACTCTGAGGGTGGTGAGACAGTGGAACAGGTTGCCCAGGGAAGCTGTGGATGTGCCATCCCTGGAAATGTCCAAAGCCTGTTTGGATGGGGCTTTGAGCATCCTGGTCTAGTGGTAGGTGTCCCTACCCATGGCAGAAGGGTTGGAACTAGATGATCTTTAAGTTCCCTTCCAACTCTAACTGTTCTATGATTCTATGGTTCTAAAAGCTGTCTACAACAGACAATAAAAAGGACATTCATTTGGTTACAAAAGTGAGTGATCAATACTTTTGATCTCACTTATGGTACTATACGGCTTTGTTCCATAAAGATCATTGGTCACTTAAAGCATCATCATTCCTGTTCTTATTTTGAGCATCTAAGATAAAAGCAGGTCCTTCACATTAAAATTCCTGGACACAGCCTCTTATGCAATAATTATACTGAGGTTCAGTCCTTTGGACGCTGCAAACTTGAATAAGCAAACTTGAGTTTGTTTAAGCTCTACCTTAACCAAGTGAATTTCAGAACATGGTCTGGAACCTGCATAAAAGTGGGTGCTGGTTAACCAGTGCATACATTTGCAATATGTGGCAATATGTGTTACTTCTGTTCAAAAGGCTTTTTTGTTTGTTCATTAAAATTTAACAGTTTTGTAACTTTGAACATAAATATTCCAAAATTCCTGTCTCTTCTGACTTTAGAGAGATGCTTTTGAGGTCTTCTTCTTAGTGAAATACCAATAATTAATAAACGTCTGTTTCAGTTAAAACACGTCATTGATAGGATATAGCCATTACAGTAGTTTGTGCATATCAATACAGGCATGAAGACACCATCTGTAAAGAGTGACCAGCTCATGTAGTTTTAAATGTGCGATGCTCTCAAAAGAGCAAGTCCTGCCCTACCTCTGCTCACAAATACCGAGAAAACAGTATTTATTGTGGGATTATTCTTCTGTACCCTCAGCTGACAAATATGATTGACCCAGGGTGGCCAGAGATGTAACCGTCCAGTGCAAACCCCAGAAGCACACTGTAACACCAGGAGCTGTGACAAAACCAGCCATTGTGAATTCAGCAGAGAATGAAACACCCAAAAGCTCCCTGTCCGATGACTCTGTGCAGCTTGATGGATAATTATCCCAGCCATAAATCTGGTGAGTGCTGAGTGAACTGGGTGGGTAGGTGGCAATCCCTGAACCCCAAAGAGAGTTTTGCTTTGGCAGTCCCCTCATGGAGAGAGCTGCCAGACAGCATTGACCACTGCTGGTGGCACTCGCCCTGTGTGCTCTCTTGTAACTTCTCAGCCTGATCTGCAAATTCACCACCAGCAGTGTTGGATGGTTTCAGGCCCAGTCAGGCCATCTGGCTCTCTTAGAGGCTTCATTGAAGTCCTGCATCATCTTCAGGCCAGACTTCTGTGCAGGTGTAACTTCACATATAGCATTCGGCCTTCCTCTGCTGGCTGGTTCACCTTGACACTCCGGATGCACAGGGAATATGCCTTGCCCTCAAACATTTCAAATGAACAGGAGCAGTGGCTCTGTGCTTGCAGTCAGCATGTCAGACTCACACAGGTGCAAATGGCTTCAATGTTCAAGGTTAAGCTTAATTTGCTGAGTTGTCATGGGGTTGGTCAGGTTAAATTTTGTGATGTGCCCAACACAAGCAATGTGTGGTTGGCTTGCCTGCTAACATTTAGTAACTGTGTATACATGCACACTCATACCCACTGCACACAGATAGAGGTTTCTTTTATGAATATGTTGCTGCCTGCTTGGATTTCAACACATTTCTGGTGACTGTTTTATCCCAGTGAAAAACATACTTCTAGAGAACTACCACAGGAGGGCTCCCACGTTTAAACTTTCCAGATATGAATGTGGGTGTGTGTTGGCAATACGTGTGAGGGGCTTTATTTCCCCCACTCTTCCCTTAGCATTAGTGACACCTTGCTCACGCAAGTCGGGGCAAACAGTTGTACTTGGAGCCACTCATAGTGGCTACTATGAGCAATTAATGTGCTCGGTCACGCTGAAGCTTGCCCTCCATGTCTTTCCCATCATATCATCATTCTTCTGACTTACAGCATTTCCCAACATTTCCAGGCTTGAAATTCTTGGGAGGTAAGTTGGATGATGTTCTTAAAGAAGTGCATGATGGAGGTGTGTAAAAAATGTTTGCCTAACTCATGTTCACTAGCCCAAGCAATTTCTTTGCCCCCGGCAAATCAAATGCTAGTGCTTTATCCCCCTGCCTCCCCATTACATAGGATGCCGATAACTCCAAAGCAGCCAAATGAAGCAGGAAAGAGTTCCAGAAATGCCACAGCCCACTCGTCTCTTCAGTTTGTCTATAGGATAAGAGAGCTCAGCCATGCTGAAGGCTCTGGCCCAGGATCCCCGCGGTAAGGGTTAGCTCCACAGAGTGATTTCATGAAACAGTTTCTCGTCAAAGACACTAAATACCTTCTTTAGAAAAGACCCATTTGTTTAAAGACTAGAAGACAAAAAGCAGAAAAGAGAGATGTGGAAATGTGAAATTTTGCCTGTTTTCTTTTCTTTCTTTTTTTTTTTTTCTTTATGAAAACTTCTAGCACATCTTAAAACTTATAACACAAGAGCTTTTTCATTTCTTTCTCACTAAGTCAGCTTTTCTCTAGACTCAGCAAACCAAGCTCTGTTTATTAATGTGAGCTCGTCCCAAGATCTGGTTTTGCCAAGTCTTGAGCATTAGAAATCCCCTAAAAATCCTTTCCTTCTCATCCATCCTCCTAGCCTTCCTCTCCCACAACGTACACAAGGCACTTCCTTCAGGTTTTCTCTGAGATCAGAGTTTCCTCAGGATGTTCAGCCTCAAAGCTTGAGAAACACTGCAACACATTAGTCACCTCTGTCACCACAGTTCCCAAATACGCCAGCAAGCCAGAATTCCAGCTGATGAAATTCATTAGCGTTACCCTGTCAAGTTTCACTGGAGAGCTGATCCACGGCATCCACTGCAGCAAATGACTACACCACGGTCACTTGCCGGCTTCATTTTGTGGGTAACTTGAGAGGTATCATGATCAGAACAAAAGTTTGGGAAACTCATCCCTTATGTTTAGGGTCAACTGAATATTAAATTTTTGCTCAGAGTCAAATACAGATAAAAAGAAGCAGACATGTATGCTTGTTATTGAGATTTGTAGAAATGTGAACAAAGCAGTATTATTCTATGGGAGTATCTATTTGCCTCTTGCATCTCTCATTACCTAATGATAATATAAGCATGTGCACAAAAGGTCAACACAGGAAGTACATACCAAATAATATTTACTTTATCATAATCACATATGAGAGCTCTGCGTTAGATATAATTCACCCAAGAGGAATTAATTTTTTTTGGTCTCATGCCTTCTCTGGATTTCCAGGTTTTGAATGACACTTGCAACAGGACAGTTTGTTCAGCAGATCTGTGGTGTCACAAAGCGAGGCAGCTCTTATGCCTCATGGCATAGGCCAAAAGGCAGGGACTCTGTGTGTTGCTTATGCAGTGATGATGCTCACATTCCTCTAAATAACAACACATTTGCATTCACAGTACATGCCAAAAGATAACTCTGACGCTGTGGTAAAATAATACCTAACTCCATTGTCACCTAAATCAGTACAAGCAAAGAGTGAAATCACAAGAGATACATCAGGGTAAATCTAGTATGAGTGAAAGGGGAAACATGCTCTTAAAAACTTGTAATCAGCTTCCTAATTGAAGCACAGCTGTGTTTTCTGCTCCTGTTTTCCTCACTGGATGTGCAAGTTAATATATTTCTAAATAATTTTCCAGAGAAGTTTTGTTTTATTTTCCACTTTCACAGAATGGTCGAATGGATTTTCCTCAGACTTTCTCCCAGAAGCCATTGGCTGAGCTCAGTGATGGAAAGTTTCAGCCTAGAAAGTAGAACCTTTCAGAAACCCAGGAGCAAGGGAAAACACTGGACTGGGAGCAAAACATGTTTTGCAGCCTGAACTACAATACTACATCAGCTTCCATGTGGATGCTATGATACAGACATAGCACTAATTTACACATGTAATATTTGAAGCTGAGGCAATAAGTGTTAGTAATTTTATTGACCAGTAACACAAGAAAAACAGAAGATGCACGCAGCTGGGATATGTTACTGGCCTGATTTGACTCACCAGACTTTCCCAGGAAATGCTTGAGCATGTTTCATTGAGTAGGTGCAGCCGGCATGCCTGGACATAGCACACCCCTTCTGTTTGATGTGGCTTCATAGGGCTTGCACATCCTTTGTACCACATAGGCCTGTGTGCGCTCAGGGCAAAATGAAATTGGCTGATGATTAAATGGCAAGCATATGCAGTGGCACCCTTCAAAGTCCTGTAATACTATAAGAACATACAAATCAGGGCCCTGGTGACAACTCATTTCTCACAGGCTAAGGCCTCCTGTAACCACATGATGGCACAGAGGATGAGCAAGAGCAAGTCCAAGACAAGAAACTTGATAAACACTCTTGGAATTTATTTCTCTGCAGGGACACTATCATCCATTTTCTGTATGAGAATCAGGAGAAATCTAGCTTGTAGGGGCAGACAGCAAAATCATCGGGAGACCTCCTAGTTGTGTGACATAGCCTTTCTGGTTTGCTTTTCACAATCTGTGAAACACTGCTGTTGATATGTAAGACAGGACTTGCTAACATTGCCTTTGTAGTTTGATTGCAGCTCACACCAAGCACCTATGCTGGTTTGTATGAGAGAACTCTTAAGACTAATTGTGCTAGAATAAGTGCCCACAGAGTAGGAATTACTGTGTGCCAATTACTGCTCCCTTAGAGCAACAAGCAGCAGCTCAGGCAAAGCCAATTTGCTGCTGATGCAGTTTGCAGCAAGAAAAGTAGCTAACCTAAACAGAAGTAACCTAAAGGTCGGCTTGTGTATCTGACTGTGCTTCCTCGGCAGCTGGAGCTCCTGTGCTAGCTTACAGCTTGGACCAGAAGATGCCAAGATGCTATTTAGCCTTCCAGGTTGGTGAAGTGTTTTTGGATTCTGAGTAGAAAGTGGTTATTTTTTGTAAGCTTTGATCTGCAGAGAAAAAAAAATCTTCTCTGTTTTACATTAAAAATGACAGAATATCTAACCAATCCTTTGAGAATAGGAGAGGAATCGATTCTTGCATAAAGTTTAGCATAAATACTCAAAGAGAAAATGTATGTTTCCTACTGTAACTGCCTGTGGTTGCTCTTTCCTTCTCGTCTCCATTAGAGGGTGCTCTTGTTTCAAAAATTCCCAACCGAGGGTTTCTGCCATCAAAGAGGTGCCTTTAAAGCAGGTCTTCAAGTTAGGTGGTCCAGTCCAGTTACTAAATGCTAAGCAAGGTAGGAGACAGCATGATTAAACAAGATAGCATTACTTATTTTCCCTGCTGTACAAGTCAGGAGCACTGCAGACATTAAAGATCAAGAGGCAGCAGCTATGTAGAAACTGTTCTCTTTGGAGTGTCTTGTTACACAGACCCCGCACAGAGCCTCACCAACTGGCTAAAACCACTTTTCACAGTTTTGTTCTTTCTCTCCTTTAAAAGGGAAGAGGCAAAAGGACTTTTTACATTTGCATTTTAAAGTCCGTTTATAGAAAATCTTTCCACTTTGTGCAGAAGACTGGAAAGAATCTGGATCTGATATTTATAGGATTTTACAAGTAGGTACATTTTAAACAACCCCAATAAAGCACAAACAAGCACAGCAGGTGTCATGGTTTGGGCCGAACTGGCCACCGGGTGAGTGAGAGATGCTCCCCCCTCCTCTCTTCAAGAAAGAAAGAAAAAAAAAAAAAAAAAAAAA
>RSEF01000001.1:90620122-90630622 GCA_003993805.1 Himantopus leucocephalus
CATTCCTTGGCATCAACTATAAACATAGGTCTTATCAGTCTGAAAGCAGTTTCTGCACAATATGCTGTTAACTTCAGCAGTTGGAAAAGACCTAGCTAAAATGTAAAGTTACTGAACAAAATCGGTCCTGTTTTACCTCAAACCAGGACAGAAGGTTTTTCTACNAAGGTTTTTCTACTGTCACATTGGCAACATTGAGTCAATGTAAGCTATTCTCTGCTGGAAGAGGAGATGCTTGCTCTCCACAGCTGTCCCTCCTGATAGCCCACATATGATAGCCTCCTTCCCACAGAAGCACCTAGAAGGCTGCAGGAGATTATTTGGGGAGATGCTGGCTCTTGCGTAAAAGGCACAACACAGCCACTTGGTACAAACTTCTTGTGGTGGCTCATTTCCATTCTTCTCTTCACTTTTATTTTTCTTTTCACTGTTTCTGTAGATCATGAAAATTGCCCTCACCTGTCCTCAATAGCTGGCCTTCTCTTCACCCCAGCACATGGTGTCACAAAGCCTGTAGCCCAGCTCCATCCTGACAGTCCATATGGATGCCTTTTTTAAGTGCTCAGACCTGAATGATTTTGAAAGAAGATAGCAACAACAACAGGCTCCTGGAAGTACAGTGTTGGCTAAGCACTGTCAATATTTGAGAATCTTACAGCTAAACATGTCTGCATGTGCTTCAGAGAAGAGACAGTTGACCCTTAAGGCATTGGGGAAGGCTCCCCCCACCCAAGATCCAGCTGTAGACTAAGGAGAAACAAAACTCTCCCACCACTTCAGTTGCAGGCTGCTGCATTTACAACTGACACTCCTGGCTATGATTTCTACTAGCGTTTAGCAGCAGCTGTGCCCCCAGCTGGGAGCTTTCACTTTCTATTTTTGAAATCAGTGAAATCAAGAGCATATGGGGCCTATAATTTACCATGTATTTTCATAATAAAATCCACTCAGCAGCGTATCAGATTGTAATTCTACCCTGGAGATGCTCTGCTCCCTAGGAGATCCTTTATCAGGGCTTAATATTTCTGATTATATTGGGGGTGTGACATTCTCTGCAATTTGCTATTATCAAAGTGTGCAGTATATCACACAAAAGCCTATACTTTGTTCCCCAGCACCAGGCTCAGAAGCAAATAAATGACAATAACTTCTCACTTTGGTGCAAAATTGGAAATTGTGCATGACAGCCAGTTACCTCCAAGATACCTTCTTATTCCTGTGTTATGACAATAGTTAGTGAATATAATGTATTTGGATTCATAGCACATTTGTGCATGTAAGTGGTTTGCACCTTTAAGTGCATATGTATTTTAAGCAAAGCTATATTTGCAGAATGCAACTGTTTCCAGCTAGAAGACAAAACTAAATAGGAGAATGAGGAAGAGAAAGAATTTAAGTAATATCTGAGAAGAAAACTGATGGATGCCAAATGAATAATGTAGGTGATGTAATTTTTGCTTGGCATAAACAAGAAAACAAGTCTTTGGGAATTACAGAGTCAATTAATATTGTTCTGTTTTTCTCCTTGCCCCTTAAAACCCAGACCACTTTTCTTCATTTCAGTTGAGGTCTAAGCTAAATGCCCTACAGACTAATCTGGATGTCCATCAGAACTAAGCCTACTCCTGACTTAGGCTACTCTAATCTTTGTAATGAAAGGTTTGGGGATATTTTTTTTTTTTGAAGTCAGGAGAATTATACTCATATGTAGCTGGTAAGAAGTGCTAAAATGGCAAATCACACAGGTTTTGAAAGTAAGGTCTTGAAACAAACATGGCAATTTCATAAATGTCCTTTTCAAGCACCTGTACATAAGCAGGTAAGCATTAACTGTACAGCAACGCTTCTGGTGTTCCCATGTGAGTAAAGTTTTTATTTTTGGCCAAAGGACCTTTTTTATGTCAATTGCTTTCCACATGTGAGCTTCAAAGGCCACCCAGAGCTTTCTACATTTTGACCCATGGATGCTTAGAAGGCCTACGTAGGCTTATGACATTATGTTTAGGAATGATCTCTGACTTTCAAAGACTACTCATTTCTTGTTCATTTTACCTTATGATCTGGTGAAATCAGGCAAGCCTTCAAGGTTTTCTTCAGGGACTGTCTAACCTCCTTTGAAGTGCCAACATAGGCTTCTCTGACATTCTCTCTATATTTGCTGTTGGACTAAGCTGTCATCCTAACAGGCTTTCCTCTTCCTGGAGATATGTAAAGCAAACCCGGCCAGGTCTCCATCAGTGGTGTACCTGATGATCGCCTTATTAACACCAATAAAATGAAGCTCATCTACAGTTGGCGGTGATCTACTTTAATGACCAATGAAGTTTATATTAAGTTTCTCAGTAGTGTTTGTATTACACTAATACAATATAATTGTTGTTGTTGCTGACTGGGATGGGCAGTGGAGAAAGGGGTAGAAAAATCCTGCTTGTAGAAGTTGTTACTTGCCATATCCTGTTTATAATGTCACATACTACATTGCAGGTGACAAGAACAAATGTTCAGAATGATCATTTTAGGGCCTTAAAATCTAAGGATCTGTAAAATGATCTCTTTGACTTAGTGGCTCGAGAATGAATGAGATGGGCAATGAGTTCTGTTCTCAGGACTGGGATGTCCTGGCAGGACTGCCAGGGGAAGCTTGCTGAGCTGCTGCCTAGCTCATAGGTATAAAGAGAAGCCAGCATCTTTCAACAGCTCTAAATTCATGTGAAATAAAATGATGTCAAATACAAAAGCCTGGATCCTGTTGGCAAACACCAGGAATGGAACAAAACCAATAATTACAATGTGGACAAAGCTACTGAGCTGAATGCCCCTAGACCTTGGACCCAGAATTGTTTCCCTAGTGCAATCTTCCTTGCTGTGAAGCTTCTATGAATGCGATTGCTGATTGGTTTAACACAAAGGTTAATTGGTGTGAAATAAACAAATCCTCATAGCAACATATTTGGCTTCTGCTCAGTCATCAAATTCTGTGTGTGTCTTATTCAGTTCTCTCAAACCATTTCCAACTTTGTTGTCTTGTTTTTTGTTACTCAGCCAGTTATCTGTAACACTTACCACTAATAACTACCACTGTTTAGGGCGACACCTGTCTACAAGGGGAGTGCTCATCATCCACAGCCATCTTGTCAGCTGAACTTAGTAAAAATGACTCTGGAGAACCGAGCAAATGCTTTAGCTTTTAGATCATGAGACTGTTCTCCTCTAGTACTATCTGATGTAGATACAATTGAGTCACTTAGAAGACTGAACTGGAAGCTGAAAAGTAGCTTGGCTAATAATGTCCTGTACTTGAACCTGCTTTGGCAGTGGGATAGGTAAGATTACTTAATAGGTCTTTTCCATCTCTGGTTTCTAAATTCCCCATTAATTTCAGGAAATGGTGAGTCAACAGGTTAGCAGATACTTCTGTTTGTCTGTTTTGCTGAATGCTTTATTTACTCTATATCTCTTGGTTACTCTGGGAATAAAAAAAAAACCCAACCCAAAACATATGATGCAAGTAGGGAGACGCAGAGGTAAAACCCAAATGAGGTTAAATAAAAATTTCTTATAACATGGTTCATAAGGTAATGACTTCTGAGCTGCTCTTCATGTTGTCTGGGCGATCTGGCTTAAAAATTATTTCTTCCTCCTGAACCAGGCGCATGGTTCAGAAAGAGAGTTTTCATCCGTGTCAAACACCTTCCATATCAAGACAGCAAACTGACTGACTTTCAGACCACAAAAGCAGCATTCCGCCCATAGCTGGACATGCACGAGGATTGCCTGATTTTTATTAGTTAGGACAGGAAAGTGAAGGATTAGCAGTTGGAGTAAGAGTTAGTCAAAGTCCTGGGATAGTTTGTATACGGAGATACAAACAACCTTGCCAATAAACGAGAAGCTTTCTTGTGGTGTTTGAAGCCTGAAGCTTTCCTACACGGAGGTTACCAGCTGGTTTAATTTCTCTGACTGACAAAAACCTACTAGGAGCTAAAAAGAAAGTAACTTAGTAATTTTCGCTTTTTGACCTGAGGTAGAAGTTCAGCTTATGTTCCTGGCATTGAAACAGTCTCAAAGCAGCCATCTTCTATGTCACATTTATAGTGATGTTCCAAGAACAAAAAAAAGACAAAAGACCCCACCCATCTCATAAAACATGACTTTGAGGTGAATAAACCATCTGGTAAAACAGAGAAAGATGAATCGAGATTGAATATTAGGACACAGGCTTCCAAATGTCAGAATTGCTGGTAGAAAAGAAAGAAACTGGACCAATGCACCCCTTTCTTATCTCCTCCTATGCCAGGAGAGGCTACTGCTCTGATGAAGCAGTGGAAGGGCAGAGGAATTGAACAAGTTCTGAGCAAAACTGTGAATGTGAATGTTGGTAGCAGGCAGGGCAGCACACGGCAGAAAGCGCCAAGCTGCTCTTGCCAAACTGGCACATCCACATGGCACAAAGCCTTTCTGTGATGCTAGATCAGGTCCAGAAGTTGAGCTCAGCAGCCCTATGTCTCCTGCTTATTCCACGGTGCGTTGAAAATAAACCCATTGTACCACTGAGGGTGAAATGCTGAGCCATTATTTTTCTTTCATAATGTCCATTTCCAAGCTGGCTATGTTGCTGTGCCAGGGATAATGTGGGTAACATTCACTGTGAAACACTGGCAGTGGGTGGTTTTCTAGGAGGCTTCGCTGCTCACTGGCAAAGAGAAAACAACTCTTTCACACCACCATTCATGCCCTACCAGAGGAACAAAGAACAGAGCAGTGCCTTCTCCAGACATACACTTGCCAGGTCAGTCCTTTAAAGGGCTGCATGTCCCCAAGAGGACTTGAAGCACTGCCTTGAACACCTTAAACACACATATACTAACTTACAAGATGCATCTGTGCATGGATGCGGAGTCCTCCCACCAAGACTGTGTGCCTGTGGCCTCTTCTGAGCCCCTGTCCCGGGAGGGAACTGCTCCTGGGCTGCATGTCCAGCAAGAGCCCTGAACAACACAGCATGACCTCGCCAGGGAGCACTGACAATGTCACTGACTGGTTGTAAACTATAAAGCTGGAAAGCAATATCACTCTTTCTCCACATTATTGCTTCCATCCCTGGATCTGACCGTGGTATCATCTGCTCAGAAAGCGGTCAGGGGAGCTCAGCATAACAGTTCTGCCTCTCACAACAGAGGATGAGGAAAGAGGGAGGCACTCTGCATTAAGCCTGGTTAGAAAGATTAAAGACTGAGGAATATTAGGATATTTTGTTTCCCACCTCCCTTTATGCAAGTAAATGAGGTCTAAATGGCTCCTGAGAGGAGACAGAAGACTTCAAGTTAAGCGCTTTCCAGAAAGTAAGCAAGCAAGCCCCCCTACCCGCTCCCCTCCCCAAGTCTGTTAGCACAAATTTTCAGGAATTATCCTTTTAAGAGATAAAGGGGAGAGAAGGAACAGAGAATATGATTGTGCCTTGCAGCCAGTTTGAGAGGGGAGCTGAGCTGGGTTTGGCATAAAGCCAGTTTGCTGGCTCAAATTTCACCAGTAAAAGCCCTGTAGACATTAAAAAAACATTCATTATCCACCCAGACACAAAAAACTCATTATGCTCTATTTTTCCAATCCTGCTAACTATGCATGAACTGTTCCTGCTGAAGGACAATACTACCTGCTTCCTTCAGATTACTTGCTGGTCACAGCAGCTCATGGGGTTTTGTTTTTAATGAGATGGATGGTTCTTTGACTGGACTTCTCCCAAATGATCATGGACCTACATGTGTGGGTTCCTGGTTCCTCTTTAAAGGGCTCAGCTGCAAGCATGAGCTCAAGGCTTGCTCATCTCTCCCACTTCTTGGGAGATTGTCTTGGGACATTCGCAGACAACAGTCAAGTGACTTGTTGCTTGTAGCCATATGAGTTCAGCTAGAACGTGGTAGCCTCTGAGTGAGGCATTTTCCACCATTTCCGAGTATAAAAAACCTTGTGCTGACTATCAAAGGATACTATATTTCTTCCATAACGTATTTAGGCATTGTTGTACAAATTTGCTTTCTGCATGCTACAGAAAGGTCTATCTTGAATTTAATGTTGAATGTAGACATCCCTATTGAAAGGCTTAGCTGAACACTGTAATTAGATTTATTTCAGTTCTACATATACTTTTATTAGAACTTTGGCTTCAAGAGGAAAAGCGTTGTAGCTACCCTTAGCCGTGACATCACAGCTGCTAGCACAGCAATAACCTCTGAAAACCACAGTTAGCAATTTTTCCTACGTGAAGGCAACTGTTGTATCTGGTGGTCAGATGCTGAGATAAACTTCGGCAGTGAATTAGCAGGCTGCATTGCACAGGCGCTACGCTGGGTGTGTTCCATGCCGGTTACTTACAGGCTGAAGCCAGGGTCCTAGTGATCTGAAGACAGCAAGTCCATCAGATTACCCAAAGGAGTGCGTACGTAGGACCTTATCTCAGCTAACACCTGGCTTTATTTTGGTCAGATGACTAGTAAGAAATTTCCACCCAAGTTACACTATTGCAAAATGCCACCAATTGTTCTGTGACTGCTAATGCAAAACCCTTACACCAGAGCCACATTAATAGGAGAGGAGTAAGGGTGTGGTATATGGCACCAAATTTGCCCTGGAGCCAGGGTTCCCAAAGAGGTGGTGTGTTATTATTCTGTGAGCAACCAAATGCCTCCTCCTGCTCAAGCATATATGTGGCAGCAGCCGCCTGTTTTAATACCAGAGCCAAGTGCTTTTTGGAACCCTTGCTCTAAGACATGTTACAGCTTTTCCCTCAAGACGCAAAGGTAATTTGGGACCCTATTTTTTTCTAAGGAGGGTTACTTCAGCTTGCATACACTCTTCTATGCAGCCCTGATTTCACAGTATCAGGTACTGGCAGTGAGCAATGCTGAACAAAACACATAAACACTACCCAGGTTCCTGCAAAGTGAAAGCACAACAGAAACAGAGGGGTAGGGCAGGCTTTTCTTACCATGGCTAAAGGCATCCTGCACTGAAGGGGTTTTTCTCTATGCAGATTCCTTGGAAGAGACTAAGATGGTAGAATCAGAGGGACACAGCCTCGGTAGGTGAATCGCCTCTTATTTGGAAACCCACGTTCCAGACTGGACAGTTGGCAGATGAGTTGGCTCCATCCAGCATAAGAGGGTCCTGGAGCCTGAGAGCGGTTGTGATGCAATGCTAAGTGAAGTGCCAGCCCTGCAACAAGGGGCTGTGAGACAGGAGCCAGCTGGGTGAATCTTCAGCCAGAAACTGTGAGACTTGGCAGGTCTGGGATTGGCACTGCAAAACAGTTGTAGAACTAGCCTGAGGTGACAGCAGGGTGTATGAAGAATCTTGTATTCCTCATACTTACGACAACTACAGAGAAACCACCAGCCCCAGGCTTTCTTCAGGTCTACAGTCACTTGAAAACTATAGCAAAGCTGTATTTTGAGGCAAAGACAAAGACCTAATAAAGTGAAAGGAGAAGATTTGTTTGTTTTCCTGCAGCTTTTGGTCTATGGCTCTCCAACTAGGTGGCTGAATTCTTGTTAAAAAAATAGCATGGCAAATCTTTGCACGTACATGCATCACGTGTGAGGATTAATACAAATGGTGTTCAATCCCATGTTTATTTCTCTGAAGGGCATGGAGGGAAATGGCAATAAAAGTCTTGAACAGTGACAAGTATTTGGAACTGGATCTCCTGCAGACACTTCCAAAGGTTCTTTCCCTCCATAGCTGCTGCCTTCTCCCACACTTGGTCTTTACGTTTTTCTTCTTGATCCCTAGTAGTTTGTTGGGTTTTTTTTCCCACACAGTTTCCCATGCTGTACACTTACAATGCTACAATTTAAGAGCAGGAGAAGAGAATTCCTATTTTTAGTTCCAGCATATGAAATGTTATCTAGGGACAGGTCATTTTGTCTTAAGTGATCAAGCAGAAAAAGAATATGGCAATAAATAAAACCTTAGAAAGGATATTCATGTGGTTAAGGCATTAGCCTATTAATTCTGGAGATTTGTGTTCCTTTTCGGGCTCTCCTACAGTCTCCTCAGGCCCCTCATGGGTTAATTTCTGTTCCTCACTTCTCTTCCTGTAATATGGGGATAATGCTAACCTATCTAACAGCTTGGTGCAATGAGGATAAATTAATTACTGTGTGACAGATTTTCAAACACATTACTGCTTACAGCCATAACAAAGCCTTTTATGTAAACAAATACCCCTGAGAAAACAAGAGGCTGGATTTAAAGGTTGCGTTTTAGGTAAATTCCAATACCAGCACTCCCACCATGGGCACACACCCACATCAAAGGACAAAATAAGACAAATGTACAGTGTCGTACTTTAAAGATCTTGAAAATCAGCCAAATCTGTAAAATGCTAAGGAGACTTAAAGCAATACTTATACACCTTGGGGCTAATTCTCAGGAGTGCTGAGTACCATCCGCTCCCCGCTGACTCCGAGTTATGGGCACTCAGCAAATTCAGATGTAAAATAATCATTTAGTGAACAAAAGGCATTTGAAGGAAGCCTTATTCCTCAGCCTGTGTATTTTCACAAATGTAAACACCTTTTCCATAAGAAGTTCCACGAAGTTCAGCTGCTGTAGTGTCTGCACGCTAGATGCAAAGCTGGGAGATCTGTAGCTTAAAATACCAAAAACCATAGGGATTATCTCTTTTCTCCCTAACTGATTGATTCTCCAACCTATGAAAATGACCTCCTGTGGCTCCCAAGATGCAGCCAGGAAGGAAAAAAGGGTGAGGATTTTGCCATTACTTTCTCCAGTTTCTGGCATGGTCTTGGGCCTCCCCTAACCTCTCATGTGCATCCCTAAGTCCCAAGAGCTTCAGCAGCATGTGAGTGCACTCCAAAAACCACTGCCAGATGGGAATCCTTCTCCATTGCACCAGTTTTTCTTCATAAGGTGCTGGGTGAAGAGCATTATTTTCCACCTGGTCAAAACCCGTATGACAGCTTTGAGTGGGGGCAGTATTTGGTCCTTTCTCAGAAAAGCAGCTGGTTTGTTTCTTCTTGAAAATGGAGCTTAATTCCTCTCTGGACTGAGACAGCTTTTAAAACTCAATTAACAATAACACCTCGCTTTTGGGGATGTGATTGAACCAACGCTTCCCTGTCTGAAAACACTTAGCCTTTCAGGAAGTTAACATCCAGACCTGTGCTCAGTGTTTAACTGTAGTTAAATGCTTCCTTTGAGGGTGTGTGTAAGTTGGTTTTTATAGGTGCAGAAGAGGCACCAAGGTGCAGTGGTGTGAACTCCTAACCGGGGAAGAGGTGTGGGACCGGGCTTGGCCACACAGAGGTTGACGGGCCAGAAGTCCAGCACGACAACACAGCAGGGTGTGATGTGTCGCCACTCCCCTCACCAGCAACATGTCCAGCCAAGCCCAGGTGGATCAAAACCTGAAAAACAAATCAAAGTAAATTCCAGCCAGAAAGGCACACAAAGCTCATGCCCAGTACACGAGCCCCCATCCTTCATCCATGTATCATGGAACATTTGTTTGTAGCAGTGCGCGCCGAGCACGCAGTGCACTGGAAGGGAAATACCAGAGGGGCAGTCAACACTGAGGTCCCTGTTTGCCAACCGGGGCATGCTCCTTCAGGCTTGGCTGCGTCACTGCTCCTCGCTGGTGACCAGCTTCGCCTCAGACCCACCTCAGAGCTCTCTGTTTTTTTTGGCAGGGCCTGCGACCCCGGGCAACCCAGCCTGGTGTTTGAGCCTTGCCCGGCGCATTGCAGAACAGAGAACACATGTTTTTTTGTTTCAAAGATATTGCTTAAAATAACTCCATCTCTAGAAAGTTGAAGTTGGACACCAGCCCCCCCCACCCCTTTCCTCTCGCTCTCCCCTCTTTGTACAGCTGTGGCTCCCATGAGGACCCAAAGAGACATGTGCCATAAGGATCTGGTTATCATTCCTCCTTCCCACCCCTCACCAAAAAAGAAATATATATAAATATATTTTTCTCTGGGCTGCTGGACAACAGCAAGCGTCTGTGAGAAGAAAGGGGGAAGGAAAGCACTGGCTGAAAAACATCCCCTGCCCCGTCTTCCCCCCTCCCTGTCGTCCTGTGCTCTCTTCAAACACATTTTTAAACATACCAGTTTTGGTCTGGTTTCCTGGATGGCACATCTTCATGTCTAGCTGGGCTCCATCCATTACCTCATGAGACAGGCTAAGACCAAGGTGACAAGATTGATGAAACGTTTTGAGTGAGGGGAATGGGTGAGGAAACCTTCCAGGACAGCAGTGGAAATGGCGCAAGGGGGTACTTTCATATGTTAGAGTCATTGAACAAATCTGTTTCAGGAGGGAAAAGGCAATTTATATTCTACAGAGATAGTTTGGCATTCCTTCGTTGTTTGTCCTACCAAAATGATGAACTGAGTGATTTTATTTTATTTTATTTTATTTATTTTTTTATTTTAAATTCAGTACTTGAATTTGTCCATGTTTCTTTTCCTTTTTTTT
>RSEF01000001.1:90640872-90653922 GCA_003993805.1 Himantopus leucocephalus
TAGAGCCATCCTACCCTCAAGCAGATCAACACTCACACCCAACCGGGTGTCCTCTGCAAACTTACTGAGGGTGCAGTCGATCCCCTTGTCCAGGTCACTAGGCAGCCATGGGAGGCTCAGCCCTACGTGTAGCCGGTCTTTATCCTGAGAGGTCTCCAGCAGCTGAGGACTCCCCATCCTTTGTTAGCCAATACCTCTGGCAGGATGCTCACATTGCAGCTGGAGGAACTTCTACCCTGGTCCTCCCAAGAAGCCAAGTTGGTGCCTGAAGCTGGGAGTGGAAGGAGTTTGACTGCTGCAGTGCTGTGAGCCTGGCCCAGTCCAAAATAACCGGGTCTGGAAGGTCCATAGAGGCAGATGTGTTTGCACATCGTGTCATCGTCATGTCTGCATGCTTGCACCTATGGGACCTCAGGAGATGTGTTAGTGAGTGCAGTGGGATTAATCACTCCTCAGAGAGGATGTGGTGTGGGTAGGATTGCGTGAGAAGTCACTGCTTCCAAGGCAGTGGGGGCACACTCAACGTGCCAGGCCACTTTGTATAGTTTCTCTCTGAATTAAGTGAGTTAATGACTGTGGAGAGATCATGGAATCATAGAGTTGTTGAGGTTGGTAGGGACCTTTAAGATCATCAAGTCCAACCATTAACCTAACTTGACAAAAACCACTTCTAAACCACGTCCCCAAGTACCACGTCTACCCTTTTTTTAAACACCTCCAGGGCTGGCAAATCCACCACCTCCCTGGGCAGCCTATTCCGATGTTGGATAACCCTTTCAGTGAAAACATTTTTCCTAATATCCAAGATGGAATAGGTTGAAAGAGAATAGTACAGGGAGAGGAGGTATGGCTCTCCAGGTCAGACCCTGAACCCAAATGGATCTGATGCAACAGTGACAGTGCAGAGAGGTGGCAACTGGCTCTTCATTTCCACCATTCGTTTTATGAACAATGTGTTATTGCCTACACTGCTGCAGAGCTTCATCCATTTTCTGCAGGGTGTGATTCCTGTATTAAAACAATGGCAAAATATTATGTAATTTGACTGTTTTGTGGTTTTGAAAAGTGAAGCTAGACTGTAATCTGTAGAACCCAGCTGCCCACGGGGTCATTTGAAGTAGATCCGACTGAGCCATGCACATCAACAAGTGGAAAGCAAAGTTATCTGCGTGGTCTTTTTTTCTGCAGCCTGGAGCTGATAGATAAATCTCTTGTACATGCCACTGAGTCGGCCATCATAGACTGGAGCTACCAGATCCAGGGAGCGCTGAAGAAAGAGTCTTCAGAGCCTCTCCTGCAAGGCAGCAACCCTAACCCGAAGGTGGAACTGGAGTTCTGGAAGAACAGGTATCCTGGGCAGCCTGGCCAGGGCATGGTGGTCACTGGTGCTGGTTTTGGGTGGAGGGAGAGTGATGGTGACAGACAGAGCTGCTACCACTGTGAGTTGAGAAGAGCAGGCTGGCTCAGGTTCATGTAAAGACTTGAGCTAAGGAAAATTGCTCCTGCACGTAAAATAATCATGATCTGCAAAGTGTCTGGGAGGTCACTGGGCAGCTGCCTGGGTTTTAACTTAGCCCCAGCACAGAGGCTACACCTCGAGGAAATTTTTTTGGAAATGCTCTTTCCGTCACTGTTCACTAGGAACTAGCCACAGGAGTAAGAGCTGATGGACACCTGTAGGGCTTTCTGGAAACGGTGCACCTCACCCAGCTGCTGTTCATCCATCGATGCCAGAGGCGGTTTAAATGCTCAAGAGGCAGGGTGTGGAATTTCATCCTGCCCTTTGAAAACCTTTGTGTCATGTTGGTTCGAGCTGACTCAGGGAAAAGTGCTGCCTGCTGGAGAGCTGTCACTAACACCTGCAGAAACACCTGGTGGCTTCTTTCAGCAGTGTCCTGCCAGTAGCAGAGCTGCTGTCATGCCGAAACCCCAGCACCATCTCTCTGTCCTGTAGGGTTTGTCCGTGCCTCCTGCGGGATCTTCCTCCCATTTCCTTTCACTGTTGGGACTCAGTCCTTGTGTCGCTGGAGAAAATCCTGAACCAGGCCCAGGGGAAGTGGATGGTGTGGGGGGACAGCTGATGCTGCCCCAACGTGGGCTTGTAACGTGTCTTGGTTGCTGTAGGTGTGATGACCTGGAATGCATTTACAATCAGCTGAGAACAAGGAAGGTCAGGAACATGATGGAGGTGTTGGAGAGAGTCGAGAGCAGCTACATCCCAGCCTTCAAAGCTATGCTCATGGATGTTGAGGCAGGTGAGATGCTGCGGCAACTTCACCATAGTGCTGACTTCTGGCCTTAGTCCATAGCCTGGTGTTACTGGTTTCAAGCCCAATGTGTCTGTAATTGCACTGGTCATTTGTGGTTTGCTGTGACTGTGAGGACTGCAGCCTTTGTTTCTGGCCCTCTCTCTGGTTCATGGCGTGAAACTGGGCTGCTTGTGCTTGATCTACTGCTTTTGTTTCCAGGCTGGGACAAGCTTGATTGCTGGTCTGTTGAGCCAGACCCTTCCCAAAGGTCAGGGTGAGTGGACTGGGGAATTCACTCTGCTGTAAAAAAGCATTCACATTAATCCAGCAGGACTCACTCTGACTTTCACCAGCTCCTCTGGTGTCAGTCTGCAGGAATGGGGGTTCAGGATAACAGGACAGACCTTGTAGCTAACTGAAACTATTTTGTTAGACTGCCATTTCCCAGGCTTTGGCCACTGCAACCTGAACCTCCTTGCTAAAGGAACAGCAGTTTGCACTTTAGGATGGGGACCTTTGAGCGTGAGGATTTCAAGGCCTCTGATGCAAGCAGGCAGGTGGTGTCACCTGTGTCACAGGAGAGGAAAGCAGGGTCCCTGTAGCTGTGCGCAAATCCAGGCAGAGCTGGGCAGAGGCAGAGCTCTGCACCCTGTGTCGCAGCAGTGCGGTGGGGAGGTCTGTCACCTGGCAAGGGGCTGCAGCGGTGGGGGGAGCGTGATGCGTGGGGAGCATGGCCTCCTGTCCCACGTGTCCATCCATGTCCCCATCCAGTAATGTCCTCCCAGGGTGGGGAGGTCTGGCCAGCCCACCTGACCTGCAGAGAGCGGGTCTGAATGTCCCCACGCGTATCCAGAGCACAGGCTTGCAGCCCGTGGGGTGGGTGACCTGTAGGTGGTGGTGTGCACCAGCAGATCTGCCTTCTGTCCCTTATTTTGCTAGGCTGGCACAACGCAGTAAGGCAAGAGAGCTTTGAGCAACAAAATATGACAAGATTGCATTTCCCAGTTTAGGGAATGAAAGACCTTTTTTCTTTTTTTGTCTTTTTTCCATTCATGAGAAGAATAATAAGGATTATTTTATGCCTGTAGGTGAGGCAAAATTCTACCTTAAAAAAAATGCAGATCTCTTGAATCAAGCATCGTCTTCTTTCTGGTGAACCTTGTTTAGGGGAGTTGAGTTCAGCCAAAGGAAACACTGCAAATTCCCCTCCGTGGTGAAAAGCAGTGTAGTCCTGCTGCTCCATCCCCTGTAGACCAACACAACCGACCCTCTGTGTCCATCTTCAGCCCAGCTGCTCTCTGGCAAGACAAAACCATTCAGGCTTTGCTAGCTTTATACATGCTGACAGATTATGCTGTTCTTCACTCCTTCACATGGAAACATTTAATCTATTATGGATCTATGTCACACTCAACACTGTACAATTTATATGGGCTAGAGAAACACCCCTTATATAAGGAGCCAAGAGTTCATTGTCAGACTAATTAATGATTTAAAAGTCTAATCAAAATACAACAAATGTTTGGTTTTAATCCGGTTACAGCAATACTAACCCTAATTGGATAATTTGGACTATAATTGTTAATTTCCATTACAACACAGTTCAGATTTGTATGCACCTGCTTTTAAGTCTCTGCCCCTTTCCCTGGTGGTGTGCCCTCCCTGCTGACGTGGTGCTGTGGCTGTTGTCTGTCTTCTGTGCTGGGAGGGCGATGGTGATAGTGGGAGTTTCTTCTTCCTCGGTCTTGGGTTTTGGAGGTTATTTTTATATGCATTCAAGCATTTCTGTCACTTCTCTTTGTGTTGGTCCACAGGTTTAGTTGCACAGCAGTCGCCTGGTTTTGTTAACGCTTGCACTCTGGGGTAGTTCTTCAGGGTAAAACTACACAGCTGTACAAAGCTAAAGCTTTCAACCAGTCAGACATCAGTTACCTTCCTGTTGACCGGTTTGCTGTTGCAGCCAGGACAAGTGGGACTGTGGTCACCTGCCCGCTGGGCAAGTGGCTGCTATAGCCGAAGGCTATAGGCCCTATAGCCTGAAGGCTATAGGCAAAGACCTGCGACGCTGCATAGCCTGGGACGCTATATAGCAAGGCCTGTAGCCTGCTCATAGCGGTATTTTCGGCGCTGCCGGGCACATTCCCTGCAGCTCATTTAGCAGTTGTCAACTCAGGCTCTGCCCAAAGCCCTGTCCCAGCTGCCTGTCCCTTGCCATCGTGTCAGTTTATTTCCTGTTCTGGTTGCTGCAGTAGGTGAGCGATGTTCAAGGGTGAGCCATCTGCAGCGCGCAGGTAGTTGAGTGTGCTTTGTGCTTGTCAGGACTGTGTTTTCCCAGGCACCTTTCCCTCCAGCGAGGTGAGTCCAGCATCCAGCTTGTAACCCAGTGCACCACAGCTTGGTGGATCTTACCACTTCTCCCATCTCTCAACACAGCTTTGACCGAAGCTCAGGACATTCACCTGCACTTGACACCCCTCAAGCGCCACTTGGAGGACATAGAGAGGGTTGAGTTCAGCGAGGTGAAGCCTTTCCTGGCCCCCCTGCTCCACGTGGTGTGTTTGATCTGGGTCACCTCCAAGCACTACAACGTGCCCATGAGGATAGTAGTGCTGCTCCAGGAAATCTGCAACCTTCTCATTCAGCAGGTGCGTGGCCACGATGCCTGCATTTGCCAAGGGAAGTTTTTTAATGAAAGTCCCCTCTCACTTCCTTTCCCCCATCCTTCCCTGGCAAAGCAATTCTTAACTTGAGGGGTAGGTTCAAACATGTTCAGTGCAAGAAGTCACTGTTTTCTGTGATGGCAGAAGTGACCTCTCAGGTGTGATTTTTTTTATTTAATTTTTTTTTTTTTCCTCTTCCAGGCCCTGGTGTACCTGTCCCCAGAAGACATTCTGAAAGGGGAGATGGAAGAGAGCCTGAGCAAGGTGCAACTGGTGCTCGGCATCCTGAACACGTTCAAAGGGGCATTTGAGGAGAGAAGAGAAAAACTGCATACGTATTATGAACCAGGCCAGGAAGTGAGGGAGTGGGACTTCCACGCCACGATGGTGTTTGCGAGGCTGGACAGCTTCCTGAAGAGACTGGAGATGGTGGAGGTGAGACTTTGGTGTTGAAAAACGTTGCAAGCCTTCAGGAGAGCTCTGTAGCCATGAACTCACTTGCTGGCATCTTCCCTTCCTGTAGCTTCACCTGATGCCAGGGCATGGGGCCGCTCTCTTTGCTGTTAGGTCTCCTGTTACAGCAAGGCTAGGACCTCGTTTTACCGTGTCCTGTGCAGTGTATGTATAAGCTACGCAGTTGTGTCCTTCTGGTCAGGTTGGTAGGTGTGTCTTTTGTTCCCAAGAGCCCTGTTGGGGCAAGAGAATGGAGATTACTGGGGACTGTGGTTTGCAGGGCTGTAAATAAAGCAGTGCAGTCTCCTACTCCTCCTGATGCCATCAGAGACACTCTCGAGCTGGGTCCTGCCTGGCTTGGAGAGGCCACACGCTCCCCTTGAGGCTGTGCACACCTTCGCTGTGCCACGTGGGCTCGGGGAGGAGCAGGGACACGTTCCTCACCAGGTCATCCCTTCACATCCTAATGGTCTGTCCAGCTGGGGTGCTGTGGCTCAGGGGTGTCCCTGTTTGCTGAGGCTTGTCACTCCGAGGGCTCCTTGAGCCGGAGGGGACGTTACTCTGCAGAGAGCCGGTCTGAATGTCCCCACGCATACGAACGCTCTCCGTGCTGTGGTTGTCGGGTGGCTGTGTCTAGAGACCGCAGGCTTACAGACCCTGTGGAAACCTGTTACACAGACACCGTATGTACCTGTTCTCTCTCAGGCAGTTAACAGCAAGCATTCATCTACTATCCACACACTTCCCAAGTGAATCTCTGTGTTTATTTTTGCCATGTTCCTAGCATGTAGGATTGGATGTGCAGTGTTCAAGCTGCCAGTGTTTGCCTACTCAAAGGAAGGTCTGAGTTGTTTTTCTCCTTCTCTTGTTCTCTGCAGTGGGACAGAAAGTTTTACTCATTTAAACACACTGTATTTTTCTGCATTCTTTAATTAACTGTGTTGAAAACCATCATGGCTGATGTCTATTTTAAAACTATTCCTAATGACGGTTTCCAATAGGGTTTGGTGTGCAGTAAACCAAATTATGCTGGTCAGCATAGACAGGAATGTAAGTAGACACGGGAGTAACTGCAGGTCATTGTGAGAACAATATGAGTAATTATGACAGTAATTGTGCACTGTCACTCTGCAAAGGCTCTGGGCACTGACTGCTCATTGCTTGGATACTATGGATATGGGCTACAGAAGAAAGCCAGCAGGGAGGTTTTGAGCTGCACATGCAGTGCCATGGTGGCAGAGCACTGTGCTTTTTGGCTGGTGCCTGTGTCCTCCTTCCATGGCTGTCCCACACCTCCAGGAACAGTAAAAGGTAGAGCGAGGGCCTGTGGAATGAGCTGTAAAATAATAATCAAAGGCATTGTGCACACCAGCCTGTTAATCAGGAAACCCCCTGTCTCTCCCCATCTCTATTTCCCTCTTCCTTCTTTTCAGGCAACCTTGTAAGACAAAGCAAGGGGCATCTGTTATTTTTATGTTGGTTTTGCCTTCCAAAGTATTTGTTAAAGTGAATGTGCTCTTAATAAATAGAATGCATGCATTTGTTTTCAAAATTTCATAAAAGCTGCAATTATGCCAGTGCCCAACATGTGGAGAGAGAAGGGTCTCTTTCCCCTGGTTCATCTCACTGTTTGCATTGCATGTCTGTTGTAGAACCTGCCGCCTGGCTGCGTCAGCTCTCTGCTTGCAGCCTGTTGTCTCAGAAATGGGGCAGGGTTCTCGAAGCAGCGATCGTTTAGCTGTCAGGGACCTGTGAGCAGTTGTTCCCTTGGCTGGAATCTGTTCCTGATAAGCCCAACTGTGTCAGGAGCTGTAAGTGCACGGTGTCTCCCCACCGCTGCGCTCCCTACCCCATCACGGGGTGGCATCAAAGCCTGGTGATGCCTTGGCATAGCGTGGGAGGCTCTGGGCCGTGGGCTGTGTCCTGGGCTGTGACTTATTCAGCAGCCCCTGTCCGAGAGGCACTGACACTGGCTGAACGCTGCCTGTTTGGGGGTGAACCTCTGTACCTACTTAGCTCTGCATTCAGGGTTGTCCCCTGAGCTCAGTGCGAGCAGGGTGGCCACCATTATGTTCCTGTGCTTGAGATCAGCACGTTTCTCCTGGTCTTCTGAGATGGCAGTTGTTTGACCAGCCCTACCAAAAGAGATGGATGTGGTGGTGGTGGGGCTGCCCAGTGCTGCTGCTACAGCTGGGTGAGGGGGGCGTTTTCCTGGGAGGTGGCACCGCGGGGTCGGGCCCTGCCGGGCTGCAGAGGATGGGCAGGGAAGGACCCACGCACCGTCTCAGCGGAGAGGGCCAGCTGGGCAGGGTCAGTAGCACCCACTTGGACACAAAGAGGTTTTACTGAGCAGGAGCTTTTGGACAGTTCAGGTACCTGTAAACATTACAGGTCCCCTCTCAGTTAAAACCTTAAAATTTGGATTCTTAGCTATGCTGGGTGACATATCAGGGTCTCATATGTTGCTTTGGATCTGTCCTCTAAATACGCTTAAAACCAGCTTTACAGTTGGCATAGTATTTCCAGTGGCAGCAGGAGGGATCCCGCTAGAGAGGGACGTGTTATAAGCAGCCATTGATGCCCATGGCGGGCAGGATCTGGCTCCCCCCTTCCCGTTTGTGAGCACCAGAGGTGTGCTTGAGGAGGTCCTCTGGCACGGCAACAAGCATAGCTCTGTGTTGTGACAACTGTTGTCATTTTCTTTTGTCAACATCTTAACCTGTGTGTGCCTCCATTGACTTTGAAGGATCTCCTGGCAACAGCCTTGGACCTGATGAAGCTGGAAAAGATTGAGTTCAGCGGAATTAAAGGGAAGGCCCTGGGCCAGCAGGTGCTGGACATGTATGAGGAATTCCAGGAGGCGTACAAGGTGTTTGCAGACCGAACCTATGACTGTCTTGACCTGACCAACACGGTAGGTGGAACCAGCTTGCGGGAACGCCAGCAGCACATGCGTGTTTCCAAAGCAGCAGTTTCTTCTGTGATGGAGCCCTGGCTGATGTGCAGTCCAGCTGACTTCTTCCCAGCTCCTTTGTCCTTCTGATCTGTCACTGTAGGGAACAGGGACCTGCTGGCCTTGTCTGCAGGGATTTGGGAGTTCTTGCAGGTCTATATCCAGCATATCTTGCTAGTTCAGGCCCTTAGACCAGCGCAGCTGGAAAACCTGGGTTTCCATGGCTTTTACACAAGCTTTCTCTGTACATGGTGCTTGCTGGGGTGTATGAACTGTACCAACATCCACGTCTCTTTGCTTTCCTGCTCTTGGTACCTAGCTTGTCTGATGAGGGCCAGCTCAGGTAACCTCTGGGGACATGTTTGCTCTTGTCTAGTTGCACACATGACATCTGTTGCTCTCAGAATTCAAGGACTCCGTATTTTATTATCAGTACTGCTTTATTTAAAGGAATATTCCCAGCCCTCAGGGTCATGGCTCAGTGGCCATCCAGATCCCAGATGCTCGCACCACCATGTGTCGTACAAGCAGGGCAAAGCGAAGGTGCCACGGACTTCCTTATGGTCTATTCAGAAGCTCCTGCTCTTGGCCTTGACACCGAGCAGCGTAGCCTGGGTGGGCTATGAAGGAGGGGTGGGAATGGCATTTCTGAAAGGGGTCTTTGTCCCGTGGTTGTGTCTGATCTCAAGATCTTTGCTATCTTCTGCTGCTTGTCCTATTTGCCCTGGGGTCAGTTTGCTGCATCTGGTTAGCAGGACATAGTTAGGCCTGTCCACACATCTAGGGAGGGAGTGCTAAAACTGGAGTGGCCATAGAGAAGCTCCATGGTGAGTAGCTTCTGTCTCACACTGATCCTGGGGCAGCCATTCATGGCAGACATCCAAGTGGAAGGTAATTCCGGGGCAAAGTCCTCCCTCCAGCGGGCTCCTGCCTTGCTCCCTTCAGAAAGGGCTGTGCTGGGGTGAAGGGTGGATGGGCTGGTGGTGGGAGATGGGGCTGCTGTGTCCTTCCTTCTGGTGTTGGAGCCTGTCTGGTGTGGTGATGGGCGGCTTATGCTTTGCTTCCTGTAGTTCCCGGTACATCTCTACAGTGAGTGGCATGTCCCCAGTGCTGCCTGGGAGGATCTTGCTGGGAAGCTGCTTGTTCCATGTTGCCCCTCCTTGAGGGAGGGCACAGAAAGAGCAGTGACGACGGCTCTGCAGGAGCTGGCTTGGTTTCAGTGACCCCATGGCCTTTTCTGTGACTCTGAGTCATGCTCATTCTTTCAGTGTTTGAGTTTTGTGCCCTCTGTTGCTTTCTAGAGCCTCTCTTTTTAGTTAAAACATGGCATCTGGTCCTGCTGGAGCTCAGCAGTGATAAGAGCAAAAGCTGTTGCCTTATGCTTTGTCCTTTCAGAAAAGAGAAAGATGGCCTAATTTTTAGTGGCTTTGTCCAGGCTAGGACAAAAACACTGAAGTCTCCCAGTTTGTCAAGTTCAGTCTTTGATTTGGGCTCTTTTACCTGTAGGAAAACAAACCTAGATTTTACACTTGAACTTCAAAGGATTTATTACAGTTGGAGCAAGAAAAGCAGTGCCAGAAGATGATGGAAATTACAGAAACACAGAACTGTTGAGGTTGGAAAGGACGTCTGGAGATCACCTAGTCCACCTCCCCTGCTCAAGGCAGGCTCAGCTAGAGCAAGACTGACCAGTCAGGTTAAATATCTCCAAGGCTGAATATGTCCAAAGGGTGGAGACTCCACAGCCTCTCTTGGCAACCTGTGCTAGTGTTTTGGAACTGCCTTTATTGTTGCCCCACTTAGAGCCACCTCATGATCAAAACCACAGACTTATTTTGGCTTGAAAGTAGATTGGATTTGGAACTCGGCAAGTGTACCTGTGGGTCTTCTGAATGATGGTGTAGTCTTCAGGCCAAGTGGGGGCGGGGAAATAGTCCATCTTCCCTCTAGGCTGAAGTTTGTGCTTCTTGGACTGTGGAGAGCCCTCAGGACCAAAGGAGCCATCCTGGAGGTCTATGATGTCAGCTGTGGGACAGTACAGAAGTGTCCTCAGGCTCTGTGGGGCTTTGCCATGCTGCAGTGGCTGAAGGTTGGCCAGAGGAGTGATTTAATTCATGGTGAATAACAAGAGGAGAGATCTCTGGATCAGGAGGTTGAGGTACCTTCCCGGTGCCATCTTGCAGCCTCACGGCTCGCTGTTTTACCTTCTCGCAGGAGTTTGAGCAAGACGCCTTTGATTTCCACCAGAAAGTAGAAGACATCGACCGGCGGCTGGGTACTGTTTTCATCCAAGCTTTCGATGATGCCTCGGACTTGGAGCACGCCTTCAAGGTTTGTCTGTCACATCCCTTCTCTTTTGTAGAAGGCAAATCAGAGCACCTACGGTTTGCCTCGGTGAGAATCACCCGGAGGAGGGCAGACAGTGCTGTAGCTACAGGCACTCGGGGCTGGTGTTTGCCGATGGGAATGGACAGCGGGACAATGAGACTTGTAGCTTATGGGCCGCTCTTGGTTAGCGATGCTCAGGCTTGTGGGTCCCTCACAAGCTGACAAGCCGTGGAGCTGGCAGCAGGGCGTTTGCTGAAAGCTTTGGGAGTTTTTCTGCTCTTCCTATTAACACACAAACAGAATAGAACTTTGTTCAGTGTTAGAAAGAGTAATCAGATAAATCATTCCGGTAAGGCTTTTGGATGCCAGGAGTTTTACTTGTGTCTCTGCCTGGGAGAATTATGCTTTTTCTAGGTTTTCCTGGTGAGAACTGCTGTTAAAAATGAGGTGATTATTGTTAATATCAATTTGTTAGTATTGTTAGTACATGGATGTATTTCAGCTTTGGAAACTGAGGTTTTCTAGAAACAAGGCTGTTTTGTTTACCAACTAATCTATCTTGCAGAAAAGTAAGTGGTATTTTCTGAAAAATTTCAATATAAGTGTTTGTAGAAAAGACTGTAGAAAGTGATAGTATTTATTTTCCTAAGGTTTTTGAAAAAATAGCAAATTTTGAAGCATTTGAAGGGTGACAGTTGGAATATGGTTCACCCACAGAGAAAGTCTGAGCACCTCTGTAACAAAGGGAGGGACTACTTGGAAAAGCAGGGAAAAGAAAAGAAGTTTCCCTTTTCCAAAGTGCCCATTGGTGCAGACATTTGGGCTAGTAAGGAAAATCCCAGTGGGTCTCTTTGCAGAAGTCGGGGTTGTGAATTTTTTCCCCCTTCTTTCCCTGCTTCTTCACCCCCACAGTTGCTGGACATGTTCGGGAGCCTTTTGGAGCGACCAGTAATTGCTGCAGATGCTGCTGACAAATACTCTGTCCTCATCAGCATGTTCAACAGTGCCTTGGACCATGCCAGGCTGATCTACTCCAGGCACATCCAGGCAGAGATGGTGCTCGGTGGGTGGCATGTGCTGAGTAAAATTGATTTTACGGGAAATTGGATTTAGATTATTTTTTGGGGGGGAAATAATTTGCTTTTTCTAAGGAAACCAAAACTTCCCAAATCGCAAACATGAGCCTCTGTAGCTCCTAGTGGAAATGGAAATGTCTGGAAAAGCTCTGTTCTTAGTATTAAAGCAAATAATCTGTCGGGGGGAAAATAGCCTTTTTTAAAAGCGTATACGTGGTATGTGACTGGGAGTGAAGACACATGCTGAGCTTTTTCCGCAGCAAGGCTGTGACAGGGGGTTTCTCTCCACATTTGTGCGATGCCTCAAACACCCTACGGGACTTGCAAACCCGCTTATGTGTTCCCCCACAAAAATTTATTGCATTTCACTTTTAATGTTTTAAATGCAAAGTATGTGAGTAGGACTTTGTAACCAAGAGTTTAATCAGCCTTTTCCAGGTTTATTATTTCCCATGAACATTGGCACAGGAGGGAATGGGTAGGTTCCTATCAGGTTATGAGGATTAGAGTGTGCCTTTTTGAACGATAACCCATTTACTTGCCTCAGAAAGACTGTACTGGAACCAGGCAAGTCCAGAAGAGGCAGCACTCCTGGAACCAGTGCAGATTAACAGAGGGAATGGAGATATTCACGGAGGACGAGTTCATAATTTGCTGTGAATTTGAGGGGTGTTGTTCTATGGGTGTTAGACAAGATGGTCAGAACTAGCTTCTGGTCAGAAATCCCTATGTCAGTCTTTGTGGGGAGCAGGGTGTGCATCCCAGGCAAAGGATGCCTCTGTATCAGCTCTGTTCGTAACACATGCTGGGCTTTTCCTTTTGTCTCGGGTCCTTGTTCAAGGTCCGGAGGCACTAGGAGACTTGCCCTGGTCACAGACCTACGTCAGTGTAGCAGATGCTTGGATTTAAGGAAGGAAGCTGAGAAATCAGAGCAGTTGAGTTGCTTTTGGTGCAGTGTTCAGTCAAATGCTGTTTTAATGTGCCATCCCCAGGATCTCCCCCTGTGCACAAGAACATGCCACCAGTAGCTGGAGCGCTGGCCTGGGCTCAGGAGCTGCGAGCACGAATCCAGGTGCCATTCGGTCACTTCAGGCACATCCCACATCTGTGCGTGTCTGTTCCAGCTAAGTTGCTTTATGACCATCTTGATCTCTTTTCTTTAATCAATCTGATTTTCTTTCTGTGTTGAACATTATCCCCTAGTTATACCTGAAATAATTCTGAGTCAAAGAGGTGTGAAGTTATTGCACTGGTGCTTTTCAGCTTCCCTCTGATCATTTTTTTAAGAAACTCATTAATTGGATTTGTTTTGAAGTGGTTAAGAGGCGCAG
>RSEF01000001.1:90654922-90681867 GCA_003993805.1 Himantopus leucocephalus
TTAGATGAGTAGACAGTGAGGTGGATTGAGAACTGGCTGAATGCCAAAGCTCAGAGGGTTGTGATCAGTGGTGCAGAGTCTAGCTGGAGGTCAGTAACTAGTGGTGTTCCCCGGCCGTCAGTACTGGGTCCAGTCTTGTTCAACATATTCATCAACGACCTGTATGAGGGGACAGAGTGTACCCTCAGCAAGTTTGCTGATGATACAAAACTGGGAGGAGTGGCTGACACACCAGAAGGCTGTGCTGCCATACAGTGACACCTGGACAAGCTACAGTGTTGGGCACAGTGGAAGTTAATGAATTTCAACAAGAGCAGGTGTAAGGTCCTGCACCTAGGGAGGAATAACCCCCTTCACCAGTACAGGTTAGGGGTTGACCTCCTGGAAAGCAGCTCTGGAACAAGGACCTGGGAGTCCTGGTGGGCAACAAGTTGACCATGAGCCAGCAACGTGCCCTTGTGGCCAAGAAGGCCAATACTATCCTGAGGCGCATTAAAAAAAACGTGGCCAGCAGGTCAAGGAAGGTTATCCTCCCCCTCTACTTTGCCCTGGTGAGGCCACATCTTGGGTACTGTGTCCAGTTATGGGCCCCCCAGTTCAAGAAAGACAGGGAGCTACTGGAGAGATTCCAGCGGAGGGCTACAAAGATGATCAGGGGACTGGAGCATCTCACTTCAAAGGAAAGGCTGAGAAACTTCGTTCTGTTTAGCCTGGAGAAGAGACGACTGAGAGGGGATCTCATCAATGCTTATCCATAACTAAAGGGTGCGTGTCAAGAGGATGGGGCCAGACTCTTTTCAGTGATGCCCAGCGACAGGACAAGAGGCAATGGGCACAAACTGGAACACAGGAAATTCCATCCCAACATGAGGAAAAACTCCTTTACTTTGAGGGTGACAGAGCAGTGGAACAGGCTGCCCAGAGAGGCTGTGGAGTCTCCTTCTCTGGAGATATTCAAAACCCACCTGGATGAATTCCTATGCAACCTGCTGTAGGCGAACCTGCTTTGGCAGGAGGGTTGGACTAGATGATCTCCAGAGGTCCCTTCCAACCCTGACCATTCTGTGATTCTGTGATCTGCCTGACTGACAGCTCAAAATACAATGAATTACAGCATGTGCATAGTTTGGACTAAACGCCGGTACGGTGCATTTTCAAACAAGTTTCCATAAGCCTTTGCACAATCATACTCACATGATAAAAATCAGAAGCTCCATCCTCAATGCTACACTTAGGTGGGCAGCTCGATTTACTAATCTTACAAACCAGTTCACAGACAAATTCACATTTTCCATTAACTCGTTCAGCCTCTGAATATTTGCCTAGCATTTTCTAAGTTTGCAAGTCATGAATATTTTCACAAAAATGGACGGATTACTGACTAATTCCAAGTTAGCTGATAATAATAATAACAAAGCTGGTTTAAACAGTCTTGCAAAATTTCACCAGATAACCTTTAATGAGACTTGTTCGGTCTAGATGAAAGGGCAGGGAAGACCTAGAAAAACCTGGTGAGTACTTTCCAAAGAATTGTTCCATCTGTAGGCGGTGGTTTCTTTGTGTTTAGTAAACCTAGATGGACTTTGTTGAGTTACTTTGAAAACCCAAACAATTTTTATAATTCACAATGTCTTGCAGCAAGGAGTGATACAAGTTAATTGTGTGTTTTGTGAAAAATCACCTCCTTGTGCTGGTCTGGAACCTACCTATGTTTATTTCAGTCAATATCCCTGAGGTTTTGTGTTGGAAGAGCCCACGAAAAATGGTCAACTCCTTCAAGTCACTCAAGCTTTTATAAGCCCTTGAGTTCTGCTCCTTTCCCGACTGAAGTGTCTTAAATTGTTCAAATTTTTATCGTAGGAAAGCTGTTCTATAGCTTCACAAATCTTGCCATTCTTCTCTGTGGCTTCTCAATTTTTTTACTTTTTCTGAGATGTTTCAAACCAAATGCAGTATCCAACATGCAGATGTATCATAGATATACATAGAGTGGCATAATGGCATTCCCTGTTTAGTCCTTTACTGTCTTCTGAACAACTTGGACCTTTCTTCACTTTTATGACCGTTGCTGAGAATTGAGTTGATGTTTTCACTGGATGCACCTCACCTTCTACAAGTCCTTTCCTTTTCCTGTTGCCAAAAAGAGGAGAGACAATTCCTAATTTAATTACCCCACCTCAGTCTCAGTCTTCTGCCTCTCTTTCAGCACCTAATGATGAATTAGGTATTTAAATCTTGTCTGAGAGAAACTGTAAAGAGAATTTTAGGCATAATATAGCAGAATGTCATTATTTACTTTCAAATCTTGGCAAGGCACTGAATATTTTGTGCTGTTCTCTGAACAGTTCTGTCTTCTCTTCCAACTGCTAGTTCAGATGCACAAAGCTTTCTCTCCACCTCTTTGCATTTCCAGCTTCCTTCAGAGGGAGGGGGACATGCATAAGCTGTGGAGTGACAAGGCTCTGCACTGGTCACCAAATGGGGAAAGCAAAATGCCATTACAGGTGACACAGGATTTCAATAAAGTGCTGAGGTGTATCTTTTCTCCTTTTTCACATCAGTGACGGTTGATGCTTGGTGTCAACATTTTCAGTGAGAGTCCACCACTGACACCTGCATGTCCCTTAAGCTACATGAGGATTTCGCTGACACTGGGGAATATTCCCTGGGATGCAATTTGGCAGATTTGGAGTCACTTTGCAATGGCAACATCTGCGTAATGGGGGCAAAGGCCAGCGTGAATCAAGCCATCATAGCGAAAGCCCCTGGCAAAGCTTCCTAGCTGGATTCCCAGTGGTGCTCTTGCCCACGATGTAGGAAGGTGGGCTGGTAGGGACCTACCACCCACCAGAGCAGGTCTCTTTGTTTCCAAAAGGCATCAAACCTTGCAACTGCTTGCAGGGTAGTTACATCCTAGAAAATGCATTAGAAATCACTTTGTAACTAGGCTTGCAAAACTTTATTTTTATCAGTTATACCGCAGAAGAAGTCCTAACATAGACGACAGCTCCTGCTGCAACAGAAGACTACAGGCTTGCAGTTGGAGAGGGCTCCTCCATTGTGAAGCCTGTTTAAAGGCAGGATCATTAACTGTAATTCCCTCCCAGGAGAGTGGCTTGCTTCATGACTAATACTCAGCACAGTTAAGTGGCACAGCTAGAGTTCTTGGCAAAGCAACATATGGTGTTTTCAAGCATTGTAGATGTTTCATTGCATATGTTTCCCACTCTGTTACCTCGCGACACTTCAGGGCACTTCTTTGCTCTGTTCATCATTGCTGCGTTAGTCCTTTTTACCTTTGTTTTCAAATGTCAGTTATTTGCATTATTGATACTAGAAATTCGTAACACAAAGATAGATATACCTGTGTATACAGCATTTTGGGGGTTTCTTGTCATTATAACTCCAAACTATGCAAAAGCTTTTTGATGTCAGACTCTGCCTCTACTTTCCATTATACTGTGCATGCTGCTCTTGAGTTTGGGACTCTTTGTGCAAAGCACCGAGGCCTTGGTTTTATGCCAGCTAGAAACTCAATACACTTTTTGACTGCTTGGCATGCATCCTTTGGAACAACGGCATTTTCATTTGCACAAGTAGCCTTTACATAAATAAGTGTAGTTCAGAGGCAGGCAGAAAGATGCACAAACGCACAGAGCAATAAAGCCCAGCCATGCCAGGGGGGCTTACCAGTTAGTACAGTGTGTTTATTCAGGGAACAACATTTGCCCTCTCTGGAAAAGCCATTGTGGTATTTTCTCCAGAGTCTAATGAGCCAGTCCCAGAACAATCCTTGTGAATCATCAGTTTCCATTTGCACAAACCTGGTGTTAAATGAAATGAGAGAGAGGCAGACAATCTGTTTACGTTCACAGGATTGATGCTAGAGTGAAATGCAGTGCTTCAGAGAGGGTGTACAGGGGGGAAAACTGCACTAACCTGGACTGCTGAGAATGGAGGTGGACTCACCAAACAAGCCAGGTGGCTGTAACGTTCGGTCTCTTCCCCAATCTGTGTCCCATTTATTTCTTGAGTATACACTGAGAAACAAGGAAGGAGGATTTTTTTGCTGGGGTCTTCTCGAATCTACTGAACTTTCCATCCTCTGAACATTTATGAGAACAGTTTGTCGTATAAACCAAAGAGGAGTCTATGATAGTAGTACTAATGTTAATAGGCATGCTGGCCTGGGGAAAAGGAGGACCTTTGTTTTTTCAACAGTACGTGGCCAAATAATTCAAAAATTATTCAGGCACAACCAGAAATCTGGCATGAAAAATGTAAATACGTGTAGGGTACCACTCTGCGCTGTAAGATGGCTGCTCCACCCTGGTTCAGCAGTGTCACCCAGCTCACAGCAGCAGTGTGGCACCTCATGTGCGGAGAGCCTCGGCATCACCTTAGCCTCGCCATTCTTGCTCCCTGCAGGGACCATTTCACTGAGAGGGGCCAGAACAAAGGCACCCTTTTGCCCCAGAAATCTTCAAGCTGCTGAAATTGTCCCAGGATGGCCCCACTACTCAGCCATAATGCACAGAGACCCTGAGTCTGATCTACATTTCGGTGCTGTGTGACCTACCACTTAGTGAAGACAAAGCAAAATTGGCCCAGCATAACTTTGATCCCTGGGTTTTGCAGCATGTATCCTGGATGTCAAACCCAGGAGCCACATGACCTTGGGAAAGTCAGGATAGGAAAGTCTAAATCCCGACTGCTGTGGCATGTGAGAAGCTGAGGTTTCTCTCTAACCTCTGTAGGGGTCTGGCTGGCCATCACCCCAGTCCCACAGAAGTCTAAGTGGTTTTCAGGCCCTCTTCTGATGACTTTTAAATCTCTTAGCATAAAATAAAGCAAGCAAACGCTCCCCTTTGAGCTAAATTAAAAACAAACTACATGTTGTAATGGGTCACCCTAGTCATATATTGACTTCTATGAATGGATCCATTTCCCAGGGAGAACAGCTGAAGAGTAAATCATAGCCAACTAAGTCAAATGGAATCAAATGCAGTAAGATAGTGCTATTGCTGGTTCAAAGTCAAACTGACCTGTAACTTTTGACTGCTCAAAAAAACCCCATACAGGCCTGTTTCATTCACACTGCTGCCCTTCTTTCCAACAACTCTTGTTGAATTTTCAAACATAGAAAAGGCATAATCTAGATTGCTTAGTCACTGCAGTATGTGTCTCTGAAGTGTATGTTTTTTTCTTTATTTATGTCCATGCTTGCAGTGATTTGTGGGTTTAAAAAGAAATCTTACCTCACAGTTTGAGTTTGATGTGCGCTGTGTCAGGTCACCACAGAAGAAATAAAAGCTAGATAATTTATTTCACTTTAAGCTGATATGAACAAGTCCAGTAACTTGCTTGTGTTCCGTGATACTTGACCAAAGTTCATTTTCTGCTCGGGCAAAACTTTATGTCAACCGCTTGCTTCACTCACTAGATAAGCTCGGTAAATGATGTGATATGATCAAAGCAAGGCAAATTGGGCAATGGTGCTTGTCGATGCACATTCTATCTGATAAACATGTGTTTCTACTTGAGCAAAGTTCATTTTCTGCAAAGCTGAGCTTTGTGGCCTAATGGTACTTCATTCTCCCACCTCACAGGCACAGGACCTTCTTCTGTCCTGCCTTTTGTATGTGTAAATAAAGAATGCATACGTGATGTAAACAAAATCAGGAATCAGGTCAAGAGCATCTTCATTTGGACCAAATGGTGACCCCTGTTTTAGCTTTGGAGTGGGAAACTTAAAGTAGCAGGTCTGCAGGGCACACACCAGCAGTCCAGCTTACTCTGGAGCCTTTTTGGGAAACATTAGCTGCATGTGTGCCCATCATAAACCATAAATGTGTCTATGGTTTACTGAAGATCAGATGTTGGAGTAACACCCTGCAATAATAATAATATTACCATAATAATAATAATAATGATACCACATTAATAATAATGATACCACATAATGATAGTAATGCCACATAAATAACAGACGCTGGAAAAAATCAATACAAAACTGGTTCCCCGTGAAAAAGGAACTGACATTGACAGAATATGTAATACAAATTTGTACACTAACATTCAACCCTTGCTGGCTTTGCCTGGATGCTCTGTTTTAGCACACTGAACACATGATTTTTTACCGTCAAAGTCAACAGCTCTGTGGTGCACGGGTTACTTCCCGTGAGTCTCCTAAATTGCACCTTTTTTTTTTTTTTTTTNTTTTTTTTTTTTTTTTTGCCAGATAAGACCGTCAGGCTTCCAATGCAGCCCAAGCCATACCCAGCAACTTCTACACTGTTTCAAAAAAAGTCTTTTTCTGGATGGAAATGTAGGAAAACACGTACTTAAAACTAAACACTAAATAGGTGCTTAAGATTTTTCTCCTGTAGAAAGTCTTCATGTTTTCCCCATTAGCTGATGATGTTTCTTTTGCTGGAAAATTAGCTTTTAATTCCTTCCTTTTCCTATACAAAATAAATACATCTAGAGATGAGTAAATATGTAGTCACCCTAGGCAGACTCTTGAAATGTTCTTTATGGAGCTGCAAGCCTCTTCAGAACACATACAGGCTAGACCATAGGGCAGTACCTACCAACTTGCTCTCACAGGGACCATCCATGGGGCTCTCAGAAGTAAGCTCTGCACTGCCAGACCTCTGCCGGCTGCACAGGCAAAATGTCTGGGCACAGCAAACAGGCAGCAAGCATTTACAGCTTTACTACCATGAAATTTCAGAACTGATGACTTCTTTCTACCTCTGTGACTTTTTCCCCTGGTGGACGGTAATTTCCCAGTATTTACACTGGAAAGGGTATTAAAAGTATATAGCAAACAGAACCAGCACATCTTTTTTAAGTTGTAAGTTGGTCACCTTTCATCATCAAAGAGACATTCCACCACAGTCTGGAGATGCACAGGCAGCTCTGACAGGTGAGATTGTGTCTGTAGCACTGTAGGCTTGGCTGTATGTCGTTCCAAACGTACATCATGAAAATGCCTTTCTAAAAATATGTCAACATTCAACCCTTTAAAATTTTGCAAGATTCAAGTCTCAGTGTAGTTATACTCTTAATAATTGCAAATTAATTGGCAATTATTTTCAGATTCATTTTAAAGCATCTTCCCATTAGGAATGGGACAGAACAGTATGTTGCTTTGCTTTTACGTCCAGGTATCTGAAGGAAAACGTCATTTATTTTTATGTTGTCTTCTCTTATTCTAAGAAATGGGATATCTACAGACTTTTTGTGAAGAAGAAAGTGAAACTTTCTAATGAGAAAAAGTAATAAGCAAAAATCTTCAATAATCAAAAAGTAATAAGCAAAATGTTCTCCTGAGCCACAACATTTGAGAAAGCACTTGAATAGCCCTGGCTCTTTTTTTTGTCTCGTTGACACTGCATCTGCCTGTCTAATTGTCAGCTCTCTTTGTGGCTGTACTCTATCCGTTCCACAGCCAGTATTAAACTAGCTCTAAACTAATGAGAGAAAAATTAGTTAGTGTAACACCTCAAGCTTCAGCAGCTGAGTCTTTAAATAGGATTTCTGGCAGATCTGTGCTTGCCTGAGATGCACCCTGCTGTAGGTAGCAGAGCCCTTAATTGTATGGTTGCTAGCTGGTTTCTACCAGACCAATGGTGTAGAAGTCGACAGGAGAACACCAGCCAAAAAAGGTGTTGATTAAATCAGTTAGCCCACTGCATGCAGGAAATGCTGGGAGACCAGAGAAATGGAATATATACCCAAAAGTTAAAATTCTGATATTGGCTGGTCAAGCTGGAGGAAGACACTCGGCACGTTTGCGGCTTCCTAGGCCTGAATTAAAATTGAGCTGAAGTACATGATTGTATGTCTGCCATGAACTGCACTCAATCCAAGGAAATAAAAATAATCCATATTAAACTAATGCTCTTAAAGAGATCAGTAAGCTAAATTACAAAGATGTCACTCATAGCAGAAGTTACATAATGCAGAGGACAACAATGGAGTCCTTTTCTGCAAACATCTGTTAGATGGAGTGGCCTGCAAAGGGATACCTGGCAAACACGTGTACTTGGCATGTCTGCAGTCCATTCATCAGCTTTGGCAGCTATTTTGGGCCTTGCAGGGGGTGATCCGTGTGCCACCAGGTGGTCACCATCCCAAGCACAGATTCCCACCACAGCCCCAACACTGCAGCCCTTCAGCAGCCTTCGGGGGCAACTTCTGGGTTTGTCCCAGCGTGAGCTCCCAGGTGATGGTGGGCACGCTGCTGCATGGTGGTCCTTTGGCTGTGTTTACCAGCAGCCTTTCCCTTTCTTATTTCCCTCTCAGGTAGCCCCTCAGAAGCTCATTCATTACCGCTACGACATTCACCACATGTGAAAGCAGAGGGCAAGTCTTGTCTTCTCCTATGAACTGCCTCACCTGACCCTAATATCATCATCCTGCGGGACAATAACTCCTGCTGTTTACTCATTCCATGCATTTACCGTTTTAGTGTATATTTAAATTTATTTTAGTATACTTTTATACTGCAACAGTAAAAGCAAATAAAAACTAGAAAATAGAGATCCATGTATTTATTTAGATAATTTGAGCTGCTGCTCAAGTCTTGTGATATTTGATGTATTTTAGAGCAGGCATTATAGTGCCACATTGATTTCGTTTAGGTACCATGGAAGAACAATTAACTGTGCTAATATTCTTCTTTAAGAAAAGTTTCTGGAGGACATTTAATATATTAACAAAAGCCAAGAAAATGATAATGCCCTCGAGACTAATGAAACAGATGTCTCAGACAGCAGAATTTAATGTTCCTCCTCCACATTCACATCTTACTAGTCCAGGTATTATATTCTTTTATACAGACAGAGCTTTAAAATGTATTTAGAAATCAAACTTTTGCCAATATCAGCAAGAGTTAGAGGCCTGCACATTTCTGGATTGAGCATAAAACTTTCATAAGGTGAAAATGCAATCTATTGGTCCAATTCAACATTAGATTATTTGATTAATTTCTGTATCAATATTAGATTACTTCTTACTTTTACTTTCCAAAAGAGAGCTAAGATTTTTTTCAGGTGTATTTTTTTTATGTTAAACTTTATGTTGGATTGTATTTTATTCAAAAAAAAAAAAAAACCAACACTGTTATACTCTGTGTTGCTAATAATTTAGGCAATTATGAAGATAACAGCAGTTAAGCAAGCCCCCTAATTCCATATGCACCAAAAGTGTTTACTGTCTGGTTTATGGCTATGTCATTAATATTTCTGGAGTGCACAGTGTTCTGGAGCAGTTCTGCAAGCAATGCATAAAATCTGTAATACTGATTCATCTCTGGCTTTTAGACAACGGGCTTTTGCTCAGTCATTTCAAATGAAAATGTAACATTAACCACTTTAAACCAGCTTTTCAATTGTATCCACTATGAGTACTGGTGTAAATGTAGGGAAACTTATCAATATTGCTATTACTAGTCTTTATAAGCAGGTGAACATCTACTTTAGTTTAAATGGGGAGCATTTGGCTTTGGAACAAAAGAGCCTAAGTTGGTTATACCCTCTATGGGGCAGGTTTAGCTAGAAGTGACATCTATGACTTAGCCCCAGATTAACATAGACTTTCAAAAGACTTGTGCATGACAATTTGCCCAAACCCACTTGGAAACTGTATTTCTGTACTTGATAAAGATATTAATTGTGTAATAAAAATAAATATGCTTTTAGCATGGCATGGCATATCTGAGACTCGGTGGGCATTGTCTCTATTTTGCAAGTAAACAGTGAATACTTCTTTTTCAGGTAAAACCCAAAATTTTACTTCCCAGTCGCTCTTAATCGCCAAAATAAAAAGGTATTTGAATTTAACTATGTTTTACTTTCAGTAGCGGGCCAGTTCTATAAAATAATGTAACACACTGAAATGTATATGCGTATAATGCACACATGGGTTTGTAAAGACAGACGCTACTTCCATTATATAGGTGCATGCACAGAGACTGCGCGGGAGGACACATTCTAAAACTCTGGATAAATACTGAGAGTTTGGTGCAAACACTTAACAGAAAAGGGCAGTTTAACAGTCTGTCCATTCTTTGAGTGCTTTGTGCCTACTTTTACAATCTGGTACAGGAAATATGTCTGAGTATTCAGACATATGAATCTCATCCATCTCTGGACACTCAGCTATCACGTCGCTGCACCAGCTATGTGCAGGGATGCCCCAAGACAGGACAGCATGGGGGAACGGCATACACAGTGTTCATGCCTTCCAGTCAATGCTCAGCCCATGGCATACAGGTGTGCAGATGGTCAGAGTGAAAATGTCCTCAGGACGGCAGCATGACACAAAATGGCATTTACCGACAGAAAGCAGGTAGGTTTGATGCTTTTTGGTGAGCTCTGATAGCAGCTGCCATCTCAGGTGCTCCCCTCAGAAAGCTCTGCACACATGAGGAGGAATGTTTGGACCTCTCTGTGCTGCGAGTGTCATCTAAGGCAGCTATAACGTAGGTCTGGGGTTTGGCCATTCAGTACAATTTTGTATCACATTTACTTGCAGACACTGTCTTTTATGCAACATCTGTTTGGTCAGGTGAAGGCTAACTCAGAAAAAGTGGCCTGGTTCACTAACAAGCACATTAAAGCACACTATGATTGAAAGCCTCAAAATTTTGGTGTCATGAATAAAAGAGCATTTGGAAGAACTTGATGTTTGTGTTTTGGATTAATATTTATTTCTGTGCATTAAGTCTCAGGAGTTGCACTGAGGTTGCAAAAGCATCTGTAGATTTCTTGCTCCTGTTCTCTCCTCTAATTGCTGTTTGTGACCCAAGCAGTTATCTTTCTTTTTCTCCCCTTGCTCCTCTAGGATCTTTATAGAGAGGATTTCAATCTTTCTGGTACACCAGACATAGCAATACAGGGGAAGCACCTTGATACTGTACAATAAAGAGAGATAAGATAGAGCCGTTAGATAAGGAATAACAGCTAAGCTTATTTTCAAGAGTGTTTAAAACCAGAACATACGTATGTATCAGTAGGTTCCCACAAGAATGTGTCTTGAGGCTAGCAATCAGTGGTAGGATGGCGATTGTGTAACATATTCCTCAGTACCTTGGAACCTGAGCCCACAAGTATTTGTTTTATGGGGGACCTACACAGCCAGGTCAAGTTATCTATGCATGGACCTGGTTATGGGATTTGGCACTTGGACTAGGATTTAATTCTGATGGAGATTGCATGTGACATGACACTGCAGACAGGCACAGACTCAGTCTGAATGGGTGTCTCCATGGCCATCAAGCAGCTCCTATTCCCTGCAGGTGGTCCAGTATCCGTGGTAAGGCACTGTCAGCACCTGCTTCTTCGTCCACCCAAGTAAAATCTCATTTGATAAAAGCAAAGCTATGTAAAAGCTGTATGAAATGAAAGGGTTAAAATGCATTTTGGTCACTTCTCATTTGGATAGTTCTGAGACTAAGTTGTGACATGATGCTTAGAGCCAGATTTGAAAGGCCCAGCATTTCCTTTTGACTTCATGGCTGTGGATACACCACTGTGCCTGCCCCTCTGCCCTTGCACGAACCTGTGTTAGTGCAAACACGATAGGAGCAATTGTGATGTGAAAAATAACCTGGCAGTCAGAGGCTCACATCGCGTTAATTGCACCCAAAAAGAGACTGAGGGCAGGAGGGAAAGGAGAACCACAGATGCTGGTCTGCACAGATGCTCCCCGTGGGAGTAACTCATGAAGCTAGATCTGCATCAAACCCACCTGTTTCCAGGTACGTGGCCTCCTAGACTTCCAAACAAGCTTCTCCCCCAGCCTGAGCCCATACCTGGGCAACGGAAGAGACACTATTGTTGAGAGATATTAGTTGTTTAGCTTAAATAAGTAAGTTTTAATTAGAATAAATTACTTAGGGTTACAATATGGTGTGATTTATGCTCTGTGCCTAGCTTAACTTCACATGAGTAGCTAGATTTGCTGAAGCCTTTAGGCTGCAATAGAGTTAATTTTCTCAGCCTAGCAGCTGGTACAGTGCTGTGTTTGAAGAAAAATGATGATAACACACTGATGTTTTGGTCATGTTCTCCCTAAGTCTGGGACTTTTCCATTCCCCACGTTCTGCCAGGTGCTCAAGAAGCGTAAACCAGAAGATAAGGAGGTGACAACCATCAGCAGAGACTGCAAATCAACAAGGTCAACGACCCGCCTGCCTAGACACAGAAAGAGAACCCAAGAAGGTGTTAGATGACCCCAGACCAAAAGTGACCATTGCACTAAAAGACATGTGAAGAGCCTGAGGGGCGGGTGTATAGATTGCAAGGGTGTCATTGCCCAGGGGTTTCTTTGTTCAAGATCCCTCCCTGGAGGCACCCAGCCTGGGCTGACTCTGCTGCTGTGCCTTTCAATTAAATTACTTTGTTTTATAAAATCCAACGCTGCAGAAAATCTAGGGTCGAGCCTGAAGAAGGAGAGAGTGCACCTGACAGCAAGTGTGTGTGTGTCACACACAGGGGTCACCTGCTGTGAAGGTACCCTGGTCCCAGCAGTAAAAGGCTCCGGTGGTGTGTGTGTGTGTGACTCCTGAATGGGGTGTGAATGTTCGCGCAGCGGCTTCTCCTGTAACATGATGTCAGCTCTTTGCCACCTGGGATATGTGTGCATTGGGAAAATCCTTCTGGGTCATTTTAGCCGGCTTCGGGAGAAGACACCAAGTGACAATGCATGGCAAGATCTAATGCCACAGGCACAAGAGTAGAGTGTTTAGAAGAATTGCTTTTGTTTTGAAGAGGAACTGAAATGCTAGTAAGTACACGCTGATGTTTTTAGATGCCTCCAACACAAAGATCATGTTAAAGCCACGCATCTCTCTGCATGAGAGTTCTCCAAGTGGGGGAACTTTTCAAAACACCGTACATCAGCATTGTCAGAGAGCCAGTGTGCCTAATCACAAGCTCATTTGCCACGTGAGTGGGGTCCTAGCAAATGGTGCACTCAAATGACTGCTCAGTGTATTGCTGTGACAGAAAAACACCAGCAAACAAACAAACCAAACCCCAAAATGGTCAGCAGAGGTCTAGTTAAAAAAAAAAAAAAAAAAAAGGNATTCCTCTTATGCATAGTGGGGATCAGACAACTCATAGTACCCTGTCATAAACATTAATTATCCTCAGCGCTGCAGAACACAATTGGGATACTAAAGGTTCTCAATAGTGCGGCATGTCCTGATAGTGTAATCTGACTTGCAGGAATGGTCAGGATCCACACTTGTTCTCCCTAAAAGAAAACATAATTAATGGCAACAGCTCTTGACAGATGTCAGAAGGGGAACGATGGAAGACAGAGAACATATCAGCCCTAATGGAGTTCTCCAATAAAACAAAAAAATGACACTGGGGAAAAAAAGAAAAGATGGACTTAGTTTGGAAATGGAGAAAATTGCCTGAGAAGTTCTGTCAGAGCATAGAACAGTTTGCTTAATGGTGTGGTTGTGCAGCAAAATCGTTTCCAAGGAGAACGTTGAGCTTGAGGGATGTGTTCCAGATTATGGTGTACCAATCTAGAATATGCTACCAAATGGACTATTATATGCTCACAGGTTTAATACCTCTCTCAACATAGATTCAGCTAAGCATCTGTAAAGGGTGCCGGTCTGTATTTTGTTTTGCTTGGTTAATAACTACCATTTGTTTATTTATAGGGCGCCAACAGTGTGTGTTCATCACTTTATGGACACGTGCCTTTTGACAAGAGAAAAGCCCTGGCGTCCCACAGCTCATTGTGCGTACCCTGTCCTGTGGGTACTGAAGTGACCACACAGCCAGAAGACAAGTAGGAGAGCGGCAGGGGCAAAAGTGGCTTTGAGCAATCTTTTGTGCTTCCTCAACTCTGGATATTACCCATCTGAGTGGAGTTCAGAAGTGTCCTGTGAATATTTATGTGGGAAGTAGATGCTGCTTGTGACTAGTACCCATCGGAAACACACGAAAAAGTGGAAACCTGTGGATGTTATTACCAGCAGGGCTACAGAACAGCCTACGCCATCACACTCCTGTTTGGCAGCTGGCTTTGTGAGCATACTACTCTCACCAGCATTTAAACTGCTTGTAATCTCACCTTGATCTTCAGATTTTGGCCCATGCTCATACACAGCTAAAACCATCTAATTATCCTGAGCTGTCTGCTGATGAATTATCCTTGCAAATTCCCCTACTAAAAGTCCCATCTGTTTGTATTATTCTGGAACTGTGCTATATACTGTGCGACACATTTTTGCCCAACCTGCTAGAGACCTCTGTACACGTAGCCAGGCCTCTCACCTTTCTCACGCCTCTCATCTCCCAAAAGCATGTACGGCAAGCTATTTCCTCTCACGGGAGTAATAAGCAACATTACCCTTACTTAGACACTTCACTAGGGACAAAAGATTGTTTTACGGCTTCCTGTGTTTCCTTATCAATTGCCTGGAGCACGGCTCAGTCTGGTACGAGTGCTTGTTTGTGAGGGGAAACCAAGAATACCTCACTTTCTCTGTTGCACCCCACAATGTTGGGTTTTTCAGCCAAACATATTTCTGTGGATTATCTAAGGGCTGCTGTGACCTGCAGGCTTGCAGTCCATGTTACCTACCAAGGACAGGATACTATACACACACTCTACATATGTTTGCGTGGGGTTTTTTCCTAAATCATGTATTTTACATGCATGGCTAACAGCAGGACAAGTACAAATGCAGCGGTGACTATATCTTGTGTGCTGCAAAGTGAACACTTAACCGAATGCTGACGACGTGCAATTCTCAAAATTGTCATTCCTATGGTGCGTGAGTGGCAATGCCGCAGCACTATCCACACAAGCTCCCCAAGCGCTACAAACCAGAGTGCCTGTTCCAGTGCAGGGACAGGTGATGCCTTTGTGACTTGCCTCAGGTCCCCGGAGCGGCTGTGCGGCAGGCAGGAGTGACATCCTCTGAATCCCTGTCACCGTTCCGGGCCCACTGCAACGCCGTGCCTCCACCATGAGCTACTCCACTCCAGCTGTCTCCAGTGCCTTGTATATTTGATATCACATTATGCATGTAAAAAAAATTCTGCACCTACATGCAAGTGACTGCGTTTCATACATCTTGACGGCCCATTCATTTCCACCGAAATTAACAGCTTGGTATTTTGCTGTTCTGCCAACAGACAGGGACTAATCAAAAGTGCTCTGCTTTCATTTTCTACTTTGAAAGCAGCAAAAATCTGATATCCTAAGAAAAGCAAAAAACCCAAATAGGAAAGAATAAAAAATACAAGAACATAATCTAATTACTGATCCCAGTTTGACCCTGGAATACTTCGTGATTATAGTGTTTTGAACCCCTGTTAGCCTGACACGTCCCTGACACTGAAGGTTTCCAACAGAAGAGTACTACTAATGCTCCTTGGATTCATTTTCACTTTTGCCTCCTTTCAAACCTTTTCTAATTTCTATCTACTGCAGACAGAAATCAATAATGACCATGTTGATCCTTCTAAGGTAGTTATGCAGTGGTAGCAATCCAAAAAAACCAAATCCTTGTCACTTTATACTCCTTGTTTGCCAAATATATACGGAATCAGTATCTTCAAACACATCTGCAAATCATCTACACAGAGTATTTTTCAGGTTCCCATCACAGCCTCAGCTTCCTGGAGCTATGCTGGGAACCGCGAGACTGGTGTCGTGGAGAGCCAAAAGGTATGGCTACAGGCGCAGTTTTGTAGGAATGGTATGCAGGCTACCAAATCAGTCCCTGCATATGTAACAGGTAGTCGCTCCTTGCCCTGTGGTCTCATCTGTTTCTGCTTCTAAAGTTTTTCCACTGGGGCTCTTCTAGTTCTTAAGTATTATTTTAAAATCCAGGAAAATGAAAAATGAAGACAATAGTGTAAACAAAGGGCTTTACAGCCTCGTGAGCTCTATTTTTTCTCTTACACTGCTTGTGAATGCTGCTTATGTAGTATTTGTGGTTGAGACCTGACCACAAGAAGTCCTAAAACCCGAAGGCAGTGTTACAAGCCTGAAAAACTTGTCCAAAACCTTAGCTAAAAGCATCAAGTTAGACACAAATGGTGTTTTGTGTCAACTTGTTCACACAGCAACATTTTTACTAACTTCACTGGGGCAAATGTTTGGTCAGCACAGAAACCAGGAGTACTTATCCCAATGTCACACAACTTTGAGACTGTATACTCCACATGAGACACCATGAAATTCCAGCGAACAGGAGAATGTGTTGAGGGTCTTCTCCATACCCTTCCCACTAAAAGATCCTATCTTACACCCACAAAAATTTACTGCATCTTTTGCCCAAACACTTATTTGACCTAATATTGGCACAGACAGGTATATTCTTGCACAGATACTCTCGTGTTTTACAGCAAACTGTTCCGAGGCCAGGTGTGAAATTAAAGGGAGTGTTTAATATGGTCTGGAAGGTGTTTCTCTTTGATAAATGGGTGTTGGTCAAAGCATACTCAGTGAATGTGAATAAAACCTGCCAGCCAACTGCTAGTTTTCATTGCAAGAGTCAATCTGTGAAACCCACAATGTTTAACTCAGTGCTACTGAAATCTGGAACAATCTCTGAAACTGGGGTAGCTTTATGGTGGACATGAAAATAGCAATTGTAACCACCATTTCAAGTTTATTTTTGAATCTTAATTCGGACAACATGACTTTTTTGCTGCAAATGTATTTTTTGTTCATACTTTCTCTTTTTAAACTACAAAGACTCGCTTCCATGTTAACTAGCAGTGAGTGTGTGTTGCATGTTTCAGACATATATCCAGAATAATGGAGGCGAAAATTGTGACTGTGATTGACATACGTGTGTTGCTGTACTGGTTTGTGCAGTTACAGTCGCAAGTCGCACACATGCTCAGTTAGCTGCTTAAGCATAAGGACTTACAGTAACTACAAACAGAAAATAGAGAAGTACAACATTCAAAAAGGTAGCTTCTTTATTCTGATTAAAAATTTAATTTTGATTACTAGTTTAATCACGTAACTCTCATAGCTACCACAGCGAGCTGTACGGATTAGAACTGAGAAAAATAAGTCATCACAAAAATTGTGAGCTTTAATGTGCCCATTATGAAGTCAGTGCCAAGACTCTTAAACACTTCCATCTATAGCAATGCCAGGCCATACACTTGCGACAGACCAAGCGAATCTCTTTATTTGTGTATGGCAGTTTTGCTTTCCTGCACAAATATCCTTGTACTTGCTCCTGGTATAGGTCAGCTTTGCCAGCCAGCCATTTTCCTCATGCACCTAGGGACCCCTCTCTTTTCTGCAGGGCATACTTGCTAGAGAACCTTCATTATGTTGGTAATGCATTCTCATTTATCTGCTTCTGCCTTATTTGAGGTTTTTGGAGTGCTGCTGAGAGTGGCTTGAGTTAGTAGACTCTTGGCTTTTAGGTGACACAAGGAAGAAAAGTTCCTGACAGCCCAAAGCACGCAGCCAGTTTTTTGCAGAAGTCACAGAAAAGGCCAATGGAAGGGAATGCGTAAGAAAGTTCATCACACTCTGGCTGCATTAATAACTAGTTCCAGAGAACTAGCATAGGAGCTGATAAATTAAAAACTCATGATGAAAAAGAAGTGGCAGAGACAGCTGCTGAGTAAGGTCTTGAAGCCCCAGCATGACGGATGCTGTCAGTAGTGTGACCTATGCAGCGTGCCAGTTTCAAACACAAGCAGCTGCTAAGGTTGTTGATTGAATATACAAATATGTACCAGGGAAAGCATCCAACTTTTTGCTGTGTTGAGGATTGGCTAAGCCTAAAACTTTCTGTAATTTTGCCAGAGCGCATTTCTGTCCTCTACTTGCCAGATCTAAGAAGAAAGGTATTTTGGAAGACTGGGACTTGAACTTAGGACTATCACCTTCATCACATTCAAAATGATTTTAAGAAAACCTTTGAGGCTTAAGTAACACATTAGGAAACACTTGTGTTTTACTGGCAGGCCTGCTATCTTTTTGTTTGTCAATTGCGGGAAACATTTTCTTTTTCCTTTTATAACAGGAAAGGGAGATGAACTAGGAGAGAATTACAGAAGAGCCAAGAATAGGAGATGATGTGAAAATACGTGGGGAAATTCTAAAGAATGAAAAAAAAAGAAGGAAAGAATTGGTGGAAAAAAAGGATTACAATGAGCTCCTCGACTTCTGGGGCAAGTTACACACTGGCAGGACATGGTACGGGAGGACACTGATGCTGAGCTGCGGCTGCAGAGCAACAAACCTTTGTGTGTCCAGGCTGTCAGGCCTGCTAGCACTCCAGGGCAGGTCTCACAGGGAGAAGTCATCACCACTCTCTGTCCTCATCAAATGAAGGGGAGCTGATGGCACCAGTATGGGGCCAGATCAGACCATTCTGTAAAGAGGGATAGAGACAGCTAAAGGGCTAACTGCAGGCTATGTTACCTATAAACAGTAAAAGTAAAACCAACTTGCTGTTGGTTTCTAGAAAGAAAAAATACAAAAGCTATGCCTTTAGTAGCTATCAGGTGCTTCTCAGATGACACCTGGTGGACAAAAACTAAAAAGATGAAAGCAGCCTGCCTTTACAGTGCAGAACTGTACCATCCCTGCTCACATCTGCGCTACTGCACTTACTGATAGTGTACTTACCCGGTGCCTACTCAGCTTATCACCCCCCAGACTGTATTATTACAGCATCTCAGAATAAGCACATATCATCCACCATCCATCAACTTGTAATAGCTGTGGGGTTTTGTTTTGCACCTGCTTTCATTTTTTTTCATATTCTGTCTGATGCCCTGAGTCGGTTAATTCTGACCTGCGAGTCTGAGGCTAGACTACACGAGAGAGGCATTATTTTCAGAAATAAAAATACTAGGATAGCCCATGTTGTCAGCAGCAACTGGGTGCTTTTATAGTCTAGGATACCAAGACAATTTTATGAATGCCTTCACAAGTTGATTGTTGTACCCATAGAGATAAAGGTTTTGATTTCTTCTGAACATTAATTTACTCTTTCGCCTTTAAACTACTTCTGGTTTGCGTTGCTAACACTGGCTGTCTTTTCCGCTTGACAATTTACAACTGCCCTAATGCATTTGTTCATGACCCAGGCACCAATAAAAAAAAAACCACTCTGAGTTTACCCGGAGAGAAACATCTACTTAGGGAATTCTTTCTTCTGGGGATCTGCATCCAGTGAGTGAACGCTTACACCTCCTGGTAAGAGATGGTTTCCTCAAGGATCTTATGGATATGAATACAACATTACTGTGCAGTCCTTTTTCTCTATTTGGCTTGACGCATTTCAGGAAAATGGGAGATACTGCTGAACCAACATTGTAACAGATGAGACGTCATCCATAAAGGAAAGTGGCTGTGATCAGTTCTTTAATTGCTGACATTGCATTTTCCAGATTAACAGGGTTTTTTTTCTGTTATTCAGTTTTTTTTGTTCTACGTATACCCAGTTCCTTTAAATTTTAACAGCTTTATTTTTTGTCAGTGTATTTCCATGCTTTATTTTTGTGCAAAACCTTGAAAACTTTTATGGAGCAAAACACACACAGAATGCAGGGATTTGCTAACTTCAAACACCAAACTAAGATGAGAAAGAGAGAGTGTGGGAGAGGTCAGGATGTAATTAGCCTATGTAACTATCTAGCTCATTTCTTCTGGATCTAGATTACCTGCTTACAAAAAGCGCACAGAGACCACCCATGAGTTGTGGCACTGTATTTGGTCTGGCTGTGATGGAGTTAACATTCCCCACTGCAGTCCTGTGCTTTGTGCTTGTAGCTAGAAGGGTGCGGATACCATCCCAGTGTCTGGAATATTTCTGATCAGTGTTCCCACAGCATCAGGGCTCTCTCTCCAATACTCCCCCCAAAGGCCAGTGGGGCTGGGGTGGGCAAGAGGTTGGGAGGGGACATAGCTGGGACAGCTGACCCAAACTGACCAAAGCAATATTCCATATCATATGGTGTCATCCTCAGCAATAAAAGCTAAGAGAAAGGGGGAGGGGCATTCGTTATTAAGGTGTTTGTCGTCTAAAGCAATGACTACGCGTACTGGGGCCCTACTTCTCAGGAAGCGGCTGGATGTTGCCTGCTGATGGCAAGTAGAGAATAAATCTTTTCGCTTTCCTTTGCTTCTGAGCGCAGTCTTTGCTCTTTTTTTTCATTAAATTGCCTTTATCTCCACCCATGAGTTTTTAATCTTATCCCCCCCCACTTCTCCTGAGGAGTGGGAGGGATAGAGCAGCTTGGCCGGCCCCTGGTAGCCAGCCAAGGCCAACCCACCACTGGCATATCCTGGTATAGATGAGTCCTGCTCCACAGAGGGAATAAAATAACGTCCTGGCCCAGCTGAAAGCCAGAGTTCATCTTTATACCCAGTACCACAACTTGATGCCTGACCCCCCCTGGTGCTTAGAGCCAGAACTAGCCAAGCCTAGCTCTGGTCTGATACCTGAGATACCACTGCACATGGTTTCCAGGGCATTTTGTAAAGTCCTCAGGATTCTGAGTAACTCATGAGAGTAAAGTGTGTGGCAAACAATAATATAGATTGACCATCCAGAAACTGGTGAACTACTGAACAGTATCTGAAAATTACACTATGACCGGAGCCACCTTGTTGAAGTGCTTGCTGAAAATGTCTGCTTGCTGTGGAGCGATCCCTGACCAGTCATCAGTTTGCTGATCCTAATAACAGAAACCTTGGAAAGGCTGACACTCACCAAAGAAAAGCAAATACAAATATGTTCTAGAAGACACACTTTTTTTCTCTTAGATCCAATACTGAAGGACAAGGCAAATACAACTTTGAAACACTGCTGTGGAGAGAATACTTTTACAAGCCATTTCAGGTAGCAATCTGTGAGAACAATCCTCCCTAATTTATGCTGATGGCTACTTTCAGGTTTTGAAATGTTCTCCTTTACTTGTTAATTCCTATTCAGCAAATACAAAGAAATCAAATGTAAGCGCAGTCATAAAATATAAAGAGGAAAAAATATATCAGGAAAGTGCTCCTAAAAACATCAATTAGGCAATAAAATGGCTTCAGCTTAGGCCATTTGGTTAGCATCTGTGAACACTTTTGTGTTCTGCAGCTGGGAAAACACCAGTTGGTAAAATCTCTTCAGCTAGCAAAGCCACTATATGAATACATTATTTCTATTCTGCAAAATGTTAATTGGCAACTCATTAAAAGTTTGATTGGTATATGTGAGTGAAAAACAAGATCTTAAGAGTCCCAAAAATGAATAATGTGAAACTCCTTATTTTCTGTCAGGATAATGATGATATACTCTGGTCTTCCTGAAAGAAGCAATCAATGAAACACCTTAAATCCCGACATAAATGAAACCGGAGCCGGTAACAAGTGTGTGCCATGAGTTGAGGGGGAAAAAAAAAAGTGTTAAACCATATATGCAGACAGTTAATCAGTCATAGTTAAATTACAACCACACGTGGCTCTTCCCAATTAACACCAGGCACTGAGGGAAGAGCAGGACACAGCACTGCCCCACAGCAAGCACCGCTCGCTGCCATACATTTGATGGGTCCCCATGTACAGGATCCGCCGAGGGCCCACAGGTGAGGGCACTGCTGTCCACCGGGTCTTCAGCACGTCGCTCCCAGGGGACACCTGCTTGTGACACCCCGACCATGGCCCCGGCTCTTCAAGCCACTTAAAAACAGCACTGGAGAATAGCCTGGGGCCTCGTGAGGCCGCTGTCTTCTCCAAACGCTCACCGCCTCCAGCGCACGCCTGCGGGGCTTTGGCGGCTGCAGGCACTGTGGGTAGCACCTTCCCCCGCTGAGGCGGCGGCACGTCTCACGCAGGCCGCGTTTGGCTCAGGCAACACGGGGCAGACCCTTTGCGGTTAAACCCCGCCTTCTTTCCGTCGAAATTCCAGGATTTCGGGAGGCTTAAACCGCCGACACACCCGGCGCTGCTCGGTGCGACCCGCCCCTTAGCGCCGCCGCCAACATGGCTGCCCTGGCAATGGCGGTCGCGGCGGCGGCTGCCGGGCAGCAGCAGGTAAAGGCCGCGGCGTGGGGCCGCTGCCCTCCCCCCCCCCCCCCCCCCCCCNCTGAGGGGAGCCCCTCTCTGAGGGGAGCCCCTCTCTGAGGGGAGCCCCTCTCTGAGGGGAGCCCCTCTCTGAGGGGAGCCCGCCGCTGAGGAGTTCCAGCCTCGTAGGAGGTGTAGGGATAAACGTTAAAAAGAAGCCTGTAGGAAGAAACACAGGCTTGCCGTGCTGGACGCAAAATGGTGGCTTGGTAACTTGAACAGGGGGTTTCGTCATCTTCATTGGTAGCAGTGGTTATGTTAAGGGTGTTCAGGGTTGCTATGAATAAGAGTTGGGAGTTCACATGAGGTGTTAAGCAGATTTCGGAAGTTAAGCTAGTGCTTTTCTTGAACAAGATGAAGTGGGGGTAATCTGCCTAGTGTAGATTACCTGCTTATGGTCAGGTAGGGAGTTAGTCTGACTGGTCAGACTGGCTGCCATCAGGGGCAAGGCAGTTGCCTTGATTGAATATTGCAGTGTGGTGAGCAGCCTCTTAAAGCAAGCTGATGTTGTAGTACCTCCGATTTTCTGTTGAAGAATGCATTTTTGTGTACAGGCATCAGCTTGCTGTCACTCATCACTCCAGTTTTGTACCTGTGTGACTTACAATTGTTTGACTTGCGCCAGTATAAAACTGAAGTAATGCTGTTACTCTGCACTGTGGTGTCTGCTTTAAAATAACCAACAAGCATTTAAAAAATAAATACGGTTTTCTAATAGTATTTTATTATGTACAGAATGACAACTGTTCCAGTACTGCAGGTGCTGGTCGACAATTTCAAAACTGGAAGATGAAAGCTGAACAAGCTAAGAAAGCTGAATTCATAAGAACTGCAGAAAAGCTAAAAACCCAGTAAGTTAAACACTTCATCATAAGTGTATTTTCATGCTGTTCTGGAGGTAACATAACTCAAAGTTCAAGGTAAGAATTTATGGTAATGAAACCTTTAGGCTAAGGTTTCCTTTTCAGGAGCTCAGGCAGATTATTGTGGTTGTTGAAATAGTTCAGGATACGCTCATGAGCTCCAAAATGCACTGTTGTTCTAATTACTATTTGGACTTTGGTCAGTCATCTTCTTTAGATGACTAGATGCACAAAAAAGAAAGTGCACGTGGCATAGTTGAGATTTCAGTTTTACCACTCAGCTGTGCTTAGCCTTCTAAGAACCTAAAGCTCTTAAGACACACCAACAAAAGGGGAATTGCAGCAGCATTACAACAGCTTCCTCAGAGAAAACTGAAAGCACTTTATCTAGAATATCTAGGCCACTGCTTTGGAAAATGGGCTTTCAAGACAGCTCAGGCACAGAAGAGATGTAAATCTGTTTCCCCACATCTTGAGTAAGTGCGGCATCAACTAGGCTGGCAGCTGAAAGAACAGGGAAGTTTCTTCTTGCACAAATGAGCTTTAAGGAGGAAGGGCTGACGTAGCCACCCGGCTCAAGGAGAGGTTTGTAGTTGTGAATCCTGAGGGAACAGTGACACTTAAATCTCACAGCAGTGTTTGACGCTGCCTGATTGAATCAGCTCCTCCTTGGTTCTGGATCCTAGGTTATGGCTCAAAAATTGACTGCTGGGTAATATAGATGTTCCTAAGAAGCTTCAAACAAGGCACACTGTCCTTCTGTAGTTGTGCTTTGAAGGCTCCTAGTGCACTGTGTGGGGAGATACGGTATTTGGGTCTGGTCTGTGAATTCCAGTGGACACCAAAGCATTTAAACTGTGAACCATAAACTGCACCGTAAAGGGGTTTGGACCACATAGCAGCAACAGTCTGCTGAAGAACCAAGCTGCTACTGAGAGACAGGGTTTCTCGGGCTGTCAGTAGTGTTGCTTAGCGTTGGGATCCTACCAGATGTCTCTGCACCTTAGTAAGGAGGCAAAAGTCACATAGCTCTCTGTACTATACATAATGCATAGTCAGTAAGTGAGGTAGCAGCTTTAATACCTTAAGTTATTTAAATGCTAATGAAATTGAATCTTCAGTTACAGTAGCACTATTATTAGTGTTAAGGCTGAGGGAATGTACTTGTTTTGTTTGTGCTGGGGCTCCATCTGTGTGTCCAACTGCATTAATACAGCCTGTCTCTGTCCCTGTGCTTTCCAATGAAAGTTCTCATAAGGCTCCCTGGTAGTGAGAATACAGATAAAATTTCAGGCCATTTCAGTGTGTGGACCACTGCCTGTCAGTGAGGTGATTTCCTTGTTAACTTCTTTCTCTTGTTCAAGTTCTTGGGTTACTTTGGCATGTAGTCTTACAACTGCAGAAAGATTTTCCTTGAAAACAGCTGTAGGAACAAACCAGTGATTTGTGTAAAATCTGATACCGTCCTGTTGACACAGCCTTAGCTGGATACTAACCTTGGAAAATCTTGGGGCTTTGCTAAGTATTTGCATCTTACTCAGTGTGGCAACATGTTTTTTCCAGGCTTGCAAATACAGAAAAAGACAAAAATGGACATCTTTACAATAGGAAGAGTGATTTCAGGGTAGAATACAGCATACTAGAGGAACTGGAACATAGCATGACTGTCATCAGGAAAGCTGAAAGTAAGTGGGGTTTTATTTGCATTTTTTGTTTGCTTTTTTTGTTACTCTACTGTTGTTTGTTTAAACACAAAACTGTTTGTTTAAACACCAAGTGCTACTGTTGTTTTTTTGTTCCCACGAAGACATGCAGCCCTCTAGGTCTTGGGCTGCATGGAGTGCCAGACCCTTTCACTAGTACCTGATGGCAGTAGTAAGAACAGCTGTGTGAGGTGTGACCAAGTAGATGATCTGCTCAGCCTGCTAGCAGAGCTACTGGAGGAAGTACAAAGATAAAGGAGCACCAGGGAGTCCGAGAAAGAGATGGACAGGTGGAACCATACTCTGCCCTCCCTGAGACAGAAATGGGAACCACCACCAGGAAAACCTGAGATCAAGGGAATCCTGTATCCTCCCGCCAACAGGCAGAAGGCAGTACCTTAAAGGAGAGGAGTGAATGGAGGGCAAGTCGTCGCTTGGGGTGGCAGGCAAACCCCCTCCTTGCCCATCCTGCCTTCCCAAGTGCCTCTGTACAACAGGTACGAGGCTCTGGATGTGGAAGCCAGTCAATGGATGATGATGTGGATGACAGCCCATCTTCACCAGAAGTGCTGCCAAGGTCAGGAAGGCCTACCCCCTGTATCACAACCATCTCCACAAGGAAGAAAAGACAGGTTATAGTTGTAGGCAACTCCTTTCTGAGGGGAACAGAGGGTCCAATATGCTGGTCAGACCCTCCTCTTAGGGAAGTCTGCTGCCTCCCTGGTGCCCAGGTTAAGGACATCACTAAGAAACTTCTTAGCCTGGTACGGCCCTCATAGCCCAATTGCTACTCTTCCATGTGGGTGGTGATGCAGCCGCAATGTGTAGTCCAAGGAGACTTCAGGGCTTTGGGGTGGCTGGTAAGTGAATCTGGAGCACAGGTCATTTTTTTTCTCTCCTCCCAGTTGGGGGCAGCGACACTGGAAGAAACAAATGAGGCCAGTCTATTAATACGTGGCTCCAAGGTTGGTGTCACACCCACAGTTTTGGCATTTTTGATAATGGGATGACCTACACAGTGCCAGGCTTGCTGGCGTCATATGGGGTTGACCTTTCTGAAAGGGGGAAGAGGGTCTTTGCTCACAAGCTAATGAGGGTCATTGGCAGAGCTTTCAACTAGGCTTGAGGGGGGAGGAGGGCAATATCAGCTGTGGGACGACAGGCAACAGTTAGAGGAATGGCGTGCTAGTGAGGGCCTGCAGCCTGTTGCTCTGACACATGCTGGCTACGCTGCAGCACACTTGAAGTCTTACAGAGATGAGACAGGGACTCCTGAGGTAGTAGGAGCCAAGAGGGATACACGAGTGAAATACCCCAGAGTAAGGGATGTTCCTTTAGGAAGGTGACATGGCTAACAGCCCAGCTGGAAACTTCTACGCCAATGCACGCAGCACAGGCAACAAACAGGAGGAGCTGGAAGCCACAGTGCCACTAGAAAGCTATGACGTAGTTGCCATTACTGAAACCTGGTGGAACAAATCCCACGACTGCAGTGTGGCTATCAATGGCTACAGGCTGTTCAGAAGGGACATGCGAGGAAGGAGGGGTGGAGGCGTTACCCTCTACCTCAAGAAATAGATAGAGTGTGAAGAACTGTTTCTGAAGAATAGCCAGGAGCAGGTTGAAAGCCTATGGGTAACAATGAGAGACCGAGGCAACAAAGGGAACCTTGTTGTTGGTGTCTACTGCAGGCTGCCCAATCAAGGGGAGCATATTGATAAAGCCTTCTTACTCCAGCCACAAGAGGGATTGTGCTCACAGGCTCTTGTCCTGCTGGGGGACTTCAACCACCCCAACTGGAAAAGTAGCATGGTGAGCTGTAGCCAATCGAGGAGACTCATTGAGTGCACTGAAGATAACTTCTTAAACCAGGTAGTAGACAGCCCCACTGGAGGAAATGCAATATACTGGACCCGATGGTCACCAATGCAAGTGAGCTAATTGGTGACATCAAGACTGGAGGCAGCCTGGGCTGCAGTGGTCACGCACTGGTGGAGTTCACAGTCCTGAGGGATATGGGTCAGGCAAAGAGTAAAGTCAAGACCCTGAATTTTAGGAAAGCAAACTTCCAGCTCTTCAAGGAGTTAGTCAGTAGGACCCCCTGGGAAACTGACCTCAGGGACAAGGGAGCAGAACAGAGCTGGCAGATCTTTAGGGACGCTTTCCATAGAGCAAAAAAGCTCTCAATCCCCATGTGTAGGAAATCAGGAAAGGAAGGCAAAAGACCAGCATGGCTGGGTCAAGACTTGCTGGTCAAACTAAAGGGCAAGAAAGAGATGCACAGGCAGTG
>RSEF01000001.1:90681877-90710015 GCA_003993805.1 Himantopus leucocephalus
CAGCAAAGGGCTACTAAGATGATTAGGGGACTGGAGCATGTTTTTTTATGACAAAAGCTTTAGGCAGTTGGGTCTTTTTAGTCTGGAGAAGAGAAGATTGAGAGGGCATCTCACCAATACTTATAAATACCTAAAGGGAGGGTGCCAAGAGGCATCTTTTTTTCAGTGGTGCCCGGTGATAGGACAAGAGGTAACAGGCACAAACTTGAACATAGGAAGTTCCATCTAAACATGAGGAGGACCTTCTTTACTTTGAGGGTGGCAGAGCACTGGAACAGGCTGCCCAGAGAGGTTGTGGAATCTCCCACTCTGGAGACATTCAAAACCCGCCTGGACGCCATCGTGTGCAACCTGCTGTAGGTGACCCTGCTCTGGGAGGGGGGTTGGACTAGATGATCTCCAGAGGTCCCTTCCAACCCTGACCATTCTGTGATTCTGTGATCTTTTGCAGAGCTCAAACAAGTAAGGACTCTGTCATGTAAAAAGTAGTTCTTATTTGAAAGCTATGAAATTATCTATAGAGAGTATGTGTTCTCTTTGCCTAACAAAACTCCTGTTGGTTTCAGCTTTGGCTGTTGTGGTTCTTAGAATTTGTTAGAATTGAATTATATGTGAAAAAAACTGTTCTGTGAGGTAAGTTTCTTCTAGGATTATGACTATTTTAGCTCATTTCTCAGAAGACATATAGATCCTGACAGTAAAATATGCTGGAGGGCCATTCCTTACAGTAATTTAATACTGGAATTTTAGCACTGACAGGACGATCATAAGGTGTCACTATAAGGAGACATCAGAAAAAGAATAAAAGCAAGGATGTGGACTACGCACAATTTACAGATAAAAATAAAATAGCTCTATATGACGAATATCTGTCATAACTTATCTTGCCTTGCCTTGCCTTTACAATTTAGTACATAAAAACATACCTAACACATATCACGAAAGCTCCCAGACGTCATATTCCTTATCTTGGTACTTTACTGAACCTCATTGTGTTGTGCCTTACAACATATTTCAGTTCAGAAAGACGAATGCTGCACCAGAGAAATATATATATATATATATATATATATATATTTCTGATGAGAAAGTACAGATTAGAGTTTCAGGACATATCTGAGTGTCAATACTTCCCCCTACTTATACAAGACTAAGTGTAGTTCTTTGTTTAGAGATATTAAACACCTAACCAAGGCTCTCCACATACCAAAGTTCTATACATATATTGAAGGGAACCCTTCCATACCTGCCTACCTTATAGTTTTATTTAGAAATATAATTTCACACTGTTTATGTTGTTACATTAACTTCTCTTTTAGTCCACATGCACTGTCAGATTTGGAATTGCAATTATAAAAAAATGGTTACAAAGCTGCCAGTAAGTCTAAAATCTACTTTCTTTCATTTAATAAGGATAGATTATGTATAAAGCCAATGCAGCTTTGCATTTATTCTGTAATCAATACCATAATGCATCATTTTTCTTTGAATAAGATTCTGAAGCCAATTAAAAATTAATAAAAAATATTTTCTTCCTAAAAGGCGGTTGTTTTCTGTTATGGATTATTTAAGCTTAGTGTTTTATATTTTTATACTTTATTGTGAATTGTTTGAAGTAGGCATTTCTTTTTCATTACTTTCTTTCAAAGTGTTGTACTGTGTACGTTCTTGTTAATTTAAAAATTTTTATTAAAAGGTTATTTAAAACGCCATTTTAAGACTAATATTTTAGTTTCAAGTGTTCCAACTAATTTTCCAAATTGAAACTGGAAGATAACACCATGTTATTTTGTTTTACTAGAACTCTCAAAACTTAGGAGGGTGAATGAAATTCAGGAAGAAAAGCTCTTAATCATCTTCTACCCCTTCCTTTCCCATATCCATGAGTGAAGTAGTGTCCCTGGTACACCGTTAAAACTTTGTACATTTTATAGTAGCTGTATGCAATGGACCTCAGCTTCTGATATAAGGGTTACAAACTTTATGTAGGTTAAGTTCTACATAGTTTATTAATGTTGTCCTTATGGCCAATCCAAGCATTATTACATTTATTACTTGTCATCATAAATGAATCATATGGTATTTTCCATAACTTAATTTAAATAAATTGCTCTCTATATATGATTTCATTAAGTAGGTTTAATTGTCTTTATTAGCCAAGTTGATTTGCAACATTTGACAGTGAAGAAATGATTGAACCTTAAAATATTCACAATGAAAACTTAAGGTGTTAATTGAATATTTACATTAAACTTTAATAATGCAATGTAAATGTTTAATTATCTTCTGCAACTATAAAGATCTGGATTGAAATATTTTAAGCTAAATTAAAGGGAGGGGGTTAGTGTAACAGTGTAACCAGTATATTAAGTGGCATATGCAGTTTAAATATCTACTCAACTAGTCAGTAAGTGACTGAAAAATCAATCAACACACTATGAAAAAGAACTTGCAGCACTCTGAGAATCACTAGAAAAAGATCAAATTGAGATATGCTAGTTTATAACTTTTTTAAAGGTCTGGTTGCTCAGAAGTTTCACAGAAAAAATAAACATGAGACAAAAATACTGCGTTAAGAATTAACAAAACATTGCAATGTAATAAAGATGACAGCTCAGGAGAAAAGAATGCTTGACAGCAGAAGATTCACAGTGGAGACTAGGAAGAGAAAATTATTGTATAAAATACAATAAAAATTAAGAAGGACAAGTTCTAATTGTGGAACATACAAATACAAATCTGTATAGAGCAATGAATACACGCAATAGTTCATGCAGGACTTCTACTGGTCTTCTAGCAGGATTTACTTCAGTAATTCAGGGCAATCAGCCTTATTCATGGCTATAGCTACATACTCAGGGTTGGGAAAGATTCCTCAGGTTTTACTCCAACGTACAGCGACTTCTTGATGGATTTGTTTAAATGCATCTTTGCTTTCTTCATGTTGCTATTCTTCCTTGATGAGGGCTCCAAGACTTAGATTTCTATTCCTGGCTTTTCTGCAGCAGCTTTACAGGTGAGATATACAGAATGTTCTGCATAAGCTGTGTAGAAATTTTCACCGTAAATATCAGAAATAATTTTGCGTCCACTTTTCCCCAGCCATGCCTGCATTTTCTGCCATCACAGCCCCTTCCTTGCCGGCTTTGGTAAGTAACTCCTGAGTCTGGGTTTTGTAAGCGCTGCCAGGAGGACCCTTGCCTTGAGTCTTGTCAACAAAGCAAGGGAGGATGCAGGACAGGTGCAGCAGTGTTGACAACCAGAGCAATGGTGGTTACAAGGGGCTGAGGGCAGGGTGCCGGCTCTGGTGAGGCTTAGGAGGTCAGATGGGTATCAGGGCCTGGGAAGAGATGTTGTAATTAGCAGAGAGCAGCAGCAAGCATCAGCTCTGACTGTGGAAGCTCACAACTTCTTCCACTACTATTTTTCATAGAATTATAGAATCATAGAATGGTTTAGGTTGGAAAGGACCTTGAAGATCATGGATTTCCAACCCCCCTGCCATAGGCAGGGACACCTCCCACTCAACCAGGTTGCTCAAAAGCCCCATCCAACCTGGTCTTAAACATTTCCAGGGATGGAGCTTCCATAATCTCTCTGGTCAACCTGTTCCAGCACCTCACCACCCTCACAGTGAACAATTTCTTCCTAATACCTAATTTGAATCTATCATCTTCCAGTTTAAAGCCATTCCCCCTTGTTCTATCACAACATGCCCTTGTAAAAAGTCCCACCCCAGCTCTCCTCTACTCCCCCATTAGGTACTGCAAGGCCACTATAAGGTGTCTTCCAGAGCCTTCTCCAGGCTGAATGACCCCAACTCTCTCAGGCTGGCCTCATAGGGGAGGCGCTCCAGCTCTCTGATCATCTTCGTGGCCCTCCTCTGGACCCACTCCAACAGGTCCATGTCTTTCCTATGTTGGGGGCTCCAGATCTGGACGCAGTACTCCAGGTTTAATCAAATGCGGGATAAAACTGCCATGCAGGAGGAGAGGCAACTGGAGTAGCAGAGACAAGTTTGCCATGTGTTTTGTGACAGGATGCACTTACAGGTACTCCTGGGAGAGGAACAAGGGTGGGGAGACAATTGGGGAGGGTTTTTCTGTTGGGACTGACTTTATGGGAAGAAAAGCGGGAAATGGGGAATTGGGAAGTGGTCGCCTGAAAAATGGGATCTATGGGACAGAACTAACAGGATGTCAGTAAAGGGAAACTCAGCCACCTTTAGCATACTGTCTTTCCCAATTGCATGATGTCTTTGTGCTTTCTATGGCAGTCTTACAAAACTCTCCTTTCATTTTTTATTTCTGTATTGACAGACCAATATAAATGCTAAGACAATACTGTACAACCCTCTCCCCCCTCCACCCCCCCAAAAAAGAAGAAAGGTAGATTCCAAGGCAGTTTTTTTTAGCAATAATACATTTAGATATAAGAATACCATTATAATTATATTTGAGCTATGCTGTTGCTCCTAACATGAGGCAAAATCACAATCTTTTTAAACTGCTTAAATTGACTTCCATCAACTTTATTAAACATGCACAGAGTTTTTAGATTAATGACAAAATTGAATTATGTTACACGAATCTTCTCAGTAAATCACAGATTACTAACATTTACAATAATAATTTCAGGTTTTATGAAACAACAAGTCATTGATTGTGGCAGATCTTTCAATAACTGTTTAGTGAGTTTTCCCAGTTTGCAAGGTGTTGCAGGCTAGAAAATGAGATAAGTCTGGTCAACAAACAGCAAAACTGAGGATCAAAAACATTCTTAGATTTTCCAATAATAGAAGATACCAGAACAGGAGGAAGCAGGAAATAATACAGAAGCGAAAGGTGGAAAAATTACCTTGCAAACTTGTAATTCTTGAAAACTTTATCTTTTTATAGGGAAAAGTTTCATGGGGCAACAAGATCTATGCCTTTCTAAAGACACATTTTTAAAGTCAGCAATTATTCTCTGTTGCTGTGGTAAAATACATTCCAAAGCCCTGTCCACTGTTGATTTTCATATGACTTTCAAATCTGGATATTGCTAGCAATATTCTTGATTTCTTAACTGTGTGTGTGTAGGACAGATAGGCAGAAAAAAAAGAGGGAAAACTGTTCATTAAAAAAAGAAAAGAAAAGGAAGGATGATTTAGGATTAGTTAATCTAATCATGTATATAATGTATACTTTATTTTCCTTAAAAAAGAACATGACAAAGAATTTGGGAGAGTATCACCATCAGTCTGAGAATAATAGCCTTACAAGAACATCATTTTGATCCATTTTCATATGATGAGAGAATTCATAAGAAGACACAGCCAACAAGAGCCTACAAAAAAACACTTCTAGGAGCCACAGATCAGGTGCAACTATGTACATGCTATGGTCCTTAAATAAATGTTGCATAAGTAAGCAAACTATCTAGCGTGTTAAATACATGCACCATAACTTCATAAATATGCACATTGCATTATAGATAGACTATATTAATAGCTTGCAATGGAATGGCAAAAATCATATGATATAAAAAACCCAGAAGGTTAAGATTTAAATAATTTGCAAGAAGCTGTTCTACATTTTTGTGGTTATCCTGGTAAAATGGTTCAGAAAAGAGGTCTCATCTGTGTTTTCATGTCATCCACATGTGGTGAAGTTATGTGGTGACGGCTCAGAGAGATATAATTCATCCAGCTATGGCTTATGTGTTTTAGTTCTTTGAAACAGACTCTCCTGAAGCCTTATACAAGCACACTATTATAAAAAAAGTCTCAGTTTTTCGATTGCCCTATCTATCTAAATCATATTGTATTAAAACTATCATGATTAAAGTTTTTCCTGAACCAACTTTCCATAGTCAAAGCTGAAGTCGTCATGATATTTAAGAAATTAGGAATCCTGTCACCTACTTCTGTTAGTGCAGCATGTGCCTTTTTGTAATGTTGTCACTTCTTCGTAGCTTGTTAATATGAATCTGTACTGTCCTTTTATGCATTTCAGCAATTTCACATCCTTTTCTGTAAAAGGACACATTCTTTTAATGTTTGACAATTAGCTTGCAGTATAAATGTGCAGCCCTAGAATGACAAGGTTGCTTATGTGCAAAATGCTTTTGTGATTACACGGCTCAAGCATTTTAAAAGTGTATATTATGCAGCTTGTCATCTACATCAATTTTTAAAAATAAATTTGACAAAACTCATGTTTGATAAGTAACACATGAGAGAAGTGAAAATCTCTCTTCTAATCCATCAGTCACTGACAGCCCAAATTTTGTGTGCTTCATTAAATCTTCCATCTGCAGTTGTGAAATGAGTCATATTGGTTAGATAGGAGCACTACAGTAGTTAGAAAATTACCTAAGGTCTTGGGAAAGCTGGGCTTCACACTTTGGTTGTGGCAGACCTTGTATGTTATCAGAGATCTAGCCTGGCTTCTCAGAGATGCAGAAAGAAGTATCTAGCCCTCTCTCACACGAATTGAAATTACTAGGAATTAACAGAAATAAGCACTGTACAATTCTGAGTCTAAGAGTAAGCCTCTGCATGTTTCTCTCTGTCTTCTGTAAAACAGACAAAATTAGGAGGATAGACAAATTATCAGCTAGAAGTAGAGCTTTCATTGTTCCTGTCAAGTGTCCCAAAAGGATTTAGCAAAGGATACATTTTTCAGCCTCACAGGAAACAAGTAGGGCAAACACCTGCTAATCTATCCAGGACACCAACCCATTATGTTTCTTGAAAGATAGATGCTGGTCAGGAGTGCCAAGGATCATCTCCTCAGACATGGGGATTTTTGTTCAAACCATTGCCCTGAAAAAAGCATTTATATTTTTATTTGCAGTCTCCAGGCAATTATTCAAGTCATTGGCTAGAGGCAAAGAGGGGACAGATCACTAAGAATCTCTTGGCTAGTGTTATTCCACAGTGCAAAATCCTACAACAGTGGGAAATAATTAGGTTTAACTAGAATTAAACTTTTGAAAGAGCAGCACTCCCTCTCGCAATAAATAAAACCTTTTCTTTAATATGAGTTAACTGTCATAGGTGAATTATGTTTAGTCCCTGTCTTAATTCTGTAACTTAATTTCAAAATATTTAAGTGCTGAAAAAGAACTTTTTGTCACGTTTGACTACAAAGAACAATTTTGAGTTACACTACTTATGTCTGAAATATATTCAAACCCAGCTTTTTCATAAAGTATCAATCTAAGAACCATATTATTATTTTCTAATCCTACCTGGGATTTGGGAAAAGCTCTCAGAGAAAGCTGCTGATTTACTTCATATTCTGTAAAAGATATATCTATAAAGCCCAAGTCTTTTCTCCACTATGTTTATAGCTGTTTCACACTCCCACACTGCTTTACCTATTTCATACACCATTTACTCTCTCATGTTTTCATGTCTTATCTCCAGAGGGTATTTCCAAAGAATGTTTAGAAAGTTCTAAATCGAAGTACTTTCCTATGCTTCTTCATTTCATTATAGAAAAAAAAAAAAAAAATTAGAGTGCTCTATGAGGAAACAAGAAGATTGAGGTACTTTTATCTGAATTCCAAGGGCTTCACCCACATTCTATGCACACTTAAGAAATGTTAAAAATCTGTTCCTTTACTGAAAAATAAGCTTTCATAGCTTGGATTCTGATGATTTAAAATATCTGTTTTGAGGCTTAAAAAATAAAACAGTTTGATCACATCTGTAGTAGCACTTCAGAAATTATTGCCTAAGAGCCTTCTTGGAACCTGCTACAGACTGTGGGAATATTTCATCTGTTTGGATTTTAAATGCATTGAGAAAAAGTTCATGCAACTGTTTGCCCACATGTAGGTGTAACTGCCTGTTTTGTAACAATTATTATAATGGACATAACCACATGCCACACATAACCCCATTACATTACATGTAATGATTACAGCATGCAATTACAACAAACATTTTTCAGGTGTTAATGAACACACATTTTTGCATTGCCGTTCTACATTTGCATTTACTGCTTATAGCCTTATTTTGCACCAGAAATATTGATTTGGGGTAGGAATTGAATTGCTCACCAACGAGCTGGAAATACTCAGGTTGCTCCTCAGTATATTAATAAAAGCAAAACTGAGTACCATTATAGAAGGACATTTGTGATATGTAATTAGGAATAAACTACACCTCCGTATGTTTTTGTGAAATCTATTGGGTTTATGTGAAAAGTATTGACTTCTAGAAGTCTCTTTTAAAAAGCAACATCCTTCCATAGTCTTGCTAGTTTACTTCACTGTTAGGTATTTAGATTTTAAAATAATTTATGGACAAAAGCTCTATATCTGACAATACCTGAAAGATATAGGTGGTGTAAGTTTTTAATGTATTTTTAATAATCCTGTGACCAGGAAAATCCCCTTGGCCCTCCACTTTTCCCAGCTTTTGTTAAATGCATTTTTCTCCTTAAATAAGTGCAATGTGCAAGTACCCTTAATAGTGAGACACCTGAATTCAGGTAAATCCAAGTCTTGCCCAAAAGGCACATTATGTGCATCAGAAAGATTCTCACTAATCTTTCCAAAGTATAAACAGTCTAAAAATAGAAAAATAAAGCTACATAACATGTTAATTATGGTGTTCATACACAAGGCAGGTATGTAAAGGTGTTTAGATCCTCCATGAACAGAAGCTGCGGAAGGAGAAAGAGCAGATCGAAGGCTTAAGTGCTCTTCCTTGCGTGGATTTCCTGCTCTCTCATAAAAACAATTACCTCAAAGTTACCTTCTTTCCTTAAGGCACTCTTTGCTACTTGGCCCTCTATTTTGACAAAACATGCTGGCGCTTACCATCATAAAAACTGTAGGGATCACCAAATCTCCATTATAATTTATTTAAACCTGCTTTTTGATTGTAGCTTCATGGTTAGGGGGTAAAACCAATCAAGGAACTTATTTCCATGAGTGTTATTCCTAAAAAAAACGTATGTCAAGATCTTTCCCTATATTTCTTTTTCTGGCTAGTTTCAGTTTAAAAATCTAGATTCGTGTTTAGAACATGTGACCTCTCCCTAGCCTTTTTTAAATCTCAAATGTCTATGGAGAGCATATAATACTGTGTGTCAATAAACTCTTAGCTGGGATGTCAGGGACCTTCAGGCCATTTGTGGCATGTGCTGTCTTTTGGTGGCTTGTTCAACAAGTTCCCAGATTTGAGGGTTTGGATTCTACAGTAAGACAGGACTGGAATGAAGCCAAAGAGTAGCTCCAGCTTTGCAGGCAGATGTAACTCATTTGTATTTTGCAATCTCTGGCAGTCCAGCTGTGAACTAGAAGGCCATACACAAACTCTTGAAAACTTTCTGCTATGAGGGCACTGATTCAGGAAGCTGGAATAGATACAAAGCTCAAAACAGCTACAGTGGAACAAGGTCCATCAGGACTCAGAATAATGTCTCAAATAAGAAAAAAAATAAAAAGGGACTGACTGAGGCTGTCGAGTGCAAACTCTATGCAATATCACGTGCAAAAGTTCACAAAGTATTCATGTCACCCCAATCCCCTGCACACCAAAAAATGCAAAATATATTCTAATGCCTCTAAGAAATCAAAATCTTTTGCATAAGAGAGAGAAAGCAAGAGGAACTAAGAAAACCACCAGGATTCTAGGTTCCTGCCACTTGGGAATAGTTTCTTAAGTGATTTCAGCAGGTTAAATTTCTTTCTTAATTTCTTCCTCATATGTAGCAAGAGCGCTTTACAAGAAAAGAGTTGGTGGAGATTATTCAGAATGTGTAGGAACATTACTCAGGGACTGGTTGTGGGAGAAAATCTAATCTAAATAAGAAAATCTGAACGACAATGGTTTCAGAGAAGAAACTATGACTTGCATTTATAATGTTTGTCCTGCAATGCCACGTAATTTCAAAATATGTTTTTTAAAAATCAAGGGTTAAGTGAATCTGATGCCACTGTATGATCTTAATCCTAATATCTTTAACAACTCCAGGGTGATAAAGTCACAAAGAAGAGATGCTATTGGTTATTTGCTGCCATTAAGGGTTGTAAATTTAGGAACTAAGGCACAATTAAGGCTACTATCCAAAACACATACCATTTGGCTGTCATTTCTGTCACCAAAAGGTACCTCTACAGTCAAATATACTACAAAGTTTTAGAACTTCCTGAGATCCAAAATGATACAGGGATCAATTATTTGCTGACTAGGATTTACAAGTGAACCAGCCTTCAAAATATCATGTATCAGGGAGTTCATCTTACTGTCTGTTATATGGAACAGTCTGTTTCAAATGGATGTCAGAAGTCAAATGTGATTTAAGCATCTAATTAAAAAGTTGTAAGCAAGAAAGAAACGGAGTAAAGTATGATAATTGTAACAACTGGGCTTAATTGTGTCCTCATTTTACAAATATCTGTGAAAACAAGATTTAGTTTAGTTGTCAGAGTCTTAGTTTAAGGAAAACCTGAAGCAAGGATTGGAGCGATCCAGCAGCTTCAAAGGAGAGAAAAGAAGCTAAGTTTATCTAGAGACCTAAAGAGTCATTTGACAGTGCAACAGATGAAAATTTATAACTCTGGACATTTTAATCTAAAAGATGTAGTGAGAATGTGATAATACCAGTAGCATCACAACAGGCTGCTGCTTTTGAGCTTCATGCTTGAACTGTCCTATCCTATACAATCAAACAGAATTAGGATTGGAGGACATACAAATATCTGTATCTTCTTCAGCCAAGACCATTCTGTCAACTTCAAATAGATCAGATGGATATTTTAAAACTTTTTGAAAGTGACCTTTGGTTTTGGTTGGTTTTGTTGTCTTTTTAAATCTAAATGTATTGAAAGATGAAAGAAAACAATGCTGTTACCATTTGTCGATGATGATCCAACGGAAATATTGAGTTTTCCTTTAGAAAGCAGGAGAGATTTTGAAGGGACAGAGAGGAATCAGAACTTTATTTATGGTTAACGTCAAGCAGAATTATCTTGGTAGTTAAGTAGTGTTGGACAACACCCTTGGTGAGAGACTTCTGCTTATTCTTCCTTTGAATCTTCCCAGCAGCTATTTGAGATGGAACCTGTAGGCTTAGTTTGTTCCTAAAACCTGGTCTTTTGCGTCAGTGTAGACATAAATACACTGGAGTTAGACTCCAGCTATGCGACTGGATCTGGCAGAACAGATATTGCTCTGAGGTTAATTTAACAGCAGGGTGACAGTCTTAACCTTTCTATCTCTTCATTTTGTTTCTATTCCTGTTGATCTGAAAGTAGGGATAAGTCCTTGAAAAAAGCTCTTTCCATTTATTCAGAAAGTGTCTTAGAGTGTACTTTTATCTGAGGCAGTCTTGACACCTTACCTTGTGAATTTCACAAAATCTGTGAACCTGAAATGAAAGGTTCATGGGAGATGCTACAGCAACAGAAATACTCATTCTGATATAGGCAGTCTTAAAGGAAAAAGAAGGGGTTAGAATGTTTATTTCCAAGAGAAGATGAGTAAAGGAGGACTTGATAAAATCAAGAAAGACAATGATCATTACTAGCGCTACGATTTTATTTTGTACTTTCCACAAAGTAAGAAAAAGGGAGCATTCACTAAACTCAGAGGATATCTGGCAACTGGGAAAAAAAGATTACAAATTTCCTTCCACATAATGGTGGAAGTCCAGTCTTGCTAAATGTTGCTGATTCACTCTTTTTCACATTAGAACCCAATAAATGCAAATTATCCATCAAGTAACCTGCTAATTTATTCTGACATTTGGGTTTTAATTTGTATGTAATTGTTTTGTCTAACTCTTTGATTTTGTATTCTGCCTCCAATGCATGGAAAATACTGGAAAAAATTTACTTCTCCAATGGGAGCTTTAAAAATGTAAATGTAAAAGAAGCTGTTAGGATTTCAGAAAGGAGGATGAAATAAAGAAAAATGCACAGGGAGAAAATATAAAACACTAAAATATGTCCAGTATAAAATTAAAGAAGTAATAATTTTCATCTAACGTGAACAAGGGAGATCTCAAAAACAAGAGAAACGCAAGTAGTTTCAGCTACCATTCTTTAAGTGTCTAGTCAGTAATATAGTAAGTTCTGATATGAATTTATTTGCTGAGACACGATGAAAACTCCATGGAGAGTCACTCTTCTAGATTAGCAACTTCCCTGTTCCTCCTTCTAAAAATAATAAAAACATATGCAGAGTGTATAACAGGGGTGACATGCTGTACATGTGCACAAAACATTGCTGAAAGGGATTACAAATTCAGGGAGGCTGTCAACCTGTTAAATTTTGAATACTGGACAGAATGGGAGACAAATTCTAGAAATGACAAACTTAAAACCAAGTAAATTCCTGGAAGGCATTTGGGATTTCTTCTTTCATCCAGCTTTTAACGTCATTTCTACAACTTAGAAATGCAACTGAAAAAAATAATTTAAGTAAAATTGCTCTTCGCTGAGTTAAACAACAGAGACATCTTTGGAAATAGAGAGTTGCTGACAGAAATAATTGTTAAACTAGATATTCTGAATATGTCATAGGTAAATTTTTCAGAGGCACTTAAATGTTGAGTCTACAGCTCATTCACAGAACCAGATCTTGAACAGGATTCAGTTCTAACCACCAGTGGAGGCAGACTATATCTACACAGAACTGCTGTAATTTGCATTATTACCATTCATAGAACATTGCCAAACATGTAGGGCAAAGACCATTCTTGTTCCTGATACCTCGATACATGCAAAAACCGAGACAAGATATCCAGCTGATGTGATCACAGTGTACTAATCCACATTGAAGTGTAGTGGCCTTGAAAGTAAGTAGTAGAGAAGAAAAAGTCTAGATGCACAGGCAGAAATTGTAGATCTGCAGGTGACACATATATGTGCAACTGGGGAAGGTGCCTCAGTTACAAGGCAAAAAAAGGAATGGAGGAAAGAGAAGGTGCGATGGGAGTTTATCGGTTAGGTGCAGTTAGAGTCAGCTCTGTCAGTGTAATGTAACTATTATAACTGGTAAAAACATTCCATATCAACAAGCATTCAGAGAAGGGGAAGCTGCAGGACAGAAGAGCTAGAAGGAAAATCTCATGCAGACAGAAAAGAATTAAACAAATATTCCTCAAAGAAAAAATCTCATAGTTTCCATAGGACAGGAAAAGGATATGAGACTCAGGAAAGTCTCCAACCAATATTAATTGATGCAATTAAAAACATATTCTTACATTGCTCTGACTAAACTTCCTTTAAAAGATTTTGTGTTTCAAAAGTGTAAAAATTAGATTGCTGATAATCTGGACTTCTTTCAAGAATAGTAAAAATACTTTGAAAACTAACAGATTTTGGTAAGAACTCCTGTTCTCCTACTTGTTAGTTGGATCTAGTATCTGTGTTTTTTCGTTAAGGTCTTTCTAGACACAAATATAGAGAATCTAAGAGAAATTATAGTAAAAGCCAAAAAAATCCCCCACCAAATAACACACCCACCCTCCCAAAAAACCCAAGCCCCTAAGGTAACAATATTGGTAATTAGCATAAAACATAGACACAAAATTGGTTTAGATCACATTGTCTGAAAATTGAGAACTCCTTATACACTCTCATGAAAGGGCAAATGTGGATGTAAACACATTTACTTAACGTGGACTAAAAATGCACATGTCCAGTCGTGTATGCTTGCTCATTTGACTCATGAAAGGTCACATAACCTGCATCAAAAATAGTAAATTCAAAGGGTGTGTGACAGCTTTAATAGGACTTATGCTGTCTAGGAATAGGCTACTGAGGCCTCAGCAAGACAGAACCATTAACATGTCTATTGAGTATGTTTGGTAAACACTGTTTGCATAATAAGACTTAAACAGCATAACTGGGAATATATCATTTTAGCTTATACTAAAGTCCCATCAACACATTTGTTGTCTGATGGGAACAACAATAATATAGAGTGCATTTCGCCTTAATCTTAAAAATGGTAGAGAACTGCAGCTTATTTGAGTATATCTCAACAAATTATGAACTATACTTCTTTGATTATTCTGTTTTACCTGTAGAATAGGCAGCATAATATAACAGTACATTGCAGTTTCTTGCTGTTTAAAGAACAGTGAATAATTGTGATATAAATTAAAGAAATATGTAATATTTGTGAACCTTCTAAATTCAAAGAAATTATTAAATGAATTTAGAACCTTTTGCAATAATCTGTTCATTGACTGAATTTGTAACTTTGAGACTAGCAGCTCAATAGATAGTGAGCAAGGAAAGTTAGCTGGAAACCAAAGCAGTGAAACATTATTAATTTTTAAAATAATGCCAGCAAAAGTAGTTTGGAAATACATTACTGCTACTGAGGAAAAAAGAAAAAATCTGTATGTATTACCTTCATTTATGAAATCAGTCTCAAGCAGCCATTAAAAAGAGCATGCATATTTAGAAAGGGAAAAATGAAGCCTCTTTTCTTCAGTAATGAACATTATTTTAAATACTTGCCTGTCTGTTCAGTTGCTTTTCTGAATTACACCTGACCACTGATTTCTCATTGAAATGTATCAACTGTCAAGACATTGGATGTGAAAATAAGTTTGGCTCAGTAGGGATTCAAATGAACTGAGGAAATTAGATTAGTTGGGTTCTATTCTTGAAGCTCATTATTCTTTGGAGAAGAAAATGGTGTGAAGGAGAGAAACTTGGCAGAAAGAAGGTACAGGATCCCTGGGGAAAATTAAGTTGTAAATTTTTATAAGAGGGACATGCCACTGCAGATATAGAAAAAAAATATACTTAGCTAAATTAAAAAAGAAAAGAACTCAACTACTCCTATGAATCAAGAAAGTTCAGCTGCAACAATGTAGACTCTTCTTTTTTAAATCTTTTTTGCATTTCTGAAAACACTTCAAGCAAAAACTAATCTCTAACACATCGTTTGCTCTTAAAAATTTAAACTGATTTAAAGCTCCTTTCATACCTAAGAGCTCATCATAATTAACCATAACTAGGAATAATAATAAGGAATGAGTAAAACCATTTTAAATTATCCATCTCTACTGAATTATTTCTCCACCTTTTAAAGTGTTTGTACACTTGTGAACTTGGTCATCTACTAACACACATATGACTCCACTATGACATTTTATATGCACAGAATAATTCAGGTCATCTGGTCCCACTTCCAGCACTTAGTATAACCTTAGGGTTTAAGCAGGTTGTTCAGGGCTTTGTTGAATTTTGATTGTCTTGTCTCTCATCATCCTTTCACTGTGCACCTCTGGAAAAAACCTACCTTTATTTTCTTTATAATCTGCCAACAGGTAGGTGAAGACAGTGACAAAATTTCTTTCTTCTGTCTGTCTTCTCCAGGCTAAAACAGCTCTGCTCTCTCAACCTCACCTCACAGCCCAAGTGCTCATGATCATCTTGGGAGCACTAGTCAGAAACTGCTACAGTTTATTAATGTCTCCCTTCCTTTGGGAAGTCCCAAATTGGACACAATATTCAAGACACAGAATTCAAGTAGTTATTATGTGGAGTAATCACATCTCTTGGTCCTCTGGCTGTGCTCTTACTTTTGGAGTTTAGTAAGCATTCTAGACACATGGCTGCACTGCCAAACTCATGTCCACTTTTTTGTCCGTTAGGACCCTGGTCCCCTTCTGCACACCTGTTGTACAGGGTTGTCCAATTTCAGGCACAATATTTTGCATTTGCCATTACAGACCTTAATGTACCTCCTGTCAGACAGTTCCTCCAGTCTGTAGAAATGCCCTTGAACGGCAGCCTTGCTCTGTGCACACAGATTGCTTCCCCCAGTTTGCTGTTACCCATAGCCACAATGATTGTGCCTTCTATTACCCTACCCACCCCAGTGACTTTTAAACATGGTAAGACAATGTTGGACCTCAGATCAAGTACTGAGAAATGTCACTTGTAACCAGCCATTAGATAGGGTCAGTCATTAGATAGGCTTTGAACAGCAACCATCTGAGCCTAGTGATGCAGACAGTTTTAATCTGTCTTGTAGTCCACCCATTCAGTATGTACCTTCATGTTTAGGCTACTACAGTAGTATGAAAGAGCATGCTACAAGTCCTGCTAATGTCAAGTTAGATTCCTGACTGATTTCTCCTCTTCCACTGAGCTAGTCATACCTTCATGAGATGCAAAGATGACTTTGTCTACTTCCTCGTTCTGATCAGGCTTTTTGCAGAAGATGCCCACAGTGACATCTTCTTCCCTTCTGACACTGACCCATGGGATTCTTGCCTTCTCACCTTCCCTACCTGTCCTGCATCTACCCATTGCACAACTTTAAGACATGCAACATATTGGGATCTGCCAGACAGTTGTGCTCTGTAGTGCATCTGCACAACTATACTGCACATCAAGGCAACATCCTCCATACATACAATTTTTTCTGGAAAGCACATGGGAGAAAAGAGCTCTGGTGACATCTGGAGTAGTGGGTCCAGCTTTGGAGTCCTCAGCACAGGAAAGACACGGATCTGTTGGAGCAGGTCCAGAGGAGGGCCACAAAATGGTCAGAGGGATGGTGCACCTCTCCTATGAGGACAGGCTGAGAGAGTTGTGGTTATTCGTCCTGGAGGTGAGAAGGCTTTGGGGACACCTTATTGCAGCCTTTCAGTACTTAAAGGGGGCTTACAAGAAAGATGGGGACAAACCTTTTAGCAGGGCCTGTTGCAATAGAACAAGGGGTACTGATTTTAAACTAAAAGAGGGTGGGTCTAGACTAGATATAAGGAAGAAATTTTTTATGATGATAGTGTTGAAACATGGGAACAGGTTTCCCAGAGAGGTGGTAGGTGTCCCATCCCAGGAAACATTCAAGGTCAGGTTGGATGGGGCTCTGAACAACCTGATCTAGTTGGAGATGTACCTGCTCATTGCAGGGGGGGTTTGGACTAGATGACATTTAAAGTTCCCTTCCAACCCAAACCATTCTATGATTCTATGATTCCACGATTCCACCAGCTCTCTGTAATCTCAAGGATGCCATAAGTCTGTGCCTGAACATGGACTTGAATTCCTGCTGTTAATTATGAAACCTGCATGAGTTTCTGTATACAGACATACCATCTTTCTTTATTCTCTTTCATATTCAAGATATGAAATCATGTTTCATTGCAAGGCACTTAGCCTATTATTAGTCTAAATAGGTTTGCGTCATATAAATTAATTTGCCTCTAATAAAAATTAATTTTTAAAAAAAATATTGGTAATTCATGAATTGCTGAGATTAAAGGTCATCTAAGTACAAGCTAAAGGACTTTCAGAAGTCAATGTTTTTCCTGAAACCATTAAATGTGAAAGAATATACAGGGTCTGTGATTATTCTGGACATTACCTTCTTGGTCCAACTTACACGCAAGACCACAGGGACACTGTATTTTCTTTAAAAAAAAGAAAAGAAAAGGAGAAATCATCTTCAATAGCTCAAGAAATATGGAACACAGTTTCTATAATTAACGTCAGCCAATGAGCTTTTGTCTCCAGTACCATATGAAAGTTGTATTTTTGTTCTACTACTGCAATGTGTGTGCTCTTGTATTCATCACTTTGGCTTCTGTCTCACTGCATGTTCAAATTTCCAGGTGAAAACCTTTCCCAGCTGGAGACTAGCTGTCAGATGTTAGGTCACATTAAACCCTAGTGGGTAATATGAGCAGGATCAATCATAACTGACATAAAGAATAACTTAGTATATGTTACAATGTCGATATTATCAAATTTCTCTTTTGGAAGAAATACTTGGGATACTATTTTACCTCAGTGGCATGGAGTCAAATGGCCTCTTTTCTGAAACATCAATTCCTATATTGAAGGAAGCATTAATGACATTTTCACACTATGAAAACAATTTTTGTCAAGGTAGTTCTTGTTGGTAGATAAATTGATTCTAAAGTTGACCGAAAAAATTGTCTTCACACTAAGTGTTATTACTACCTCAAAGTTCATATTCATAAAAGCATAGAAAACAGACATTGTCTGTGTTTCAAATGGTTCAAGACAGATTAACCTTTTTCTAAGCTGTCCCTGAGAAAATCAGATTTGGTTTATGTAACTTTTAATAATCAATCCTGAAGCCTTCTTAGGCCATTTACTTAGTATTTAATTACTGTAAGAAAACTCTTCCCAAGGCCTGACCTGAAATTTACTAGAATTTAAGCTTGTTACTTCTTGTCCTGTCAACAGTGGACATTGATAATTGTAGTTGTTACTTCTTCCCGTGCTGTTTTTTTTATGTTTGATAAATTATCTCTGTTATCAATTCCCTCTGTAGTTTTCTTTCCTGGGTTCTAAGCAATTCTTAGTATTTTTCTTACAGAACGTGATTTATAGACCTTATTTTCAAGCTGAAAGAGCAAAAATGAACTGTGAAAATATGTTTCTCTACTCAGGCTATACACCAGGACAATTTTTAATAATATTTCTTTGAATTGATCTTTTATCCAGATTTTCTTTTCCAAATATAAAACAACTTTTCCCCATTTGACATTGTCTGGGCATGACAGAAGTTCCACTTACTTTGCAGAGACCTCTTAAAGATACGTATCAGATACGTAACATTCCTAGCACAACTCTTTTAGCGTTACTAAGGCCCATATATTTTGAAACTGAAATCAGTGATTCTTTAGTCTAAACCAACTAGAAATAAGAATCAACTTTCAGTGAAGTGAATGTCTGTTTGCATATGAAACCTCAATTTAACTATTAGAGACTAAACCTTCTGATTTCAGAGGTTTAAACTTTCCCTCTAGCTATAAAGTACTTCATCATATTACCTTACTGCCACGCCCCCACCCCCCGGCCCCAAGAATTAAAAACTATATGTGTAATTTTTGAATATCTGTTGCAGTTTAAGCCTGGTAGGCTGATAAGCCCCACAAAATGCTTACTCCCCCTCAAGGGGGTAGAGAATTGGAAGGGTAAAAGTGGCACTGCCCATGGGTTGAGATAAAGGCAGTTTAAGATGTACAGCTGTGTGTGTAAGCAAAGCACAATAAGGAATTCATTCGCTCCTTCCCTTTGGTAGGCAGGTGTTCAGCCATTTCCAGGAAAGCAGGGCTTCATCACAGGCATGGGAAGACAAATGCCATAACATCCGTCACTTTCTCCTTCTTCCCCCAGATTTTATTGCTGAGCGTGATACCATATAGTATGGGATATCCCTTTGGTCAGTTGGGGTCAGCTGTGCCAGCTCTGCCCCCTCCCGTATTCTTGTGCACCCCCAGCCTGCATGCTGATGGGGCAGCATGAGAAGCAGAAAAGGCCCTGATGCTTTGTAAAGGCTGCTCAACAGTAACTAAAACATTCTGGTATTATGAACACTTGTTTTCATCACAAATGCAAAACAGCACCATACAAGTTGCTATGAAGAAAAATTAACTCTATCCCAGCCAAAACCAACACAATATCCAAAACCTGAGTAAAACAAGACATGAAGGTTCAGGATGTACACAGCACTAAGGTTTTATTTGTTTCAAATCAGTTTTTATCTTTTTAACTTAACTGGTGAAGTTATGCTGCTTTGTTTGTCTGTCACACAGAAAAACTCTTAGTCCAGATCTCTCTTTTTTTTTAATACTGTGAATGTTCTGGGCGTCACTGTCTGCCTGGATCTTGTTTTTATCTGTTCAGAGCTTAGCACAATAGGCAGTAGCACAGAACAGACAGTTCATATTTAGTAAGATCAAGACAAAACCATTAATCATGGGCACTGCTGACTTGCTGATAGAAGCATGTATGGTACCTGAAAAGGAACTGTTGTAGTTAGGGGCTTGGCTAACTCATCTTTTTTTTCCCCCCCCCAGGAAAACTGTTATTCTTCTAGCCTCTTAACCTTTCAACTTCTGTTTGAGAATGTGATGTATTATGTGAAAGACAGGAGTTTTTGTCCAAGTTGTTCATTGTCAAAATTGTACATGAAGTTCCAGATTTGAAAGGATGGAATAAATATATATAAGGATGGAATAAATAAACACAAATATTTAAAGGTGTTCCAAATAACGTTAATACCAAATGATGTTCAAGCACCTTTTGCCAAAGAGTCACCAGACTACAGTGCTGGTCTTCCCCTAATGAGTGTGCATGCAGGGTGATGATTTAGTGATGGAAGCTGATCATAGTATAACACATAGTAGAATTCTCTACACCTTCTTGTACTCATGCTGACTGTGACACCTTCACTGGAAAGGGGCCACATGAACCTTTCAGTCCTGGTGTAGTTTCCTTACTGTTTTGGGGAGCTTCTTTGGTCCATGCTAAATCTAGACTTGCCATCTCTCCATGGTAGTTTTTCTCTGTCACTCTTCTCCAGTTTTCTTTTTCAAGTTTTTTGTTTGTTTGTTTTGGGGTGGGATTTTTTTGGTTGATTCATTGGGTTTTTTTAACTTTGTTGTTGATAAAATTAAACATATTTCCAAGCTATAAAAACAAGCTCCTCTAAGCCTTCCTACTGTCGAAGGCCAACTGTTCCGTTCCATTAATCCTTCAAAAGACCTTTTCCCGAGGACACCTGTTTTCCTCATTGTATTTCAGGGGATTTTCTGTTGCTCCAAACTTCCCTTTTAAGATACTAGAAGAATTAGTTCCCCTAGATTTATCCAATCTGTTATCCCAAGTTTATTCCACCTGAAAAGATGTTACACTCAAGTGTAACAACTGACTTTGTCACTAATCTGACAAGTATGTGATAGCATCGCCAGCATGTAGTAAATTCCACATAAATTGAGGCACTGAGTTTTCAAAGCATGTAAAGCCCAGCTGAAGTAAATTTAACTAAGGAAAAGCACATATTAGTGCCTGCAGGATAAAACAAACCTGATAACTGACAAAGCATTTTGTACAATGTTTTAGTTAATTGATTATAACTGCCCAGACTCTACAGGTGGGAACAGTGCCCAAACCAAGTGGTAGTAAAGAGCTTAATGATTTGGACAACTCTGTTCAGACAACATAATGGATGATTTATCTTTGTCTTGAGTTTTAGTCAGAACAGTTACCATTTATATAATAAAATACTCCAGATATTTATTGCTACACATCACTGTTTCTCTTCTAATTTAAGTGTATCAAGTATTCTTAATATACACCACTGAGAGCTGAAGAGGAGAAATAAATGTTATGTAGTCACCCATCTGTGATATCAGAACCAGCAGTTTCCTTTAAAAAGAAGAGCTGAACTCCAAAATTTCAATATTGCCTGGAGAGATCAACTCCCACATAATCTAACACCCTGGAAATCTTTCAAGCCCCTATCCTCAGGCTCTGACCCCTCTGTGTTCTGCATCTGTGGGGTACAGCTACCGTATCACAAAGATCTGGGGATAGAACATGTCTGTAAATGCGTTCAACACCACAGTTTCTCTTCAGTCCTTTGATACCAAAGGCATAGGATCTTGTGCAAGGTCATATACTGTTGTCTGGAGCGTGATACTTCTGCTACATCTTCTGACACATCCAAGTGCTGTCTTCTCAGCCCTGTCTTTCTCCAAAAGGGGTAAGTCTTTCGCTCTACATGCAGCAATATTGTCTCTGAAACTCTCTAATATTTCACTTTGTTGTGAAACATGCACAATGCTCTTTAACTAAAACTAGAAGTCAAAAAAGATATCAGTGTACTTTTCCAGTAATGTAATGCGTTTTAATTTATAAAGTTTAGAGCAGAAGTCTACACTAGAGCCTCATTTGCCCTAGTCCTTGTCAATTCTTTAACCTGACTTCTCCTTGCTTTCAGCCAAATTTGATGGGGGGGGGGGTTCTGTGTGGAACCAAAGAGAAACCAATCAACCCTCACCCCAAAAAAACAGGCTTCCCTTTGTCTTTTGTCTTTGATGAAGAAAGAGGAGACAGTTCTACTCTGTCAGAAATCCTGTACTAGAGATACAATGTAGAGGAGAGGAGAAACAAAGATGTATGGTCTCTAACACTAGGCCATTTTCTTCTCCATGGAAGACATTAGAAGCAATAGATACTTGATTATTCAACACACTGATAAAAAGCGATGTTAAGATAGGTGGGAAGGTTCCAAGCTTTAGAAGAAAATGCAGCTGATGAAAACTGAGACTTACAATAGTATGTGGTAAGTCAATTTCTCCCTCTGGCCATATGCATGTTTCCTCAAAACAGAGTTTTCAGAGAAAATCTTGCTAGCCAAGAAATCCCATTAACCTGATGGTCAGCAAGGATGGAGGTTCTAAGCTTTACTTTGCCTGACTTGGAACCACAACCTCCTGAATCAAGCAAGTGTTCGTCTAGTCATGGGTTTGGGTACTCTCTTATCTTGGCAAAAAAAAAAGTGCATGCTGACCTACAAACCTATTTCCTGACAAAGCCTTCATCAAGACCAGTTTGCTATAGTAAAAATGTTCAATTTTTGCAAACATGCCTTTGCTGAAGTAAAGTAAAAGATGAGTGTCCATTGAAACAATTGCCAGATTAAGCCGACAGTTTTTGTAACCTTTGGTGTAAAGTTCCCTTAAGGGGCAAACAAAGGACTGACTTTATTCCAGGAATAAATCTACTCAGTAAAAACATACAACTTTTACAGTCACTTTTTAATTTAAGTGATTGTTGAATTATGAATTTTCAGTGGAATTCCATTAAAAAAATCCCTTAGGCAAACATGAAACAAGAGAAATACTGATATTAATATTTGACTTATGATTCTAAAGTTAAATTTAATTAATAAAATTCCTGTTTCTACCAGCTTCAAGGATTTAAGCAGGATCTTGATGAAATTTTAATTTGTAACATAGTTTAAGGACTAATGTTTAGACTAGTTAAATTTTATTAGTGCCAGGATATGAAACTAATTTAAAATTAAGATGAGTTTCTTTTTTCTAGTACGTCTAATGTTTACTAAATGTAAATCTTATTAATGTTATTTGAATTGCCTAGGCAGGACATAAGATGCCCACACCTGACTTGAAATATCACGGCTTTTCACATCATTATTTTTTGTATAAGATCGTGAAAGGATAATGGCGTAAGTATTCAGTTACACTGATTGGTAATCTCAGTGTATAGTTTACCATGATTTTGAAAGTACAGAGGCAAGCAGAAATAATTATGGTTTAGAGTTCACACTCAAATGATTAATATAATTCCTTTCAGGCATCTTTGCAGAATTATGTTCAATAAATTATTTTAGCTTCCCCCGTTGACTTCCTCATGAATCTCAATTACTGCACACAGAGGGGAACTGGAGAGTGAGACAATGAACTGGCAGGCCTGTCCTGCCAGGGAGTCAAAAAAATGTGAGACGTTGAACACTACTTCTAAAATATTTTGGTAACGGGAAGGGGTTCTAGGTGAAAAAGAGCAGTTATTCAAAAGTGGATTGCAGAAGGGATGTCACTGAATCTGAATTCTGATATAAACTTCATTTCCTGGAATAATTAAGGAAAGATATTTCTTTTCATCCATTTCTATACTAACAGGGAGATCGCGGATGTTGAATAGTTTAGTGACAATGTTTTTGGAAACCCTGTATTTGCACTGCATTTGGGATTATTTGCCTATTTCTCATTAAAACCCTTCACTACTTTTTGACGATTTTAACATTCTTTATTATGAAAAAAAGTAGTATAAATGTTGAGATACATGACAACCATGAAAGTATGGCTTCTCAAGAAAGCTCTTCTAAACCCTTTGTTTTGTCTTTTGCTGGTCATAACATTTTTCATATTGTAGCACTAAGCACCAAGGCTTAATCTTCTAAAGAGTCTCCTTGTACTTTTCTAACACTACAGACCTTCCACATTGGGGTTACCTCCCATCTGATTGACTCAATGTACAGTCAGCAGAGCGCTGCCCGTCTTAATCGTATGAACCCTCTATTTATTTAAAACTCTCACTGGAAAAATTAAGATCTTAACCCATAGGTTAATTTTTGTTTATCTTACATTTCATATAAGCACTATCATGTCATTATTGCTTAAGACTTGTTTTCTGTGGTCCGGCATTCATCACTGTTTACCAGAATCAGACACTAAATACCACCATAGTTTGCCATATGATTAATGAGGGATAAAACCTTTACTGGGTATTATGAACAGCAGGGTCATACCTTTTGGTAGCGTTTGTTCTCCAGCCTGTGGCTAGTAAATCAAAATCTCTATAATGACCCAATCCTCTGTAGAATTTATTATTCTAATAACTAAATTGACATCTCTTTCCATATCCAGTTATCTCAGGAGTCTAGAGTAGAATCTTAGTATTATCTGAGCAGAACCTCGTTTATGCTTCTCTCTAAGAAGATGCATTTAAGCCATGCCTTGATCTTTCCTTAAAATATGTATTTTACAATGTTGCTTTGCCAACTCTAAAGTTATTTCTTTCTGATCAATACCTATCTGTGTAAAATTGCAGCTTCCATTTCTTCACATCCCTGTTACCTCTATGATATTTGGTTACATCTTTCATCAATAGGTCAAGCTCCATTGTTTTAGTGTGTTCCCTCCTTGCTTATTAAAGTATTCTTTTCAAATTTCTTCCTTCATTTCTTCATTTAAAGTTGATCTTTTTAATCGTGTCAGCTTCATTTCAGAAACTTATTACTTCCCAAGTGCCTATTAGACTGCAGCTGCTCAAGAGATATCTTTTTTTATGCAAGTCGTCCCAGTTAGTCAAGCATCCCTCAGTCTTCCAGACAAATATCTTTCTATTCTAATTTGTTCTGTCAGTGGTACATTCCTCTTACTGACTTTTTAGGTTTACAGGAGCAGCAGCTAAACTCTCCCTGTGGTCTTTCTCACTTCCTGTACTCAAATCCACAGATACTTGTCTACAGTTGCAGTCTGTTTACTTCTGCAAAGCACGTCAAAACTTAATTTTCTTGTTTAGATTTTGCTTCTTGCTTTCCACTTTTAGTCCACATCTAATTGACTAATGACATCATAGAAATGTTGTTGTCTGTGCATCATTATCAGCTGTAGACAGCTTACACATCTTCTGAAGAATAGTTTGTTTGGTGACCGATGCTGTCTAAAAAATACCAATCAATATATAACAATATTAATAACAACAATAGCAATTTTTTCCAGTATGAACCTGAAATCAAACAAATAAAAAGTATGCTGGTAGTTCACCCATAAATTAGAAACAGTTGATTTAGAGCTTATAAATTGACCTTTATTGAAATACAGCATCATTTTGAACTGCCGGGGGAACTTTTTTTCCTCCTCCCCTCACATGAGAAGTAAATTAAATTAAGAGAATTTTTTGTAAGAAATGTAATTTCACATAATTCAAGATGCCAAAAACTATTTCTTCAGTGAGTTTCCAAAAGAGCATGAAAGAAATTTCTTAAAGCTTATTTTAAGAGCATGTCAACAAACAGATGAATGCCAATAAAACAATACACGTAAAAAATATGAAGGCTGATGAGGTAGAAGTTCACTTTTCTTAAATTTGGTAATCAGCTGTGTATTTCACCATATAAACAGTGACCTGTCATCATATTTCAGTGATTTCTCATTGAAAAAACATATTACAAAAAGCCCTGCAACATATTCTGGATTCTTCTCTATTGCAAAAGTGAGGAGGGATCCTGGTGTGTGAAATTTGGATGACAGAAATCTGACTGTTTCTGAATGTTCTATACTGTTAGATACTTTTCTTGCACTATCTTCCTGGCTGTGCCAGGCTGAGAAAGACAGAAATACACACTGTTCAACAAAGATAGAGTTGTGAAAATGTGGTTTGACATACATTGCTCCCCTTATCTGCTCCACATACATTGACACGAGGAGGAGGAAGAGAACCCACCCAAACAAAACTGAGAAAATGTTGGCAGCTTACATAACTAGCATAGTAGGTTTCCTCTTTCAGTACTGCTGCTGCTTACCTGCATCCATTCCCAATTATTGCTGAGAGAGCTCCTGACTTGGTTGCCCCCATATGTACTTCTCTCTGTTTTCTGCTCTTGCCTGATTACAAAGCGGCACTCACTATTACAGAGATTGCAGAAGCTCAGGTCAATCAAGTCTATGCAAGGCGGCTGGTTACCATAGATCCAAGACAGGGTTTGCCTTCTTATTTGGTTGTCTTCAAATGGCAAACTTGTCGTCATTAAGCACTGTGGTGTCCCAGCACTTCCTTTCTGGAGTATTTCAAATTTCTCCTCTTGATGGAAAGGATTTAGGAGAGTGGGAGAAATCTAAGTTCAAGAGACAGCTTATTCCTTACTAGTATGCAGGCTGCATTTTTTTCATGCCACCAGCACTATTGCAGTCTGTTTTATGCAAGACTGATGAAGGTGCCTGGGAGAGGAGTGACTGATCTGCAGTGTAACATCACCACAAACAGTGTTTCACGCACACAAACCTTGAGACGTGTCAGGACTAGGGATACTATTTGTACATTTTTTAGCCTTAGACATGGTGAAACATAAGAAGATTGAAAATTTAGCTGGAGGTGCAGCATAAATGGGATGGGATTTTGGTTTTGTGAAAAATAAGAAATAGCTCTAGGAGGGATAGGGTCTATAAAGAAAAGAAGTGTCCTCACAGAAGGAACAGCTGGCATTGGTAAGGAGTTTAAGACATCGAAGCACTGCTAGTATACAGGAAGAAGTATACAGCTGAAATAAAAATGTGTTTGAGAAAAGACAAAGGACTTACAAAAATATTTACTGTAAAGGAGCAAGTAAAGTGTTGTCAGTGAAACCTGGAGAGCAGACTAAACCTCATGGGGACATCTAGTAAATAATCTTCTCATTTGTAATGACAGAATTAATATAATTTACACCAATATAGCTGTCTACAGACTTCTGTGGAATTTACTTAATGGAACCAAGATGTTTTGTTAAAGGAAAAATTAATAACAGACTAAAATGAAGCAATAAGATGACGACGACACAGAAATAGTCATTAATGGACCCATGTGAGAAGAACAGGTATATTTTACGTTTAGGGTCAATAGGTATTTTCAAAAGATATTAGGAACTGATGTATCTGAACAAGCATGTGCTTTATTTCTTAAAAATTTGAAAGTTTCACCTTTTGATTCATGTGGCCTTTCTATCAAGAAGTTGAGCAAAGTGAGAAATAATGACTTAGTAAGAGTGGCCTAGAAAATTTTACATGAATCTTATATCTTTGTTGTTGTGAGGTGCACTCTATTTTTTAACTGTAGAAGTCAACGTGGGGCCTGACAGAATTTTTAATCCATACCTTGAACTTGAGTTTACCCCCAAAAAACTGGACACACTACATTCTATTGAATTTATTATTTAAATTAAGTCTTGTCCTAAAGTGGAACATAACTGAACTACTTTACTGTCCCTTGTTTTCTGCCAGAAAATAACATACTGGAATTGAATGTAACTACCATAAATCACTGAGAATTAAGTTTGACTACAAATGTTTGGAGTACAATATGCATGACAAAAAATTATGAAACAAGCACTTTCAGCCAACAGACTGTAGTTTGATTAACTGCTTTAAATCAATATACTGTTCTTTACCTTCTCTGTTAATAGTAACACCCAACTATTCTTAGTTTAAGTGAACCTGTTGGTTGTTCCTCTGTGTTCAATAGTTTCATAAAGGCACATTGTAGGAAGGCTGGTGGTCAATGTTGAGTGATATATCAAAAATGTTTCAGTTCAGGGAAAATTAAAAAGGCAAAAGTAAACTCACTAGAGAAAATATTTGATTGTCTCCCCAATGTTTTTACAAAGTAAAAGTCTTGATAAACTCATCATTCTTTAGAAAACAACCTCACCACCCTTTAGAATTGTTTAATGTATTTTGAATTTATTTTAAAAGAAAGCATATCAGGCACAGGAAACTTGTATAACACTGCTGGATCCTTACATACTGTAGGTTCAGAAGAGCACACTATTCACCAGTTACAAATTCCACTTATTCATCCTTTCCACATAGCCTATATTGCATGCATTAGAGGAATTTGTTGTAAGGAACTACACAGGGAAAGCTAAGAGTAGGCACACACGTTTTGAAAAAGAACACAAACCATTAAAAGTAGTTTTTCTACAAAATTCTGCATAGAGCAAATAAAAAATCCATCTTGCATTTCCTCAAGATAATCCTTTCATAGAATCATAGAATAGTTTGCATAGGAAGCGACCTTAAAGATCATCTAGTTCTAACCCCCCTGCCATGGGCAG
>RSEF01000001.1:90716432-90743726 GCA_003993805.1 Himantopus leucocephalus
CTTGCTTAGGTTGAAGTTCTTGCACTCAGATTTTACTTGTATGTGAATTTTCCTGTATTTTCCCAGAAGATTTACAGAACAGACGCTGCTGTGTCTCAGGTTATTTTTAGATTTCCCCGGGAGAAAAGGGGGGAGAGAGTAGAGATGTGCTCCTCCTGATGAGGGAGCGGCACATCAGAGGGTGAGATAGTGCTCAGCACTGCTTGGCTTCCAGGGCACCATGGAACCGACCAGCTTGTTTACACTGAAAATACTTTGTTGACCATTTCCTGACACTGTATCCTGTTTTGCTAACAGAAGGGGTTTTATCCAGTCAGCAAATTTACATTTTTTACTTAATTGTCCAGTCATTTTTTTTTTCCCCAGATAATAATTATCCTTATCTGTCTTTTACAAATAAAAGTAAGGCTGAACATACAAAGTACTGCCCTGAAAAGGTAATGCCAAAGGTAAACTCCCATTCTCTAGTTCTACAATATTTTGATTTGTCCAAATTGCTAAACGTTCCTAAATTACATCAAGCGAAGACACAACTTTCAAATTTACCTTGCCGCTTTGCAGGCACGTGGAACATTTTAAAAACCAAAATAAGCTCACAGTACATTTCATGAGTTGCAGGAATGTTAATCTGGACACAGGATTTAACTCCACCCGTGCTCTGCCCAGGACACAGGATTACTCAGGCGGTTTGTGTACTTCCATTTTCCTTTCCACGTGTACATCCACACTGACCCTTGCCAGAACCCTTTCCCTAGAAACCCCCTCGGGGTTTCTCTTTATCTCCTAAAAGAGGCCAAGGCATCATTATGACTATTGTATCTATGGGGGATGATATGGCTGGAAGAAAACATTTTGTTTAAATTATTTATTAGCGAGTGGCTGTACTCACAATGTCCCTGGTATTGTCCAAACACTCAAAAAGGATGCAGTGAAGCACACCCTGCCTAAAGAAGTAGGTAGTCAGGGCTGCAAGACTAAGGAAAACACAAGAGATTTTGAAGCAGGAACTGGTTTGTTTCCCTCTGTCAGCAAAATACACAAGAATTTTATGGCCATCAGGTGGAGACTGAAGAGGCTTTGTGGATACAGTCCGGATCACCATGCCACTCGTGAAGCATTGCGTGAAGAGGAGCCATGTGTTTACGGGAGAGCTGACAAACCAGCGGGCCACGCTGGGCACGAACGCTTGTAAAGCTGAGGGAGGGGGAGGCGAGGCAAAACTCCAGCACGGCTGTCAGGGAGGGGTGGCTGCGGGTGCCGTCCGTGGGGTGACGCCACAGCAGAGCATGATGCAATGCCGGCCGGTCAGGCCGCTCTCCCCAGTGTCCTGGTTTGAGGACCGTGCCCAAACCAGGACACCGAGTCACNTGAGGGAGGGGGAGGCGAGGCAAAACTCCAGCACGGCTGGTCAGGGAGGGGTGGCTGCGGGTGCCGTCCGTGGGGTGACGCCGCAGCAGAGCATGATGCAACGCTGGCTGGTCGGGCCGCTCTCCCCAATGTCCTGGTTTGAGGACCGTGCCCAAACCAGGACACCGAGTCACAGCAACGCGCCAGCTACGGGGACGAGTCGCTGGTGGGAGGGAGGCAGGTGCCATCCCGCAGAGCCATCATGGAGGCCAGCCAAAAGGCGGGATGGCAGGCTGGGCGCCTGGGCTGCCTCGCCGGAGTCGCGGGGGACAGGAGGGACAGGGCAGGCAGATGCCATTCTGCTGTGGAGCGGCGGGCATGGCCATTGCTGCTCCTGCGCCAGTGTGAAACCCGTCATGGCGGGTGCCTGGGGAATGGGGCCGTGAGGGCAGGGGCGCCACAGGGCCTGGGAGGTTAAACAACCCCCGACTCCTGAGGTTTGCCACAGCAGGAGAGCTGCCACCTACTCTGTGCCTTTCTTTATGCAGCACCAGTTAATTGCAACGAAGATAACCCCAAACCTGACCCTATATGTAACTGCATTAGTTAAAAAAAGAAAAAAAAAAAAGGAAAAAACCCCAACCTTCTCCCAGAACAGCCAAGAGCCAGCCCCAAGCAGGGTGCGTCCCCAGAGCAACCCCCTGAACAACGTCTCAGGTGCGGGAGGCCGCAGGCCGCGGGGTCGGGCTGCCCGAGGGGCGCCGGGCCCTGCCCGGCCCTGCCCGCACCGGCCGGGGCGGCCGTGGGCAGTGCCGTGGCGGGAGGCCGGGGGTCCCTGTCAGGCAACGCCGGTGAGGATTGAAGGCCGGGCCGGCCTTCCCGGCTGCCGCCTCCGCCTCCTCCCCCTCCTCCTCCCGCCGCCCTCGCCGGCGCAGCCCCCGCCCCCGGCCTGCCCCTGTGGCGCTGACGTCCCGGGCGGCCGGGCCGTGCCGTGCCGTGCCGTGCCGGGGCGACGGCGCAGAGCAGCGCGGCGGCGGCAGTGCTGGCAGCCGGGCGCCCAGCGCGGCGGCAGCGGGAGCAGCAGGAGGTAAGGACGCGGCGCCGGGCGGCACAGCAGGCCCTTTCCCCCCCCCTCCTCCGCGTCCTCCTCCCGCCCGGCGCTGGGGAAAGGGGGAAGGGGGGGGGCTCCCGGCCCCGGGGCGGCGCGGCCCGGCCCGGCTCAGCCCGCCGGCAGGTGCGATCGTCTCCCCCGGCGGGGCGGCTTGGCGGGGGCGGGCGTCCTGTGGTAACCAAGGCGGGCTGCAGCGGCGGTGACTTCTTTAAGGGGTGCTGGGGGCGATCGCTGCGGGGAGAGGAGGACGGGGAGCCGGGGGGGGGGGGGGGGGGGGGGGGGGGGGGGNACCCCCCGGTAACGAAGGAAACATGTTACCGCGACGTCCCGGCGCCCGCCCCGGGGTCTGCGGGCTCGGGGAGGGCCGGTGGGTGCCGGGGAGCCGGAGGAGCCGCCCGGCGGGGCGAGGGTCTGCCCTGCTCGGGGTGGGTGTGCTGCGCCCAGACCTTCCCCTGAGGGGCAGCTGCCGTCTCAAGCGATTCTTCTTCGCTTCCTTAAACGGGCTGTCATGGGAATTTCTTTCCTGTGTTTTATTTTGGTATAGTCCTCTGGGAAATGCCTTCCCTGCTGAGTTACAGCTGAGCTCCTCTCCTTGGTTCTGGAAAGCGTTTCTGTGCTGGTAGGGTTGTCCGTGTCACGGAAAATAAATTTTTTACCGGCCGAACGCAGTATGACCCGTAGTGCCATTGAAAACCAACTTCTCTAGGAGCATTTCTCGTTGAAGTACTCTTGCAGGCGGCGTTTTTGGAGAGCAGCGTGCGTAAGGGTGGTGTGCGACTGAAAACCGATACCCGATTCCTGTAACTCCCATTCGTTAATGAATAGGAAAACTTTTTTAAAAAGGTCCGTCCCCTGAATGGGCCGTCGCTTGCACACAACTTGCAATGCGCAGTGTTTATTGTTGATGCTTGCCTGAGACTTGTCCCTCGGGTTCCGAACTAGTAAATCCGAATGCCACCAGAGGCCCCTAAGATTGAGACAGCTAAATTAACAGATTGCAGGTTGCATAAATGCACGGTTGTTACCTGTTATTTCATCTAAATATTGCTGATTGTCAGCCCTTTTTTTACGAAGGTGGCGAGAAGTGGTATGTCGTGACTTGCGTCCTGTCTCGCTCTCGGAAGGAAGAGACCTTTGAGGCAATCTAATTTCTTACAGTCCAGTTGGCATCGCTGGGCTGCGGAGCGGCCTATGAACTGGGTTCGCAGCCGTCGGAGTACAAAGGTTGGCCACGGGGCTGGGTCTTCCTTGTGTTGCAAATGTGACAAATTAACAGGGTAGAGATGAACTCGTGAGTTGAATGTCATCTGCAATTTTTCTTTTCGAGACAGAGGGGATTGCTGGGCAAAAAAGCCTAATAACAGTAGAAATGCTTTAATGATTAAAATTATCCTTGTGCAAATTTAAAAGTATAAGCAAATGTCTTCTTGCAGTATGTGTTTAAATATCATAAAACTGTGCTAATGTGAAAGTTAACTGTGAAGTTTATAAAATATTTTTAGTTTATAAAATAAAATAAGTGCAAAAGAAAGATCAGAGTATTCCTGAGGTGGGAGAATAAACACCGAAATTGTCAGAGCGCAGGTTAGAAACCTTTGCAATGTTGTTTTTACTAATGTAGAAATTAGGATTTAGCTTGACTGTATTTTTTGTGGATGTGTTTTTAATGTGTATAAGTTAATAAACTATTTAGTGATGGCACAGTTATGCCTTTGACTGTGAAACTACTGCCTTTATGTTCACACTGCTGGCTTTATAAAGTTTGCTGCGAGGATTAATAGCTTTCTGAATTAAAACTGTGTCAGTACTAGCTTGCAGAAATTCTAAGTAAGTTGAACTAATTTCCCCACCCCCATATTTCTAGCCTAAGTGGGTGTTCATGTATAATCTGCGCTAAGTACTGTGTCCTTCAGGATCCGGCATCGCCATGAGCCTTTGTTTTGATACTGGGTCAGTATTTTGACCCATTAACCATAATGTTCTCATAAGTAAGGTGAAGTAGTGCTTCCTCGTGCCTGGTCTGCAGAGGTGGAGAAGGCTTTGTGACCTGATCTAACCTTCATATTCTCTTGGTATTTGCTAACGCTAGTCTGAGGAAAGCTTTGAGATTTTAGAAATTTTGATGGTCTCATGAGTGACACCGCGAAGTTGAGTGGGGACTAACTTTTTATTGTCACTTTCAGTACAAAATGTGAAAAGTGTGAGATTAAGCTGGCAGGTCCAAAACGAACAAAAGGGGTGTGTTTTGGTTTCAACCCAATGGCTAGTTAGTTAAGCTTTGGAAATCCTTTCTGAAGCATGTGGATATTGAAAGTTTACAGGGACTCGAAAAGCAGCCGGACAAATTAATAGAAGAAAAATCCACTAAGGCAGACTTGTACAGAGTACCTCCTGTAGCTCAGGGAGTCACTGAGCTGCACACGGAGCCCAGGAGAATATACTGGGAAACTACTGTCAAGTATTTACCAAATTTTTATATTAATTTCAGGCATTGACTACTGCAGGCAGCATACTGGAGACAACAGACCTGCCGTCTGACCCAGTAGGGCTGCTCTTAGGAAAATTATTTATTCATCTGAAGTGTTTGAGAACAGCTGAGCCAAAGGGACCAGGTCTAGAGATAGCAACTATGGGTGATTATTCTCACGGACTGATTATGAGTCACCATCAGACTGGGAAGTCAGCTTAAGCGGTGCTGGGGGCAGTTCTGGCACCTTTGTACTTGATATTGTCATTGATGTCTTTGATCAACAGAATTAGCACGAAATCTGAAGGAGACCAAGTAGGGGTTTCAGGCCTTATTTTTGATGCTCTCTTTTGGAGGACAAGAGGTTTTTGATATATTTGATGGCTGTATTCAAGTACAAGACACTGTTTTCAGGAAGGAGATCCCATAATGCACATAGGGAAAGTCAGCTTGGCAGCAGCACCGTGGAAGCAGATCTGAGGGCTATGGGAGATTGAGGTAAGCAGTGGGATGTAGTACTGTTAAAGTTTATCATTTAACTTTTCTTACGAGGGAAGCTTAAGTTAACAGAATAAAGTGTTCAGTTTTGGCCACAGCCCTTTAAGAAAGACAAATGCAAACGTCTCAATCTGGCAGAAATAGTCATCAAAGCTTAGGAAGGGTTTGGAAATTATCATCTACAGAGACCACACGTGTTTGGAAAGTGTGTTCTACAAAGGCTAGACAAGCTCAATTCTGGCAGAAAGAGGGTGAGATGAGGGAACAAGAAGATGCTGCAGTCTTAAAATTAGTGAGAAGTGGTCTGTGTCCTTCTGTCAGTGACTGTATTGGAAAAGATGAAACTGGTTTGTACCAAAGATTTGATGTAGTTCTTAAAATCTGTTACACTTTGGGGAAAACTGGAACAAGCTGAGGTTGTGCAGTCTTCTTTTTGCGAAGGTTTTTGAAAATCAAATAGGGCTTGTGTTAAGGATATATTAAAGAGTTTCCTCGCTTCTGTTTTACTTGTTCTCGCCTGGGGGTTGAACATGATAATTTCTTCAGGTGCTGTCTGTATTCTTGCTTGAGTTTATGTGGAAAAAGTAATTTTAGTGCTCAGGAGAAATGTAGTTTCTGTGATAAAGACCTAGAATCTTTCAGTTATTGCTGGTCATCTGATGTTACAGCTTAACGCATTTGGTTTTAAAACAGTGTTGAGGCAAACTATTGCATTCGACAGCGAAATGTTGTGGTTTAGGAGTGTAGCCCGTAATCCCGTAGGAAATGTAAGTGTAGGATCAGACTGTGATTTAAACCAGGAAAAACAGAGGGATAAAACCTGAGGTATTCATCATTTACTGTAGTACGTATTGTATGTGGCTTCCTAAGCTGTGTCTAAATGTTACAGCATCTTCTGTTCTGAAACACTTTTAAGGAACTGTCAGCCTATTTAAAAAAAAAAAGAAATCAGACTTGTTAAGTAGTCTGTTTCTTTAGGTATCCTCATTTTGAATCTTTTTTTTTAAAGTACACATGGGCAGATAAAAATGACTTAACATTTTAACATAGCATGCCATCTGTTTAGGTTTTTGCTTTGCTGTTTCTTGGAATGACTGTGTTAGATTTGTAGTAAATACTGGTGACTGAGACATGTTTCTGAAGTATCGATAGGCACTATAACAGTACAAAGAGCACACAGGAAAAATACAGTTTTTGAACTGAAGTCTGTGGATGAAACATTTTTTTGGCAAAATAACAGTTTTGCAGAGCTAAACGTGAAGTTTTGATGGCAAGAAAAAGATAAATCTGTGGGATCTTTAATCTCTAGCAGAATAATTTCTGTAAGTAATGACCATACATAGTTAATAGTATGTATTTTCTTGGAAAGAGCACGCTAATTCTGTCTTGCAATAAGCAACTATCTTGGAGTACCAATTAAAAAAAAAATTGATTTAGCCAAAGCGAGTTCTTGCTTTTTCTTGTGTTGAACAGCAGGCAAAAATGGAGCAGAGGGCGATGGGGCCGGGGAGGGATGGTTCAGTTCGGTCCTGCTTCTGTGCTGCCCACTGCAGCTGGAAGGCAAAGCCTGTTGCCACCTGTGGATCGCTTAACATGGCCTCGTGAAGGTGGTCAGCAGCATGCTAACTTTTTCCTGGTGAAAAGTTGCAGCGAGGCGGCATTTACCCTGCAGACACGGTGCTGGCCGTGGCTCCTGTAGGCACGCTGGGGCTCTGCGAGCTAAACTGCGGCTACTGTCAGTCGCATGGCATGCACAAATGCTTGGCTAGCGTGGGATGGTATCTGTGCCTCCATGGCTACTCTGCAGGTCATTCCCAGGGTTTACGTGACCCCTGAAGCACTTCTGTCAAGTCAGGGGTCTTTCCTCGTCAGCTGAATGCTTCTCCTCGCTCTGCAAGTGGGTGGATGAAGGGTAGTTTCTGCTTGCTCCAGGGAATGAGGGATGGGTGAGGCATTTGGAGTTAAACCTCACTTTTCATACATGCAGCTTGCAGTGCTGCTGCGCTCGCCTGATCTCTGAGTGGTAAAGGCAGAATGGGGCCAGTCTTCAAACTGGGATCCATCTGTGGCAGCATCCAACGGAGGTGTCATAAGAGCTGCTAGAGCTGGGGTGGCCACATCTGTGCATGCATCTTTTGGGGTTTGGTCTGCTCTCAGAAAAATCAATAGAGAAATTCCCAGAGTCTTCAGCTGGAAGTCTGAGTGAATACTGGGTTTGTAAATGCTCAACAAAGGGTCTTTTTTAACATAAAAGAAAACTTTCCTTTTTTTTTGGAGCCAACATGCCTTGAAAGAGCTTGCTGAATTTATTTTGTGAAGGTAGTTAAATTAAGAGTATTATTTATGTAATGGATAATTATTTAGTTTCGTGAACAAATTTGGGGTTTTTTGTAATTAACAAAATTTAGCAGGATGACTTGAAATTTGGGGGAAAAAAAGGAGAAGCAGGGAATGTGACAAAGTCTCTCCGATGTCAGGAAGATCTCTGGCTGTATTGGTAGTAGCAACTGTCTGAATCATATCTAAGTGTTTCTATGGATCCTTCAGGCCCCATCAGAAGTCATGTAAGTATTGTTATATTTTGTATTTTGAGCAAGTCCAGCGTGTGATTTGTATGGTCCAGAACTCCATCCCTCTCATCTGCTGTATTCTCATTGTTATGGTGACACTCAGCAAGGTTGTGGGCATCTCAGGTTCGTTCTTGGTGCCCCTGATCCAAAGCAACCTGGCTAAAAGGTGATACTATAAAAGCCGTGTTCCAGAAGAAGCTGCCCATGGGAGGGCAGCGTGTCCTTCTCCAGTCCTTCCATCCACGCTCCACTCTTTCCTGATTTATTCAAGCATGGCCCATCACACTCGCTTGACAGTGGCAGAGGTGACAGCAATCAAAATCTTTCAGGAAATCTTCCATGGCAAAGATCGGTTATTTTGCTGCGTTTTCCTTTTTCTCAGTGGGGTGAGCGCTGTGTGCAGGCACGCTGAACCTGCCCGCCCTGGCAATCTGCTTGCTTGGGGGGAGGCCCTGGCGAGTTTTGGAAGGGGCATACTCTGTAGCTGCTCTGCTGGTTCGAGGTTTAACGGTGTGCGGTAACCTTCTGTGCTGTCAGCCCTGCTTACGTACTGCAAGGTTTCCGGGACAGGGATCAAAGCATTCAGGAATGAAGAATCTGACAAATATTTTTAATAACTTCAATTTTAATGATTCTCTAGGCTTGCAGTTTTGTGAGTCGTTGGGCTGAGGTAATTGCCTGCTGGTCCCCCCACCGAAAGAAGGAAATCATCCCCAGCACCGATGGTCATTGGGCTCTTCCACACCTCAGTGTGAGCTGCTGGCCCTGCAGAAGGCAACAAAACCCATTGCCTTTCTCTCCTCCACATCCCTGCTGCTGAGGGACATCGTGTGTTTCAGAGCTTACGCGACGGGGGCAGCAGGAGCGTGTAGCGAGGAGCAGAAACGAGGGGAGGCAGATGAGGTGTTTACCCCTCTCGGGGTGGTAAGCTGTTACCCGCTCAGCTCACCCTCTCTCAGGAAACAATGGCATTTTTTGCAGTCTCTTAAACCTGTGTAACCCTTTACTAAAAGGTACATGAATGCATCCAGTAGCCCTGTTGCAGAGAGAAATGTGGATGTAGGGAATTTCAGAGTCATAGCAGTAGGACCAGAAGGGATTTTTAACGATCAAGGACTTCAGAGGGCCCTAAGATAACACGGACTTTTATTACTGTGTAAAGATAAGAATACTAGGTTTTAGTACATGTGGTAGTTTTAGTGGTAGGGAGGAATTTCATTTGTGCTTTTTTTCTTACCTGGGATCCTTTACAAAGATAGGAAAACTAATAAGATAAATATTTGTCCTGTTTTATGGACTCCTAATAAGTTGTTATGTTTGCTGATTGCGTTAAAGCCTTTACTGTGGTCATGCAGCAAACTTTTTTGGCAGGTGCTTGGGTGCACGAATGGCATTCTGCAGCATGTTGTATCTCTCTGCTCTACTGCAATGAGTGTTACTTACGTGGATGCTACAGGGTGATGCTATTTCTCCTTCTCACATACTTGTTGGCTTGCCTTTCGGTGAGCATGTTGCGAGGTCCATTTTCTCCTCCTTTTTATACTTTTTTTTCCAAAAATAGACTTGCCAGCTGTGTATTCATTTGTGGGAATGCATGTGCACGTTGCATCATCACTTTATTGCCCTTGTTTGCTCTTTGCTGGGATCATTTCTCAGAGACTTTAATGGTTTTTATAGATTTCAGTAACTGATATTCTCATGGCCGTGGTTAAGAGCATTGCTTCGTATTTCAAAGTTCTTGGGAAACAAGAGGAATGGGCTTGTCTGTCGTAGTTGTCTTGAATTGGAACTGTTGGGGACAAAGCATTTAACTGCAAGTGTACAGAAGAAGCAGAGGTTTCAGAGATGGTGTGATGGTTTTCGTCTTTAATTGTCATACCATTACAGTACTCTTGCATCTTCTCAAGCATCTGAAATTTGTCATGGTCAGACACTCAATCTCAGATTATACGGACCTTGAAATAGCGTTTGGTTCACTGCATGAATGTCATATATTAAAATAATTTTTTCTTCGGGTGTTTGGAGATGCATTATGGGCTTTTGAAAAAGCAGTGTAACAACTTAGTATTTTTTTAGATCATTTACACATTTTCAGCTTTGGTTAGGGGAAGGATGCTTTTTCAAATATGTTTTGTATCATATTTTGAGGGTAATCTGAAACAATTTTTAAGTCTTGTTTTATGTTCCACATCCTTTCAAAGAGAAAGATTCTAAGGAGAGGAATCTTAGACATGAGACTTCTTAGCCTGTACAAATCATGTCTTGCTCAAAAGGTCAACACCCACAGAACATGGTTTTTGCAGTGCAGGGGACTTAAGTAGCTGCTTTTCTTGGGGCTGTAACAGTCTTTCCTATTGTAAATGAAAATACAGTCTTTCGATGATACAGCATCTGATGCTATGGGTATTTGTGTATTACATGCTAAATTATAGTTACGTACATTCGGCACCAAAGCAGCAATGATAAATATAAATAATATATTGACCATATACTCTTAAGGATTATTCTCTTTCAATTTAAATCCTTGCAGCCTTTCCCAATTTTTCATACGTATTTGTATTTTTTAAAATAATACTTCTTTTAACTTGGAACTGAAAGTACTTTTTTTTTTTAATAAGTGTTGGAGTTCAACTTCTTTATTTCTGTTGATATGGAGTTGTGTGCCTGTTCATGCAGTAGTCAGCCGAGCAGGGATTTTAAGATATTAAGTTGGTTCAAAGATTTATTTTTTTTTTTTGTTAATTGCCCTTTGCAGCTTCTGTTGCAAACCCTTCTGTTATGGTCCTGGATCAGTCACTGCGCTCTGTAGAAGGAAAAATCTTTTTATCCCTTTAAAAAAAATGCAGTTCTATTATTTCCTGATTTTTTTTTTTTAATTTTTTCTTTAGTAAAAAATTGGGAATTCATGTGAGTTAAAAGTACTGACTGCTTGAGTGCATCAGGGGGAAGTGGAAATTTATATGGTTTCAAAGAAACCGGCTATTTGAGATGAGCTGTTTTTCTGTATTTAATCCTGGTTTCTTTATGAATCCCTGTGGGAGGGAAGAGGGCGGACAAAGGCCACTTTATGCCACTGGCATGTTTGCTGAGTGACTCTGCTGCTTTAGCCCTAGGGAGGAGGTAGAAGCAAAGGAGAGAGAAACTGGCAGGAGGAGGAAGAGTAGTTTGAGGTAAAGCTCCATCTAGAAGAACACGTGAAGGCTAAAGGGTGATGCCAAGGTGGGAAACGCTGAGGAGCCGAGAGGACCGAAGGGACCCCAGCAGATTCAAGGGGGGACACTTGAATATTGTGGTGGAAGAAAAATGCTGGTTTGACTGCTTGAAGGCAAAACAGGTTACCATCAGGGGTTGCCCTTCCTACCATGCTTGGGCTGGACTTTAAAAGTCGTGTTTTCCTCCTCTGCTGAAAGATGCTGCCTGATGGATGCCCAGGCGCTGACCCTGGGTGTGCTTGCCGTAGGTGTAAGGCAGCCAGGAGGCCTTGCAATTTGGGCTAAGTATTTCACCTGAAGACAGGTAAAGGTTTTGGAGTGACATCTGAAGGTGTGCTGAGGTGCGGTTAGTTGTAATTAATGAAAGCTAATTGGCTTGTGTTTTCCTAGGACTTGGCACGTTCTCTCTAGCAGCCTCTCTTATTTTCATCAGTCGTCTTGTTGGAAACAGCCAAGGAGTTTTGAGAAGATCCAGGTAAGACAGGAGCCTTCTCAAAAGGACCCGTTACTTCCTCCAATGTAGATACTTTATGGAGAAATTTGCATGGGCAAGGTACAGCTGTGCGTGACGCTCGTGTGGCTTTGTTTTATTTAGTTTGATCAGTTGCTCCATTTTAAATTCACGGCCTAACTTTATGATGAACATCTTATAGGCAGGCAAACCCACAAAACGCTAACTGGTAGTCTCCAGTCTGACAATGAGGTAAGCACATCTGTGTGATAAATACAGGATTCTTCCCCAAGTATTTAGTTTTGTTTTTTCCAGGCCTTTGCTTAAGAAAAAGCTGTGTAGCTATCACACATCTGAAGATACAGGAGAATCAAGTAAAATATGAAATAGTATCCAGGTTTACAGGAAAAGCAACTTTACATTGTGAGGAATTAGCCTAGTGATGTTAGCAAGCATTTAAACAAAGTTTGGTGGCTGGTGTTGGGGGCTGTTTATTTTTGAAGCTCATGTCTTAGCATTCTTCAAGTTACTACTGTTGAAAAAGAAAGGTGGGGTTTTTTTCCTTTTTTCTCTGCCACGTCACCACTTCCCTTAAGCACCTCCTGCAAGTGTTTGGACTATGCTGAACTTTTAATGTAAGCTAAAAGCTTGTACTAGTACCTAGGGAAGTTAGAAAAAACTGAAGTGCCTTCTCTATTACTGTACCTCTGTCAAGGTCTTCATACATATTTCAATATTAACAAGAGGAAAATGTGGGAGAATAATGAAGGGTTTTTTAAAGATCCTCCTGTAGCAGAGGGAGAGGATTTCCCCTTTTTCAGGTACCAGGGCTCTCCTCCAAGGGCCCCCACCCAGCTGGGAATGGGAATGGTTTGGTGTGGAGCTTCAGGCTATAGTGAGTCATATGTGGGATGCAGACCTTCGCTGGTGATATCTGATGCCACCTCTTTGCACTGTTGGATGTAATGGCAATCAAATTTTGACCCAGATGCATGTGATAGCGTTCATTTGGAGTTCACCAGAGCATAAAACATAATGAATACACCAGTATATATTGTTAGCATGGCACCTGGATTGGCTTCCTGGGTTGCATTGTCTCTTGCCCGCTGTTCATCTGCCTGGATCGCTCTGGGATCCAGGCTGCAGCGGAGGTGTGGTCTGGATCCTTGGTGCTTCAAGTGCAGGTATTTGTGGGCAGCTTCACAAGGCGGCTGCCTCTGAATCAGACTTCTTTTTTTTCAGGATCAGATGCTGCCCTTAAAGAAGCCCTGTGTAGGTTATTCCCAGGTCACTTGCCTTTTTTTAAATTTTTCTTTCTTCTTATTTCTTTTACGTTGCTGCTTCCAGGATATCCTGCCCTTTGTGTTTCACAGCTTGCTGGAAATGAGAAGGATTTGCATGGCGTCGGTCCTACAAATGAGCATGCAGCTTCACATGCTCTTTGTGGACTGCATATACCAAGACGGATTGCAAATGGAGTTTGTACAATAGAGCAAGTAAAACTGGCTGCATCAGTACGGTTTTCTGAGGATGAAAGAGATGCTGGGGTTTGTTTTACTTGGCAGCCAGGCTTGGTGTCTAGTGGGAAGGGTGGTGAAGTGGGTAGGGCAGAACATCTGGTGGAAGCAGAATTTAAGGATTGGAAAGAGAATTTTAATCAAAAGACATATTTTTCTCTACTCTGGCTTCCCTTGTTGAGGATGACCAATGTCATACCAGTAAGCGCTGGATTGGGGATGGCTGTAATTACTTGGAAGCTGTCAGCCTGCAATTAACCCTGCTCGTCAGCCTGAGGTTGGGCGAGTGACGTGAAGGACACATTTGCTGTGGGGGACACTCCTCTCATGGCAAGCTTTGCTCATGCGTGCCCAGCACAGCCCGGGAAGCCCTGCAGTAGAACATGCTGGCTCCCCATGCGAATCAGCAGGAAGGAGTATTTTTTGTTGTTGGAGGCTACTGTGGGTTGCTGCTGTGCTGGGGACTCCTTTGGCTACTGACAGTGGTCCTTGTACCGGGTGATATTGCACTGATCTTGATCTGGGTCAGCAGAAGCACCTCGTCGCCAAGCCAAGAGCACCCTAGCAAAAAGGCCCTATGCCTTTTGCCATCCAAAATGCGTGTGGATTCACTAGATTCCCAGACCAAAGCAGCAATCTCTTTTCCTGTTTTGGGAAAAATGGAAGTGGGGGGAATACTGTTGCACTGAGATGAAGATTTGCCTTACAAGCTAATTTTAGGTGCAGCTTAATATGTAAGGGGGAGACAGGTTAAAGTAGAAGGGCTTGAGAAGGGCGGTAACAACCAGAGGTACAAAGTTATTAATGGTGGTGTTGACCAGCGTGGTGTAGGCAGAAGCAGCCACGTGATGTAGGGAAAGCGGGATATGGAATGGTGGCTGCCAAGCTGTGGACGTGCTGAACGGAGGAGGCTGAGAAGATGTGGTTCACCTTCCAGACAGAGCCTCGCTGGCTGGCTGGGCTCAGAGGCACAGCATGGTGCGAGACCAGCACAGCTCCCCTGGCAGGATGGAGAGCTCCTGCTGTTCCCCAAAACCAAAAGCAGTCCAGAGCATTTCAAGGAGTTTTTCTTACCTGGAAGTGCATCAGTGGTGATTTTCTAGGATTGGCCCTTTCTGCTCCCATGTTTTCTCTTCAGTATCTTCAGTGATCCTGCCATTTCTGTGGTTTTTGACTTACTGACAGTTTTAAAAATAAATGTGAGTTTCTCTCTAGAGACCAAAGAGAACTTTACAGTCTCTCGCTAGAGAGACAAAAAAAAAAAAGGCATTTTGAGGCTGGGAGAAGAGATAAACTATGGGAGAGTGAAAGGGGAGAAGCCGAGTGTCAAAGAAGGTGAAAACCATCCACTACAGTCAAGGCCTATCCTTTATTGCCCTGCTACAACAGAAAGGCAGGCCAGGCGAAAATTAGTCCCGTATCTCCCTTCCCTTGTGTTTTTCAGTATAAAACTAGTTCAAGAGACCCACAGCCATAAAGGCTTACAGGAGGGCTGCTGTAGCTATTAGAGCGCTTCCTGGGTGGATCAGGATTCATCTCCAAAGCCACACCTGGTGTATTAGGGTTTCCTATGCTGTTATTACAGGACACGCTCTGTGTACATTTCCAGAATGATGTCAAAAGCTTCTGTATCAGAAAAGGATCGTCACGCAGCGCAGGCTGCTGGATGTGTGAAGAAATTAGCTAAATTACAGCATCCAGTAAAACTTGAATGAGTTTTATAGAGTGTAAGCTGAAAAAACCCGAGTACTTTTTTGATAACCTTTGAAATACATTTGCGTTCCTCTGTTGCGCGCTTAAACTTGAACATCAGCACATTTTGCTAACTCGTCACTCCTAAAAAAATTAAATAATATTATCTCTTGACAGACCCAAGGCAGTGGTATTTTTCTTTTGGCAAAATTAGATCTGTATCCTTCACAGGTCATAACACTGGGAGGTTAGTCAGCATGGCTCACCCTTGTCTGTGAAGGGACTATAGGAATCGGCTATTGCTGGTTGTGCAGGCATTTGAGAAGGCAGTTGATTAATTTGTTGTTTTCCTTGTTGTTCCCAAGTTATTGGACTTACTCAAGAAGCATTTTTTTTTAAGTTTGTCAGAATAAACCATTATAGCTAGCAAGTTCTTTTTACTAGTTACCCAAATAAAGCAGAAACTCTAGAAGTTGTGAATTTCCTTTTAACAGAGAATTGATACCGAAATGCAATGTCAGGTTGATGGTTAATATTATTAATTTTCTTTCTGTGTAGTAAGAAAGAAATACTGTCTGCTTTTGGGGTTTGGGGGATACTATGGCAAAAATGTACTCCAGGTTTATTGTTCAGTCTTCTGAACTATAGTCAAGTCCTTCTTTTAAATATCCTCTATTTATAAATAGAAATAATAAGATAATTCTTCAGACCTTGCGTCCTTCAGTCAATAAAAGGAAACACGTATGTCCCTGTAATTGAAGACAGGTATGCTGTTGTGGAAGGGTGGAACACGAGTCTTCGTAAAGAGAGGTGGAGTCTCCATTAACGTGGTGTGACGAGGGTACTGATTCATATGTTGATGCATTTTGCAAAATGGGTCTGTGGGTTGACTGTGGGTTTTTTTGTTTTGTTTTGGCTTTTTTTAGTTCAATGGGTTGAGAGTTGTGTCATCTTACTCTTTTTTTATAACTCAATTTTTTATAACTGAATAACTCAATTATTCTTGAGTTCTTGCCTCAAGACTTCATATAGGTCTCTGGAAGGTGACTGAACCCCATGTGTTATTGCTCTGTCTGTCTCAGCACTAAGCAAAGGAATTGGACTTTTCTGGGTTCCTGAGGAAGCGCCTGACTTGAATTAACCCTCCGAGTTCTTCTTTGTAGTCAGATTTATCTCTGTTCTACACATAATTGTTTCTTTTACACTGTGTTTTGAATTTTTTCTAAGATGACCTTAGAAGATCTCTAATCATACGATGTTGTAAGACATCTATACTTAAAAGCTTTTAGTTTTCTATTGCCCATGAATAATTCAAAACCAAAACCTCTTCCCTGAGGAAGCTTTTTACTCCAGAGACAAAATACAGGAAATTTATAAGGAATTTAGTATTAACACCCCCTACCCCCCCACCCCACCCCCCCTCCAAGAGGGTGCTCAGGTCCTTCAACGGTGTGAAGAAATACCCATTATGAAAGCAGATTTGAAATATTTCTATTCACAAGGAGGAATTTGAATTGGGCATATCTGACTTCTGTGTAGAATTTCCTGATCACTGTAATTTGAGCTCCATAGGAGCTCGAGTTTTGGATTAATTTACAGAGAAGATACATGGGCTATATGTGTCTGCAATGAAGAAGATATTTGATGGAATACAGGAAGTGCTGAAGACTTCCAGACTGGAAGCCCAAATACCGTGCTTGGGTAAACTTAAGTAGGAGCACTGTAGACCAAAGCCCCGAAAGCTGAAGAGGGTGCTTTGTAAAGCCCTGAGCAAGGGAGTCACTGGGTTGTCTTCTTGTGGGTCCATTGATGATAAGTTTCACGTGACCCCACAATCTTTCCTTCAATAGCAGCACAGTCTCTTCTGCGTCTTCGATCAGTCTGTTTGATTTAGAATTGTATTTTTCATCCTTTAAAAACTAGTAACACGTTAATTTTCCGTGGAAAAAAAAATCAGGGACCGTGTTGTGGTTTACTGTTCGGCAGTCAGCAGTGAGGGTCTTGCTTGTAATCACAAATGCATTAATTAAATGTTTTTATCATCAGGACTTTGCCTGTGACTCTTTGAACTGTCTCCTAGACCTTTTGATTGACATAGTTGACATTTCTGAGTACTTGCAATATCTGCAAATGCTGAAACCAGCCAGGAATTGACTCCTAAGTGTTTCTGGCAGAAGGCACTAGCACTTGTCTTTGGCTGTGTCTGTATATGTATTCAAAATAAATAAAAAAGGCAGCTGCTTTGCAGACTGGGTGTGATGTCTTGCAAATCAGACTGAGAAATATTGAACTAGGGAGAAAAAAAATCTAGTCCTAATTTAAAATCTGTGTTACTGGTTAAAAGTAATTCTACAGAAGATTTTCAAAATGATGTGTTTGTGTTTAAAATAGTGCCCGTTTCTAGTCTATGTGGCCTCTGTTTCCAGTGACTGTGTATTACAGCTTTTTCTGCTAGATTGAAGAATTTTGTAGTTTATTTTCCTTGTAAATATTGTATATATTTAACTTGTGGTTACTTGATCCTTACCCTTTTTTGTTTGGCAAAGGGTTTGTTTAAGACTTCATGGAATTTCTGTGTGCCTGGTACTGAGCATACAGAGGAAACTTGTAAGGATGTGCAAGAAAAAAATGTTTTGCCTTGGCCTTGGAAGAACAAGGGGATGTGTCTTCAAGGTTAGAAATTAGTAAAATATGCTTTTAATTCGGAAGGATTTTGAAACTATTCAGATAGATTGGGCTATCATTGGAGGAAGGCTTTAAAGGTGCTGCTCTTGATCACAGAAGGTGTTTGAATTAAAAGAAAAAAATATAAGAAGATTTAAGTATCTTTGAAGCACGCTTAAGAACTATTTCAAGTTATCCTCTTCTCTAATTGAGTAACTGGATAATAGGTTTAAATGTGCCAAATAACAAAACCCATGGATTTTATAGCAACTGATCTAAATTGATCTAATTAAGTTTGGGTTTTTGTCTTGTGTCACCTGGGTGAATCCTAATGATGTATAGCAGGTTGCATTAAATTGGGTTGTGCCTGTTTCTGGGGAATGATGTTGAGAAAATAAGAAATTTCTTCAGGAAAGTTAATTAAATAAAAGTACTAAGTGGAAATGGCTGTTCAGTGCACTTCTGCTCCATCTACATCAGGTCCTTCTCACTCATTTAGGCAATTCCATTTGATTGTCTTTCTTGATGGTCTTGATATCGAGCATATTGACTGCACTTTGTGTATGTAGACGTGTAGCTGATACATCACAGGTTCAAACCACGTCAGTTTTGCTCATTACCTTGCAAAAATCATTTAGGCTTTTTGATTTCTGGACCCCCTGAAGTTTCTGCTGGGCACCTGGATTGTGTCAGAAATTTCACATCAGTGGGGCCTTTGGAATATTATTTTTTCTTAATCCCATTTAGGAGCTGCCAAACCAGCAGTTAAAAATAACTGTTTTAGAGGACTGTTACTGAAATCCTAAAGGTCATATTGGCCAAATCTCTGTGATCCATGTGAAGTGCCCTACTTCTACACTTGGGAAATGTGACGTTGACCATCCTTGATATCAGATAGCGCAAAGAAATGCTGGTAATCAATTCCACAAGCTCTGCTGATGGAGTTTCTGTTATGTTTTCCCTTTCTCCCTTTGTGTTGCACAAACACAAGAACAAAAAATACAGTTGTTTGGTAAATACTATATGCACTTGCTTCTTTCTGAAATGTTTAAAAATGCCTATTTATTCTCTGAAGATAAATAAGTCACGATTTTCTAGATTGGCCTTGAACATCTGAACTCAAGCTGTGTCCAGGTAGCTCAGGCCATGCTTGTATGTATTTTGAGATTTTTTTGCAAAATGTTACAGGTAACATCAGCTGGGGGAGATGAGAAAACGTGCTGACTTTTCAGAAATATTGAACAAAATCTTCAAAGCTATGGAAAAACTGTTAGGTTTAGAAAGGTCTGAGTTTTTAACCTGAATCATTAAGAAAATACTGTTAATTAATCTTTCAGATATTCTTTGTATTTCTGCATCAAATATTTTGCTTTCAGTAAAGGGAAACATTTATGTCTAAGAAAGGATTGTATGTTAAAAATGAATAAAGTGAGTCTTGAACTTTGAATTACAAGTGGACTCATTTTTGTGCCTTAGAAAAGGCAGATATTTGGTCTGTATTGGTTCTCTTAGACTGCATCCTTTGTGCGTATTTTCAGAGATGTGGTGAGCCAAGGTGACAACTTGCCGTTGCCTCGAGGAGGAGTTTCTGCTCTCATCTCTGCCTTCGCGTGGGTATACTTTCTACTTTTATCTTATGCTGGCAGTGGAGCTCACCCGTCTTCTTTTTGAACTGAGAGGAATTATTTAAGTGGATTAAACCGTGCACTTTAGCAGAGAGATTTTTGTGCTCTTGCCATGCAGTGAGCTGCCTCGCAGGCGCCAGGGCTGGTACTGCCTGAGTTGGGGAGGAGGGGACTGAGAAATGGGAAACATGACTTTTGTCCTTGGGGCAGTGAGCTGTTAAATTATCAAATTACCTCACCTGCTTTTTGTTTTTTTTTTTTTTTTTNCTCCCCTTGGGGAAGCTCTTCCCAAAGTCACAAAATGTCCCGGGTACCTCTCTTGATAGTTTTCTTGTTGATTGTGAGTAGAACATTGCATAGTGAGTAAGGGGGCCGAGTTGTCCTGGCAGAGTGGAAAGAGGGTTTTGCGTGTTTTATTTGGTGGAGGTATCTGTGGGTTTTGGGAAGAGTAACATTGCACTGATCTTGTATTTGGGAACTTTAAACTTCTGTGTGCAGGCCTTGTACACTCTCGTCAAGGGTATTTTTAATAGCATCTTCCAGTGTTTTTTTAAAACAATTTGGATTTACATTTTATATACTGCCCTACTGCCCACAAATGAAAGGAAAGTTTACTTTTTATAATGTGGTGTTGGAACGGGAGCAGAAGTTTTGATAAATGATTAGATCTGCACAACTGCAAATGTTAGCTGTGCTTTTGGCTTAAAGCCCCAATTCAAATCTCCCCTGTCTGACAAGCAGCAGAAAGATTAATCCCATCCGGAGAGAGGAATCCATATCCCAGTTTTAGACAAAACACAATGATTAAAGTTATTTGTAGGTTGAATAAGCACAAGCCTTTGTTCGGGACTGCTGAACAGGGTTATGTCAGAACATGCAGGAACAGGATTTACTCGCATTCCTGTTGCTTCAGCTTCCACGTTTCCAGTCCACAGCATCATCTGATGGGGAACCAGTGGTAAGGTACCCGCTGAGTGTGTAAGTGATATTTTACTTTGAGACCTGTTGTTTGATTAGGCAACAGTATTTTCGGGTGTCTTCCTGCAGCCGGGGTGCACCGCTTGTCAGAGCGCAGTGCCCGTGTCTGGGTTGGCGAGAGCTGCCTTTTTTGTTTTGGTGTGGTTTGGTTTTGTTTGAGAGCAAGATCACTACAATTACACGAAGTCTGAAGGGGAAAACTCGGTTTGGCTGGTGGTTGAACTCTGTTTTTTAAAAGAAGCATACATTTTAAGTATTGAACTTTGGAGGTCTAAGGCAAAATGTTCATGCTGTAGTAGGAGTAGTCTGTCCTTGGGGAGGGAAGAAGGAAGAATAACATAGCTTACATTATTTGAAAGAAAAAAGTTATGAGAAGCTGTCTTCCCATTGTTTCAAGGCCTTTCTTGCTGTTTAAGTAATGCTATATGACTGGTAGCCATATGTTATATGATCACTAGTGCACAGTATTACGAAGTAAAGCTTAGATTAAAATGGTGATAAAGTTGAAGATAAAATGCAGATAAAAAAGGGGAAAAATGGCTGTGAGTATGTTAGAGCAACAGTCTACAACTTCTGTCTTTTCCTGTGCCAGGAACCATCAGCAGCTGGATGAAGAATGAGGAGAGGTGTGTCTCCGTTAGCGTTTTAGTTCATGGCGGGAGCTGGCTCTTGTGGTGAACCTCCTGGTTGTCTGCGCTTACTGCACTGCAGGTCCAGGCACCAAACTGGATCCCATTCGGATGAAACCAGAGTGGAAGATTGTCCTTAAAAAAAAAAAAAAAAGACCCGATATTCTCCAGCTGTGAATTCATATTCAGTCCAGGGGCCCAGACTAGAGCCATTTGGTACTGACTAGATTTAGTAGAACCCTCAAAATTCCTGTAGTATGGGCACTGGCCCCTCAGCGCTGCCATTTCGCTGCGCAAATTTGCTCCTATCGTACTGTGTTACTTGCTAACATAGATGTATCCAATGAGTTTAAAACTTATTTTTTGGATTTATGTCAGGACAAGTAATGACTTGAAAAAATTCTGCAAATTCTGCCCTACACTGCTGAAATTTGTCCTTCTATTGAGATAATGGATATTATTAAAATCTCTACAATTAGTAAAAAAAGAAAACCACACAAAAAAGCCACCAATCAGAAGTAGCTAAAATTGACCATATAGGGGTTCTCTATGACTTCTCTGGTCTTGCTCTAAAATGTGCGCAATTTAATTCAGAATATTGTAGGAAGGGCTGTAAGGCATGAAAATGGAGGAAAGGTGTCACTTAGAGTTGAAAATAATAACAGTGTTTGCATTTCTTATTTTGTTCCTGAGGTGAAAATTAATGTAGTATGATCCCAGCCCCACCGTAATGCTAAATTCTGGGATAATTGTTACAGAAAGGAAAATAAAATGGAAACTAAATATTCGTGTAATTAAAGCAGAAGGGGAAGGTTGTTGTGACGAGTTTCCTGACCTCTGGAGGTGTGCTTTTTCTATAAAATATTTCGCATAATCTGAAATGAAGGCTCAAGTGCCAAAGATAAAAACTCTCATCTTTGAGCTGCCGAGTCCAATTGGGAAGTAGCAGTGGCAGCATGACAGTGCTCATTCTCCCAGAAATTTTGTTCGAGCTGTAATTGCTCAGGAAGTTTTCAATTTAAAAACACCTGAGCCACATTTTGCGGCTGAATTTACAACCTGACTAAAAGCTTTCCTTGACTCCACTTTTGGCCTCCTTGCCAAAATAAATAGGCTGTTCTTAGCATGTGACTGTGGTGGTTTGTCCTCCGCATGAGCTTCTGCACAAAATTTGTAATTATGCTTAATTGTTGGTCCTGGTAGCCGTGATTCTGCATGTGTTATTTTCAGTTTATTTTCATATCAGATTTATTGAGACCACGTGTGCCTGTGGTTGCTGTGCCTTAGAACAATTCCCAGCCTCGGGGGTAGCCCTCTTGCATGTGAAGAGACAGCGCGTTCACTGTATCGCCTGCACCATGGGACTTACTATTGAAAGCCTTAAAGCTACCCCAGATTTCTTCTGAAAGATTAGGCCGAGCCTGGTCTTTTGTATAGGCTTTGTAACACTTGGACAGAAAATTGTGGTAATGCTGGTTGGTAATTTTTAGTCACTGTTGACTTTAACAATCTTTTGAGCAGGGGTGCACTTTCTTGCAGCATTCCTGTTAAATTAATAAATAACATTTTATACATGGCGGGGGAGGTGAGTAGTGTTCAGATGATGCGTTTGAAGTTTTAAAATGAGTCAGTAGAACACAATTGGACTTTGAACTAATCTTCTGCCTTAGATCTTCCAACCATTTTCTGAACAAGAAGTGAGCGTGATGTTCTTGAGCTGAATTTCTTCTAACACGTGGTCTGTAAAAGTATGGAGCTGTGGGAGCTGCATCAGTTACTTGCTGCAGCTCGCTAAGACAATAACCCAGCAGTAACAAAAACAACCCGTCTGGCAGGAGTACATTTGTCTTAGGCTGTGGCAAAATCTGAGCAAAGATTAGCTGTGATCCAGAGTCCATATTCTGCTTGGCCTCGTATCCAGGTTTAGGGCACCCCAGAACTTTCTCAAAGCTTGCAGAGAGTAAGTGTCCTACCAAAAATGAGAGAGTTGAGCTGTGGTCAGGATGTGGCTAATGTGGAAGTTGTTCTGGTCTGCAGTTTTCCCTGCTGCTGAGATCCTGTCGGTGCTAATGGTACATTTTGTCTCATTTGTTGCTGCTCAGATGCCTAGGCTTTCCAGCACTTTGCCTTCTCTGAAAATACAAACTCTCCTGGAATAGTACAAGAATTAAAGTTTATTTGAGAATCATAGAATGATTTGAGTTGGAAGGGTCCTTTAAGGGTCCAACCCCTCTGCCATGGGCAGGGACACCTTTCGCTAGATCAGTATGCTCCAAGTCTCACCCAGCCCTCACCTTGAACGCTTCCAGGGATGGGATATCCACAGCTTCTCTAGGCAACCTGTTCCAGTGCCTCACCACCCACATTGTAAAAAGTATCTTCCTTATCTAGTCTAAATCTACCCTCCTTCAGCTTAAAACCATTACCCTTTGTCCTGTCACTAAGGGCCCTGGTTAAAAGTCTCTCTACATCTTTCTTACAAACCCCTTTTAATTATTGAAAGACCACAATAAGGTCTCCCCGCAGCCTTCTCTTCTCCAGGTTGAGCAACCCCGACTCGCTCAGCTTTTCTGCATAGGAGAGGTGCTCCAGCCCTCTGATCGTTTTGGTGGATTTTATTCTTAAAGCGTATGTTCCAAATCTTGAGAATAGTGTGGATGATTTCTTTGCTATTACTGTCTCTTGCTGAAATTCCTCTTTGCACATTCTTGCCTCATAATAAGGGGGCAGTTACATCCCCAAGAAAATCGATGGATTTAATCACAAAACGTGTTCTGTGTCACTTTCTCTGGGTAGCTCTAGATACGTTTTTTTTGTCCTTTGCTGTTGATAACAGTATTAAATGGCTCTCATGCTCTTTTATGTTAAGAGTAAGCTTTCAGTCTCATCCCTCAGACTTGCTTTATCAGTGACATTGATGAACTTGGCAATGGATTTCTCTGTCCCTTTTTTTTTTTTTTTTTTTAATTACCCATTTCTGAAGGGGGAGTTTCTCCTGAGTTCATTACAATCTGTAGAGGATTGTCTGTATTTCAGCCCATCGCCTATAAATTACACCTGTACTTTTTTTTGTAGGAAGTACAAGCTGATATGAAGAGATGAAAAAGGAGGTGGCAGCTAATAATGTAAGCGTTTCTAGGAGCTAATTTCTGTCTCTGAAAGAATTATGGTTTCTGTGCAGGGAGGAATGACAGTAGACAGTTATATATACCTGTTAATCTGCAGATGCTGATTATCATTAGTTTCTAGTATTTTCTCCTTTAATAAAGGGACCAAATCAAACCTGATACTATTTGGGAACCTCTGATTTACTTGCTATTTGTTATTCTGGTAGTAAGACAGAAAGTACAATTGTCTTTTTTCCAGCTCAGCCTCTCTGCAGTGGCCTGAGGTGAAGCATCTGGGGTTTCCTGCAGACCCTCCAGCAGCCTTTGATGCTGCCATCCGCAGTGCTTAGTTTATTTGATTTGACTTGGATCCTGGCTGGGTATATAGTCTTATTTTTCTAAAATATCAGTTCCATTTTCACTCTGAAATGTACCAGGAAGTGGTGTTTGGCAATGTTTTCTTATTGCTGGACTTCAAAACCAAATTATCATGCAAATGTGTCTCTATTCTGTTATTTATAGGCATACGTATTTATCAAACTGATAAAACTCGGTGCAGGTTGCTTTCTTGCTTATCTCTGTATTTACTTATTTACTTAGCTTTGCTTTATTACATTGCAGCGAGAGAGTTATATAGCTAAAGTTCAAAACTCAACAAGGCAAATGAGTTCAGGGAAGGGGCCAGAGTTGTGAATTGGTTACCCCCTGGAGTCCCCAGGGTATTTCTAAAGCATTCACGAGTACAGCCGGGGAGAACAAAGTTACTGATAGGCTTAAGGTTACAATTCAGCTCTTGACTTTCTCTGTTGGAATTGTAGGGTTGCCTGAACTTCAGGGGCTGAGCGTGACTCATCTAAAAGTACAGAATGTATGGTATCGTCACTAGTTAGCGCAGGCTTTCTTCTTCAGGTATTTTTTCTGAAAAATTACTTAAGTTGTGGAGAGTTCTTGAATTGCTGGTGAATCAGAAATCCAATAATACTCAACATTTGTTGTTGTTGTGTTTTGGGGTTTTGGTTTGGTTTTGATCCCCCCCCCCGAATTACTGGTTAGGAATATGCCTCTGATTTTCTTGTGAGGGGATGAACTTGGGTTAATCTGTGTTCATATGAGTTAGAATAAATTCAGGGATTCAGTCTGCCTTGGCCTTTTCCTGAATGAGCTTGGCAAAAACTGAAGTAAAATGCAATATATGCTTGCTTTAACTGGTACAAACTGGTTACACCAAGATGTGCTTTTAGCTGGCCTTTATGATGGTCTAGAGGATTAAAATTCTAGGGTCCCAATTACTTACCATGACGTGCAGCTTCTGCAATTCAGATTATGGAAGCTAGTGACCAGGTATTTAAATAACAAACCAATATTTATGGTAAGTGATAGCATTTCCATTAAGTATTTGGGAATAAAAGGAAGGACTTTCTTACTTTACTATTTTTTTTCATTTGCGTAAACTGATTTTCTACTTTTTGTGCTGGAGCTGAGGTCCCTTGTGTTTAGCAGACTTGAGGCGGATTGGTAGCTTTTGTTTTATCTTGTATACAGAGCTCAAAGAGAAACTGAAGGATGTGTAGTCTTAGAAGAGAATAAACACATCGGTTCTTGTATTAGGTCACCTGAAGATGAGCAATAGCTTGGCAGCAGGGTGCATTGGGTGGGGGAACGGGGCACTCTAATTTGACAGTAGGAGAGTATGAGATGTAGAAGATGAATGGGTGGGGAAGGCTGGAAAATGACATAACTGGAGGAGAATTTAGACTTCATTAGCTTAGAGGGAGTCATCGTCAGTCTTCAAGAAGTATTTCTTCTTTCTGATGTTTACACTTGGAGAATGTGGCACACGAGGGTGTAAATACACCGTTAAAGTGCTAGCTGAAGGAGTTTGAAGTTACCTGCCCTTGTGGAGGCTGTTTGTTGGATATGATTTAAGCTGGCATCCTTGAGCACTGCTACCAGTGGTCACACTGTGGTCTCTCAGCTATAAGGATAGTTAAGTCCAGAGTGCACCTCATTACCTTGAAGTACTCCAGCTAGATCTGCAAGAGAGCGTGTCTGTCTGCTCCTGTGTGTTCTTTATACTTTATCATGAGACGGCTTAATGCGCCTTTGATTTTGCTTTGATGCCTTTATCTGTTTGCCGAGTTCTGCCTTGTACTTCCTCTCTTCCCCTCTCCCTGCCCGCTGGTTTCACTAGGGCTGACTTGCGCAGTCTGAAAGAGCTCGGTTGGTTTGAACAACCTCTTTCAGACTGTCTCTTATCCATATCTGTTTTTCTGGTCCTCTTTGTTTAGTAAAGCTTCTGAAGTAGCGTCCAGACCATAACTGAGGAGCTCTTTCTTTAATTTTAACTTCAGCTTTTTTTTTTTTGTCTTGCTGAAATTTGATGTTGTGTTTTTGGTTTTGCTTCTTTTCCTCTTTCTGCTTGATGCTATTACTGGCTTAGGTATTGCTCTTGGTCAAAAACGCTTGTGCAGATCCCCTCAGCATAATTCTTCCTTCGTCTGTCAAGGGGCTCCACTCAGGTTATTGTAATTAACGAGAACTGGGACAGAAACCTCTGTATTTTGTTAGTGGGAACTAAAATAGGAACAATGTCCTTGAGAGAACATTAGCTTAAAAAGCTGGCAGAAGGGCAGGAATCACAGAATAAATCATGAGATGCATCACACCTTGATTCATCCTAATATGAATCAAGTTTAACTTCCCAATGTCATAGCTGAAAGACCACAACCTCTGTGGTTAGAGTTTTACAAGCTTAGACTTGTACAGAATTCATCCTGGCCTTGTATGACAGCAGTTGCAGTTGGACAAATATGGCTAAAGAGAATTGGTACTAAAGTTTGACAGAATTTTATAACTAGTTAGAATTGTATTAAGAGGCTAACTAGAACTACATTGCTCTAAATAAGAGCTGTTTCAGCCTGGCTTTCATGGTACTGAGGGTTTATTTTGTGTTTTGTTCTCATTTTGAACTGTTACTGCAGTAGGATGCTACTGCATAAGCCGCATCTTGACAGATCCAGTCAGTACTGGCCGTGGGGAGCGCAGGTGGGCACAGTTGCACATGGGGGACACAGTGACATCGGGTGCCATGAAGATCTTTGGTGCTTACGGGATCTGGTGAGGGATGCACTTCCAAAAAACCAGTAAGCCCAGCTGTGCCGAGTCCACTGGAAAGCTTTCCCCACAAGCAGTGGCTCTTGCAGCCCCCGTTGTTGGCAGATGGGAAAACTTTGAAACTTTCCACAGAGGTTTTTGCAGCTAGCGGTTTTGGTTAGGCTTAGTAAAAGTGAGAAGTTGCCTCTTGGTAGATTTGAAATTCTTGAAGCTAGAACTACTGTTATTTTTTCTTTTAGGGTCACCAAACAAAGCTTTATAAGAGATGAGTGCTTTTTCTTTTAAAGGTCTAAGGAAATGTTTCCATACTAC
>RSEF01000001.1:90745892-90767376 GCA_003993805.1 Himantopus leucocephalus
AAAAAAAAAAAAAAAAAAGGTGTTTTCTTGTGTTCAGGTGGAATTTCACATGTTTTACTCTGTGCCCGTTGCCTCTTGTCCTGTCACTGGGCATTACTGAGAAGCAGCTGTCTCCCTTTTCTGCATTCCCTCCTTTCAGGTATTTATATCCATTGATAAGATCCCCCCAAACCTTCTATTCTCCAGTGACAGATCTCACAGGAGAGAGAAATGTTCCAGTCCCTTAATTGTCTTATTGGCCCTTCACTGGGCTCGCTCCACAAAGTGTGTGTCTTCCTTGTGCTGGGAAGCCCAAAACTGGACCCAGCACTCCGGATGAGGTCTCACCAGTGTTAGAGGAAGGATCGCCTCCCTTCACCTGCTGGCAGTACTCTTCCTCATGCAGCCCGAGATGCTGTTGCCCTTCTTTGCCGCAAGGGTGCATTGCTGCCTTACGTTCAGCTGCTTGTCTGCCAGGACGCCCAGGTCTCTCTCTGCAGAGCCACTTTCCTGCCAGTCAGCCCCCAGCGTGTACCGATGCACGGGGTTATTCCTCCCCAGGTGTGGGAATTTTGTTGAACTTTATGGGGTTTGTTTTTATTTAGCTGCTTAAGAGCTCCATGCAAGGAGAGGGCACAACTTGGTTTCCAGAATTAGTCAGTCTTGGGCTTTGCTGCTGTAACTCCCACCAGGAGAGTGATTTCCCAGAGGCTGCTGTAGCATTTAGACTGGAATTAGTGAGTTCCTGGACTTCTTAGTCCCAGGTTTGTTACTGGTAGGATTAACAGAGAGGTAAATGGTGGTGTGTTTTGAAAATTGCCAATTTGTCATAATTTTCTCATCAAAGATCTTTCAGGATGAAGTGGTTTATGGAGTGATGCTAAAATAAAAGGTAGTTTGAGAGAAGCTACAATTATAGATGTGTAGAAAAGGGTGGTAAATACCAGGGAAGGATTATGCTGAAGGATAACAGTAGTACAAGAGCAAATTGATATCAACTGGTGGCAAATGTGGCCTGGAATTAGAAGAGTTTGTTTAACGGGGGACTGAAGTTGTAAAGCAGAATTGGAAATGGGTTTGTAAGATAAGGAGCTTAAATCCTGCCAGGACAGAATCCCTCCAGTTGTGCTATAAGATTCCCTCCATGGGCACAACAGGAATGATCCCTGAGTTAAAATTTGATGTTCCCTTGGATGTTCCCTTCTTTGCCATTTGCAAGAAGTATTGAAAGGAGCCCAATACCCATTTTGCGCTCGTAACAAATAAACTTTATCATTCAATGGAAGGATTGTTTTAGCTTTTATTTAAATGTTTTCATTGCAGGCTTCGTGAGCTTCTAGAGGCAGAGGAAAGTAGGTACTTTGCTGAGATGGAGGCACTTGAAGAAACGGTACAGGAGAAATATGGAAAGATGAGGGAGCGAGCAAAATTGCTGAGAGAGAAGAGAGAAAGAGAAAGACAACAACTGGTGGCTGAAAAACGAGAGCAGCAATTCAGGTATGTTATAAAATAGAATTCGGGTTAAGTAAATACGAAGAGACAATTTAACAAGAAGGTGACAATAGTAAACTGAGGAAGGAAAGATGAATGCGATTGAAATGATAAAACAAAAAAAAATTTAAGGTGGTTTGGATAGAGGTGTATGAGCTTTGCCAGAAGTTGAAAGGCCTCAGCTATGCTGCACGCAGTGGAGCAGAGTATAGTCTTTTTCTGACTTTCAGTGAAGGGGTGCAGCCTCTGAAGACCAGGGATCCAAACTGGTGATGCTGTAATGCTCAGTAAACTCTGTGAGAAAAAAGTTCATTAAAAGAGATGAAGGCAACAGGTGCAGAGAACCGTCCTGTCTCCGTTACGTGATTTAAGTGTTGAGATACCATGAAAACATTCTTCCAACTGCAATCATAGGGTCATAGAATGGTTAGAGTTGGAAGGGACCTTAAAGATCATCTAGTCCCAACCCTCCTGCCATGGCCAGAGACACCTTCTACTAGACCAGGTTGCTCAAAGCCCCGTCCAACCTGGCCTTGAACACCTCCAGCGATGGGGCCTCCACAGCTTCCCTGGGCAACCTGGGACAGTGTCTCACCAGCCTCAGAGTGAAAAATTCCTTCCTCATATCTCAGCTAAATCTCCCCTCTTCCAGTTGGAAGCCGTTCCCCCTCATCCTATCACTGCATGCCCTTGTGAAAAGTCCCTCTCCAGCTTTCTTGTAAGCCCCCTTTAAGTACTGGAAGGCTGCAATGAGGTTTCCCCGGAGCCTTCTCTTCTCCAGGCTGAACACCCCCAACTCTCTCAGCCTGTCCTTACAGCAGAGGTGCTCCAGCCCTCGGAGCATCTTCGTGGCCCTGCTCTGGCCCCGCTCCAACAGGTCCATGTCCTTCCTACGTTGGTGGCTCCAGAGCTGGACGCAGTACTCCAGGTGGGGTCTCAAATGCCAAAATCCTTGTCCTGCGTGAGCATCCCTGCATTTTCACCTGCCAAATCAGCTGGCTTTGTAATTCTTTGTTCTGGCATATAGTTCTATTTCAGCTTTCTATTATTGGAGTGAAAAGGGTTCATGGAAGGTTAATTTGGCCTAAATAGCGCTTATTAAGGTAATACATTGAAGATCCTTGAAAAGTTAAGATTGTCCAAAAAGGCAGTGTTTTATTTATTGCGTACGTTTCAAGCTAAGGTTTTAATGCGACCTCAAGTTCTGTGCCAAATCTTCCTGGGTGCTGAGCTTAGCAGCGTCTTTTGAAGTCATTAAGATTTGTAGGTGCATATCAGACCCTGAGGCCTTGGCATGACATCTGACTTGTTCAGTTCTTGGAAATCTGGTTTTCAAAGGAAAGGATGAAAATAATATTAATGTAGTTTAATTGTAATCATTTGAAGTGTCTCTTCCCAGTCTCCCACAGTGCTATGGAAATCCACAACACCTGCTTCTCAGTGTGCAGAGGCTAGGGATAAAAATCAACTCTTGCTTTCACTTCTGCATAAACTCTAATTAACTAATTTCACAGATAAATGTTGGTTTCTTAAATGTGGGGTTCATTGACTGAGACAGGTGTTTAGGCAGTGTATATGCTTCTAAATTCGCATGCTGGCTTTAAAATACGGCCCTCGCAATTCACACTTTCTAGTTTTGTTCCCTACCCACACTCAAAGTGATTGAAATTCACCTTTAAAATTATTTAGAGGAAGGAGACACTGCTGGAGTGCTTTTTGTTTTGTACTTGTAGCTTGTCTTACATGCCAAGGAGAAGGGCTTCAGCTTGCAATTTAGGCACCTAAAGGTAGGTGTCTAAGTGTCGGTATCTTTCTATTCACTGGGAATCTGAAATCCTGTTCTACTTAGGAGATCTTCATTGAGATCAGGACAGTTGAAGGAACCTAATGTCATCCTAAAGTAGGCAATTACTGGTCTGCCAACTGAACCGCACGCTAGCCTCCACTAACTGCATTGATTAGGTTCCCCTCGATCAGAATGGGAATTAAGTTCACATGTAGATTCCTGTTTAGATGCCTAATTTTAGATGTTTTAATTTTAAAATGAATCCCACTGGTGAATCTCGTCATCTGGTGATACCTACTTGGACTTTAATGCTGCAGTTGCCTGTCTAAATGTCTCAGGTCCTCTTTCTTCCCAGTACAACCCTATTGATACATGGTTCACTCAGTCTCATGGGATCATTCCCATCACGCTTCTACCTTTCCCAGTCTGCTCTTGGATCTAAGCAATATTCATGCCACATAGTATCCCGTTAAAAATTGTTGCTGGAGCTTTACTAGGTGGTGTTCTGCTGGCTGCAGTTTTTCAGAGGATTTAGAGGCGGTGAAATCATCTTTCTTCCCAGGTGTTGTAAATGGCAATCTTTGAGTATCTTTGCAAATGAATCTTCATCCGACAGTGCCCAGTGCCCTTCTCTTTGACCGATGTCCTGATGGAATGGAAATACATTTTCATAGTCCGTTCCTCCCTTCTGTTCCTCTAGCTCTGTCTCCTTCTGCTTTTAAATTAAGGTCCTTATAAAAACCCCCAAACTTTAATAACACCAGCTGACAACAGTTCACCTTGTCTGTTGATCCCTCCTTTGAAAGACAGATACTTCATGTATGTGCTTAGTAATATTTTAAAGTCTTTTCTTCTTTGTCCTTTTCCAATGAGAAAGGAAGTCTCTACTGTGGTGATCGATTCAGATTAGATTAGTAACTTCTAATATCTGAATCCACACATATTTGTTGGCTTTAAGTAGCCCCAAATCTGTTTTTTTCCCCACCGTTAGCTGTTACTCTTCCTCCTGGTCAGTGCAGAGATCTGGGAGCAGACTTTGCTGCTCAGGAGACCAATACTTATTGCAGATCCACAACCCGAAATCTGTAATTGAGTCACAACCTGTCCTCTAGGGCAGTGGTCTCCAAACGTTTTTGATTGTGCAACCCTATAAGTAAAAAAATATTTTTAGCACTCAACTTCAATATGTTTATCTATTTATAAATTATATACTTGTACAGCTCTACTAGTATATTATGTACATTATAAAACATAGACAAAAAGAGAAATTAAAGGAAGGTGAGGTAAAGATGAAGTAAACACTATTTTTGTTTTTAATGTTATTTATTAATGGTACAAAACATATTTTTGTCCCGCACCCCAATGGATTGTCTTGCATGCCCCAATTTGGAGACCGTTGCTTTAGGGCACACCTAGAGGAGGCCCAGGAGGTTATTACAGGATATACATGTTATTTTCTGTTTCTCTTTGTCTGTGAACTTACAACTATTTTGAATATCTTTCTGAAACCTCGTACAGACTTCTTTATGTTCATTTTAACTTCAAGTAAGGTGCTCCACTCTTTTGCAGGTATAGATTCTCAAACCTGAGCTATAGGAGCACCTATAGCGCACAGCGCTCCAGTATGTTATTCCGGAGTACTAAAAGGCAGGTCTTTTATCCGCTGCGTGGGTTTGGAGCTGTAGCCTGAGGGTACAGATTTGACAGCTTCTCAGTAGTGATGTTAGCCAGGAAGAGTCCTTTGTCACGAGATGACAGAGGGCACAGTCCTTGGAGCACCGCTGGAATTCATTTTCATGAAGGGCTACAGCTTGTATGAAAAGATACTCAGCCAGTTTTAGCCTGAGGGCTGTGTTCATCACTGGGATCTTTAAAGAAAATTGCGATGTCTTAAAATTTGCATAAAACACATATTACATCCTCTTTCTTGTGATAACATCAGAAGCATCCATACAGAGAATGTTGTTATCACAGCAACTTTGTGCTGCAGCCATAAAATGAATAAATAACGGGGCGGGGGGGAATGGATAAGTGCAGTTTGTGTCTTTGGAAAGTGGCTACATACAGGCACAATTTTCATGTTAAGAAGCTTAGGATAGCAAAGTGAGGAAGAAAACCAGCCATCTGGGGGAGCAGATGTTTATAGGTTGCTGTAAAAGCTGCTTTGAAGGAATTATTTTGATGAAATCAAGCAATTACAGGGTTATTTTATATTAAAACTCTAACCATGCTGAACTTTTATTTAACTTCTCTTCCCCTCCGAGAATTCAATTAAATTCAGATTAGTTTATAATCATGAAAAAGAATAACTAATTCTTTATTCCTTCACTGCTGACAGAACTTTGAACCCATTGTGTTAAGGTAATACAGTTATTTCTAATGGTGTAAGATTTCAAATCTTAATAATGGCTTGTTTCCCTCAGAACATTTGAGAAACATGTTTTTCCATGAATACTAATTAGTACCGTAGTCTGTAATCACCACTAACTCCTACCCACAAGTTGGAAGGTAGATCCTAGTGTTAAAATGTAAGAAAACCGGCGATGAGGTAGTGCATTTGTTGACCTGTTTGAAGGCAAGGGTACCTCTTGGAGTGTGCCGTGGCTCACAGCATGACCATCTCTGTGCTGCTCGCTGTTTTTGTTGTTGGGACAACCACTGGTCAGAAGGTTCCCGTCTCGTACAAGAGGGAGAACAGCCATCTGCTCCTTCATTCCTGTATTTCCTCACCCTTTTCTTCTGAAGCTGAGCTGAGGATGGTTCCTCACTCCGGGGACAGTTTCTCCTTTAGAGGATGCAAGCCCAGCTCTCAGGGAAGAACCCAATGTTTGGTTAGAGGATGTGGTGGGTCCTAGGTTTGGGGGAGAAAAGTGCTAAGTCTGGGAGGTTTTATTTTATAGAGACTTGGTGTTGATGAAAGGGGACTTGACAGATTAATGTTGTTTCTTCTCAGTCGGGAACAGCTAAGAGGTTAGAAATACCTTCTGGATATCAAGCAAAATGGGAATTTCATTTTGATGGCACGGCTCTCCCTTTTATTGTTTGCGTATAGTGCTTAGCACCTTTCACCACAGGCTCCATGGCATTAGGTACTTTACAAATAGAGGATGAAGAGAGATGCCCCAAGCCCCAGAAGCTTACAGCTGAGATGCGAGGCAGCAAACGGTGAATGCAGACAGGAAGAAAATGTGGTGAGACCTCTGCTTCTGCCTGAAATTACAGGTCATGGATTGTGTTCTTTGGCTGTATCTCGCTCCCGCAGCACCAAGGAGGAGCGAGGTGTAGCAATCCTTCTTCCCTTCTGCAGCCACAGCTCTGATTTTGCACCGCTCCACTGTAAGTTTGACTGGTTGGATGGCTCTCACCGTGGCACTGAGAACAGGGTCAGGCTGGCTTTCGGCACTGTCACTTTTTCTGTCTGTCACCAGCTTGTTCAGCCGGTTCTGAACTGGAGGAGGGCTATTCGGGGAAGTGCTCTGTGCGGTTTATAAGCCCTAAGTAATTTTTATTAGGTTGGCTTACCGTGGAGTTTTATTGGCAAAGCTTTGGAAGATCTTGTAAGCCAACAGATAATTATTACGCGCTGGAGTTACCTCAACCACATACCAATGATACCAGGAGCTGTGCTCTTTCTGTGCTTGTTAGCAGGAGGTGAGCGGGAGGTGACGAAGGAGCCGTGTCGATAAAGAAGCCATTATTCTGTAGTGTAATCTTGCTAGTTTAAGGGCAGAAATAAGTTATATAGACCACCAATTGCATCCTGTTTGCCTCAGGGCCAGTAGATATAGCAAGTGACCTCAGGGAGAGGCCAAATTTGCATTGTTTCTGTAGCCTCTGTGGAGGCGTGAACCCACAGCCCCAGACTGAGAATAACGCTCCTATTAATCCTATACCAGAAACCCAGGTCAGGGAATATAGATGTGGGTTTAGATGGAGACAGAAGCTATAATGGACTTAGCAGTCATTTAGAAAAGAGAAGACTTTGCAAAGACAGATCCTTAGCAGAGCCACAGAATGTGAAAAAGCAAACCACCAAATATCTATCTTTAGTGCNAAACATTTAACTACCCCTCCGTATTTTACATAGTTAATTAAGAAAAAAAAAAAAAAAAGAAAAATCTTAGGCAATGGAATTCATTCAGATTTTGTTTCATCGCTATATTTATGAAAATTAAATAACTATCCTGACGTGGAGACTGATAGTACTATGAGGTAGTTGCTTGATGAATATTTAATATTTTTGCTACACAGGATTGTCAGCTAAACATTGTATAAAGTAATAGTATTGCACATTTTACAGGTAACTACCGCTGTCATGCAGTGGTTCAAGATTCAGTCAACGATATCTTACGATGTCTGCTATGAATTTCTAAATAGCACTGCAAAAATCTGTAGAAGATGGTTTTATTCGGCATGAAATTGGGAGATAACTTTTTATGTCACAGCATTCATGTGTGTCTATCTCACGTACTTACAGCTTAGAGATCCCTAACACTTGTAGATCTTCACCATTGTCTGCTGGTTTCACATTTGGATTTTATGAAAATCTGTATCCTGGTTATACAACAGAATTAAAATGCTTGTATATTGTTCAAATTAAGTATTGTTTGATAGCGTATGTTTATCTCAATAGTGCTTTGTTTGCAAAAATAAAAGCAAAATCTGTAAATAGTTACGTGTTCTTCCACTGAAGATAAATATCTGCTTATATGCAGCTCAGTTGCAGTGAGTAAATAAAAATTGAAAGCTGCATTACTTGTTTGACTTTCTAACTTCTCCCGACTTTTATTGCGACTTTACTGAATTATCCTACAGAACTTCATTTAAAAAATTAATACATTTCTAGTGGTTCCTGTTCTACTGTGTAACCTAAATTTCCGCTCTCAGAGTATTTTCTGAATATGAATGAGCTTTCAAGTGACTCGTAAACCTATTCTAAGACTTCATTTGAATAAAGAGCAACCTACACATTTGAACAAGCATAGTGTGCATGCGTTATAATTTTTTTAATATATAAAAAAACGCACACAAGGCATGTTCCAACTACATATATACATATATTCATTATCTATAATTACACATTGTGTGTATAAATTATTTACCTATTGTGCATGTATACATTATATTTTTTTTTTTACAAATGCAAATATAGGACCTGCTCTTCAACTCATTAATGTCAAAATCTCCATCAAATCAGTCTCTCTGTGATTCCTTAGGCCTCCCAAGGAGTCAGGGTCAGACCAGGTGTAGAATATGGCATCCTGAGCTGTAGTCCTCCGAGTAGTTATGAGCTGGGAGCCTCCATCCGTCACACACCTCCAGACCTGCTTATTATTTTGAGACTCTTTTTTTTTAACTTTTATGTTGTCTTTCAGAGAACAATGCGAGGAGCTTCGCATACAGCGGATGAAGAAGCATCAGAAGGAATTGTGTGAAGACCGGCTGGCCCAGCTAGCGCTGAAGGAGGAACTGAAAAAGCAACAGAAGAAGGAGGAGCAGATGTTTGCAGAGCTTTGGAAAGAGGACAGGCTGGCTAAGGAAAAGCGAGTGGCGGCGGAGATGCAGAAATCAGCAGAACAGAATCGGGAAATCCTGAATGTGCTCAGCGCCCAGGTAGCGGTGCTCAGTGCTCACAAAGAGGAGGCGAAGCAGCTGAAGGAAGAAGAGGCTCGATTGCTGGTAATTTCCATGTCATTCTCAATTCAGGGTTCTGTATAAGGCCTTCCTAGCGATAGGCTTACTAGACATTTAGATTAATCCATACCTTATTTGTATCTTCACTGATTCCATTAGTATCTGAGACTGTCCTATTATGCTAAGCCTCTTTTCCAGAGCTGTGGCAAATGCATTCCTGTTTACAGAGGGGAAATACATCTTTTGAAACTTAGCGTTGTAAAGGATTTTGGCATTCAAAGCCTCTCAGAGCCTTTGTGGGAAATGGAAATGTTTTTAAGCTTTTGCCAGACATCTTTGCCATTTTTGTGATTTCCAGTTTCCCGCGGGATAGCTAGAGAGTCTTGTGTCCCAGCTGTAATGTGTAACACCAGATCTTAGACCGTGATACACATGTATAATCGTCACGCTAAGTGCACTGGGAGGAAGCAGCAAGAGCACGCTACTCCCAGAAGGGAAGGCGAGCCAGGAGCTGAGGGTGACAGCAGGCCAGGCAGGCGCACTGTCCTTCCCAACAGGAGTCCAGCAGTACCCAAAGGAACAGAGCAGAGCAGGTCTGCTGACAGTAACCGAGGTCATCTAACAGTCCAAACTGCTCGGCAGGTCTGTAGTGATGATGTCCAAGATGAAGCCAGGCAGTCAAGTCAGCAGGGCTGGGTCAGGATCCACCTCAGGCACAGGTGTACCTGCAGCGTAGCTCACGTAGGCATCAAAGGCGAGAGTCTGAGCCTAGCTGCAGCTCCTGAGCGACTCCTCTCAGCCCTTTCTGCACCGCTCTCTCCCATCTCCCTGATCCACGGCTCGTGTCGGGGCCGGCTGCGAGCGCAGGCAGCCAAGCTCCAGCGGGGAGGTTGCAGAGCCTGTTGGTGCACTCGGGACCCTCACATATACATGAGGAGACACAATTATATGAAAAATCCCAACTGCTTGTGCCCCAGCTGACTGAACTCCAGAATCTACATCCATTATTTTATATTTTTTATAACAAATTAGCAAGCAGTACCTAAGCTCTCTCACCTATTAGTGCTGGCTGCTGTTGGGCGCCACATTGCAGGAGGCGTTTGGCTACCTTGACCCAACTTTTCTGGCCACTGCCTTCTTTTCCCTCCCCTCCGCCCCCATCTCTCCTGGGTGTAAGCTTGCTGTAGTTGTGCTGGCTTTAGCGAGGCTTGCTAGTTCACAGTATTGTGTGTCGACTTTGTGAGTTATGGGAGACTACTTAGTTCAGACTTGGTCTTCGTTTTGCAGCTGTTTACATGTAGGGATTGAATGATCGTTGGGTACTCTGTTAGGCACCAGAAGCTGATGTTGGCAAGATATATATACTCCACTGCTTTTTAAAAACAATGACAATAATGAATCTAAAGCTCTGAAAATCCTGGCTGTAAAACAGTAGAGTCCTTATTCCCGTCTAGACTGTAATGTTTCACTTATTTAAAAACACTCGGAATAAAATTATTTTCTTGTAACATCTTTTAAGGTACTGCCAAGCCTCCCAGGCAAAGAACTCTTCTACTTAACTGGCCTTTTCAGAAAAATGCTATTAGAATAGAAGACTTTGTAGCTTCCCCTGAAGACAGCTGCCTTGGGCTCTGTCAAGGAGACAAATTTCTGGTAAAGTGGTTTAGTCTTTGAAAAAAGCCTTTCTTCAAAGGGTCCATAAAGGAGAGTTTCTGTATTGAAAATGGGGTGTAATCCTTTTTCAGCAGAAGAGGGATGTGACAGATGGCTTTATTACAAGTTTCTCAGTGCGGGAGCTGGTAGCCTCTAATGATCAGGGGTTTCATCTGGGTGAAGGACGCATTATGGACAGTTAAGTGTCTCTGTGTGTAATGGTTTCTTCTGGTTGTTGCAATGGAAACAGATTATTTAGTGAAGCAAAACTTGCACCTTTGCCACGATAGACCATAAGTGTGCATCAATATACCTCAGGCTGGATGACAAAACAGGGACAGCAATTTTTGCATGAGCTACAGATTACCTACATTAGATACCTTTGTCCCCTCTGTCTTTTCTTTCCGTTAAAGAATTGTGATTTCTTGAGAAGGTGATTGAAACCTTGTTATTCTTGCTGTAGTCTCACAGCTAGACAAGTTTCTGCTGTAACACTTTGGTCCTGGCTTGCAGATGGATTGTTGGTAACAATTTCTTTGTACATTTGCAATGTTGTGTTACCTCATCGTATAAACTTTCATAGACTAAGCACCATGAATCCCATCCTTGGCTACTCTCATACAACTTCACAACGTCATAATTCAGCCTAAGACGTGCGCCAACTTGCCCAGTAGACTGCTAACTTATTTCCCCTTTCTTTCTGTCTTACTCTGCAAAGTTTTTAAGATTACTTTGTAGCTCAAATAATATATATTGAGTTTCAGAGCTGGTTTACCAGCTTCTGAAAGTGAATTTGACCGTTCAGGCAAATAGCAAAGTCAGCTTTGGCTTTGAAACACTGCAGGAATCAGTGGGTGCTTTACGTCCAGCATAACACGTTATGTTCCTTAGGAAGTGCAGCTTGTACTTCCGTATGCAGAAGATTAGACGCATTGCTTATGGCAAACCTGCTGATGCATGTTAGAATATTTATTCACATTATGAATATTTATTCACATTTAATTTAAAAACAGGTTAACAAAAAACTGCATACTTTCAAGACCACTGAGGTGTTGTTTCTGAGATAGGTAGATAAGTTAATGATGGCCACATACTGTTTTACGACTACATTTGAGTGCAGTTGTGCTTGTAAACTTATTCAAATGCAGGATGTTCAGGAATTATGCTAATTTACTTCATCGATGCTACTTTGGGATTATTTTTTTTTTGGCTAAACAATCTTGACTATACATATAACTGTTTGATCTTGAATATACGTTTGCTATTCTCCGTTGTTTCTTTTTTGGAGAACTCAGCTTTATTGTGCATTTTTCTGTTCTTTCCAATATAAAGTGGAATGGTTTGAAGCCATGGAAATTCAGTAACTGCCCATCAGCATACGAGGATCCAATTACTTACTTTGTGCAACCTTATGTCCACTAGAGATGCAGTGCTCTGAACATCCAGTGCAGACACAGGACAGATAATATATGCAGCAACAGGAGAAAAACATGGCTCTGTTATTGGTTAGTAGTTACGGCTGCATGTAAAGACTGGGATATAGATCATGTGTGCTGCAATTGTATTAATTTCTCTAAAGAGATGACTCTGTCTCTCCGCTTGAAATATTTGGAGAACATCAGGCATTCCAGTGTTTTGGTATTGAAGTGCATGTGATAATTAAAGAGAAAAATACTGAATCCTAATGAATGAGATGCTAAAATGTTCATGCTTTAACAGGTCTAATGGATGACACTAATTCTCTCGTGTCAGCAAGAAAGGCTTTAAATATTTATCTTTGCTCTTCAATGTTCCAATTAAACTAATTCTAGCCATCGCTTAATTTGAAGTTATGCAATGATTTTACAAGCTGGCTATTTTTACTGTTGTAGGAAGAAGAGCGGCAACAGCTTAAGCTAGAAAATGAACAACTTCAGATGGAGAAACTACAGAAACAGAAGGAATGCAGGGATACATTGCTCAGCGCAGCACAGGACAAGCAGAAACGTCTTAATAAAGAAAAACAAAGTGAACTTGCCCTAGAGATGAAGATCTTAGAAAAATCTCTTCAGGAACCCCGGGAGGACACTGAGGAGAAAACAAAAAGAAAAGTAAGGGCTAGAGGTGTTCATTGTGAAGCTGTGGGGCAATATCTCATCTAGACTAATTTTGTGGCCCTTGGTGAACTGGAGGTTAGAAAAATATTTTTTGTTTCATGGACCTGATTTATTAAATATTTGTAGCTGCAGAGGAAAGTAAATATTTAACTGATTCTAATTCATTAGTGCTAAGAAACAGTTTTAGATCTTTAATAGCTGGATATATAGATGCAAAACCTCACATTAAATGTCTTGGAGATGCCGTGAAATGATGGATGTGTCTGTCACTTCCTAAATTTAAAACAAGGACCAACTTCAGGGTGAAAACAGGTCTCAAGGTAACTTTAAGAGAGAGCAGGGAGCTGCATTCATTGCTATGCTCAAGGTATTCAGGAGCTCGTGTAGGTTAGGGAAGCTGTATAAACTCACTGTTAGACCTTGGCACAAAATTACAGGAGGTGATACTTATTATTATTTATTATTGTATTTATTGGATCACAAGGCTTCTAATACAGGTGATGGTGAAGTAGCCTGGTCAGCTGTGGCGAGTTTGTATAACGTCTGTGTTGTAGGCAGCTGAGCTGCCATGGGGGAAGTGATCACTCTCTATTTGTTCTGCTCTTATGCTGTTGTCCAGGCACTGTCGACCAGCCGGGAAGAATATTCTGTACGGCTCTCTCCCATAACAGGGTTTGGAATGGAGCTCCAGGCTCCCAGTTCCCACACTGGCCGCAAACCACCACTTCTTTTCACGTTTTGACAGGCTTTTTTGAACTCATTTACTCAAATCTGCAAATGTCTGTGTGTTTGCAGCAAGAGCTGTTCAAGGAGCAACAGACTTACCTGGCACACCTGGCTCAGCAGCTGGAGGAGGAGAAACAGCGAGAAAAAGAAGTGGACAAGCTCCTAGATGAAGAGATCGCGAAGGTTTGGGCCAAGAAGGCTGAGCAAATGCGATTAGAAAAGGAGGCTAGAAAGCAGCTACTGAAAGATGTCCTGGATACAAGACAACTGCAGATGGAGGAGAAAGGTAAGTGATAACAGCTCGCTGTCTGTGCACCAGACCTACCACATGAATGCAAGTCTTGGCAAAGGCAGAGGGAGTACAACACGCTGGTTTTGGGAAGCCCATCTGGCTCAGCACGCACAGGCTGTATGGTTGAGCGGACAACAATGCTAGTGTCTCTGAATCTGCTTCTGAAACTTCACTCCTACCAGCATTCCGTACACTAATTTCCCATTGCTGTCACCAGAGCAAAGCCTAGTAAAGTAAGGATTGCATGAGCAAGCAATCATTATTATTAATTATGTTGTTATTATTATGAAACTCGGAATGTGAAATCTTTTCTGTTCTGAGTGGATGAAAACCAAATAAGCTGAGAATACACTTGCCGTTGTTTGTGTGGCTCTTCAGAAGCATCAAAACTCAGGCTTGCTGTTCAGGCTGCTTGGCTTGAATCCAGCCTCGCTGTCCCTTCAAGTTTAGCAGTGCTTTTATCTTCTAAAAGTTGTTTTGGTTGTTGGTTTTGTTGTTGTTTTTTTTTTCAGTGCAGAGAAATGCAAAGGAGCAGGAAGAACTTGCTCAAGAGAGGAAGTTATTAGCTGAAGCAATCACAGAACTCAAGCATGTAGAAGAAGAAAAATATGCAAGGTATTTTTCTTTTACGCCATTGGTTCATTTCATTGCAGATCAAGCTCTTACACTTGTGAGCAGGCTAATTCTCTTAAGACTTATCTGAAAATGAGCACTGGGTGGGCTTTCTTCTGTTCAGAGAGGCTCAATAGCAGCCCTGTTACATTGCAACTGGTATTAAATCACTAATTGTGATCTCATCATACAAATAATGGTGTTTCATTACATATCCTTGTTTTGGTCTTTTTGGACCATCATGTGACTTACATCCATCGTGTTTATTAAATACATCCCCTCATACTCTGAGCTGTTATTAGGAGTGGCAGTGGTTTGGGGAGGAGGGTTAATGAAAGGTTAGTTCGTTACTTACCTAGGAGAACTAGTGTGTTCAGGTTTATTGCTAAACTCCACCCACACGCATCCTTTAAACAATCATATAGTCAGCCGCCAAAATACCAGACTACTGCATGTAACCCAGCTGCACCGGGTTCTCCTTACCGTGCAGTTCCTCAGGGTGAGAATAGTTATACGCAGTAGCTGAAATGTTCCTCTGGGTGTCACGCAAAGCCCAGGGCAAAGGGCCTTATTTCACTTACTCGATTTCCCTTTTGTATTCCTGCCGTTTCCCCACGCTTGTCCGTGGGAGGTAACCGAGTAGCTCCTTCCAGAGCCAGTATCTGTTGTGTTCTCTGATGGCTTCACTGGTAACAATCTCCTGGCTGTGGCGGAAATCTCACCCTTCTGAAGGAAACATGCCGGGCTTCGTTATGGATATGCTTCACTTAGCAAAGATGGCATTCAGTGGTGTCAGTAAGTGCTTGCGGTTCAACTGCGTTGCGTTAGCGCGCAAGTCTTGACTAGACTGTTGGCATTTCAAGTATCTGTGTGAGTCTGTGTGACTCCCGCTCCAGAAGCGCCTGAACGAGTAGGTAGACTTCCACTGCTTCTCCAGAGGGTAGTGAAAGTAATATATGACTCTTGAGGTAGACTGGAAGAATGATTTCTTCTGACAGCCATTTCCTAGAATATCAGTACGACGCCGCAGCAGGAGCCTTCCCCGTCGGCAGTAACTTGTTATCTTCAGACCTGAGGGAGCGGAGATGGGGTGGAAGGCTGCTGCAGAAATGAGCCTGTGCTAGGAAAAGGACTGAGACCTGACGCTCTCATTCTCTGTCCTCTCACCACCACCGTGAGGGGCAAGGAAGGCATGCTGACTACAAGAGGTTGTTCTTGCTCTTTTTTTTTTAATTAAGCACTGATTTTGCAATCTGCTTTATAACACGCGACAGAATGGAATTAATTCTCTGAAGAACGTAAGGTTAGCATGTCACATTTAGTTAATAGAGTGCTAGTTATTCTTAACACCTAACAGGAGTTTTGAGTGGTTCTTTAATCTAAGGTTGCACGCTAACAGATTAAATAATGATAATTAAAAAATTGGTTATTATTTTACCTGCACTTCATAAGTAAGCTATTCATATGTCATTTCCAGAAAAGTAAGAGAAGCAAAAGAATACCAGGAGCAACTCAGGGCTCAAATTGCCTATCAACAACAGACCCGTGATGCTGAGGAAGAAGAGAAGCAGCGAGAATACGAATCCAATGTAGCAGCAGAGAAAGCTTACCAAGAAAGGGTACAGGACATTCTGTCGAGGCCTTGTGAGAAACTAGCAAAACCCCACCCTTTGAGAAGGCAACTAATGTCTAACTCTCAAGAAGACAATTTACGATGATTTTTTTAGCTCACGTGGCTGCCTTAAAAAATGTTTTCTAAGGGTGTTTATAACTGACTCGAGTTAGCGGACTCCTCTCTGCTGTGATGCTCAAAATATTTAACCGGCAAATACAAGAAACACGGGATTTTTAAAGGTTATTTTTTTCCCTATTGGATTTTCTTTGACAAAATGACTGATCCAAATCAAAACGTTTGACATTTTAGTACAAGAATACCGTATGGTCTCTGCAGTGTACTATTATGATGTGAATGATACGTAGGCATTCTTTAAAATCTGCAAGAAGAAAACTCTGTAGAAGGGTTTCAGCAAACTTTTATTAAAATGCCTTTCAAACTGCAAATATTTGCAAAACCTTTTTTTGTATTTAGACAAAAAGTACCTGGTGAGTCATCTTCATTTTCCTTGTTAAATATAAAACTATGAGTCTGTTTTACTATCGGGTAGACAGCAAAGAGCTGATGTTGCTCTGCGTATATTCCGATAGCTATTGAATGATCTGTGGAATATCAGCGTCCCAAAGCTAGTCTGTGAGACCTCTGCTTGGACAGATTTACTTGTGCAGGATTGAAGTTGTCCTTTTCTTGTAAAAAGGGTTATTATTTATCATTTTGATGACGACTTTGCCTCTTTGGCCTGCCTTGGATTGCCACCAATGCCATAGTCTGAACACACAGAATGGGGGGGGGGGCTGGAGCACCAACAGTATTTTAAGACAGAGCAATACCAAAAATGGCCAGATGTCAGCAGGAAGGGCTCGGAAGGGTTTTTGACAGTCGGGGAGAAGGGGAGACCTCCTCACTACTCTCTCAGCCAGATTGCCCTTTATGCCGGAGGAGCAGTGGGTGGCACCAGGAAGACAGGTGGGAGCACTCCAGCTTCTCCCCATGGCATTGCCCTGGACCAGCTCCCTGGTATGTATTTCATTACTTTTTCCTCTGGGCTTTTCAGAGGAGGGAAGTGAAGAATCCACTTATAACTTCATATCTGCGCTCATAGACGTTGCAACTTTTGGAAATGCTTTATCTTCTCACATTTTTCCATTTGAGCCTTTGCTGCTGCTTATCGGCAGATGTTTCTTTCTCCTCCTTCAGCTTCTACCATCTTTCCTCCAGCCCCTGCTTTTCCACCCTTTTCTTCTCCAACTTCCACCCCTCAATAAGCACTTCCTCTACCTTCCTCTTCCTCCCTACCTTCCCCTGTCAGTGTTGGCAAGCACCAGGACTCTTGTCTCTTTGTTGTGTAGGAGCGTGAAGGGATGCCCAGAGAAGCTGATAAATGGCTGGGATGGGAGCCCAGGAGCCGAGCTCCAAGGCCTCTTGGAATGAACTGGGAATAAACTGCCTGCACAGTCGCCTCATCTTCTTGGTTTAAAGCAGAGACACCAAGTCAACAAACGCTTTTTGCCTGTGGAGAAAGCCGTACAGCTGTTTGCAAAAGGCCAGGTAGAGAAATATTAATCTGAAACAGCATCAGTGATTTTAACGGAGCAACCTAGATAATTTTGGGTGTGAACGAGGGAAGAACCTGGCCCTAAGACGTTGCCTTCCGAAGGGGCACAGCACCCAGTGTGGTGGGGTTTTATCTCTGCTTACGGACAAAACTCCTCTGAGCAGCTTCCTGGGACAGTAGATGGAAGAGGGACAAGTTCACACCATCCAGACAGGTGATGGGACAGAGTGGAGCCTCTTCATGACTTGTTCCTTCAATCCCTTGTATCTAAACAGGGTCTGTCTCCTACAGACATCGAGAAAGGAAACCGTCATAAATGTGAAAACATTGCAAACCGGGAGCGGTGCGTTGTTTGTCGGGATGTCTAGCCCTTATATGGTGCTTTTCAGCAGCCATCTCCAAAGCTGTGCAGGCTTTAGAGCTGCTCCTCCTATTTTGCAGGTAGGAAAGACCATCTGAGGTAACGGAAATAGTTTCATCAGTCCAGAGAGCTCAGGTAGTCATAGGTCTCTGCTCTCACCGCTGGGTCAAATTGGCAGAATGATTAAAAGATTAATTTCCTGGTCTGCCACAGACTCCTGGTGTGGCCCTGTGCGAGCAACGTAGATTTTTCTTTACTGCTGTGACCCCTCTTTGAAAAATGAACATAATAGCACATTCAGAATTTCAGAATTAATTAAAGTGTGTTATTAGAGGCTGTGACACTGTCATTGGGTGCACCTAATATGAGAGAGAAAAAACACCACATTGGTGAGCTCGGTGAATTTGACCCATCCAGAACTGTAATAAATCTTTTTTTTAATAAAATAATAACTCAGAAGAGGTGGTCAGAGCTATCAAGCATTTATAAAGTGTCTGAGCTGCTCCTGGAGGCAAAATTCCTCTGCAGCGAACATGAAGTTTGCCCAAAAATAAAAGACCAGACTGGAAGAGGTTTGCCTTCAGCAGAAATGAATTCCCGTGGGATAACGGGCAACGAAACTCTTCTGAGAGAAAACTTGTGGTCGATGAACACGTTGATGGGGCTGATCCCTTTGCTTTGGAGACTTCAGGTTGGTCTAGAAGAAGGGATAAGGCCGACACCAGGCTGCTGAGCAGCTCGGTGGGTCAGCAGGCTCCTTTAGAAGCATCCTCTCCATGCCCCTAAGAATGATTTTCTGTGTCAAGATTGAAGAGTTTCCCTAATCGTGGTATTTCCCCTGAGTGTTTGAGGGATCCTGGAGCCAAGATGAATTAAACCGCGAGTGCAGGAACACCACTGATGAGTGCAGCAACCTGGTCCGTGGCTGGGTGACCTCTCCCTGCACCAGGGGTGTGAGCAGCCTGGAGGTGAAACCACTGGCCTTGAAAAACCAGGCAGTTACAGCCTCTTCATTTATACTGGTACTACAGCTTTGCGAAATATGCTTTCCCATATTTTTAATTCCATTTTTTCATGTTGATGAAAGAAGAGCGGAGGTGTAGAGCATGTTGGTGACCTGCCTGTGGCAGAGCCGCCTTGTCCCCCATCACATCTTCCCAGACCCACTCCGAGGTTTGAACCCCCGGCACTTGCCAAGGCTTTAAGACTTTTCTGCACCCACCCATCTGCTCATAAGGGTTTTTATACTGACTCCAGGGCTTTCCCTGGCGATGCTTTTGGCCGTGCATGAGGCGTTGGGCTGGGGAGCGGTTCCTGGTGCCCTGCGGCACGGTGCTGGCTTGGTCCTCGCTCCCTGGGGCTGGGCTGCGGGCTCCCAGGGCTGTGGGAGTGCCTTCGGGGTGCTGCAAAGCTACATCCAGCTTTGGACAGAATCTGTTTGATTTACATGAAATTCCTTCTCTGTTAATTATTCATTGCTTTAATACAGGTAGGAATGCTTGCTGCAGAAAAGGCCAGCGCAACCATGCCTAGGGTACAGTGACGCCGCAGCCCCAGCCGGACACGAGGATCGTGCTCAGCCATAGCACGTGGTGACTTCTGCACGGCCCAGGAAGAGGCAAGTCCAGCTTCGAGGTCCTTGGGACAGCTCTGCATGCAAAAATTCAGGACCTGGGGTTGTATTTAGCGACAGTCAACTCCGTCCTGATGGCATTTGGAGTTGTCAGAATTGATGCTCCGTATTTTTGCATTACCTGCCACCGTGCCCCGCGCAGGCAGTGTCACGTACAGGAGACATCCAGCAAAAGCACAAACCCTTCCCAGAAAACCTCAGTACGCACACAGGGAGTTTAAACTACTTTGAACTGCGCAGATATTGCCCCTAATTTTGAGGGATAAGGTTGACTCAGCTCTCTCTTTACCCCTGGCCACCTGCGCTCTCAGTGCTGTGGAGTATTTCCGCAGAGGATTTCAGGATGGGGTTCTTGGTGTTAATGTACCGCTCCTGCATCAAAATTCGATGCTGTAACTGTAGTTTGGGGGATTTCACTGCAGAAACGCTGTTTTTTCCTGCCTGTCTGAATTCAATGGCAAACTCGCCTTCACTCCTCCACCTAAATAAACCCCCAAAGCTGCCGCAGAACGATGGGGTGCCTGTTGCAGAGCAGATAACTCCGCTCCTAGCCTCCAGCGCTGGCTCCAGCACTCTGCCCACCTCCCCAAGCCCTCCGGAGTCCCTCTCCGCTCTGTGCTTCCATCCGTCTGTCCCTGGGGTCTCCATGTATCTTTGCAACACAGGGACAAGGCTGGGACCTGTGAGCATCTCAGGGAGCACACACATGTCCAACACCCATCCTGTACTTGCAAGGAAGCCACGGGCTCTGCTTAGAGGGAAAAAAACCTGATATTTGGTTAATTTTCACCTCTGAGTGCCTTTGACGTGAATGAAAGCGGTGGTACCATAAAACGCTATTTAAGAGCCGGTGCTTGTTAAATATTATGATCAACACAAGTTTTGATTTCCAAATGGAAAGGAGCTTCTGCCTCCCGAACGAGGTAACTTCCAGCAACTCAGCAGTTGGGACGCACTCCAGGGATTTTATATGTATTTTTGGGTTTTAAGTTTCTATCTTTAATTAAAGCTTTAGATTAATGGAAAAATCACACACGGCACCAGCTGGTATTTCATGGGAACAGCTGTGCTTTGCCTCTGGGCTGTCACTGCTACCCAGGCTTCACTGAAACCTTTGCTCCTGATTGCACCGCTGCTTCACATTTTGTTTCTACAGTTGATTTAATAAAAGGAGAGGAGCAAGTTTTGTTTGCCCGACAAAGCTATCTTGGAAGCTTTGCAGAGATTATGAGGTCAAATGTGTTACACAGGGTAATTTCTAGACAGGGTGCAAGTTTTTCTCCCCTTCTTTTCTCCTTCCCAAGCTTCCCCTGGAGCCACCTGCAATTTATTTGGATTCATGAAGGACATCAGAGCTAGAAAAGAGAGATATCTGCGATGCTGGCTGTCCTCCCACCGAATCTGTGCTGCTCCTTGCCAGGCTCCAGCGTGGGGTGGGGAGAGAATAAGGGAGAAGATGCCAAAGGGGGGGTAGTTTCAGCCCCCAAGGGATGAGGAGCAGAGTGTGAGATGCCACCAGCATCGCTTTAAAGGAAAGCTGCGGGTGCCCTGCGAGCAGTGCAGCCCAAAACCATGGGAGGAGGGATCCCCTCTTACGGAGGAAACAACTGTGGCAGAGGATAAGCCCTGCTGAGCACATTTTCTGCCTGCTTAGTTAATATGCAAAACACCTTGAATGATAATGAATAGCAATAGCGATTACTTAGGAATACTTTGGATTTGCATCATCCTTCCCAGGCTCAAAAAAAGTGCTTTATAAGCAGGAATTGAAGCATGGGGTGTTCCCTGGGGATGGAGGGAGGCAGTGTGGCTACGGACTGATAGGCTGGGGACAATTTTTGGCTGTTTCCTGACATCGGTGTAGGATGCAGTGACACACAACCAGGAGCACAGTGGTGGTGGGAACCCAAACCCACCTCCAGGCAGGAGAAGACGGAGAAAATCCCCGTCGCTGGTGTGTTCCTTGGGTGCATTTCCAGCGGGCTCCTGTGGGCAGGGCTGCTTGGCCCAGGGCAAAGGGAGGGGATTCTGCCCCTCTGCTCCACTCTGGG
>RSEF01000001.1:90768376-90784917 GCA_003993805.1 Himantopus leucocephalus
CTTCCCTCCCCTTCCCTCCCCTTCCCTCCCCTCCTGTCTCCTCAGGGAGGGCAGTAGAATAGTTATCTGAAACTGTTAAGCTGCAAATTTCTGGAAACGAGGATCAGAACGATGGATCTATGCATAGTTTATTCATATATTCTTCCCTATGTATCATTTGTTGGCCACGGTTGTGAAAACTGGGTTAGACCATTGTCTGATCCAAAACAATCATTTTTGGGCTGTTATGCTCACTTATACTTCTTGTGTAATTTCAAGACTGGAAATGACAAATTGGAAAATAATTGAAAATTAGAAGTTATCTGCTTAAAATCTGGATACTTTTTTGTAGAGACTTTTGAAAATTGACTTTAATGCATATGTCTTGGTTTTGCTGTGCAGATGATCATTGTAAAAACAATATTATTTGCACCTCAGTAGCTCAGTTTTTCAAGAGTCTCAAAAATTACTAATAAATCAGATTGCACAATATTTGAGATAGGTTGTAATGGAAATATGCTGTTCATAGTGGAACAGCATAGAAAGAAAAAAGCAACACAGATCTGTTTAAGACTCCTTAGAGACCATGTTTGGCTCTGAAGGCACAGATGATTGCTGTTATAGGCCATATAAGAAGCTTAAGAAAGAAGTCAGTAGCAGAATCTAGATATTCTAGGTTTAAGCAGTAACTGCAAGTCTGTCCTTGCACTAGCAAGGAAATAGTTTGGACCTGACACTTCAATTAATTCCATTTCTTTATCTCCTCAAGAATAGTCTTCTCACCAGTCCAGATTCTTCACTTTAGTGTCGTCTGAAAAACAGTCTTCCCTGAAAATATTACATTCCTGTAATGTTTCTGTCCCAGGTTAAACCCACAAAAGCAGTAATACATACCAGGCGTATTGTCTTAATATCTAAGAGAAAATAAGTAACAGGATTATGGTTGAAAAACACCAATGTCCTGGACAGGCTTATTTGCCACAAATGAAATATATCATCTGGAAAAAACGAATATGCAGGGCTAATGTATATGCATGCTTTTTGCAAGGGAAAATATATTGCAACTGAGGAAGGGGTCATGTGTGTTTAAAAAGAGCATCTAAGGTTACCTGTTCTGGAATTAAAGAACGTTGCATGAGCCACATGAATGTTGTTCTATGGCATAGCTAGATGATCCCACTTAGATACCTTCAGGGCAGCATAGTTAGCTCCCATTAATTCAAGTGAAGGTAAATCTCAGTTACACTTATATTTTTAGTGTATCCCCAAACCAGAAAGTATCCATTGATGATGAAAATCAAATAGGAGGAGAGAGGAAGAACACTGTTTATAGCCACCTTTCTCCAAAATTGTCCAAAAGGATACTTTCTCAGTATCAGAATCACAGATGATTCAAGTGGTGTGAATTCTTCACCTTGGAACAGTGAAGATCAATTATATTTAGATAGTTTTGCCTAAAACAGATTTTTTCAACAGAGTGATCATTTAATAGAGCTTCTGATTTATATTCTTTTAAAATAAACAGCTCTGCTCAGGACTTGTAACAATACATCAAATCCCTGAAGATGCTACTACAGTCTAAAATCTCAGCAGTCATTAAAAAAAAGGTAATGGAACATAACATCTGCAGCTATTAAAGTTATGGGAGATACCAGCAAATCAAGGGAAACAAGGTACTTATTTTTCACAAATTCTAAAAGTGTTGACAGAGGGTTTTCTTGATTTGTTAGTATTAGAAGTTTCCTCAGGACAAACAGGACTGTGTCTTCACATTTTCTTTCAGTCTGCACAGTTCTGAGACACTGTTACATTCATCTTTGAAAGACATGAGTAAGACTGAAGCGCAAATATTATCACCTATCCATTGTCCATGTGAGGCAGGGAAGGAGAGAGTCTCAACCCACAAATTTCATTAACAGTGATTCCTCATTTCAGCAGAACAAGTAAAACAGCGTTTACAAGATATCAGCTTTAATCCTGAGAAGTTCTACAGAGCTGGTGTTTATATTCACAATCCCTGAAGAGCAGGCAATTTCAACAAGACTGCAGAATTGTTTTCTCAACAGTACAGTGATCTTCTGGGAGTGACATCTGACTTTGGTGGTCACGCAGGTAGATTTTACTTTCTGAGCAGAGACTAGAGTATCTTTCTTCTGCTCCACTCTGTCTCTTCTGCAGAACATAGGAATAACAACTAAGGTCCTAGGGCAGACCAGCCACCCATCAGGTACAGTATCCTCAGTCAAACTATACTCAAATCATAAATGCTTCTAAAGCCAAATACAAGCAAAGCAAGAGTTTTAAAATAGTTGCACTCTAGCAGGCTGTTGTTTAGGGACTTATTCAACTTCAGTTTGTGTCTGCAACTTGTGTGCAATAAAGCCTCGGGCAATTTTTCTTCCATATTTTTTTGTGGACTTTTCTTGGTGCTGTGTGTCATCAGCAAAATATTGTGTTACTATGCATCTTCTTTTCCTGATTGTTTATTAGTGTGTTAAACACGTCTCACTGATTCCCTATAACATTATACCTATAAAATGTCTCCATTGGGAAAATTAGCAATTTCTTCATACCTTTTGCTCCTTCCTTTGATTGGTTATAAATCCAAATTCAGATTTTCTCCTACCATGATAACTTTTTTTCCTTTCTGATATGAATTACAAGTACAAAGTATGCTTTCTAGGTTAGAACAAGACCTGTTCTCCTTTTTTCCCTTTTCTCACCTCTTCTGATCCATTAGGGAACATGTGAAATAAGTCCAAAGCAACTCAGTCAGGTCTTTGGGATTTGTCTCCACACAGTTTGATTCAGGTTTTAAGACACTTGTGAATGATCATGTCAAAAGTTATTCCAAAATCCCAAGTGCATTATATCAAACTGGTTATCCTTGGTGCCACATTTAATGTTTATTCAGAGTGGTCTAATAGTGAAACATAACTACATTCTACAAGACAAGTTGGTTCTTTCCCTTTAAGATTATATCTATGTATCTGTATATTAACCTAAATCTTATTTTACTTTGCATTTGCTGTACTGGTATGGAAGTCAGTCTTACTGCTCTGTTATTCTTTGAAACCCGTTATAGAAAAGGTATCACTTTCCATTCCTCCAATACAAAAGTACACTAAAGTGGAATATATTCATTCTTATTTACTTACCCTTATTTCTCAAATTCCAGTCTTCAAGAACTATTACTGTTTACCTAATAAATTTTTCCAAAGGATCTTCCACTGATGCTGTAATTTCAGGTAGTTCCTCATAGTCACTTTTTTAAAGGAAGGCTTCATTGTAGCAATGTTTCTAAATTCCTTCACTGTAAGTAATAACAATAACCTAGTTATTTTTTCTCAAATGGCCATATCATTTGTGAATCTTCTTTTTACATGTTGGACATTTACCAGTCCTAATGATTGTGTGGGAAGATCACTTTCTTTTGTGTTTAAGAAGTAGCATTATTCAATTTTTTTTACCTTTAGTAAATCGTCCCTCAACACTCTTTTTTGGCCTGCCTTAGTACAGTTTTATATTTAACTTGTCAAAAGTTTTGGTGTATTGTTGTTTTTTTGTTTTGTTTTTATTTTCTTCATTTGGACACAAGTTCAAAATTCTGGAGGATTTTTTTTTTTTATTTTTACTTCTTATAGCTTCCTTTACTCTGAGGTTTAACTTTGCCACATTGCCACAATTTCTTCATTGTATTACTATATTTTTTTCATAAGGAAGACACATTTACCTCAAGATTAACAAACTCTATACCACTTGCCAATGTTTCACTCTTTCAACTGCTCCTTTGAATTTTCTTTTAACACTTTCACATATTTATGCTGATGTCCTTTTAGAAGCTGATGATACTATAGTGTTTTTTTGCTTGGTGAAGGATAATTAATTTCCTTGAAGAATTTTAATATCTTTCTGTTACAATTGCTACCACAGAGAAGCTTTTTATAGTAATATCCTGATAGAGGGTCTGTCAACATCTGGTTGACATGGCTGGTGCTCAGGCCTGCTTCCAGAATTTCTTCTGTCTCCGTGAATTTTTGACTACTCGTCTCTGAAAACAGTTAGAAACAATATCTCAAAATTTACTGTTTGTGCCATGGTCTGTCACGACATTCAGCCATTCTACCTTTGGGATTCCTGAAGCCTTGTGCTGCCGCTGCTTCCCTTTCACTCTTGCTGTCACAGTCGTATACCCGATATCGTGTGCTACTATTATCTCCCTACTTATGTAGATATAGATGTAAGGATTCTGTGTTGCCTGTTGAAAAGACTAATTTTTTAATGACTTTAAGCTATGTTTAACTATAACATTATTCCTCCTCTGGCAAAACCTATGTTGTTATCACTTTGTCATTTACACATGACACATTTACAATGCTCTATTAATTGTTGTCTTTCCATCAAGTTTCTGAGATGTCTGTTCTTTCACTTAAAAGTAGGCATCCTAGTCCACCCATCTTGATGTTTAGACCTTTAGCATTTACATATAAGTAGCTATATAATTGGCATCTCATGTGATTCAATGATAGTATTTACATTTGCGTTTTCCTTCTAAGTTCCTGGTTCTCACATCTGGCACATACTACTTAATTCACGGAACAGGAACTGCTCCATTAATTCACTAGATCTTTTCACGTTCTTAAATAAAGCAAATTTATACTTGTTCACAGAAAATATTTCCTTTTCTCTATGGGGCCGTATGACAAACTACCATTCATGCATGCTGTCATTGAAAAAGACTTAAGAATTCAGACAAGAGATGTGTGGAAAAACTAATATGTAATAAATGACAGATCATGCGGCTGCAGGAATGGATGCCAAAGTCTATAGCTACTGTTAAGGCTTCTTTAATGACACATCTGTAGAGTATAAAGCAAAAAAGCCTGCATGGAAAAGGCACTTCTAGTCCTTGCTGTCTGAGACAGCAGTGGGGAGCGTTTATTGCTATTCGTGGAAAATCATTACTAATTGACAAGCCAAAAAACATACTGATTTCTGCCAGAAAAACTCATTTTTAAGCTGTGGATGTATCTCTTCCATGACTTTGCTTATGAAATGTGATTTGGATGATCTTTTAGCCACAGCAGGGGAATGACAACCAGTCTGAGCAATTGCAAAGCCACCACAGTAAACAGGAACTTTAAGATCAGTGTGAGAGGGTCTAGCTTCTATGTTTTATATATAATGGTGTCTATGTGCTGAACAGTTTGCATTTTTTTGCGTTTCATCTAATTGCTGTCTGAACAAACTGTCACACTCACCTTAATATATTTGGTTAGAACGTCACATCTGTTTTTTAAATTCTTAGTGAAGCTGATCATTCTTTGTGTTTTGAAATAGCTTGGAGCAACCTCTACTGGCTACTTAGGTTTGAAATGAATCTTGACTGAAACTACTAATTCACTCTTGTACAATGTATTGTTTATCTGTACTGTCAAAAACAATGAACCTGCAGTGCCTGTATGTTCAAAAAGTGAATTATAAGCCAAGAAAGATCAGCATTTATTAAGATGTTTGTGATTTTTTCAAGAAAGATAGAATGGAGATCTATTTCAGTTCTACTTTAGGCAGTCTTCAAATATTCCATTCCAGGCTTTCACACTGCCCAGTCAAAAGCCCAAGGATACCAATTAAAATAATTCAATTTATTTTGGAGAACTTTGGATCTAGATGCAGATTGACCCCAGACTGTATAAATATATCAAAGAGGAAAGCATTTTATTTTACAGTTTTTTTTTATTTTTGCTATTTTATCAAAAATCCAATACTAATTTCTTTTTTGTTTAAGAGAGAAATATCGAAAGAAAATAAAATTTTTCAGAGAATGCAATTTTAAAGCTGTGAAATTAAAAAGTTTTATAGGATAAAGCTGTCCTAACAGTAAGGTTGCATAGCAAAATATTTAGATTTTCTGTTTCATTACACATTCCTTCATGCACAGTAAAGAATACCTTATACTGCAAAACTGTCCTACTAAAATAATGAGTAAGGTGATATACAGAAGGATATACAACATAGCCTACAATTTTTGGCAAAATGGCAGAAGGTCTATTTTCCCTTTTCTACTCCTTCCTTCATCTTCATATTTAAATTATTCCTGAATAAATTTAAGCCAGCTGGAAAAAGTTTTTAGTACTGCTGCAGAAATATAAGTTTGGCTACAAAAATCTGCATTGACAGGAAGATTTACACCACCTGAGTTGTCATAATAAACTACCTGTGAAGTCACCTACCTCCAGAATAACCCCTTAGATAATTTAGTGTGTACAGAGAAGTTAAAGGAACTGGAGTATCTTAAAACCACACCTCGGCATTTTTGTATATCAGTAAACATTTCTTTATCAGTTTTGGCTGAGACTAAGAGGGTGTTATTATAGTACATACTGTTGAATCTCCCATACAGTCAGGTGCAGCAGATAATGAAAACCAAAATGAAGTCTTTTCTGCTGAATATTCAGGCCTTATTTTCTGAAGCTGGGATCTCTTTGGAAAAAGTGTTTAACTTCACAGCGTGAGAAACAGCCTATGAGCCACTGTTCATAGGTAAACTTATTACCTCATTGGGTAGGTATATTCGTGTCAGGAGCTTATCATATAGTTCCTGTTATAAGACTAAAGTGAGATTAAATGAAAAAACATTGAGAAGAAAAATAAGACTTCTACATCTTGTTGAAGTATTTTTTAATTGGTCTGCCTCTGAAAAGTAATTAATTCGTAGTGGAACTCAGAGCACTGGCCATTTATACTAGTAAAAATGAGAAGCTTTTATTTAAGTGCTTGTCCACGGTTTACAAATACAGAATTTAATATTGTTTATAAGCATTGTTTCTGACTCAGTTTAGATCAGGTTTTAATAGCTGAACAATTTAAAATGCAATCAAGGTAACTACAAATGCGTTATAACCAAATGTTTCTGAACAGAAGCTTTGGTCCCAATGTCTCCATCTACATACAATGTGTGTATGTAAAGGTTGGAATTGTGGAAAGAAAGACCTCATGATACTCTTCAGAGCTTTAAACCTACTTCTTTGCCTTTTTGGTGTCTCTTTCCACAGCAAAGAATAAAATCTGTAGTATGAATATATTTATACTGTAATAAAACCAGCTGCATAACATTCTTTTTTTTACTCAATCTGTGCTTCTTGGTATATCCAACAGAGTGCCATCATCAAATTAATTTTGTTAGACAGAGTCTCACTGTCAAAATAATTATAAGGGTTAGAAACAGCAGAAGGATGATGATCTCAGAATCAGAGATATTGATTGCTTTTCCATATGGTTTAGTAAATACTTGGCTGATGGATCATTCCAAAGGTATCTAATTAAACTCAAACTTCAGCATAAAATATGAATAATCTGCAAACTCATTGCTATAAGACAGATGTTAAAAAAACAATGAAAGCCATCCCAAAATAGTAGACGGATGAATTATTGTGGTGTGGCTTTGATTTTTCCACTGTTGCCTGCCACTTTAAAATCTAAACACAATCAAAGCTAAGTTTCTCAAAAGTGTAAAGATTATCCTCCCTTGGTATACTACTTTTGGCTGTTGAATACCTCAATCTGTTTCTCCATGCACTTTAAGGAAAAAACAGAACTAAACAGACCAAACAAACAAAGCAACCCACAAAAAACCCAACGGACTTTATGTCAAGGATCATTTGTAGATACTGAGGTTTCATCCTACATCTCACAGGAAATAAGGCATGCAGTAACAGGCATATAGGATATAGGACACAACATCTTAAGTGTCACTGTTGGCACTAAATGAAAAAAAAATTAGGTAAGTAGAATTTGAGGGAAGATGAATGTCAGTTAAAAACAAGATAACATCCTTTTATGGTACCTCTTCTGATATGGTACCTCTTCTGATTGCAGTATGTTGTAGCCTTACACCTAGTTTTATAAAAGGACTAGGTGCAGCTGTGTTGTCCTAAAACACCAGAGAAAAAAAATTGTTGTTGAAAGACACATTTTTTCCACTTTCTACTTGTTTATCAGGGAAGTAGTACACCTAATCAAGTCAGAAGCAGATTAAAAACTAGAAAAAAACACTTGGAAAAAAGACCTATTCCCCCTCTCTAAAGAAATTTCTAATATAAATTGTCATGTTTTCCTTCTTTCCTCCCTTCATGTCAAATATCAAACATTTGGCCAAAAGTTAAAACTGTTTTTCTGAAAAGTGAGATATTGTGGGTTGTGATGCATTTATGAACCTTACTTGCTGCATAATGTTTTAGATCCATGTCTTGTAAAGTAATAAAAATACCACTTTTACAGAGAAGGAATCAAGCTACCGTTCAGTACTGAAAAATCTGCAGAAAAATCCATTAGCTCCTTAATGTTTCCTGCTGAAAATGACTCTTTGTGAATCTGGCTATTCAGCAGAGACAAATTAGCAGGAAGCAAACACTTTACATATGGCAGCTATAATAAGCCTTGAGAACCTAACAATATTTATGAGTAAACTGGAAACACATATGGCCAACAAGTGTACATTCAGAGATATAAGTATGAAAAGTATCACACAAGAGAAGCATCTTCTATCACAAAGACTGTGAATGGTCAAAGACAGTGCTGCTCATCAGGAGGACAAGGACACTCACTGATGAGACAGAAACCAATCAATATATGCCGGAAGGGTAATTAGATTACTAAAACTGGAAAGAAGCATAGTTTCAAAGGAAAATATAAGCTTTTTTGTTGCCTATGAAGCATTTCTGGTAGATGCTAAGACATTAGTTAGCTTTTGCAATATAGGATCTCGTTGTTAAAGCTGGATGTCCCTACTGCTGAACAGAAAGAGCAGGGACTGGGAAGCCTCATCCCAGAAAATTATTACCCCTGTTCTTCGAGCACTCTCTTCCGTCACAAAATCATACGCAAAACCGTGGATATGGCCAGACGGCTATACAGAAAATTGGATCAGTCACAACTGCAACATGTCAAGGCTCAGTCCATCTTTCCAAGATGTTAAGGTACTCCATCAGCAGATATCAGCCACAACAACCGTCTTCGCCAAACTGGAAGTACAACTGAGAAAGATCAATACCAAACAGAGATCAGTAAAGAAAATCAACAGTTCAAAATTGAAAACAAAGGAGCAAATATAAGAAATTTTAGCTGAATCTCAGGAATGGATTAGATACATCTTCAGAAGTACAGGAAAGAGAGACTGACTTAAATTGAAAGGAAATGGGCAGCAGCCAGAGCCGATATGATTTAAACTACAGTGCCAGATATTAGCATAAGAAGAGTACAAACTGAAAAAGCCGGGAGATGCAGGGCTTCACTGAGGAAAGAACACTGAAATGAAAAACCTGTAATACAAAGGCCTTCGGAGTATTAGAGAAAGACACAGAGGAGTGTAAGAAGGCAAGCAAGTAAAGCAGGGGCAAGAAATATGAAGACAGATGGAGCCACTCCGAAAACCTCGTGGTTGAAACTGAAGTTCCAGCTATGTTAGGAAACTCTGTGAAGAGATTCAAGATGGTGTTAGTCCAATAGTGACATCACAGGTAGATGCTATGTCAAGTCAGTAGAATAACAAAACAGTTGGAAACAATTCACATCAGAATTGCTAAATGCGCTTGCTCCCACCATCATTACCTAGATCAAATTAACAGTTTTTATCAATGAGATCTGGGCTAAAAAGAAACAAAAGACCCTCTCCATCATATTTCAAAAGTCATAGAAGTCAGGTGAATTCCCCAGTAACTGGAAAAAGGGAAACATCATGCTTATTTATAAAAAGTCTAAAAAGGAGGACCCTGGGAACCACCTATCAGTCAGCCTCACCTTTTTGCCCTGTAAAATCATGGAACAGATCCTCCTGGAAGACATGTCAAAACATATGGAAGGCAGGGAGGTGATTAGAGACAGCCAACATGCCTTCATCACGGGCAAATCGTGCCTGACTAATCTAGTGGCCTTCTATGATGGAGTGACTGCATTAGTGGACAACGGAAGAACTAAAGATTTCATCTATGTAGATTTCTGTAAGAGGTTTGATACAGTTCCTCACAACATTCTTGCCTCTATATTGGAGAGGTAAGGGTTTGACGGGTGGACTGTTAGATGAAATTGACTGGATGGCAGTGTCCAAAAGGTTATAGTCAATGGCTCAATGTCAAAGTGGAAACCAGTAATAGGTGGTGTCCGTCAAGGGTCTGCACTGGGACCAGTAGTGTTTAATATTTTCTTCAATGACATAGACAGTTAGATTGAATGCATCCTCAACAAGTTTGCAGGTGATACCAAGCTGAGTGGTGCAGCTGATTCCCTAGAGGGAAGGAATTCCATCTAGAGGGACCTCGACAGGCTTGAGGAGTGGGTCTGTAAGAACCTCATGAAGTTCAACAAGGCCAAGTGCAAGGTCCTGCACCCAGATTGGGACAATCCCCAGTATCATTACCGACTAGGGGATGAATGAATTGAGAGCAGCCCTGAGAAGAAGGACTTGGGGATATAGGTGGATGAAAAATTATACATGAGCCAGCAATGTGCACTTGCAGCCCAGAAAGCCAGCTGTATCCTGGGCTGCATCAAAAGAAGCGTGGCCAGCAGGACAAGGGAGGTGATTCTCCCCCTCTGTTCCGCTCTCATGAGAGCTCACCTGGACTACTGTGTTCAGCTCTGGGGTCCCTAGAAAAAGAAAGACCTGTTCGAGCGAGTCCTGAAGACGGCCATGGAAATGATCTGAATGCTGGAACAGCGTTCCTATGAAAGGTTGGGGTTGTTCAGCCTGGAGAAGAAAAGGCTGTGGAAAGGACTTATTGCGGCCTTTCAATATGTAAAGGTGGCTTATAAAGAAAGACAGAGAGAGGTTTTTTACAAAAGACTGTAGTAACAGGACAAGGGGAAACCATTTTAAACTGAATGAGGGTAGGTTCAGCCTGAATATAAGGAAGAATTTTTTTACAATGAAGATGGTGAGACACAGGAACAAGTTGCTCAGAGAAGTTTTGGATGTCCCATCATTGGAAGTGTTCAAGGCCAGGCTGGATGGGGCTTTGAGCAACCTGGTCTAGCGGGAGGTGTCCCTGCCCATGGCAGGGGCGTTGGAACTAGATGATCTGTAAGGTCCCTTCCAACCCAACCCATTGTATGGTTCACAGTGGCAGATTCCCGTAAGTTACAACAGGAGGAAAAATTTGTCACTACATTCAGAGCCAGCTTAACCTTCAGAGAGGAGTAGGGTGCTGTTAGGACAGCTCCCCTGTAATCTATTTGCATAATATTAAATGAAAAGGTTGGTAAATTTACTGAATTCATGGTACAGAGGTGGATGAATTCACTATAGATCAAATGGAAAGTGATAAAAAAAAGTGTTCTGCTTTTTACCCTTGACTAAGCTACCGGTACAATTTGTTCATTCTTTTCATTTGTTCAATTCCAAAGGGATCAGTTTCAAGTCATAACTGAATGATTACAGTGCATAATTGCAGAGATCTGTGCAAATAGCACCAGAGGCAATGAGAAATGTGATACTTCCTTTGCCGTTAAACTGTATTTTGCAATGGCACTTTTTTTTCCACACTTTAGTCTTGAAGAAAGGTAAATCACACCTACATGCGCTGCAGTTGTTAGTTCTATTGCCCCAGCAAGTTCTTGATGAAGTGGCTCCTTATACAGACCAATTCTCAGAGGAGGTGAACTCTGCATGTTTTTGAGCAAAGGTTCTCAGGCTTTTCTGCTTACTATTCAGTCCCTAGGTTGGGAAGATTTGTTCAATGTTAAGGCACAGCTCTTTCTATCACTGGCTGGAAGAGATAGTGCTATACAGTGCCTTGATGAAAAGATTTTCCTGACTTCAGTCACTGATTTTAGGTCATTTTCTGAAACATGAGGATTAGTTGCTTTTCTAATCCTATTGCAAAAAAATGTAAATGTTCCTGAACTACTATTTGAATATATAGCCAACAGTCTCTTAAAAAATATGCCTGAGACAAAAGCCAATACACTGAACAGCAGTGAAACCCATAAATCATTTTTGCTGAAGAGTTCAATGAAAAATATTTACAGTTACTTCTGTTGGATTGTTCTGTTACCAGATTTCGTCTTATTTTTGCATAATGGGAAAAGGTAAATCAGGATGCACAAATGGGCTGTTATGTACCACTCTTTTATGGTGTCTCACTCTTCTCAACAAATATGTCTTAGACGTATTGCTTCTAAGTAGGGGCAAGCTGGAGCTGAGTACTGTACACTTTTTATGGAGTGAACAGCTTCATTTGTGGATTATTCTTCAAGAGTTGAGGCTTTTCTATTTCCTAATAGTGCAATATCTCCCAGATCTTCAGTAAACAAAAGGTGTGTTCTTTGACGAAAGAAAGGAATTGCCTTACTTATAAACTTTCAGAGGAAAGTTATAGATAAAAAGTGTGTCTAAAACTGAGGTACTAAATTAAGGTGTTCATTAGAATCATGGAATCGTAGACTATCTCAAGTTGGAAGGAACCCATAAAGATCATGAAGTCCAGCTGTCTGCTCCTCACAGGATTACCTAAAACTAAACCATATGACTAAGCATCATCTGACAGTCCTTGAACTCTGACAGGCTTGGTGCCATGACTACTCCCCTGTGGAGCCTGTTCCAGTGACTGACTACCCTCTCAGTGAAGAACCTTTTTCTAATGTCCAATCTGAACTCCCCTGACTCAGCTTCATTCCATTTCCTTGTGTCCTGTCACAGGTCACCAGAGAGAGGAAGTCAGCACCTCCCCCTCTGCAGCCCCCCTTGAGGAAGGTGTAGACTGGAATGAGGTCACCCCTCAGCCTTCTCTTCTCCAAGATGAACAAACCAAGTGACCTCAGCCGCTCTTCGTAAGACTTGCTGTCGAGATCTTTCACTGTCTTGGTCTCCCTCTTCTGGACACACTCCAATAGTCTGAAGTCCTTCTTCTATTGAGGTGCCCAAAACTGCACACTCTACTCTAGGTGGGGCAGCACCAGTCAAATCAAATCATTATCAAATGTCAGCTTATATCATGCACTCTTTATCAGCTGTCTCTAGGACCCATATGTTGTATCAATAATGATAGAACTTATGTCCCATGATGTTTTGTTTTTCTTGGTCCAAAATGCAGTACATTTGCATTTTAAAGGTTTTAAGGGAAGCATAAATCTTGTGGCGTTTAATTATTTTTCATCAATTAGTAGCATATGCTGATCATTACTTACATCTTTCTACAGTATTTGCCAAAATAATTGAACAAATGAAAAAGAATAATGAAGCTATAGCAGCTTTTTGTGAGCAAACCAGAGTTTCCCACAGTTTGCTATTTTGCCATAAGTAAACATTTATGATCATTTATATTCCTCATTGAACACTGTTTGGAGAAGGAGCCATATAGTCTCCTATCCTTTCCTATGAATGCATCTTGGAAGGTCAATATGAAACAAAAAGATACAGTATGATAAGTTGAGACTAAAGCTCAATCTGAGAGGTCTCTTAGAGGACAGGGCTGAAAATCAGAATAGAAACAACTTGGCAAGTATATAAAAGTTAAGAAAATATTCAGGTTGGGCAGGGAGGCTTGAAACAGCTTCTTGACATTATTCTTCTCCGCACAACTATGCAAAAATGGCTCAGATGTAGAGAAAACCATTTCCAGGGGCTGTTTCGGGGGAATCGGGGAGGTAGGCAAAAGGAAACCCAAGATACTTTAATAATTAATTTTTCCAGTGTCTATTCATCTAGCGAAAAAAACACAGCCCTGAACTAGCTGACAAACAATCCCTCTGTGTTGCATGGGGACAGCATGGAGCTTAAGAGTGAGATTCACAATAGCCAGCAGCCTGAGCTCTGAAGCCCTCTGCATTCAGCTCTCAGTATCCATATCAAAATTCTGACCTAACATATGGACTTTCTCTGATTTTGCTCAAAGTTGTCTTATAGAATTTGACATGGTTCGTTTCTTTTCCTATCAACTTCCCTTTTTCTTCTACAGTGAGAGATCTATCACAGTTCCTCATCAGCATCCTATGAATTTTAATGCTGTAATATTTCACAAGTTCCTTAAAATCAGGTTTGACTATAAATTCAGCTTCTTTCCCATAAAAAAGAGAGGGAACTCAGAGTCCACAGTTAAGTGAGAAAGAAATGTTACAGCATCATCCAGATTGTTTCAGGTAGCGATCTCAGTAGAGATTTCATAATATCCTTCTCACTTCAAAGCCTTTCCTTGGTTCATCTTCAACAGCTCTGAAATTCAGTCTCTCAAAAGTTTGCTAAATACTGCGCAAGAGAAACCTCTCTCGCCGTTATGTTATTTTAGACCACTCTGAGTTAGTGCTCAACCTGTATCCTTTTCCTTTTTCACTAAAACTTTTTTCCACAAAGGACGTGAACTCCTACTTAATTGTCAAATTCACAAAGCTTTTGATTACTAGGGATTCTGAATTTCAGCATCAATAAAAAGAAAAAAATATCAGTTTCACTCACATGTGCTCTCTTCTGGCCTCAAGTTGATTTCCATCTCTGTCAAACAACGACATAGACCGTTTTGGCACTCTGTTGAGGAGCCCAATGACCCTGTAAATTTCCTTTTGCATCAAGATTGCACTAAAGAATAATATGAGGACCTAGTACCCAGATCTAATTTTAATTTCACTACCTGTAAAATCATTCATAGTATTTCTGATTCAAAAGTGTTCATGAACTCAGTTTGAACTAACTCTGGAAAGGTTCATGGAGCTTTAATTAAAATCTAGGTCAGCCATGATTTTCACGTTGTGGGAACTGTCTTTCCTCAGCCCTTAAGGACTCCCTAAGGTTGCCCTAGTTGGCTGTTAAATGTATGTTTATGTGAAACACTGAAATTAAAAACTACCTCCTGAGACCAGGGGCAGGCGGCTATAGAAGCCAGTACTCTGATCTAGCTCCCTTAAAATAAAAGTAGCTTATATGTTCCGAAGTCTCAAGACTTACAAGCACAGCTCTTCCACAGCAACAAGCTGTTAATAATAAAGGTATTATGGTGGAAGTCATAGGGTTTACAAGGGACAATATCTGGATTTATTCCATAGTGGCTGTAGAAAAAAAGTGCCACAGTCTTAATTCTGTTGCTTTTCTTCTGTGTCTTCAGGTGCCATTGGAAGATATAGCAACACCAACCCACACACTCACTTGTGAACATGCTGGTCCCACCAATTCCCCCTTGTCATCTGGCCCCTGGCCTCCCTTTGCAGGGACCTGCACTTGTCTAGCCCTTTAGGATGCCTTCCTACACTCGTAGAAAGGACAATATTTATTCATCTTTGGGTGGGGCTATTTTTCCACTGAAGCAGAAAACCAGTGCTGCTCCCTGCACCAGCTCACTGTGGGGTGAGAGGGTGCCAAGGACCAACATGAGGCAAATGGCCAGGAGCTGTGGCCAGGGCAAGGAACGTTTAGAGTCTCTTTAAGCTACAAGCTGTGGGCCTAGCATGTGACATCACCCAACAGCCCTGCTTGGCTTGGTAAAATCTCTCCTTCTGCTCCCCTCAGGCTTCTGCTCAGCATCACTTGGAAAAAGGTGCTCCAGTGGGTGGGAACTGAAGAAAGATCTTTTCTCCCAATTCTCTAACCAAACAACTCCTCTTACAGCCCCATTTTTCATCTCTTGGCTGGTCTAAAGATGCAGCCAAAAATTTTTGTTAACTTCTGTTTATATGATCACATGCACATAGAAAAAATTAATGAGGTTATAAGAGAGCAGGGACAGAGCAACCCAGATTTTGACTTACATGCAGTCTTGCAGTCTACTGAGAGAAGCCAAATATGCCATGGCCTCAAAGTCATTTCCACAGTGTTTACAGGGCATTCCTACAATGCATTTTAGTATTTCCTGAAAGTCCAGCGTATTTTATGTCCTAGAAGAGTTCAGATTTCACCTCCACTAAGTCTAAGCTTTTTGTTAATTTTCTTTGTGGAAATGCTTAGCAACGTGGAAAGCACAACCTTCAAAGGCTGAAGAAAAGTTTTGATTGTTTTTGTTCGGTGTGCCGAAGTAATGATATAGTCCATTATGAAAAGAAAATACTGTGTAAAATGTAATGAAATACAAGACTGAGTNCACAACCTTCAAAGGCTGAAGAAAAGTTTTGATTGTTTTTGTTCTGTGTGCCGAAGTAACGATATAGTCCATTATGAAAAGAAAATACTGTGTAAAATGTCATGAAATACAAGACTGAGAGGACATGATTAAAGACTTTGGTAGTTTTAGTGCTTGCTTAATTTTTGTTGTAAAAATTGTGCTATTGTTATTTGGAAGGTATATTAGGACAGAGCAACGTACAACAATATTTTTAGATTATCTGGGTAATGTTACATGCAGGATGAAATATAAACAAATGCTCAAATCAGAAATAACGACATAAATGCCAGAAATTCACATTATGCTTCTGTGTTAGACACTTTTAGATATCATTCCAGTGGTGTCCTACAATAATGCCTTTTAATAGTAATTTGACTGCAATATTGTTTACAGATCCAAATTGGATTAAATAGATACAAAGATAATTTAAAATGTAAGTTTTATCTTGGGGGGGTGGGGGTGGTTTGTTTGCTGGGTTTGGGG